>CM046383.1:12176171-12776171 GCA_025413485.1 Ficus microcarpa | reverse complement strand
CTGCCCTACGTGTCCAACAATGTCTCGAAACTTATTAGCAACACTCTGTCTCTGAACAGATCCCCATATAAACACGATAACAATAATTATCATAAAGACGGGTTTCCCACCTGGGTCAAGCCCGGTGACCGGAAGCTGTTGCAATCGTCGGCGGCTTCTCAGGCCGATGTGGTGGTGGCGCAGGACGGGTCCGGGGACTACAAGACGGTGAAGGAGGCGGTCGCCGCCGCGAAAGGGAGTGGGAGGTTTGTGATATACGTGAAGGCAGGGACGTACAAGGAGAATGTTGAGATAAAGGCCAAAAATGTGATGCTGGTGGGTGATGGGATTGGGAAGACTATCATCACAGGAAGCAAGAGTGTTGGTGGTGGCTCTACCACGTTTAATTCAGCAACTGTTGGTAAGCACATCTAAACGTTGACATTATTTCTTCTTGACCGATAGTATTTATTAACTGCAGAAAAATGCACCGCCTAATTAATTTCAAAGAGAGAAAAGTTTAGAGGGAAATTATAGTAAATAGTATATATACATGTGAAGTTTATAGTATGTTTTTTAAAAATTGATAAATTATAGTATACATTTTTGATAAAATTTTAAATTTCTTTGGATTATCTAAAAAAGTTTTCGATTTACGATAAATTTATAACAATAAATTTATGTGCACAATTTTATATTAGAGAAAGAAGAGGAAGGAGGAGTAAATTTTTTTTTTTTTAATATTATGTGATCATAAATTTGAATATATTATTCATTATAATGTTTAAAATTTTATGCTATTACTTTCTTCAAATGCTATTTTACCCTTTCTCCTATTTGAATTCATTATCGACGGGATAATTTGATAAAAGAAATTAATTCCTCGCAAAAATATATATATAATTTTTTTTTTCTGTTTGAAAAACATCACTATAAGTCATGTCTTTTTCTTCTTCCTTTCAAAAAAGAAAAAAAAAAAAAAGGTAGAGAGAGAGAGAGAGAAGAAAGAAAGAAATTAAGGATGGTGAGAGATATTTGCAATCGTTTAATATTGTGAGTTTCACTTTAGTTTGAACAAATAAAAAGAGACGTGATTTTTCAAAGTTTTGATTTTTGCATGTCATCTAGAAATATGAGACAGTTCTCCAATAAAAGAATGAAAAAGATAAAGAAAAAAAAAAAGGAATAAGGAATTCTGCTAGTTTACTTTGTATGCGTATTAATTACCTTTCGCGGATAAATTAAACATAATTCTACAGCGTGAGACAGAACTTAGGAAATACTATCCGTCTCCAAAAATCGGGGCCAATATGGTTTGTTAAAGTAAACACAATATTTATTATATATTCGTATTGTCAATTACTTGTATAAGTACGAGAGTCTGACCCACGAAATTAGTCATCTCTTTTAATTAAAGTATATGCATATTTATTTATTTGTGCATATATATATATATATATATATTATATATTCTGAAAAAGACAACATGGATTTTTCTTACTTTCGCGTGGTTCTAAACATGCCACGTGTCTTCCAAATATTAAATCTCCCTATTAGTTAGGCACCTTCGCGGAATTTAAATTATTAAAAAAAAAAAAAAGTTGATCTATCATGCAAATTTCTTATTTAAGTCATCAAATTTCCATTTCCTACCTAAACTAATATAAATAGTGTGGTTCCGGTTATTGTTTGGTGATAATTTCACTCTTTTTTATAGGTTTTTTTCTCACTCTAGACTAAAAAGAAAAGTTAAAGATGATGGTAACTATTTAATTAACTTTGTTTGTGTTTTTAATTCTAAATAAATTGTTCAAAAGTTCATAATAATTCCGATCTCTTTTTATTATATCTTTTTTGTTTTTGAATTTGAGGTAAACAAATTTGAATTCTGTAGTTAATGTAAAGTTAAATGTATGGCTTCTGTTAATGTATGATCGTAACCACAGTTTTTGACTTTTTCTCGCACGAATGAAGTCATTCCTTTGGGAAGCACACATTTTTTTTTTTTCATTTTTTGTCCTCCAGCAATAACTTAAGAGTTACTCTTTGTAGGAATTATTTATTTGTCAATTTTATATAATATATATCTCATACTCTTTTGTCCGGCATTTCCTTTTTGATGGACAAGAATAATAGCTCGTTTGGAGTTGTTAGATACAAAAATAGAAGGCGTTTATAAGAGAGAAGGTGGACTATGATACAACTTCCTGCGTTGTACCATTTTTCACTCCAAACATCCGTCACTAGACAATAGACCTATCCAATATTATATTATATACATCTGTCATCAATTCGTCATTATAATTGATCTAGACAATTTTTAATTAAGTTATTTGTAAATATTTGATACAGCTGTTGTTGGAGATGGATTTATTGCCCAAGGCATCACATTCCGAAACACAGCAGGAGCATCCAACCACCAAGCCGTGGCGTTGCGATCGGGTTCGGATCTATCCGTGTTCTACAGATGCAGCTTTGAAGGGTTCCAGGACACCCTTTATGTCCACTCCGAAAGACAATTCTATAGGGAATGCGACATCTATGGTACGGTTGACTTTATATTTGGTAACGCTGCAGTGGTCTTGCAAAATTGCAACATCTATGCGCGTTATCCCCCAAACAAAACCAATACCATCACCGCACAAGGCCGGACTGACCCGAATCAAAACACCGGGATCTCAATCCATAACTGTAGGGTTACCGCTGCTTCGGATTTGAAATCGTCGCAGAGTTCGGTTAAGACATATTTAGGGAGACCTTGGAAAGAGTATTCGAGGACGGTTTTCATGAAAACTTACCTTGACAGCCTAATTAACCCAGCGGGTTGGCTGGCATGGAGCGGCAATTTTGCCCTCAAGACTCTGTATTACGCGGAGTATGCAAACACCGGATCCGGTTCATCTACCGCGAACCGAGTTCAATGGCCGGTTACCATGTGATTGGTGCATCCGAGGCTTCAAAATTCACTGTGGGCAACTTCATTGCTGGTGGTTCTTGGTTGCCCGCTACCAATGTCCCTTTCACCTCCGGCCTCTAATTTCTACCTTGTGCAATTTGCACATCTATTTGTTGGAGTATAGTCTCTATTTTTGCTTTTACCAAATAAAGCGAAACATTGAAGTCTAGAATTAAGCTTCCGTTTGGCATTTAGATTTAAATCCACTTTTCAAACAGAAATTCAGAAAAAACGTTGTAACAAAATAAAAAAGTAATTGAAGTTTAAATATATACGTCACGCCACCAATAAAT
Organism: Ficus microcarpa; assembly: GCA_025413485.1. Lineage (NCBI taxonomy): Eukaryota > Viridiplantae > Streptophyta > Magnoliopsida > Rosales > Moraceae > Ficus > Ficus microcarpa. The sequence goes on along the minus strand of CM046383.1, from coordinate 12,772,943 downwards.
AGTTCTTAGACTAGATATGTAGGCGTGGAAAGAGGACAATGAGCTTGGAAAGGAAGTGTATTCCAAGCGTACAAATACTATTGGTTACAGTTGTGATTTGTGTAATTTGTATGTATATTTGTCATTCTTTGTGGATTTGTACGAGTACTAATATAGATGGTCAAATTGCAAACGTTGCTTTCTTTATGTTGTACGGCATTTGGCCTCTTGCTATTACTACTTGCATCATTTTTCTTTTAATCTCTTAGAAGTTAACCTTTCTAGTTGGTTAAGGTATCCACATCATGTAGCCAAAAAACTTAGATAGTTGCTCAGTCAAACATTATCCAAACATATATATATATAGAGAGAGAGAGAGAGAGAGAGAGGAATATTGAAACAATGACATTAGAAAGTGTGGAAAAATTCAAGCTATACTAAAACGACTTGCGGATATAGGTAATATATAAATTTGTTGAATTAGTCTAAAATCTCATAGACTTTAAGACAGGCATTATTTTTTTGTTAAAAATCAGCTGACTAATCTCGTTTTGCAAATTGAGACGACTTGCATGGCTCTTTCTTTGAAATTTTGCTCCTTTGTCCATATAGTAATCATATATATATATATTTTTTTTTTAAATGTGTAAGATTAATTCTTTTTAATATTGCGACCTCCATTATGTCACTTCGAGAGAGAGAAAAAATCATGAGAGAGAATTGGAGAGAGCCAATAATTGATACCAAAGGAGAAGAAAATAGAGAGAGAGATTCACAGACAGCATCTAAGAATTATAATTAGGGAAGAAAACAGTACGTGTAAAGGGAATTTCTCATTGGAAAAAAAAAAAAAAAAAAAAGTAGAAGAAATAACTTGTTTTTTCCTCTAGAAATTTGGCCAACTATATGGTCAATGCCCAGTTTTAAGTTTTAACTAATAAGGGAACTTCTATACGTTAGTTAGTCAATGCCAGCTTTAATTTTTAACTAATAAGAGGGAACTTCTATACGTTGCTGTGAAAGAAATCCTCCCATAGTAGTCATTCAAATATTACGAGTCTGTTTGGCAGAATATTTTAGAAGCTGCTTTTTTTTATTTTTCTGATTTCAAAAGCTGAGTCTAAAAGTGTTTGCATGATCTGTCAGAAGAGCTTATAATCTCTAAAAGAGTTTCATGTCGAAATCCAAAAATATAACTTCCAAAAAAAGACTCTTTTAAATATACTTTAAAATTTATATCGAATTTGAGTAGACAATACAAACTTCAATTTAACATTTTTTATTTTTTATTAGAACACTTTAAATGCATTTTGTTTAAGCTCTTTTAAAAGTGTGACTCCAAACACAATGAAAAGTCATAGCTTTTACTTTTCTTTTTCAACTGAGTAAAAGTAAAAACTCTAAAAAACAGACCTTGCATGTATTATCTAATTTAAATTATAGTTAAAATCGCTATCTGAATTGAATGGGGTGCTTATAATAGAATATCCCAAAAAAAAAATTATGCTACATTTGGTGTTTCATCTCAAATTCAAATTTTTTTCATTTTAATTTTTGTTTTTTTTCTGAAAAGTTAAAAAAATTATAACTAGTTTTTAAAAAGTCAATCAACTCCAACTTAAAAATTTTGTCTTCAACTAATATACTAAACAGAGGCTTAATTTTAAATAATTGATTGATAAATAAATTTTGTCAAGTAAAAATAAAAATTATTTAATAGATAAATAAGTTGTAGATTCATCTTTCCGACAGATTTTCTTGCTCTAGACATAGAAGAGGACCAAGAAATTTAATCTTGGCCAATCTTTTTTAGCTACGAGAAGGGCTTTGATTGATGTGCAAAAAGGGCAACTAATTTCGAGTCCCCAAAAATAAAAATAAAAAAATTGGCAAGTCACCTTCAATATTTTCAAAGCGATGAAGTTTCCTTCGATGTTTGTGATAGGTATGATCCCAAATGGGTCAAGTTTGTGGCCAATACCTTCAAGGATGAGCACCCAAAGAGGACCTCTTGAAGCGTAACTAGTCCATTCCGAGACAACTAAGGGGGAAAAAGAAGTGATAATGGCGTATGCACATTGCTTGTAAGGTTTGCTGCCTTACTTTTCTATTTTATTTTTTTATTTATTTATTTATTTATTTATTATTACTTTTTTTTTCTTTTTTTTTTCTTTTTTCCTTTTTTTTTGTGGAGGATGCTACCTTACTTTTCTAGCTAGAAGAGGGCTAAAGTTTCTTTTTCCCCAACCTAGAGGCTCTTATAGACCTTTGCCATCCATCCAAAAGTCTTCATGATCCCTGCCAAAAGTCTGGTTGAAAACTCTAAATCAAGTGTTCCATGGAAGACAATCCAAGTTTTTTAAAATTTTAGTTTTCATCTTATTTCATCTATCTTTATTCCTTTCCCTTCCTTTTTCGTAATTTTCTTTTGGTTTATTTGTTTTGTTTCTATTGGTACACGTTTTTGCTTAAGGGTCGACTTTATAGGAATTTCACTTTTTTTTTTTTTTTTTTTTGACAATTCAACTACAAGTTTACAAGTCTATGTCTTAATTGGATTTAATTTTTTAATTCTTTATACTTATCTAATTAAACCACTAAAACTATTCTAACTGGAATAATAATCCAGAAATTAATGTCCTTTTTTAGGATAATCATACAAATCACCCTAAAATGAAATAGAAAATTGTGAAAACAACCCTTAAAATACACCTGTTTTATATTTTTACCCTCCCTTAACACTAATTTGGAATTTTGACCTTTGTTACATTTATTTCTTTTGATTATCCTTTCCCAAATTTTCCTATGATGCGCATTAGATTCTCCTCTCTCTATTCTCTATCTTCTTCGCTATCTCTCTCTCTCTCTCTTCTCGCTTTCTGTTTCTACTTTCTCTCTCTTCTCCAAACGTAAATCTGCAACGTGATCGTTGGTGCCGAAACGCAAGGAGGCAGCTCGTTGAAGGTGCAGATCCTAAGATATTACAAATCAGGGTAGTATCTATATTCTCTGTGGATTACTCTATGCATTCTGGAGGATGTTTTGTATTATGGAGGACTGTTCTATATATTGGTGGAATATTTTCTGTACTCTGGTGGATTATTTATTCGATTCTGGTGGATCATAAGTTTTGTAGATAGCAATTTTGTGTTTTTTTCTTGGTGTCATTCTTTTTTTTTTTTTTTGGTCCAGAAAAAAGGATGAAAAAGTAGTTTAATTTGATATTTTCTTACAATATAATCTGTTAGATTAAAAGAAAATCATAAGTAGAAAAAGATTTAAACTTGGTCAAAATTCCACAACCAGACATCAGTGTCGAAGACTAGAAACCAATAATGAACCGTGTTAACTTTAGTCATTATTCTAGTAGGCTACTCTACCAAAATACCGTCATTGTTAGCCAAGAATAAATTTAGAAAAACATATTATGTTGACATTTGACTTATCTTATAAGAAGTTCAAAACCCTGAAGCCACTTTAAATAAGAAAATATTCCAACCTTGTGCTCTTCTTGGGTGATCAATCCTCAAAATTACCTAAAATCTAGTAGATTTTCATATTTCATGGTGGCAAAAATTGACTTGCCGATCTTGCAACAAGTAGAATGAAGATAGGTCTAAAAACTTCCAGATCTTGCAAAATGTAGAGTGTATTACAATGGCTGGATTAAGTTGACATGAACAAAGTTTGGTTTAGTGTGTACAATTATCTTTTGCATTGTTCTTATAATTCGGCTTCGAAGGAGTGCCAATCCAATAGGTAATTCCGAAGATGGTCTGTGTATCCTAGTATTCTTATGCAAGATTGTAGAACCAAATCCAAACCTGAATTTATGTGATTTACTACTTAAAAGGATTAAAGTCTAGAGTCTATGTTGCGATAACAGTATGCCCAATTTTAGAAAACAAGATCTTGCAATCCAGTGTTGCGGATTTTCTAACGCAAACGTACATTATCGTTAACAAGTAATAAAGTGATAAGTAGAGTATTGCTCTCACGAGGATTGATTGATCACTAATTACCAAAATTGATTAACTCTAATTTTATTTGAATAAACCGAAAAGGAATTTAAAGTAAAAATAACAATAATAATATAAACAAAAACGAAGAACTTAAAATACTAAAACTAAGTCCACCTTAATTAATCAATCTCAAAAGCCTCAATTTATTTTCAGAATTGATAGTCAAGAATCCCTAACTTATTCACTAGCCCCTCCCGAGGTCTAACAACAATATACTTAGAAGTTAATCCACTATATTTCTATATGAGTTAAAACCAATAAGAACTCATTAAGATTTGTGGTTCTCATGTAGCAACTACACAAGTCATGAAGGTATATTCCTATCCCGCATGCAACCTATGGCATTCAACATAATGAATCAGACATATAAATCTCCTTATTTGATTATGATTAACCAATCAACTAAATAATGGCCAGTTATTTAGAAGCATTAAGAACAGTGAAAAACACTCAATCATGGAAAATAAATCAATAACTAAATTAAAAGAATAATCAAAACATCATAGTTGGCAACACCAGAATCTTAAAAAGAAAATTAATTCATAAATAAAAATCTACAAAATGAAGATTCAACCATTCTTAAATTACCAAAATCAAAAGATAAGAAAATAATAAGAAAAACCCCATTTACAGAGGTGTCACAAGTTTTCAAAATTCTTCCTCTAATCTCCTCATCCTTCTCCTCTTGATCTTCAAGTTGATCTCTCCCTAATTTTGTAAAAAACAAAACCTAAAACTAGAATTGAAAATAAAATATGAAAATATAAAGCTAAAAAAAATAGTTTTTTTTCTTCTTTTTCTTCTACTGGTTTTTGGCTTCTCCCACAACCAATTCACATAGAGCCCTAAAGATTCTATTTATAGCCTCCCAACCAGCTGACTTTCCCCCCCTTTTTTTTTTTTTCTTTTCTTGGCTACAGCAACAAGCTTGACGCAATCAGCCTTGGGGCCCATGTAGACAGATGGCGAGTGTCGCTAGCTGGAACATACAGGCGCACGTGGGATTTGATGAGGACGCGCACACATGATCTGGCATCACTGAGTTGGCCTGACACGTGGCCTTGGACGCGCTAGCTGAGGGCAAGTAGCTGGAACTCAGGATCTGGACCACTCGATGCTAAGCGACAGCTGGATGAGCATGTGGGAGCACATGGAGAATGTCTAAGAGTGATGGAAGCTTATTCTGAATTTTGCCAAGCATTCTATTGATGTTTTGACACCACTTATGCTTCAAATTGCTAATTTTTCCTTATTAATATAATTAACTTACATATTTAGGACAATATAATAATTTTGGGGAAAAATCAAAACAAATAACAAGATTATAGCTAAAATTTAAGATTAAGAATGCTAAAATAACTCTCTAAAAGTATAGTTATCAAACACCCCCAAAAGTAACATTTTGGTAGTTCTCGAGAAAAAGAAAGAGAAAAATAATGTAAAAGAGTGAGTACCAATTTCGTTTGATTTACAAAACATGCCTCAAAGATTTCATTTATATTTTAGCTCAAGGAAAACTCTAAATATCATGAAAGTTTAGAATTTGAATTCGAATGCTTGCCTCACCTCGCCTTTGATTCTCTTCGTGTGTATGAGTGTGAAAAGCCTTTACACTTAACCACTCACAACTTGATCAATTTATGCAAACAAGTGAATTATGATGGATCTCTAGATATGAAGAATTTTACAAACTCCACATGCTTGCTTCTGTTCTCACTCTCCACTAATATAAACAAACACATTACCGAAAATCATTCTGACTTTTAGGCTTGTATTGTAAGCTAGGGTAATGGTAGGATATGGAAAATATCATGGCTCAAATCACCCTAAACACATAACCATTCTAGGACCTTTGTAGAGCTTTGTATCACTTCCAATAACACCCCCAAACTTGATTTCAACTTTAATTGTCATCCACTTTTTATTCTTTGCTCTTTTCTCTCTCTCTCTTTTTTTTTTTTTTTTGAGTTACTACATTTCAATTTTTTTTTAAATAAAGTGTAGCACTCTTTTTTTTTTTTTTTTTTTTTTTTTTTTTGCAATTTAACCAAAATGACTTTTTCATAACTCCACCCATCCTCCCAAACTTTAGCATAACTCAAGGTAATTACTAAAATGATCAACATGCTTAAGGTAAAGGGTTGAAAGGTTTGAAATCAATTAAAAAAAAACTAGGCTAAAAGATGTGGATAACAAAGAAAAGATAAACATTAGATTCAATAGGATGACTAGGGATATGCATATGTATAAGTTGGCTTGAAAGGTCCAAATGGTCCAAAGATAGCCTAAATCATGTCCTTGGCAAAGTGTTGCATAGGATGTCGCCTCGAGTGAAAATCAAACAAATTCTAGAGCTCAATGAGATTGAAGGAATTACTTAATTCACATAAACTTTGTCTAAGTAAGCAAAATGACTAAGTGATCAAGACTGTGTGCGCAAGTGTTAAAAAGAATCGCAAACAAAACAAAACTCACACAAGAATCAAGCACACAAACAATACAATGTTCCTCATTTTCCAAGAGATATAATTAGTTCAATCTATTCATTATCACTAGCGTTCGACAATCAACATAATCAATACTCACAAAAAGTCTGTTCGTTTTTTTTTTAAGACTTCTACCCCCAAACTTAAAATGCACATTGTCCTCAATATGTAAGCAATCATGAAAATCATTAAGGTTTGTAGAAAACTTCCCTTGTTATTGCTTAGGCTTGATGGCTTGGGCTCCCTAGATTAGATCCTTTGCTCCAAAGATTGTACCTAGAGAAGAACAACAGAGAAGAAAATTAAAAAGATCCTAAAACATCCAATTTATAAAAATTCAAACAAAACTAAGAAAATGATTTAGAAACTTGGGTTACCTCCCAATAAGCACTTGATTTATAATCATCAGCTTGACTATAAAAAAGGGGCTCATCCAAGAGCAGCTTTCGCTCATAATAGGTATCATATAACACCAACAAATGGGTCCTAATTATTGATGCCCTCAAGCTTGGCAAGATATGGAATGAATTGGTACATGCACTCAACATGATTTGGCTAAGTTGTATGTGCTCGGTAGGCATGTACGATTGATGCTAGTGTCGACGGAGGAGGTGTAGGCCACATTAGATCTTCATAGATATGATCTTAAATGATGAATGTTGGCACAAAAGGTGGGGCATTATAGACTTCATCTTATGATTTTTCTTCTATGGTTGAGTCTTGTACCTCTACTTTACTTAAAGAGTTGTCACTCTCTTGGTGTCGGCTCCTCACAGCAGCAATCATCTATATTGATTATTGGAATAGTAGAACTAATGCACTCAATTCTTTGAAGTTTTCCACCATTGTTGCCATCTTTCTCATGGTTGCACATAATTTCTCTCGTAATTCCTTCATCCACTCAAGATTTTGATCCATCTTCTCCATATGGTAAGCAAATAAGGTTAGAAATTTGGAAGATGTCTCTGTATCTTGATATTGGGTGTCAATCCATGGCTCCATAAGGTATGAATTATTCTCCTAACCGTAGTTGTTCATTGAACAATTTAAATTCCAATAATCGAACTCAGCCATGTCTTCCACCATATAATAGGCTTCATCAATTGATTGTTGGTAGAAAAAGGTATACCATTTACCCTTTCAACCCAATTTCTTGTTGTAGCATGCAAGCCATGAAGGAATAGTTAATTCTAAAATTCCTCCGAGAAACCATAATAAGGAAACCGAATTAGCAAATCTTTGTACCTCCACCAAGCATTGTACAACAGCTCCGAATCATGTTGAACGAAATTCATGAAGACTCGTCAATGAAACATCTTAAAGTACCTCGGACAAGATAAAACCAAACAAAATTAAAATTAAGAAAAATAAATAAAAAGACAGACAAATATTCAAATTAAAATTAAAGCTATTTGGTATCGATATTAGCAAAACAAACAGTCTCCAGCAACAGTGCCAAAAACTTGTTGGGGATTTTCTAAGTGTACATTATTATTAACAAGTAATAAAGTGATAGTAGAATACCATTCCTATGAGGATTGATTGATCACTAATTACCGAAATTTGTTAACTCTAATTTTATATGAATAAACCAAAAAGGAATTTAAAGTAAAATAACAATAAAAATAAAAACACAAATGAAGAACTCAAAATACTAAAAAATCTAGGGTTCGATTTCATCATAATTACTCTGCCTTAATTAATCAATCTCAAAAGCCTCAATTTATTTTCACAATTGATAGTCGAGAATCCCTAACCTATTTACTAGCCCCTCCTGAGGTCTAAAAAAAATATCCTTAAAAGCTAATCCACTATATTCCTATGTGAATTAAAACCAATAAAAACTCATTAAAATTTGTAGTTCATATGTAGCGACTGCACAAGCCATGAAGTATATTCCTATCCCGCATGCAACCTATGGCATTCAACATAATGAATTAGACACATAAATCTCCTTCTAGTTTTATTATGATTAACCAATTAACTAAATAGTTATATAGAGTATTAAGAACAGTGAAGAACACTCAATCATGGAAAATATATCAATAACTAAATTAAAAGAATAATCAAAATTTCATAATTTGATTACACCAGAATCTTAGAAAAGAAAATGAATTCATAAATAAAAATCTACAAAATGAAGATTCAACCATTCTTAAATTATAAAAATTAAAAGATAAGAAAATAATAAGAAAAACCCCATTTATTGAGGTGTCGCAAGTCTTCAAGATTCTTTCTCCAATCTCCTCATCCTTCTCCTCTTCATCTTCAAGTTGATCTCTCCCTAATTTTGTAAAAAAACAAAACCTAAAACTAGAATTGAAAATAAAATATGAAAATATAAAGCTAAAAAAATTTTTTTTTTTTCTTTTTTTCTTCTACTGGTTTTTGGCTTCTCCCACAACCAAAGACAATTCGCACGGAGCCATAAGGCTTCAAATTACAGCCTCACAACCAACCGACTTCCCCTTTTCTTTTTTTTTTCTTTTTTTTCTTTTCTTGGCTGCAGCAACAGGCCTTACGCATTCAACCCTGGGGCCCATATGGACAGGTGGCGAGTGTCGGCTAGCTGGAACATAGAGGAGCAAATGGGATTTGGTGAGGACGCGCACACAAGATCTGGTATCCCCGAGTTGGCTTGACACGCGGCCTTGGACGCGTGACCTGAGGGCAAGCAGCTAGAACTCACGATCTAGACCACTCGATGCTAATCCGACGGCTGGATGAGTGTGTGGGAGCACGTGGAGAACGTTTGAGAGTGATGGAAGCTGATTCTTTTCGGCAAGCATCCTATTGATGTTTTGACACCATTTAAGTGAAATTGCATTTTTTTTTTTTTTTTTTTTTTTTTTTTTTTTTTTTTTTTTTTCTGAAATAAAAAAAAAAAAAAAATATAACTCAAAATTAGCTATATTTTTCCCTATTAAATAATTAACTTACACATTAGGAACAACAATATAATTTTGAGGAAAAATCAAAATAAATGACAAAATTATAGCAAAAATATAAAATTAAAAATGCTAAAATAACTCTATAAAAATAGAGTTGTCATCTAGCCACGATTCTATTCTTCAATAGAAGAAAACTGAATTTAAAGTACTCTTTTTCAGAGAAACAATTTTTCATTGCCGTTCATTTTCAAAACTGTTTCACTTTCTCAAGTAATTCTATGAGCTTTCGTGGTTGTTCTCCTTCGCTAGAAGACTCTACCACTCAATGATTGTCTGTTGACAGCCACCCTTTTCTGGTAGACACGTTCGGTAATGTGAATATATGTTAGCAAAATAATAACATGGCAACAAATGGAAATTGAAAATAAACAAACACGGTAATGTTAGCCACAAAAATTCAACCGGAAACGAAATTCGGAACATAAACAGAATTGTCGATGAACACCAATACTTGTGTACCACACGATCTCCTTAAAACACTTGAAGATAATTGATGTCTGTGTCCTAGGATAAAATGATAGAAGAGTAGGAACAGCGCACTAAACGAATTCTACTCTGACGAACTGACTATTATTGTCCGAACTTTGTCCTGCGGATTATCGCTTAAAACATTTTAGAGAGAAACTGAGGCAAGGCCAAATGGAATGGGAACTGACTTTTATAGGCACCAAGAAACAATGGCCCGCAGCCAAAATGTTTGCCTATTAACACTGAATTAACCAAAGTTTAACTCCTTGTCTAGCCAAACATTTTTTTATTGTTTAAATCTGGAATTAAACACATTTAATTCCACATTTTTGAAGCTCCATTTGCTACTCTTCATCCAAAGTAATTGCAACATCAATGCTGAAAAAAAATAATAATTAAGAAAATGTAGCAAAACCAATCCGTCACAGATAGGCAATTCGGCATGGCATTCACGCCTGCGTGACACGCGCTCACGCACAAGTTCTTTGGTTCTTCAGCAGGGGATTTGCACCCTGCGCGCCCAAGAGAGAGCCTATTAGCTTGTATTCACCAAGCAAACAGGTCTATTCAAACCCCATTCGGCTTCCAGTACTTTCCCGTGTGTGACTAGTATTTTCTAATTGCTACAATTCTCAACTTTTCCAACTTCAAGATCATGCACTTTGGGAATCATTTTTACTTTAACAGGTCAAAAAATAAGTTGTGGGTTTCACTCAAAATTGAGCCTTGAAAATAGTACTCAACATGGGTTATCAAGCCATTATTCTTTCAACAATCAAAACAAGATTGTCTTTTCGAACCGAGATGGTCGATTGAGAGAGATCTGGAACAATGTTGTACAATTTTATAGTTCATGTTTTGAAAAACTAAATTGACTATACATATCTTAAAGCTCAACAAGTAGACTTTTGAATTTTAGTAACTGGAACAATATTTCAATTAACATAGTTAGGTCAAGTAGTATCATAATACAATCCTCCCTTTAATGCAATCACTGCCACGTCTTTTTTATTTTCAGGAAGACACCAAATGTGTATTTCGTCACAGCTCTTAATTAAACTTTTGGCTCTGATCTGTGCGGGTCTAAGCAATTTCAACAGATCGGTGGCAAAAGTAAATGGCAATTCTCCCAAATTCCATTTACACCTACATGCAATCCGTTACACTGCCATTACTAAGTTAAACTTTTCCGGTTGTGGCTGACACGTATCTTCTCCTTCACCGTTGCCAAATCAGTTTACTACAACTCACTTAGCTTTTAAACACGTTATATATATATATATATCTATCTACATATTTATATATTTTAGATGTATATGTATAGGGTTTTTTTTTTTTTTTTTATTTGCTCTCTTCTCCTTTGGAGCGTTGAGAAATAAATATGGAGCCCTGCATACCCTTATCAGTCTCTGTTGATCTACAAGAAGATAACCAAGCAATGTATTCACAGAGACGCATCGCTAATTCTTAGCACGTGTTTGGTTGATTTGCTCTAATTATTTAACTCTAATTATTTTTTGTCTTTTTTTCTTTAAGTAAACTCAGTTTCGTTATTCATATGATCTCTAACTCTAATTTAAAAACTACACTTAAAAGTCTATAATTTTATAATTTTAAGTCGAAGTGAGATTATTTTTATTTTAAATTGCATATAAAATTTCCGGAGGAACAAAACAAAATCCTGATATTTTTTTCTCCGAACACATTTCAAATTTTTACACTTTTTAACTCTAAAATGATTATTTTTAGCCTAACACACAATAAAAATAACTCCAAACACTAACTCAAACAAGCCAATCAAACCACCGCTTAGTTACTTACTTAGGCATGTTGGACAAATAATACATAGTATTTTTTTTTTTAACTTAAGGATAGGAGACTTTGAACTCTTCAATTTTTACTGAAGTCATTTATGAAATTACCACAAGATTACATTCACAATTAGAGAATATTTAGTTTCCCTGTCTCACTATATATTAGTACATATTAATTAAATACTAGAACGATGGTAAGTGAGCGATCCCAAAAAAAAAAAAAAAGTGATTAATCAAGTATGCTTGCCAAGTTTCCTTTCAAATATTAACCTCACAGTCATAGTCATTACCACGGTTTTTGGAAAAACTATTTGACAACAGTTTTGCAGAAAATCATTGTTAAATATGTGCCCTGTTAGATAAAAAGAACGTCGGATCGCAGATTTTTAAAATGCACGAGTCCTCGACATACAAGTACATCAAATTTGACAAATGATTTTTAAACCGTTGTTGTATCTTTAAAAGACAGATCCGTAACTTTTAGGCTGTGGGATTTAGACTAAGATTGGGATAAATAATCTTATTCCCATGTTCGGTAACAATTGTTGACCAGATTAATTATCCATTGACCAAAAACTAGTCTCAAATTCTTGGGAAAAGTAATCCCTCAAAAAATGATGGGATAATTAGTACTGAGCTTGGGATTAGAGTATTTCTCCATTTTACCACTCGTCCCCTACAAATCTAGACAGATCTCACCACTGCTCGCCAAATCCTCCACCCCGTCAGCTCGTCGCTCACTGGAGCTAACCCATTCCACGATTGCCGGAGCTCGCCCATCTCACCAACCACGAAAGCCTGCCATTGCGAAAACCCAAAAACCCAGGCACCAGTGAAACCATCCTCCACCCTTGTCATCGCGAAACCTAGGCGTTGTGAAACCAGCCTCCGCCCCTGTTGTCGCGAAACCTAGGCGCCGCAAAAACCAGCATTTGCCTTGTCATCGCGAAACCCAGGCGCCACGAAACCCTCCGCCCCTGTTGTTGCGAAACCCAGGCGCCGCCGTGGTTGAAACCTAGGCGATGATAAACCCACCCTCGGCTGCTGGAGATTACCATTTCCTATCCACTCTTGTTCCGGTTTTTTTTTTTTTTTTTTTTCAATTGCTGGATTTGGTAAATTTTTGGAAAATTTTAACGTAATTTGTAGTCTAGTAATTTTTTTGTGTATGTGTTTTGGTAAAACTTTCATTTAATTTTTATCAACTATTAATTAAATTAACATTTAATTTAGTCCAATCCTATAACATGCCAAACACAAAACAGGATTATACACAATCTAATTCTATCCAATCCAATCTTATCCAATCTTATGACATGTTTACTTATCTGTGATCAAAGTGATCATGAATCGAAGTGAGCTGAATTCGGAGTTAAAATATGCTTTTACTTGGTTCCCGGAATCAGAGTCGGAATCACTGTCAATCACATTCATACGTTTACTTAGAACAGGAATCAGAGTTGGTTGCTGTAAATTTACTTATGTACCCATTTATTTATTGTGTTTTCAAAAATTAAAAAATTGATTTTTTTATTTATTATCATACTATTAATCAAAAGTAAAATAACTATTACGATATTAAGGCAATAAATTAAATTGTGTAATTTTTTGTTTAAAAAAATTTAAAAGATTAAAAAAAATGAATTAAAATAAGTAAAGTATAAAAAATATATAAAAATAGAAATATAATAATATATTATGATAAAAATTAGGGTTATTTTAATCTTTTACTTTCTCTTTTCAATCCTCAAATAAGAAAGTAAAATTGGGGGCAAAATAGTAACTTAACTGTACCATCAGGAGTGGGAGTGCTAATCCGGTGGAGGATTTGGAATTTCTAATCCCCTTATTCAATCCCAAATTAGTGTAGGCCCCACATAATTTCACTCCCATTCCAAGATAAAAATAGGTAAGTAAACATGGGGTTGATTCTCATTCCCTATTCAGTGGAAAGTAAACAAGCCATTAAATTTATAATCCAATCCCAATATTCCAATCTGCCTACCAAACAAGGTCTTAGTAGTGTTTGCTTTATAAGGGGGTGTTTGGTGAATGAGTTTAGTTTAAGAATTTTAAGTTTCAATAGTAATTTTGCAGAAAAGACAAAAAACTTTTTCAGAAAAGACAAAAAAACTTTTTTAGAAAAAGATAAAAATAATGATGAAAAAAGTACAATTTAGTTCAATATAAACTAATGTCAAAACAGGCCCTAAGATTTTTAAATTTCAATAGTAATTTTTCAGAAAAGACAAAAAACTTTTTCAGAAAAAATAAAAAACATGATAAAAAAAGTACAACTTAATTTAAATTAAAATGGAAACCAAACTAACCCTAAATATACTAGCAAGCCAGGCAAGGACGGGGGGGGGGCTGGATTTTGAGTTTTGTTTTCCAAATATATTATGTTTTTTAAATTTTTCATGTATATATATATAATTTATTTATATTTAAACAAGTTTTTTAAATATATCCTTGAGTTTTTTTTTTTTTTTTCCACATGGTCCCTTAACTATTTTTTCTCATTAATACTTTTTTCTTATATATTCTGCTACCGAAGTAATATTCCTTTTTCTGAATGTGTCGTCACTTTGATCCCTTTCAACTCATATTTTCTTATATATACTTTTAGTCTATTTTGTCTCGTTAAAATATCTCTTCTTTTTTCTTTTTTCTTTTTTTTTTAAGGTTCTACCTCCTGCTCCTTCTTCTTCTTCTTCTTCTTCTTCTTCTTCTTCTTCTTTTTAACTAAACTGACTCTCGAAAGAATAATAGATAGAAAAAATAAACTATTTTAAAAAAATTTACATTCACGTATGAAAATTCAACAAACTATATTACATAGAGATTGGATATTTTGAGTGTTTTAAACATTTTTTACATTCTTATTTATGCCCCCTGAATCAAAATCCTGACTCTGTCATTGTTTATATACATACATTGCTGGGATTATATATAAACGTAGTTTCTCTCTTCAAAATTGGCAGCCCCTTGAGCATTTGTATTTTTTTCTCTCTTGACCTCTTTCAAGTTATCATATCATCAATTTTCAATACAACTACAAGAAAGGCCTTGTATCTGTTGAGCAAATATATCTGATAGGTGTAACTTTTAATTTAAGAACTTTTAAAAATTTTTTGAATTTATATGTGACTTTTCATTTAAAATCGTATAACATTATATTGTTTAGATATTAATATCAAAAAGAAATGCTATTTTATAAAAATGTTAGATAACAATCCATCCATGTAAATATATATGACGTTATATACTGATGATCACTTTGAGTCTTCTTTCTTTCAAATATTGTTTGATGTCACAACCATGACACATGGCTATAAACCTTGGTCCATGTGTTTGCTTCCTCGCATCTTCTATAAATTAAAACATGCACCACTCCAACACATCAAAAAAATAAAAAATAAAAAAAATAAAATAGGTTCATGCACTTTTCATCACTAACAGCTAAACTACCAAGCTCACCAAGATGTCCTCTTGTGTTGTCACCACCTTTCTCCTTCTCTTGGCCATGGCCAACTCCATCTCTTGCCTCCCAAACCTCAACACAAGTACTTCTAGTACTATCGCACTCCAACTTGCGCAAACCAAGCTAGTTCAAGCTAAGAATTGGGTCCAATCCTTACATGGGTTGGATTTATATTCTTCAAATAACGTTGATTTGGCCTTGAGAGACTGCAACAAGTTGTATGACGAGAGCGAGCCGCTGCTTGCTCGGTTGATCTCCGGCGAGATGAGCTACAATGTCGATGATGCTCTCACATGGCTCAGCGGCGTGCTCGCCAACCACAGAAGTTGTTTGGATGGCTTGGCTGAGAAGGGTTTTGTGGAGGCTCGGTCTCATTTGGTGGCGCAGAACCTGACTATCTCACTTGGAGAATCTCTTGCTTTGTATGGGAAATTGAAGGGTACAAGAAATGAAAAGAGTACGTAACAGAAACTTGTATTGCTAGCTTTACTTCATTGCAAATCTTCTAAAGAATGATGTTAAGACACTCCTAGTAATTCCAATTTGTAATAAAAACCTACATGTTATTTTAATTAATATCAATTTAATTACATGAGATATACTGAGTTTTTATTCTTTTATTAATAATTAAATGATGTTTTTAAAATTAATACGTCAGTTGAAGTCAAAATATTGTATGATCATAAAATGGTGATCATCCACTGTCACGAAACTTGGTATCAATAAATTAAGATTAGGGTCAGTACTACACATCTTTTAAATAATTAGCTCCCAACACTAACCCTAATTAATTGCAATCACTTTGTCATAGGTTTATCATTGTCAATAATATATTAATATCTCCACTTGTTTACTAATAATATTGTTAAGAGTAAATTAAAAAAATCATTTCTGACTGAAAATTAATTAATGATTGTGATTATTAAGTTACTTCTTTATAATTGTGATTATGTTAAGTTACTTGATTAATGGAAAAATCAAGTTACTTCGAAATTAAAAGTAAAATAATTTGGATTACAAGTCCAATCTCACGGTAAATTTGCACCTACTTTTCTTTAAGATTAATTTATAAATCTAGAGTTTAAATCTTGCATCCTTATAAAAAAAAATTTTTTTAAAAATTTCTAATATGTGCACTTTAAACGAAATGGATTTCAGAAATTTATATTATAACATAATGGGAAGAATGACATTTTTTTCAATCCAAGTTTAGGAGTACCGGAAGAGGGACAAAAATCATATCCAAACTCAACTGGAGGGCTTTTGGCATCATGGAATCCGGCAACTTCCAAGGCCGACTTCGTGGTGGCAAAGGATGGCTCCGGCTCTCACCGCACTATCAACGAGGCGGTGGCGGCACTTGCTAGAATGGGGCGTGGAAGAGACCAAAGAGCAATAATCTATGTGAAAGCCGGCGTGTATAGTGAGAAGGTGGAGATTGGAAGGAAGTTGAAGAATGTCATGATTGTTGGTGATGGTATGGAAAGAACTATCGTCACCGGCAGCCGGAATGTGCCCGACGGTGCTACCACCATAAGCTCGGCAACATTTGGTACGAAGTTGATCTGTTCTATAGTTTGAGTTATCTAATTAATGAAACGTTAGACTGCTAGAGTGTGAAAGAAGTTACTCAAATTTTGAGAATAAAAATCCCTACAAGCAAGTTTAATTTTCAATATGATTCCAAATTGCAATAGTTCTACCCTATTAAATGTCTGCCACAGATCTATAGATATACCCACGTATTCAAAGTTACCGGAACAAGTATCTGCCACACAATCTGTTGACGACAAAAGTGGGATATTACCTATCAAAAGAGAACAAATAAAGAATAAACAAAACGTGGGATGTTGAGTAAATTTGATATCAATATTACAGTTATTTAACATCAATTCAGTTGATAAGAACAAGACAAGTGAGATAAATTAAAGGCGAGATCCTACATTGAGATCTTGAAAATAACTAGCACTAGTTTGAAAAAAACAAGAAACAAAAACAAAAACAAAACAAAACAAAACAAAAACAACAAAAACACTAGTAGTACTCTTTAATTATGCCACAATTTATGAGTATCATAACTTCATAAGCTTTTTTTCAATTAGTAATTATTTGAAAGTTATAACCTTATATATTAAGATCCACTTACACAGGTTCACTAAAATTTCTTCTCCTAAAAACCCTTGTGGTCAATCTATCTCATATGATTATGTGTATGTCATAAATATTTTTTTAAAAAAAGTTTGAAATATCTTATGTTAAAAAAGAAAAAGTACATATTATTTTAACGAGTCGGCCACCGGCTAAGAGCAATACAATTTTCATTTTAAAAACAAACCGAAAAAAAAACAAAAAACAAAAAACACCAACAACAACATTTTGCTTGTCGAAAGGACAACCAGTACTAAACACCCTTTATGATTAGAGTTTCATAACTCAAATCCTTAGAGCAATATAAAGATCTTTGATATCCCCAACATACAAGTGTTAAATGCCATTGTCAACTTTTTCCCCAATATATATATATATATATATATATATTTTATACCAATTTATGCAAGTGAGTAGTTATCTTTCAACTTGCATATATAACTAATTTATATGCAAGCGAACTCAAAAAGTAATTGTTTTTTTTTTTTTTTTGGGCCATTGGCTAGGTGTATCGGGAGATGGATTTTGGGCAAGGGACATGACATTTGAGAACACAGCCGGTCCTCAGAAGCACCAGGCTGTGGCGCTGAGGGTGAGCTCCGACCAATCGGTGTTCTACCGCTGCGGTATGAGGGGCTACCAAGACACCCTCTACACCCACTCCCTCCGCCAATTCTACCGCGACTGCCACATCTATGGCACCATCGACTTCATCTTTGGCGACGCCCCAGTCGTGATCCAAAACTGCGACATACTCGTGAGGAAGCCAATGAGCCACCAGGGAAACATGATCACGGCTCAAGGACGCGACAACCCTAATGAGAACACCGGGATTTCTATCCACGCCTCGTACATTAGGCCCTCGGCGGAGTTTGCCCCCGTCAAGGGCTCGTTCAGGAGCTACTTGGGCAGGCCGTGGAAGAAGTACTCGAGGACTGTTTTTCTTAAGTCGGACTTGGACGGTTTGATCAATCCCAAGGGGTGGACAGAGTGGCGGGGAGACTTTGCAGTTTCGACTTTGTTTTACGGAGAGTATATGAATAGTGGAATTGGTGCTTCAACGGCTAAAAGAGTGAATTGGCCGGGATTTCATGTGCTAAATAGTGATGAACAAGCCAGCCTTTTCTCTGTGGGAAGTTTCATTCAAGGTGGGTCTTGGATTCCAGTCACTGGGGTCCCATTTTGGCTTGGAATATGAGGATTATTGGAGTTGAGGAGTTGATATCTATATTAATAAGTTAAGTTTGTCAATTTAGCCAAAATAATAATAATAATAAAGATTTAAGTTTGTCAACATTAAAATGTGTACGTACTTTTTTTTTTTTTTTTTGGGCTAAAGGTGTATTTACCAATTATGTAGTGATAGCTTTAGTATGCCTTTGTCGCTACACAATTTGTAGTTTTTGGCTATTCTATGTTTAATGAATTTTTCTTTGAAGTCCATATCGTTTTGTTAAAGTTCAGTGGTCGAACTGTTTCCAAAAAATAAATAAATAATGGTTGAAAAGGGAAATAAAAAATATTTACTAGTATAACTTAGCGATAATATCACAGATGACTCTACGAAAAGATGCAGGGTTCAAATCCATTCACCTCAAATTCAAAAAAAAAAAAAAAGGGAAATCAAAACGACATGCCGGTCTATTTTCAAAACCCACAATTATTTTTGGAGTAAGAAAAGGACGATAAATCTTGATCAACGACACAATTTAAGTTCATCTCTTTATTATTGATATCTATTGAGACATCAACAAAAAATGACAAAGAACTTAAAGGGACAAAAAAAAATGACAGCGAGTCAGTATAAAAGACATGTCGTATTTGTCAAAGGCAACAATTAGCAGGCGGCATCCTTATTTATTGGGGAATGAACGACATGAAGGACCATCTAATCCATGTCGTTTTGAATCATATCATAAAACAACAACACCATTTTACTTTGAAAATAAACGACATGTATTGTTTTGAATGTATAACTGGGTTTTGTGCCACCAAAAAAAAAAAGGGGGGGATAAAAATCAGGTTGTTCTTAAAAACCAGTTTTGGAGGGAATAGAACACTTGTTAGGGTTCTTAGCAAAAAAAAAAAAAAAAAAAAAAAAAAAATGAGGATAAGACAACGAAAATGAATTTAAAGACATGCTGTCTTAGGAGGTATTGGTGGAGTAGTTGATGAGATTTTAAGTTCAATAGTAATTTTTTTGAATTTCAGGAAAAAAATTTTTTTGAGAAAAGACAAAAATTTTTGGAAAAGACAAAAAATTTTAGATGGTGTTTGATTGTTGCTAAACGAATAACGAAATTTTAACTGTTTTTTTTTATCCTTTATAAAAAGGATCCATGCTATGATGCCAGTGTCAAACCTAATTCGTTCCCACAATCATATCCCTTGTACCTCGGTAACCAAATCACACATGTACTATCACAAAGAACTGGTTTTCATAATAATAATAAATAAAAGGAAGTGCGCTAAAGGCATCGAAGTCAAAGATACTAGTTTGATTCACGGTTTTGAATCAAATTAAAAAGGAGAGGCATACAAACCATAAATCTTTTTTTTTTTTTAATGTTAAATATTTCGTTTTAAGTTTGTAATATTTAAATCTCTAATATAATTTTATCGATAAAAATTTTTCTGAATTAAATTTTAGTAACCGTAGTAGTCCTAACTATCAGTTGAAAGAGTGAATAATATATCATGTGCCACTTACTTTTCATTCGACAAAAGTATAAAATCCAGCCGGTCAATGTGGGTCTTTGGAAGGTTGGAGCACAGTGGCCTGTCGGCTGACCTGGACAAGATCACTGTTAGGGGTCTGTCGCTTGGGTTTACTGATAATGTCAAATGGCCTTTTTGTTGATCATTGTCCCTGAATTTACCGCATTATTAGTTTTAACATTTTACAAATTGATTTTGCAGATTAATTTACTCCATTGGTAACAGTGATTTTATATGTGACTTAATTTCAGTTATTAATAAATAAAATGAATGGTTATTTGTATTTATTTTAAATTAAATTTAGGATAAATTATTCATTTAATCCCTAAATTATTAATATTGTGCAACTTTGATCTCTGAACTTTTTTTCATAGTTGGAATGCCCATAAATTTTTAAAATGTTATTATAATAATAATTTTCGTCAATTTTCAAAGTGACACTAAATATGGAATCTGTCAAATTAACAAAAATGACAACTATTGCAAAATTTTTAATAATTTATGATTATTTCAGCTACGATAAAAAAAAAAAGAACAAAAAAATACTCCTAAACAATTAAAATGTTAATACAACAGTCATGGAATCATTAGTAATTTGATCAAAAAGTAATGCTAACTAACGTTTTCTGTCCAAAAATTTACGTAGATGATTATTGTATCAACATTTTAATAATTTAGGGACATTTCAGCTACAAAAAAAAAAAGTTCAGCGACTAAAATTACACAAAGTTAAAAATTTAGAAACTAACCTAGCAATTTACCCTTAAATTTATTGGGGTTAAGTGTTAAGGTTTTTAATTAAGTTTAAAAAAGACCTTTTGTGTTCTTATTTAACTACTTTTGTGCAAATGAAATGTTAATTTTCTTTAAAAGATTAACATTGTTATCAATGTAGGATAAATAATTATAAATTTTTAAGATCAGAATGTAAATTATCAAAATTAAAAATTTAACATGTAAATTGCAACTGTATAATAAATTTAAGATATATTGGTGTGCCAAAAAAAAACCCTAGAATCAATAGTTGAGAATGTTCTTATTAATATAATATTTATTTTAATATAATTTTCAAGGATATTGTTGTATACTTTCAAAGGCAATAATATGACTTTTCTATCCAAATTTTTATTGACAATATTGGTCAGCACTACCATCAAAGGCTTAATGATGTCAAGGGGTACCTCGAAGTTATAGACCCGTCAAAGCTCTGAACGTGTTTAGATCTGATTGCCAAAGTTAGATGGCTCTCCCCCCAAGTGTCGAAACCCTTTCAAATCTTGGATCACCCTCTAGTACTATTGCCATCAGAAAATCATGATCCTGCTTCTCAAGATGTCACTATCAGAATTGGGAGTTTGATGACCAACCAAGAACCTACACAAAACTTCGATCCCTTGAAGAACCCGATGAAACTATATATGAGGAAAAACCCTAGACAAAAAGGAGAGAGTCTTTCAAACATTATTCACCAACTTTTTTAATTCGCAAAGATTTTTACTTGTAAAATTGGGTAGGTTGAAACACATGTTTGAGATAAAAGCCTTGTTTGGGATTTGAGTTCAAACTCAAAATTTTCATATCAGTTTTTGTATTTTTCTGAAAAAATTTTTTGTCTTTTCTGAAAAAAAATTTTTATTTTTTCTGAAAAGTCAGCAAAAATTACTATTGAAACTTAAAATTTCCAACTCAAACTCATTCATCAAAGAGACCCGAAATTTTTAGATTGAAATTAATTGATTTTTCAAAAACTATTTATAACTTTTGTTGACTTTTAAAAAAAGATAAAAACTATAATTAAAAAAACTTAGATTTAAACATGCAATCCAAATGCATGCAAATCATTATAAAATTAAAATTCAATGACATAAGTGCTATTAACAAAATAATAATAATAGTTTGACGAAAATCTGAATAATATAAATCAAAAAAGAATAAACAAATAATCAGTTTGAATCCTCACTCAAGTTCAAAATAAATAAATAAACATTTTTTTATTTTTCTTTAGAAAAATATAAATCCTTTAGAAAAATATAATCATTTTTTTATTGTTGGTTAAATACAAAGAACAAAAACTCCTATTATGCTTCCCTCTCAAACCCTAGGTCACCATTGTATCTCTGTCGCTCTTTGGCCTGTCTGATTCTCAGGATTCGAGCAATTGACCGGCCAATCAAATAGACGTTCCTTCATCCTTGTGAGATTTTCCTCCAAAAGTGTGTGTATATATACATATTTACTTGTACACACACACACACATCCCAAAACCCTTAAGGTCGCAATTTTTGGCTCTCTCATGGCATTTATAAGCACAACTAATTTCTCGATTTTCTGAACTGAACCGAACAGGTACTTATTTAAATCAAAGTGCTTTCAATTATTTGAGGAGAATTCATGGCCGGTGATTCAGATGCGGCTGAAGCCTCTGCTTTGTCCTGTGCTCGTTGTGGCAAGCCTGCCCATCTTCAGTATGTAATTCCCACTCTCTCTCTCTCTCTCTCTCTCTCTCTCTCTCTCTCTCTCTCTCTTTTGATGGACTTGAACTTAGAAAGAATGATTTGAAGAGAAAAGTTACCGTTTTAGGAATTCAATTTTGGTGTTTGGATTTCAGGTCAAGGGAAAGTTTGGGTCTTTTGTACAATTTGTATGGTTTTTTAATGATCTCATCTTTTTTTTTTTTTTTTTTAATTTCTGGGTGGTTGGCTAAATGAAATTTTCGATTTTTTTAATATCTCCCTTTACCGGGTTTTGAATATTAAGTATGTTTTTAAAAGGTGTGATTTTTATTACATGGGCCATTCATGATTTATCACGTCTTTATCTTTTTTCTCTTAATGGATTTTCACAAGTTTAAAGATTTATTACAATTCAAGTAAACCAATTCTTAACCTGAAACCATTTGCAGGTGTCCCAAATGTATGGAATTGAAGCTTCCTCGTGAAGGCGCTGCTTTCTGGTTTGTACCACGCTTAGCCGTCCTTGATAGATTCTTAGGACATGTGAATGAATTTGGTGTGATGTGAATTTTTCTGAATATGCTTTTTGCTTTATTACTTGGGCGTTGGATGATATTTAATGGAATAATGTATCTTACAGCTCCCAAGATTGTTTTAAAGCTTCTTGGAGCTCTCATAAATCAGTGCATTTGAAGGCGAAGTTATCGGCATCAGGAGCAAGCTCTCCTGGTGAACAGAAAACGGACTTGGCTAACGAAGGTTGGCTATATTGCTTAAAGAAGGGACAAGCTCGAACTCCAAAACTTCCTTATTTTGATTGGACAGGGTATGTGTAGGATTTCTTATTTTTGTGTTCGATTACTGATTGTATAGGACAGTTAATATTTTTGATAAGTTCCTTCTGATTTGCATTGTGACTTGATGGATTTGTATAGATGTATCAGCCGATCCTTGTATCAGTTGTTCTGATCCTATTGTTGCCTTTTGTTCTGATGTAGGCCACTGAGGCCATATCCCATATCTAGTAAGCGAGCTGTACCTGCTCACGTTGCTGAACCTGATTGGGCAAGTGATGTAAGTTGTTAAAATCGCTTCCATTTGAATGTCAAAAATCACTTTCTATTTTTCTCGTAAAACTCAATTTGTTTGATGAATTTCTAGTCATTGATTGTTGAGAATCCTGAGTATTGGTTCAGTTTACAGCCTTTGTCTTTGACTGATTAATGCAATTTCAGCAAACTGTTCATACTGATTTCCATTGCTTTTTCTATCAACTTACCAGTTTTTTGCCACTTCCAACCCCTCTTCAGTTCTTTTCTCAATTTTCCTTCTTTTGCAATGTAGCATAGTTTTCCTAATCTCGGTTTCCTTTTCTTAACTTTTAGGGAATCCCGAAAATTGAGCCTAAGAGTGATTTGCAGCATGTTGTTGAGGTAAGCTTCTGCTTGAAAACCTTTCAAGTCTAACTTTTCTACTCATGTTTTATATGGCTAGCCTTATTGTTTCATTTTTTCTTGTCTATTTCCTAGTTTATTTTGTTTTTCCAACTTTACTTATTAGTGTTATACCTGTATTTACTTTGAAGATCAAAACTCCAGAACAAATTGAGAGAATGCGAGAAACATGTCAGGTAAGCTTCGATTGTACTTTACATCTATCATAGTCTAGAGGAGATTTTTAGGCCGTAGAAGGCATACCCTAATCTCCTAAAGAAGAGACAACAAAAGATGAAATGAACATTAATGGAACTTTTCCTTTGTGACCAAAATTGTTTATTCCTTAAGGTCTGTAACTTTCTTCTGTTCTTATTGTTAGATTGCAAGGAAGGTTTTGGATGCAGCTGCTCAAATAATACAGCCAGGAATTACGACCGATGAAATTGATAGAGTGGTCCATGAGGCAACTATTGCAGCAGGTACAGCATGAATTGTATGTTACGGGGAATTTTGTTGGTTTGTAATATGTTTAATAGTTTTTTAACTTACCTCGATACAGGAGGGTATCCATCTCCTCTCAACTACCATTTCTTCCCAAAGTCTTGCTGCACGTAGGTACTCTTTTTCTATTTACATCGCTTGGTATTTGTTTGAGAGTGTGACACTGAGCAAGTAAACGCCCTTGCATTCCCAAATTTTTGCAGGTCAGTTAATGAAGTGATTTGCCACGGGATTCCCGATGCCAGGTTTGTGTCAAAGCCTTTATATAGTGTTTAGTATTTGTAAGAGCTATCGATGTTTACTGTGAGCTTGAATGAAATGTACTTGATATATATTTCATAATTGCTTCAGAAAATTGGAGGATGGCGACATTGTAAACGTTGACGTGACAGTTTATTATAAAGGTGTACATGGTAAGAGGGCTTTTCTTGCATTAGCTAGCTAAACTTGTGCTCTTAAGAAAATTCTCCCCTTTTTTTTTTGCCCCTTCCTAGATTAATCCAAATCTTGCCCAACGAATAGCCATTGTTTGACTCAAACTGCAGGTGATCTAAACGAGACCTTCTTTGTGGGAAATGTTGATGAAGATTCGAAACGACTAGTTCAATGTACTTATGAATGCTTGGAAAAAGCAATATCTATTGGTATGTGTTAGATATATGATCATGTGATCTTTCAACACAGATTTCTGTTGCCGAATGGTTTAGGAACTTGATTTAAAATTGTTTTTCTTATGATGCTACTTGATAAATACAGTGAAACCTGGGATGAGATTTCGCGAAGTTGGTGAAGTCATTAATCGTCATGCTTCTATGTCAGGGTTGTCTGTGGTAATTAGCAATTTCAATGCAAATGTACACCAATTTAACCTTTATGCAATGACTGAGTTTTCATCGATACCTGTTGCATTCCTGTTATGTACCTTAGGTAAAATCATATTGCGGTCACGGAATTGGAGAACTGTTTCATTGTGCACCAAATATTCCTCATTACAGCAGTATCCTGAACAAAGTTGCATTTGAATCTCGTCCTGCTTTGGTTTTTCGGTTGCTCTTACTCAAGTGAACATTGTAATTATGTTTTGGTGGTGTGCATGTGAATTATATTCTATGTAGCTCTTTTGTGTTGCTTGCCTTAACCCAAGTAGGAAACAAAGCGGTTGGTGTTATGAAGGCTGGACAGACCTTTACAATCGAACCAATGATCAACGCAGGTAAGATTGCAGTTTATCAAGTTATGAGCTTAACAATCCAAACTTAAATATCTAATGAACTTTCTTGATAGGAGTTTGGCGTGATCGGATGTGGCCTGATGGATGGACTGCTGTTACAGCTGATGGGAAGCGCAGTGCTCAGTTTGAACACACTCTCCTGGTAAGCCAGTACTTCATTTCCTATGAAGTGATCATTCAACTTGATTTATCGACGAACCTGAATTCCCAATTTCACGGTTATCATTGTATCGCACAGGTTACTGAAACAGGAGTGGAGGTTCTTACAGCAAGGTCGTCTTCCTCGCCAAATGTGTTCCCTTGGTTAAATGCTTAGTTGCTGTTTGGTATACTTTTTACCATTGCTGTTTGGCGGATGAAAATGTCATTTGTAACCTATTATTAGACAAGTTTTGTCTATTCAATTTTGATTTTGCGCTAAAACTTGGCCAGAGGCTGTTTATTCATGTGTTTTCTCTGAACAACTTTGTAATATTATCAGATTTATCAAATAAAGTATCAGATTTCTTTGGCATCAGAAAAATGCAGGGATATTTCTCAAAGTCGATGCATTAACTTAAATTAATCAACAAATCCCAGATTGCTTGTAAAAGTATCATATCCGATTGCACACAAACTCAGATTCACTCTCGCCATGTCTTTACTTTAAAGAGATATCATCGGTAAAAAATAATTCAACCGAACAGGGAACAGGGAATAGGGAATTTGTGTTAAGCGGCTAGAATCCTGAGGACTCTACTAATGATGAATACGAAGCATTTTCATCTGCAACTGTGGGTTTTGCCTGAGTAATCTTTTTTGATACTCCGCTGCTCGTACTTGTATGAAGCTCTGTTTCCAGACCAGCCATACCATACAATTCTAGCCTTCGTAGCTGTGAGGCTTCTGTATCACCATCCCAGCACGTTTCGGAAATAATCTCAAGAGCCTTCTCGATCTTGGTCTCATCTACAAGATTCCCATTTTGCAGGAGCACAAGGTAGACTTGTTCGGCAGAAGCTTTTCTTATCTGGGTTAAAAGGACAAGACAATAATAAATATGTACGGAACAGGTTTTATCACTCAAATGCTGGTTGTATGCATACAAACCTTGGGGTATCGGTGACCTAAGAAGCCGAGAAGACGAGAGAAAGCCTGAGTATTGATTTGGCTGTCCAAAGTAGAAGCAATATATCCGAGTATTGCAATGCCTGCATATAATTTAGAGAAGTCCTTTGAAACCTTTAACTCGATTGCCAAAGAATCCAGAATGCCGCCATAAAACACCGTAGTATGTTCCTGTAAAATAAGATTGTGATCCAGACAAATTTACCTATCTTAATCCGGTTACTTGCAAATTGCAATAAAGAAGATGAAAGACTACCACGAGGAAGAAAATCAACTAACCTCCATATTCAGAAATATCTTGTTACTGAAAAGAATCTCAATGGTCTGCGATGCAGCAAAAATCTCATCAAAATCCTCACATTCACAAGTGACACACTAGTGCATTTTAGCATGATTTTTATTTGAATTTACCTTCAATGTAGGTACAACGACTCTGTCGCATCTCCTGTACTGCTGGAGAACCCAAAGCATGTCAGTCGATAGCAAACGTTCTCTGGACTTCCGTTCATCCAGGTTTTCAACTTCAACAGCTTGCAGATAGTCCAACAATGCCGAGAGTGATGCCTTCCTCAAAGACTCTTGCAGGCCACCAATAGAGATTACTAGACCAGATAACACCGATCTGCTATAACAACCAAACTGAAGCAATCGGACAAAACGTGGATATGAAAAGGTGGGTACCTACAAGCAAGTATAAAACGGCTTTTTCTTTACTCAAAAGAATTCTAGTTGCTTGTTAAAAATACTGAAAAGATAATGACCAATTTATACTCACTGCCCACTTTAAGTCGGTTTTTTCAGGAACAATTTCTTCAAGCTCTTTCCTGTAAGGTATATGTGGGATATCAACCATCTTGCGATACAAAATCCTTTGGAGAACCTTAGCTGCTGCTTCTCTTAGTTTGTCCATCTTCTCTACAGCTTGTTTACATATACCCCCCACTATACTAGTAGCAAGGTTTGCATCAAAAACCGAAGTTAGCTGACAATTCTCCACCATGTCACTGTTGTTCAGCTCAGAAACTCTTTGACAGAGAATATAAGTGCATCTCTCAAGGCCATCCATGGCAGCCTCACGAACCCAAGAACCCACGTCACCTCTGTTATCCACAGAATAGTCGTCTAGAGCTCTTAATAAACTCGTCATCACTTCATTCTTGATTAGGAGTATTAATTCCATGTCATCTATGTCCACTTTCTTATCTTGAGTTTGTGTTAATACTTCACAAACCGCTACAAGCCCTTTAATAGCATTTACTCGTGCTTCAGCATCTCTATCATCAGGCTTCTCCTGCAAATAGAAAACATCCAAAAATGAACTCAATCACCTAAGAAGGGAAAAATTGTTTCCTATCATTGAAATCTTCTGCCACACCTCAATTGCGCAACAGCTAGAGAGCTTCATGAGCACATCCTTCCACTTCGTGGCCAAAAGGTCATATGGTAAAACACCTATCGCCAAAGCTGATCCTCTTCTTACAGCCACATTTTGATCAGTCAACAGTTCCAGGTACTTGGATGTTAAATCAGCGCCTTTAATATCTGGACCAACTAGGTATGCTAAAACAAAGCATTTTAGAGCTTTAACAGCAGCATCCTGTACATCGTATTTAGAGAAGAGAAAGTTAATCTAAAAAAAAGAAAAAAGAAAAAAAAAAAAACCAAAACATAAGAAGTCCGATTTAAAAACAGCACCTGAATCTGAGAATTAGGATGTCTCATATTTTCGTTAAGCGTGTCAAGCAAACTCCGCTTTATCTTTTCCGTTAATGACAAAGCAACAAAAGATATACATTCAATAAATCTTGAGACAGCTGAACGCATTATCTCTCCACCCTTTCCACGATATAGGCGAGCTTTCTCAATCGCAGGAACAACACCAGCAACACGTTTCTGTTTATCTATGAAAGACAGGTAGAATAAAATCGTAATTCAGAACATAGTTCGTGTATCGCAAGGACCACAAGCTCAAAGGATAAAAAAATAAATATAAATAAATTCTATTGGCAGTCGATAAATTGGACAAGAGAAGACCATATCCAATGTACATGCCAATGCATATTTGTCACAAAAAAGTTTGGAAATAGCATGTTTGACATGTAATCCTACTTTGTGCTCCAATGCGTAATGCTATATCTACCTTTTGTTCTAATTATCAAGCTTTAAAACTCCTAAACTTTTAGAATTTAGTTAATCTAAACATGATAATATATAATGATTAAATGAAAAGGTCAATGCACCAATCAATGGCAATCAAATGTCAAAATTTGGCATTTGCTATACTTGGTGACAAATTTGCCACCAAGTACAGCATTTGCCAAATTTAGCGGTGGAAATAGCAATACATTGGAGAGTGGTTCTGTGGCTTTCTAGCCCAAGTGCCAATATTTAACTTTGGCACATGAATCTGCACTCCACTAGAGATGCTTTAAGCTAACATATAATCTTTTTTTTTTTAAGCAATGATAAGAACTGATATTCCTAGGCCATTCATTTTTCTTTATTTCCTTCCCAAACCATACAACGGTTGGATTTGACCAAATTGAATACCTTTAACTCAATTCACAACCTGTTTTAATGAAAGAAAGCTAACATTTATCTAAAAGAAAAGGGCAAGAGTGCTAACCCGTAGAAAGAGCATAATCACAATGATGTAGTGCTAAAACAAGTTCCCCGATGGCCAATGTCGCCCCATGGCGCATGCACAAGTCAGTTGAGAGAGTACAAGGAATTAGTTTTTCCAAAACTGACTCGGCAAAATATTCAGGATCATACTTGACAAGAGCAGAAAGGGCCTCTGCAGCAAGCTCTCTCAAACCTTTTTCCTGGAGACATCAAGCCACATGTCAGATTTGCTGGGAAGAAAGAAATTTCAAATATTTCAGAAGAGGTAGAAAACCATGTTGGTCATTTAACAAGATTATCCGCAATGCAAAAATGAATCCAATTGAAGAACAAATGACATATAGTTGGAGCCTACCCAATGACAAATCTTGTTGTGTAGAAGTTCATCCGCAAATGGATAAAGATAACCCTCAAATTGAGCAATAAAGACAGCAACATGCATGTAGGAGTTTACTCGGGAGGAAAGTGAAAAATAATCTGCAGTATTTACAATGTCAATGCCATGTGGGTAATTCCCCTGTCTTCCAACATTCTCCTGAAAAGCAGCTGCTGCTGCCCTTCTACAGTTCACCTATTATAATACATAAAAAAAACTTCAGCAACGTCGTAATGAAGGAGCAACAACAAATCATTGTAATAACGAAAATTTTTTTAGCACCTCGCGGTCATAGCAGGCCACTGTTAAAAGGTGCGGAGCAAGCTGGCCCAGAACGTTTCTCATATCCGAATGATAATATGCACGGCCAAAAGCCCAACAAACATAAGCCGCAGCATCACGTACATGGGATCCAACGCTATGTGGCCCTCTTCGTATGTCATAATGCAGTGCCTGTTTTAAAGATTTACTCTTTCAGCAGTGCTTATATGGATCCATTAACTTTATAATGCTAAGGAAACTGAAAGAAAAGAAGATAGGCATCCAAATCATAATATAAAAGTAGATATTTCTGTAGGAATTCTATTTCATCCATTTTGCTCAAATATAAATGAAAAATATTATAACATGATTGAACATAAACTTCTAACAACTTAATATTCTAGTTTTGAGAATAGATATACAGTGATTGATATTCTTTCATACAACCTTGACAACGACAGGTACAACTTTGGGGAGACTGATTGGTAAAAGCAATCCCCTACGTGCCAATTCAGCCAAAGCTAAGCAACCTCCGTGCCATGAACCATCACCCTGGAAAGATATGATGCAAGGAATGAGGACAACTTCATGGTTCAAAATTCTTAACACTAACTGGATATTAACTTCAATCTTTTGTCGCAAGGCCATTATAAGCGACTTGTGGAAAGAGTGTGTAGAAACATTTAAAGGAAAAAAAAAAAAAAAAAAAGAAAGAAAAATAAAAAGCTGGCATACAAATATGTTATTTTACCTCGCCAGGTGAAAAAAGCTCCAGGACAGATGACAGAATCTCTTCTGAAAGGGCGGATGTAAGACGTGAAGTAATACGGCCGATACCTTTTGCAGCAGACCAACGCACAACAGTGTCCTGCATTACACCATCAACCATAGCAAAATCAAATTAGTAGGAATTAGACGATTAAAAATAAATCATACTTCCCAGATAAGCAAATTGTTTTAAAAAGTCCAATCTAGGAACTCATGCTAAATCAAATAAAGTGAAAATCATTTTCAAAAATAATAATAATAGTAATAAATTGAAAAACATTAATCTTTCTAAAAATAAGAATAAAAATAAAAAAGTATCAATCCAAAGATTTTCACTGAGGGAGATGCATAGTTTCAAGATCTTGCCCAATAAGCATACCGTGTCTCTCAAACCAGTTAGTAACATCTCAATGATCTCTTCAAGAATTTCAGGAACGTCAATATCTTCATCTTCCATGCAGCTTGAAGTATTCTTGGAGTTGCAACCATCAAGATTCACGCTAAAACTACACTTATCAGTTTCTCTGGATGCAGATAAGGATACATTTTCTCCTAGCGAACTGGTTTTGCTCTGCATCAAAGCAAAGGAAAGATTCAGAGAAGTTTTGCTAAGGAATTTTGGCACAGATAAAGATTGAATACAAAACAGCTTAGAATTAAGTGACAGAACAATAAAGTACGGAAACTTCAGCATGTCTAACCACATAACGCCATGAAGGTAAACGATGAGGGAGGCAAGTGAACCCAATCCGCTGTGTCAACTTCATAAGATATTTGCGAAGCAAAGGACTCCGGGCTGCATTACTTGACTTGATCAACAATGAGGTGTCTTCCCAAACTTTAGGAACCACGCCAACCAAAAGTTTCCGTCCACCACCCTGTCTATTAGATTGTACATAAGAGATGCAGATGCTAAGAAATTAAATGCAGTTAACAAAACGGAAACCATTTTACACACAACATAGAAGCTTGCTCGAAGGACCAAGTTTGCCACATCAATGAAGTGTCTCTACGCAAAACTCTGAATAAGATATGTGATCTATGTCCATATGTTTATACATATAAACCCAATTATTATTTCCTTTCCTTCAAATAACAGCACAACATCTACCCAAAAAAAAGAGTGACACTCATACCTTAAATATTGCCGCAAGTGTTTCTACAGCTCCAAGTAACCGGAAGTGACCCATGGTATCATCCGTGGTAGAAGATAGGACTTCATGCGTCCAATCAACGAAGCTGAAGTAGAAACCATAACAGACATGAGACAATAGGTAAGCTTAATCAGTCTTAAACTCTATTGACATATGAGCAACTCTCATTTAAAAGGTGATTGATGCAATGAGACATTAGAGACACTTCAATACTCCCAAGAACAGAAATGGGTCAAGGGGCGATCAGTTTGTTTAAGTTTCCTATCAATATCTGAAATGTGTCAGTGCATATAGCTATTTCCACAGAATTTATTATGATAACTTACAATAATTCCTTAGATTGAAAGAGAGATCAGTATTCTCAGTTCATAGTTAGCACGAGAATAAATCCAAATAGTTTTCTAAAATTTACGAGACATATGCATGACAAGATAAACCTGGAAAAGGCCATTGGCATATCAGGACGCGTCAAAAGCTTTGAGAGTAGCAAAGCAGCTATAGGTCGCATAGGGCCAGCATTCGACAGATAATCCTTGGAAAACCCGATTATCTTCAGAACCAAAGGAGCTGGTTCATGTTCACCAAGACCAGTAACACTTGCAATACTAGTATCAACAGTGGAGATATCAAATGGAACCAAGACAAGTATAGAAAGCCACAAAAGGATCACACACTTAGCCTCCATCTCTCCCGTACTCTCCTGCCGCAGAGACGTCATGGATTTCGTGTAATGACACTTCTCCAAGAGCGAGACGGCGAGCTCCAAGTCAGAAACTTGATGAGGAAAGAACCTAATGACGGCCTTGTAACCGCAAACCGTGACCAGAGAGTAAACGATGATGCATATTGGCTTGATTACTTTAAGAATTTCGTTGGAAGCTACACCGAGTTCCATCGTTTTCGAACGGACAATGAACATCAGTGGAGAAACTATGCCCTCCAAGTATGGCTCTACTAATTGACCCTGCTCTTGATACTTGTCCATCTGCACGTACCAAAGAAATTTTTTCAAGATGGTTTTTTTAGTTTTCAAGTAACAATAAAATTAAAATTTAAAAAAAAATCTACTGTTTAAGTCGATTAATGATGATTTCCAAACCATAATTACTCATGGTAATAACAAATTATACATTTTTCTAGATCTTTTGTTCGATCTAATCACAAATTAATCAACTTTTTCTCATAACTAGTCAGAAATAACAGAACCTAAAGCACGAAGTATCGAAATTAAGAACACTTAAACCAGATTCAATCCAATTGAGCGTAAAGTAACTAAATCGAAGTCTTAGAACTTAGAGAGAGAGAGCGAGAAAGTACAATGGATCGGATCTTATGGGGAATGGAGGGATCAGAGACGCGGCCGTGAGAAACGATGTCGTTGAGGAGGGATTTGACGAGCTCCCACTCTTGGAGGAAGTACTTCTGGACAACCTTCTCCTTGGAACCGTGCTCGTCGTCTTCCTCGTCCCATTCCTCCTGTTGCCTCGGGGTCTCTTCCGCTTCGGCCGCCATTTTCAGGAGAGAGGAAGTTGCTCAGAAGAGAGAGAAAGAGAGAGAAACTAGCGAAGAGAGAGAGAGAGGGGTTTCAGTTCCCGCCTCCGTCACGGACAGACTCTTTATGAAATCACGGTTCATCATCGTAGACGACATTCTATCTCTTGTCGTTTTGATCTCAGCATCATGTGGATCCAAAAGGAGTAAAGATTGACAAAAAACAAAAGAGTAAAGAAATTTCCGTTGCCGGGACTTGAACCCGGGTCTTTCGGGTGAGAGCCGAATATCCTAACCAACTAGACTACAACGGATTATGAGGTAACCGGTCTGTAATAATTAGAAAAACGATAAACAGCTATTTTCACAACATGTTCTTTTTCGTTTCCTACGTTTTTGTTTATCAATTGCTCAAGGGACCGTTCAAAACTCCTTTTCAAATTTTTTTTTTTTTAACTCAAAACTATTTTTAACTATTTATATCTTTTATTTTAAAAAAAAAAAACTCAAATTTTGAAAATTCATAACTTTATTAAAATTTGTAGGTATCATTAATTAGTTTTAAAAAAACAAAGCTATAGGCACGCAATTTTCAAGCTGCAAGCTCTAATCAAAATCATGATGAAAGATGTCAAAACTTTTGTTTTGTACTAGTGAAATAGATTATTAGGGAAAAGAACAAAATAACATTTTTTTTCATAAATGATTAAAGTAAATTGCAGGTTTTTGAAATTTTGAGGTAAAGAACAGTGAATAACAAATTCATCATTGAAGTGATTTATTTACTTGTTGCAAAATATATTATTTACTTAATAAATTACTATTTATCTAATACTTTAAATATTTTAAAATATTGTTATTTACTTCAATTATTTTTATAAAAATACTATTTGCTATAATTGGTGATTTGTAGTCAAAATAAACAAATAAACTAACTTCTAGTAATTCTTATTAGGTATCTTCATTATCAATAAAATTGAAATTGGCTTTCGGCAAACTTAAAAGTACATATTCATTCATAATAGACGAAGATAATAACATAATAATCATATCTCTCTTTTTTTTTATTGCTTTGAGGTTTTCCCATATAGTGAAAAAAAAAAAAAAAAAAAAAAAAAAAAAAAAAAGAAACAATCCATAATGTTGTTCGTGCTCAAAGAAGAAAGAAGGTTGCAAGTGAAGATTCAAATGGACCTTTACTTGCTTACTACAAATGCTAAAGGATAAAACATGTGGAGACATTTTAACTTTAAAAAAGCCAACTTGCCTTATGTATCTTTCTAGCTTCTACTCCCACTATTTTTGCATTATTAGTGCCTCTTGACTAGGCTTCAACCATGTGACCTCATATAGTTTATTAATAGTAAAGGACACCTCTACCATCACCATGCACGACTCTCCAATAGACACACACTCAAATATATATATATATATATATATATATATATATATCTGTGTGTGTGTATGTTTAACCTTATTAAAATCAAATCACTTTTAGTTACATGTTAAAATTTCTTTATCCTTATCTCATATTCAACATTGGACATAGATTTGATTAATTAGTGTACATAAGTTGACAAACAAAAATTTGTGTTCACATATGTAAAATAACTCTACAACACACGATTAACAAAAGAACAACAAACACATAACTCATGTTACTCATCTACATTACTCTAAGGCTTCTTGGTGGTGGCGGTGTCGGTGTCGGGGGTGGCGGCGGCGGTGGCTCGGTATCGGGAGGCAAAGCGGTGAAACAAGGCCAAGGCGTTGCTAGTGAGCTCAGCGACGTTCTGGACCTTCCCTTTAACAGTGGCCTTCAACTTGCTCATTCTATGCCCAGGAAACGCGTCCACGCAGTTGCTGGCGTCGGTCAGGGCGGAGCTGACCCACGTCTCCACGTTGCTTATGTGCCAAAAGATCATGTCATGGTGGTGACCACCCTCGGCCTGCTCGTGTCCCAAGCGGCGCAGCTCTTTGATGGACATGCTCAGTTGGTCCACGCACAGATTAATCTGGTCCAAGCAGTCTTTCACGGCCAAGTACTCCTTGGCCCTCACGGCCTTGAGCTCTTCAGCCACTTTGAGGAGAAAAGCCCGCGTGTAGCGAGCCCGGTAGAGGCTTATCGCCAAGGCGTATTGCGCTAGATCTTGTGGACTTCGTATGGTCACGTTGGCCCGGTCGACGTAGCCCAAGAGGCACCGGACGCAGAGGTCCGGGTACAGGGTGTCGCGGCATGCGGCCTCTATGTAGGCCCGGGTTCGTGAGCGCCTGTGGAGGGTAGGGTGAGCTGTGGTGGGAGAGGTGTGGGAGATGGAGAGGAAGATTATTAGGAGCAAAGGAAGTCTAAGGTCTGCCATGAAATGTTGTTGCTGTTGTTGTTGATGATTGGTTTGAAGGACTAGGAAAAATGCAAAAATTTGGATGAGTTTTGAGGTGTCAAGGAGAGATATATACAGATCCTTTCACATGGTTACCATAACGTGCGTTTTAATTACGTGCTTTAAGCTGAAATAATCAGGTATCTGGACTATACAAAAAGAAAGGGGATTTTTAATGTGATATGTGGGTAACTGATTCTCTTTTTTTTTAAGAAATTTTTTAACAAACGGCTAAAGCTACGTAAAATTGGAAAAATTGTAGTTTTTAAAAAAAGGTCAAACAGTTAATCACTAATTGATTATAGTTAATCGGTGATTTGTTTTTCACTGAATGATTATGATAAATCACTGATTAATTATAATTAATCATTGACTAATTATAACCGATCACTTATTAACAACTATTTTTGTGATTAAAAAGATTTTTGGACATTTATTTTAGTCTTTAAAATATGCTTATTAATCTAATTTTTTTCATTTTTAATTGTTATTTCAAAGTTGGATCAAATTAGGCTAATATAGAGTGACTACTTTGCTTGGTTTCGAGGCATATTGGAATTTGACTAACTATAATTAATCATTGACTGACTGTAATCAACTACTTACAAAAAAAAAATTTAGACATTTATTTAAGTGTTTAAAATGCGTCTAT
Source organism: Ficus microcarpa (assembly GCA_025413485.1). Taxonomy (NCBI): domain Eukaryota; kingdom Viridiplantae; phylum Streptophyta; class Magnoliopsida; order Rosales; family Moraceae; genus Ficus; species Ficus microcarpa. Next base: position 12,736,437 of record CM046383.1, on the reverse strand, counting down.
GTACCTAATTTTTTCATTTCGAAGTCGAATCAAATCAGGTTAATATACGCCAAGGAATGGTCATTAATTTGCTTGGTTTTGAGGCATATTGGAAACCTCGTTCACAAGGAAATGCTTCGCTGTTTTTAGCTCTTTGCCCAAAAGGGCACGTGTACTATAATAAATATTTTAAACCAAATAATTAACGAGTTTTTTAATTGCATAAGAGGATATGTCATGCTAATTATCCCTTAATTAATGTTGAAAATAAACATGGCTTAGCTTGCATAATCCTTAGAGTTAAGGTTAGGAGACTCTCTAACAATATACTCATCATATATCTTCATCGCAAGTGGTGACACTGCCAAAGATCATAATTAGATCAAGTGTTATTTCGGCAAAAACTACCCCACCAACTTAATCAAAGTCCACTTCTTAATTAAATTTTATTTTTTTAAGTAAAGAGATTTGTAAATCTCACTCTTCTTAGGTTTAAAGGTTTCAACTGATTGAAAGTTTGAGTAAAAGTGCTAATCATATACACACAACAAAAACAAGGCATGTAGATAGAAAGCTCGACAGAGAGAAATCGTTGAAAAGCTCGCAAAACAGGAATAAGAATTACAGAAAATACACCAAGAACAGAAACAAACATGTTTACATAAAAGCACAACAAGACAGTTTTAAACACACCTAGTACTCATTTGGGTTTTTCTCATTACGCGGGTTGGGGAGTCATTCGGCAACCTTCATTCCGGAGAGATAAACTTTACTCTGAATCACACTGCCCCCAATCGAAAATCCAGGCATAACCATGAGTCCAACCTTCGGTTTTTGATCAGTTTCATCTATTATCAAATTCTTCACGACGCTTTCCATATAAATGTCCGAAAACTCACTCCCTCTCTTTACCTGGAAGACCTTGACACTGGGATCGAAAGAATTTGCCAGCCTGTGCAAAAGCCAGACTGCCTTGACCAGTTTCAGAAATGCCTGGTAAAAAGGCGTCCTCGGATGCCCGCCTCCCACCACATAATTCCGTTGATCCAAGTTTCCAAAAAATGAAGCCTCCATTTTCTGGTGGACCACCACTAGGTATTTGCTCCTGCAAAACTTCCCGAAAATAGAATCTGGGCTTTGACCGAGCATGTCGAGTGGATCCATCTCCCTCAATGCAAGAAATTGGTTGAAGAAGCTCTCTTTGGTGGCCACGAAATCATCTGTTTTTATTCCAAAGCTTTCCTGCTGAAACCCACTGAACATTTGTTGGCATATATTGGATTCAAACGCATATTTCTTGTGAGCTCTTTTTGCATAAACAACATTAGGTTCGATTGAGTTAGCTGCGGCATCAAGGTCCCACCCAGCAGCTTTCATCATGTTGATCAGTGGTTTAGAAAAATCATGGATAGCTTTAAAGGTAGCTTCTACAGATGAGGTGAAAAGCTCGGGAGTTAGATCCAAGTGGAAAAATCCATTTTCATCGGCAGAACCTTCTGAATCTTTTGTCAACAACCCCCTAATTTTTAGATTCTTCTCCAGCTTCACCCGCTTCTGGTTCGCCTCCTCAATTTGCCGATGCAACTGAAGAATCTCGGCATCCTTATTCTGAATTTCAGACTGGAACTTCTTGACCATAACCTCATAGGTCTTCAGCAAGCTCTGCTGTTCCTGGATCTCAGCAGCCAAGCGAGAGTCCTGTGGTGAAACACACACCGGTTTGGGATTGTTCTCTCTGTAAAAGTGCTTGAGTTCAGACAGGTTTTTCAACTCAGAAATCACAAGTTTATCAGCGGCTTGGATTTTATCAGGGTCATAGGGGGTATGAGCTGCTTGAAGCTGAATGTAAGCCGACTTAAGGGAGGAGATGTTCGTAAAAATCTTCGATACCAGCGCTTCCACGGCTTCCGGATTCTGATTCATGGCCTCTTCCATGGGTTGTGGGTGAACCTTCTGGCTGTTGTTGTCACGGAGTTGGGTATCCTTTGCTCCAGTGGGTAGCATAGCTGCTACCAACTTTCAGTTGGTTAAACTGTCCTCTTCTAGATAAACAAGCAATAATACAGGACCTGAAAACTCCTCATCAAATTTTAGTCACAGTCTCTAACTACAGACCAACAGGATGGTAAAACCATTAAGAAACACAATGAAGGTTTCTATTTTTACAGAAAGAGTAACTTCTTATTAAAGCTCAAGAAACCTATGTTTAAAGCGCGCCCTCAAAAAGCCTGAATGCTCAATTCCATTAGATGGTATCTTGCTATTAGATGAAAAAGCAAAATTTCATTTAAACAAGAAAAAAGGATGAACAAGCACAAGATATACATCCGAAGTTCAACAAAACTTATAGGCCCCGCTTGAGCCAGCCCTGCAAGAGATACAACGGGCCCTACAGTGTTGGTTATAACCACATTGTATCTCTTTATGGAGCCAGTTTCATGCAGAGCCAAATAGAATTGGCTCTGTTAAGTTGCATAATCTCAACATTCAACTGAAATAAATCTTGGTCTCCTTTAAAAAACAAAATCCCCCAGCCCAAAAAGCGATCGGATAATGAGAAACCAAAGTACAAAACAAAACCCAGAATGGAACTAACCGAAGGAAAGCCAAAATTTTGTGAACAAAACAACAATGAGGATAACAAAAACATACCCAAATCACAAATTGACCAAATGAGAAATAGGTAAGAGCTTCCTTACCTATAAGAACCACATATCTGCCACAGAGTATATCCAGCTATCATAATAACCTTCAATCTAAAACACAGCAACAAAGAAATTAAGTAAATAACTAGTAAAGGCCCGTTTGGTTCGCTAGTTTGAGTTGAAATATTTTAGTTGTAATAGTAAATTTTTTTGAATTTTCAGAAAAGACAAAAAACTTTTAGGGAAAAATACAAAAACTTTTTGGGAAAAGACAAAAAAAATTTTAGTTTAAACAGAAATGAACTAATGTACTAAACGGGTACTAATTGTTTACTTGTAAAAGCCTCAAAATAATGAAATTAATCATCTTTAATAAAACAAAATCCAAATCAGATTTTTCGGGCTGGAAATAGAGCGTTTTATCAAAGTACGGAGAATTTAGGGATTTTAGGGTTTTAGAAACGAGAAAAAAAAAATCAGAACTAGAAAAGAGATTCCATCACAGTTAGAATTGAAATCAAGAAGAAAACACCAAATTAAAGAGCGAAATTTCGGATTAAGGTAATTCAAAAGAGAGAAAGGTACCTGAAAATTAAAAGATCTCTAAAAATGTCTACTTTTGCTCTAAAACGTTTCGCGGCAGAAATGGGCCACTCTTCTTGTCGGTGGAAAACTCGGCGGTGAAGCCAAGCAAAGAGAGCTTTGGTAGTTGTGATTCCGTGAAGATAAGGAGAGAGGGGTAGAGAGAAAGAGAGAGAGAGTTTGGACAGAAAAGAAATGGAAAAAGGAAGCAGTGAAGCTCTGATATCTGGTTGGGGGCGCTTGTGCAAATTTTAGAAATTTTAAGGGCAAAAGCAAAATTTTCAATAGTGAAGGTCGAAACTAAAGTATCAGAAAATAATCAAAAATATTTCTCAAATCCTTCGGCCAAAAAAATGTAATACTTGTTGGATATTTAAATTTAATTCTAACTAAATTTTATTTTTTTTATCTTGATTTTTGTAAGATCAATTAACTTTAACTTAAAATTTTTATTTTCAACCGATAGATCTAACACACACTAAATGATTAAATAAGTCTAATTAACTCGCGGAAAAAAAATATATAAATGATTTTAAATAAGGGAGAAAGAAATTAAAAAGAATTTTACAAAAATAATTACAATAAATAGAAGGTTTTAGTGGTTACAGGCATAATTAATATAATATTATATCTTACTTTATCTAAAAGTACAAAGTTTGAATCTTTCATCTTTTCAAAAAAATATATATGATTTAAACATTAAAAATAAATAATAGTAAATGATAAATATTTTATTTGCTTAGTAAGTTTTTTATTTATTTTAAACATTTTAAATTTGATATTTACTTCATTTGTTATGGTAAAAATGCTATTTACCGTTACTTCTCTTAAAAAATTAACGAATTAAAAGCTCAATTTTTTTAATTTTAAATAACCTACAAGAATAAAATTATTCTATTAGGAAAAAAATTAAATAAGAAAAACAACGCAACATGTTACAGTATGATATAAAAGCTATTTTGTCTCCATAATTTCTAATGTTTTTGTCCTATCGACTATTCATCTACTCAATACGTCTCTTGAACCTTATTTCTTTTCCAACATTTCTTAATTCGCTTCTTCATTGAAAAGTAAAGAACAACATTAAATTTCTTTTCTTTCATTCTATTAATTATTTATCTTCCTAGACGTCTCTTGCACCTTATTTCTTTTTCAATGTTGCTTTTTTTTTTTTTTTTTTGAACTTTGCTTAATCATATTCTCGACAACGATTCAGTTGAAAAATAAAAAACAACTAATGAATTCGTTTTTTAAAAAATAATAAATTGCTAGCTGTTTAACTAATGTGTTTGTTGGTTTATTTAATAATTACAATTCTTTTTTACTTAAACATTAATTGTATTTTACTGGTTTAAAGACAATAAAAATTTTTTTTCTTCAAAAGAAAAATAGATGCAAGACAGTAAAACACGACATTGTTTGTGGCAAAATTATAATATTTCTGAAATTGTGAGAATAGTTTTAAATAATATCTAAAATTTTTCCTTCTAACCATCACGCATGGTGAAATTTGATTTTCCCTAGGAAAAAAAAAAAAAAAAGAACTTTCCCTGTATATGTTTGAAAAAATACATATAGTAGTTACAGAGGTAGAGAACAAAGTTCATTTCCTCTTACTTGTCCTATAAAGGAGGAATTGCTCAAAAGGAAAAAATAAAAAAATAAAAAACAAAGAACTTCTAGACCTAATGATGATATGTAATAGACTTTAAAAAAAAATAAAAATAAAAACCATAAAAAATAAAAACCATAAAAAAAAACTATAAAAAAAAAAAATGTATTGGCTGAAGTTGAAACAACTACTAGTCTGGTTAGTGGAATTGTGGAAGACATAACACGCCTCATAATGACATGTTTACTTGATCACCAAGCAGTGTTACAGCTTAAAATGGAAGCCATAATTCGTAATAAGTGTAGAAGACACTCATTAATGCTAATAATTCCTTTGACTACCTTGAATCTCTTGGATTCTAGAATTCTGCTGCTTTTTTTTTTTTCCCCCATCATCTCATCGCCAAAAATTTTGACTGCCATGCTCATAACAATGATTTTTCCTCCAATCAGATAGTGTTTTTCTCTCTTTTTCTAAAGTTATATTGTACCGTGAATCCACTAATTTTTTTCCCCAATTGAATTTAGAAATGCCGTTAAAGATTTGTGCTTACGCTTGATAGTTGGTATACTTATTTGGATATTTGTTTTCAAAATAAGCACATGTTTATTCCTCCTAAACATTTCGTTCAAATTAATTAATGAATCCAATTGTATATCTAGATCGAGAAAATTGCAAAAACAACTATGTTTATATTTATTACCCTCCCTCAATGACTGTTTTAAATTTTGAGTCTTTATACTTACCCAATTGGAGGTTAAAAAAAGTTAAAATAAGACAATAATTCAGAAACGAAGGAAAATCCAACAAATTAGTTTTCTTCTTGTAGTTTGAAGGAAAATCCAATAAATTAGTTTTCTTCGTGTAGTTTGAAGCCACATGAGTCGATATTGGTATTTATTTGTTTTTTTTTTTTTTTATTTGGGGGATATATTCTCCATTTCAATGTCTAAATATATAATAATTAAGATCTGTTATTCCAGATTTTCTGTGTCATTGATTATTCTCCCAATAATATCATGTCACATCGTCTGAATTTAATAATTTAATCACATAAAAATTATTATTATTAAAAATTCCAAAATAAATTAATAACTTGTTAAAAGTCTATCGAGAAAACACTCTTTTAAGATAGAAAAATGGACCCGACATGTTTTCGTGTTCCGAGCTCCACTGTCGTTTATACCGTTTCTTTTTTAAAGCTTGTCGTCGTTTATACCATAGAAACGGCTTGTAGTTTTTCTTCCCCTCCACTTTGGGCTTTAAGATGACGACATGCAGCTTCTCTTTTTGGCACTAAAAACGACGTTATTCACGCTGTTGTTCAAAAAAAATTAAAAAAGGTTATGCAAATTTGATGCATTCCTTGTTCCTAATCAGTGGTAAACAACGTTCGTCCAACACTAAAACCAGTGCAATTGGTTTTTTTTTTTTTTTTTTAAATGGTAATTGAGCTGGAATCAAAATCCCTAGATATAACAACGAGAAAAATCCTTCAAGCAAAATTCAAAAATACATTTATGAAAAAATTCTCTCTTTCTCTGCGCTGTGTACTTGTGTATCCACTGCCCACAGCCTACAAGTTGCAGAAAGTTACCAAACGATTGTGGAGAGATCTCAATGTTAGAAGAAGAAACCAAAACTTTTTGGAGAAAACCTAATTTCATCCAAGATCCACCATGTCAAATCATCGAGAGAATGAAAACGAAAACATATATTGATCCATAAGAAGGAGACGATTGCGGGTTATAAATCTTCCAATCCAATACGATTTTCCCTTAAAAAAGAATATATATATTCTAACTGATGATGGAATGTCAAAGAGAATAAGAATAATTATCTAAAAAACGGTAATAATTATACTTTTCATATTTCTATTTTAGCCCATCATAAAATTAAAAATATGAGATTAGGTCTCAAAACATAATAAACTCATACCATATTTATTGCCCAATGCTCAATAAAATTAACCTTAGTTAGATCACTTTAAATGGGATGAACTTTAAAATGGCCTAAAATACACATTTGTTACGTATGTAGGCCCACATGTTTAATTATTTTCCAACACTCAAAGCTCTTTAAACCTAACTATTGTTTCTTCACGATGTCTTCTCAAGAATGATACACCAGTTTGATTTGTCGAAAAACCGATCAACTACCACCGCATTCTCCATATCAGATACTAACCTGCAAAACATAGCCCATATTAGACGATTAAGACGGGTTACTGAGGTATTTAGGAAAGTCATGTTACAGCTTTAGAAACTGCCGGCAAAAGTAGGAGATCAAATTCTACGACATAGTTCAGTTGGAAACTAAGCATGAATTTGAAGCCATACATGACAAAATTCGAATGGTAGATGACGGGAAGATTCAAATAACAAGAGTGTTGTCCCATGGACACAATTTTTAAGCGCTATGCATTACCTTTCGAGCTCGCCTTCGCTGAAGACATGGTAGTATCTGTTGTACACTACAGCACCCTTTTTATCATCTTTCTTCGCCAAGCCATTTGCAAGAGCAGAAGCAGAAGCACCGCTGACTTCAGCACGGTGATAAGGTAAGTGCCAAGGGACAAAATACTCCTGTTGATTATTCACATCCCTTGCATCGTTAGAAGCCACCGAATCATCTTTGCTTTGAATGGTTGTTTCCTGAAACCTCCAAATTGAACTCTCCTTAAAACCTTTCGCATGTCCTGAACTATGCTCGTCGGTTTCTGGGATACTTTCCAACTTGAAGGACGAAGGACTACAATCGCGAGGGCTGCTGGGTCCTATCCACTCCTCAGCATACTTTTCGGAGATTGGAGTCCATTTGTTAAGCAATGATCTATCCTCTTGTTCCACAGCCCAAACGGTTATCAGAACCAAACCACCCTTTTTCACAGCTCGGACTAATTCTTCAATCGCTTTCTTTCTCCTACACTCTGTGCTTAGATGGTGCAACACTGCTATAGAGATCGCTGCATCACCAAAACCAGTCTTGTATGGAAGATTTACAGCATCAGCAACCAAAACTTCATGCCCTCTATCCGCACATATCTTAACAAGCGGATGGCTTATGTCACATCCTATAAAGAAACAATCAGTATTCAATCCCAAGTACTTCCCATTTCCGCATCCTGCATCCAGCACAAGAGATCCAGTAGACAATGATGACAAAAAGGCCGCAACTTTTGGCCACTTGGCGAACCGAGTGGAACTGAAGTGGGGCGCAATCGCATCATAGACACGGTGGACATACTTCGTCTCTATTTCAGGAGTGACTTTCGCACCAACGGACGATTTGTGCTCGTCATTGACAAGGTCAGACTGAGTGACATGAGTTTCTTCATCACATAAAGTAATACTACTACACAAACTAGATGCACCTTTTACTCTAATTTCTCTCATGGTACCAATCAAGACTCGTGAATGACAGACGTTTCCGAGTTCGAAAATGGGTCGGCGGAAGTTCTCCACACACTGATTGACGAATCTAGCTATTGAAAAACTACAAACCATAAGCACAAAACACCAGGACAAGAAGACATGACCTGATAAATACACCAATTAAAAAATTTTATTTAAAAAAAAAAAAGGCAATCATTTTGAAGCAAGAGAACCATTATAGCCATTGCCATCTTAAAAACTAGTTTAATAACCCCAAAAGCTAGAAATTAAAATACTCAACTCTAATCTCAACTTTAAGGACTATAAATTAAGGGGTTTTTTTTTTGGGTAAAATCAGAATGAGAAAAGAGATTTGATCACAGTTAGAATGGAAATCAAGAGGAAAGGCTAATTCAAAAGGGAAATGTCGGATTAAGGACATTCAAAGAGAGAAAACCCTAACCTCAAAATTTCTCCTTTTGCTCCAAGAAAGTTTGGCAGCAGAAAATGGCCACTCTTCTATTAAGTGGAAAGCTCGGTGGTGAAGCCAAGAAAATAAAGCTTGGGTTGTGCTTCCGTGAATATAAGAAAACGAGAGAGAGAGAGAGAGAGAGAGAGAGAGTTCGGCCGGCGAAAGAAGGAGGAGGTAAAAAAGAACGGAGAGAGAAGTTCAGATATCAGGTTGGGGGCACTTTTGCAAATGTAAAAACAATTGAGGGCAAAAGTATCATACATATATATGCCCTTAAATGAATGTTTGTTAATTAGTAAAACATTATTATAGTGTTTTATGTTAATTTTAGGATAGAATCCGTCAATTCTTTTGATCGTAAGTTGACGTTCACTAATAGTTCAAAAATTTACGGAAACTACTATTAGTTTTTAATGGTTCTCTAGCTACCAATAAAAAAATAAAAATGGAGGAGAGAGGTGATCATAATTATATAAATTTAAAAATTTAATGACCAACATAACAATATACCCATATCATATTTATAAAAATTCATCAAATTTCTTGGATTAATTACAAAAATTATCTCTGAACTATAACATGTGTAACATTTTGCTCCCTGGTTTTTTTTTTTTTTTTTTGGATTTATATTTTGTTGGTCAAAATCATTTTAGATTGAAGAACGGAAATTACCTTGTGAGGTGCTTGTGATACGTACAATGAGGGTTGCATACTAATATCATAAAATCAAAATTAAGAGAGTGTTTTGTGTATCATAACATTTTTGTTGAGAAAAATTACAAGTGCATAATATCTTAATAAGTAATAAAGTGATAAATAAAATATCTCACGAGAGAACTGTAGTTATTAATTATAAAAATTATATTAATTTTAAATTTATTTGAATAATTGAAAAGAGATTTTTAAATATTAATAACAAAATTGTTGTAGGAAAAATGGATAATTTGCTCAAAAAATTTTAAAAAAATTTTATTAAAATCGTACTAACTCATGTTGACATATATAATAAATTATTCTACAATTTACGTATCTTGAGAGAAGACAATAAGAATGCCGGAGAATGTGATCAAAGAAAGCTTCAACCAACTAGCCTTCTGTGCTATTATGCAATTCCCGAATAGTAGAGTGTGGGGGCACTCGGTCTCTCAATTGGTATTCGTACGAGACTTTCTTCTTCCAACTATCCAAAAATCTTGCAGCTTATTATTATTATAATTGGTGAATAATAATAAGCTTGATTATCTTAGAATCGGTGGTCCAAATAAAATAGGAGCTCCTAAGATCTCATTTATAGTGAATGGACTGAGTAGAATTTGAATTTAAATATGACACTTAAAAAAGATTTTTCTCTCTCCTCTTTCTCTAATCTGCGTTTTTTCTCTCCTCGGGAGACAGAAAAATCACCACAATAGGTCTAAGAGATTCAAAATTTGATTCAAATTTTTATCTCCAATTATCTTATTATTTTATTTCTGTGGATAATGTTCCATCACTCCAATTAAAATTCAAAATAAAATCATGATAACTTTATTTGAATTAAATAATTATGTAATAATTATTCAAATAAAATCAATGGGGAGAAAATATATTCCTTCTCTTATCCTCATTAAAAACGCTTACACAAGGTAGACTATAATAAAATTTTGTTTCAATTTCAAATACAAATATAGTAATTACCACATTTAATTTAAAAATATTCATTTAAATAAGATTATCTAAATATTTAAATTAATTATCCAAATAATTAATTTATCCGTATCTCTTAATTTAAATTGATATCATATTTATCACAAAAGATAAATATAATTAATTCAAATTTTAAAGCTTATCTTCAATTAAATATTTATCCAATTAATTAAATAAAATAAAATTATCATTCTACCCTTAGCAGAAAAAACGCATACACCTTATGGCAAGTGTTCCGAATTTTTCTTTTTATTAAATCTAAGAATTAAAGCCATAATGAATATCTCAATTAATTACCATCAGTCAAGGAATTATATTGAGCTATTAAAGAGACTAATTTGACATATATATAATATGGACTTTAATAATCTATGTAATTAATTATTTTATACCGAATAAAATAATTACACAATTATTAGTTTCAGAGTCACACCACTATAAACCTAAAACTGCACTCCCAATTATATATAATATTACATAAGTCAGTGTCTAGCCGTAGTTCAATGACATTGTCATATTTACAACACTGTCAAATGATATCCATGATCAACTTAAAATCAAAATTTGTTCAACTTTTTGATCACGCTATTTTAAAGATCTATTATATATCCAATAGAAAAATGATCATTTACCCAGAGTAAATAATTAGTCATTTACCCATCAAATAACCTAAGGCTTCATCCATTTTTACATCCTGTAAAATGCCGTTTAAAAGGATAACATTTACTCTTTATAAGAGTCATGATTCCATATATATAAACAAAGCTCACATCAAATATAAGTCATGTATCCAATGAACCAGCTTAATAGCTTACTACTCCGAGATATTTTAGCCTCTGAAATATCAAAATACACAAGTCATAAATATTAAGTCATTTACTTACTTAGGATTAAGGTTATTGTATAATAAACGTCAAAAGTGAATTAATATAATTAAACAGACTTATAGATTAATTACACTTTGATTTAGTCCAATATATCACCACTACTAGGCAATATATATATGTTCTATTTGGAAGTCGGCTTGCTCTAGATGATCAATATAAACCATCTCCCTAATTGACTTTAGACAATGTAATAGTCTTTATATGAGTTAAATGCTCACTTTAATCCCATAGACTGCGGACTATAAATTTAGACTATTTACTTTAGAATGTTGTCTTCTCATATACAAAAATCCATTGCATGCAATATTCGAACAGTTTAAACACCAAGTAGTCAAGGAGCCATATTTATTTATATTTACTTTCACATGTAAATCTATATGAGGACTGTATAACAAATATAAAATGAAAAAACCTCAAATATAATATTAATCAGTTCAAGATAAAATGAAATGTAACTAAAATGCGATTCACTCTTAGAGCATTCCCAACAACTGAAAAAGACGAAAGATTCAAAATACTAAAAATCTAGGATTTTTGATTTTACTGGATTAATCATATTCATATTCTATAATTCAACCAATCACTAAAAATCTAGAGGTTTCTTATTTAACTAGATTAATCATATTCAAATTCTATAATTCAATCAATCAACATCTATTCTCTATGTTGCCATCAAATCTAACTAATATACATATAAATCTTTCTTACGCATAAACAATTTATTATAATAAGCTCGTTATCACCTATCGATTTCAAAAGTTTATCATGATTAATTAAGAACAGGAAATTCATAATTTTGCACATGTCTCTTAACTATCTCGAACTTATAATAATCTCATGGTAATTTGAATAAGAACTTATTTAATTATCATTCTCGGTCTCAAATTAAATATCAAATTATACAAATGTTGATCAAGCACTCACAAACATTAAGCATATATTAAAAAAAATTCAACATAGAACTAGAATAGAATATCAATTAATTAAAAATAGAAAAACTTTCATTACCATAATTCAACTAGATCGTATTCCTAGAAAAGAAAATTACTTCATAAATAAAAATAAAAATATACTTGTTAACCTTTCACATTATGGACGTTTTTGCTTGCCATTAAAGGAGCCTTAATTTACTGGTGGAACAAAAATAGAGAAAGTAATTGAGTTTTTTTTTTAACTGTAAAGATAATTAACTTTCAAAAAAAAAAATAATTGAGTTTCATCTCTTATCACGATAGGCACATAAAATAACGTTTAAGATATAATTACTCAACAATCACATCTTAATGCGTGACGGGTATTTTTTTAGTGGATGAATTTAATTAATTAATGCAGATAGAAAGGAAATGATGCTATGCATTAGAGATTGAGGGTTAAAGTGTTACATGAGGAGAGGTTTTGTAATAAATCATTTTAATTTTTTTTAATTAAATAAAAGGTTTTATTGAAAAAAAAAAAGACTGTAATTAACTAAGCATTCTACTTGTAGATAACCAACAAGAATTAAAAATTCGCACAAATTTTAGTTCTTATCAATTAATTAAAACTCAAATCTATCTAAAAAAATGTAAATTTACTATTCTTATGAATATCTAGAACTAGAATGTTTATTTTGATATGGTTACAAGTATAATCTAATGGTAATAATACACCTAACTGTATCTAAAAATGTAGAGTTTGCATTTCTGCATACCAAGTTCAAAATATATATATATATATATATTTATCTATAATAGGGTATAAGAGGGATTTTTTCTGAATAATCCTTAATGCTTGTTCTGTTTAACTATTGACTAGTTAGTTTCGTAAACATATTTTACACCTTATTTCTTTCACAACATCTCTTAATCTTTTTCTTAGTAACGGTTCAATTTTTTTGAACTTAAGGTGGAGAACTCAAACTCTACACCTTTAGGTAAAGTCAAGCATGATATTAACATTAGATTAAGCATGCAATCGCAATAACAGTTCAATGAAGAAGTTAAATGAAAGAGCAAAATTTTGTTGATTATTGTTCTCTTCAACGACATTTTGTCTCTTGTCGTACTGATTTCCAAATGATTTAAAAATAAAAAATTAAAAAAAGAGCCAATGTAGATGTTAAATGAAAGAGCAAAATTTTGTTGATTATTGTTCTCTTCAACGACATTTTGTCTCTTGTCGTACTGATTTCCAAAGGATTAAAAAAAAAAAAAGGGAGAGTAAAAATTTCCGTTGCCGGGACTTGAACCCGGGTCTTTCGGGTGAGAGCCGAATATCCTAACCAACTAGACTACAACGGATTGTTGAAATAGGGCAGGTATTTAAATAAATAAAGTGAATAAAAAAAAGTTAATTTCACATGCAGATGATAATTTGCCAGATCAAAACAAATTGTCAAAGTTTGTAAGGCATCATTAAATGACAAATGGACAGCGCACTCAACTTTCAAGCTATGATAAAATTGAAACCGGCTTGGGTAAACTTTAGTTGGATGACCATTCATTTACAGCCAATATGACGCACTGATTGCTTTGGAGCTTTTGCATGTAATTTCATGAAAGGGAAATTACATTATATAGGGCATGTTAAGAAAATGAAACTCTAAAAATATATCAAATATTTGGGATTATATTAGGAATAGCATCACTCAATACTAATAGTAATTATTGTAATGATTTTCTAGCTTTATGAAATATAATTACATAATAGTTAATAGTATTATTTTAACTATTCTTAAGATATTCTTATTTTTTTTAATATATATCTTAATTTCATTAGTTAGATTCTCCTATACGTCCAAAGTACGAATAATAAAAATACATACCACATGTTTTAGTTGAACTGCTGATATCCAATTTTGTGAAAAGCAATTTGAGAAAATTGTGCCATACGCCATCAGTTGAATGGTTGGATTGATTTTTGCCATTAAAAAAAAAATATCCTTCCAAATGTCATTATGATGATGTTATATATCTAATAATTTAAATTTAAAATGCCAAAATATCCTTAATATTATTTTTCTCTTTCTCTCTTTCCTTCTCTTTCTCAACGGACAACAAAAACTCTGGGGCCGTTTGGTGAATGAGTTTGAGTTGAAATTTTTAAATTTGAATAGTAATTTATGTTGACTTTTTAGAAAAGACAAAAAAAATTTCAGGAAAGACAAAAAATTTTTTCAGAAAAAGATAAAAATTTAAGTTTAAATCTTAAGTTTAAACTTATGGCCCGTTTGATGGAGTAGTTTGAGTTGAGATTTTTAAGTTTAAATAGTAAATTTTTTTGAATTTTCAGAAAAGACAAAAAACTTTTTGGGAAAAAGACAAAAATTTTTGAGGAAAAAGACAAAAAAAAGTTTGAGTTGAATGGTTTGAACCATTCAACCAAACGGGCCCTTAAGCTCCAAACGGAACCTCTCTCTCTCTTCCTCCACCCCTACTCTCTCTCTCCGCACAACTCGAAAAAACTCTCCCCCACTCCCCAGCTGTCTCTCTTGCCTCCCCCTCTCCCCCCACTCTAAAGGCTATGCCTCAAGCTGCCACCATCGAGAAAATGGCCTCACCACGGGCCGCCAATGGCACGATAACAGCCTAGCGATGTGCCGCCCCGTGATTTCGTGATCTATATCTCGTCACCGCCTTCGTGCTTTGCAATCTCCAACAGTGAAGATCGGGTCGCATCCAGGGACGGATGCACGTGGTGAGGCCGTGCATCCGTCATTAGACTATACACATCTCTCTAGTTTTATTTTTTATTTTTTATTTTTCAGTTGAAATCTCTATCTTTCTTTTTATTGTCTCCCCTTCTTCACTTTCACTCCTCCCCTCCACCCCCTCTTTTTTTATGTTCCTCGTCAATTTCCATTACCAGTTTTTTTTATTTTACTCCATCTTTTTTCTCGTGGTTTTCTTTTCACGATACTTTTATGTCATAGTATTCCAATAGTTGACAATTAATGTGTTGAAGTTGTAAATTTATATTTAATTCCGAAATAGAGTTTAAGAATGTTTACAACTTTTGAAATTTTAGTTTTAATGTCTATATACGTTTGTAACTTTAGTTTTGTATCCATGATATATTTGCCATGATAAATGCATAATAAAGCTGGAGAAAGTTTGTTGTCTTCCGATGAATAAAGAGATGAATAAAGAGATGTGTAATGAATAGCAAAGCTACTTTTAAAAGCTTCAGTAATGAAGGTATCATATAACGATTTGAAAATATGAAAACGCTTACTTAATATATACTTTCAAGAGAGTCAATATTTTTTTATTACTAAAACATATTAGAGGCAATTTACTTGATTTTTTAAATAAATCTTAATGAATAATTTTGTGTTTATTTGTGCCCTCATTGAATTGAAATCCTGGATCCGTCATATTGGTTGCATCTCTTTGCGGAGGAGATTGGGTCGCGGTTGTTAAATGTTTGGTCGTGGGTGACAGTTTTTGAGATCTGATTTTTTGTGGTCAAAGGAGGAGCTCCAATCTTAGATTTTTCAGAGATCTAGTCGCCTCACAGTTGCGTTCTCTACTTCTTCCCATCGAGCATTGTTCCGCCAGTCATGATTTCTTCTCGCCATGGATTTTTTTTTTTATTAACTTCAAATCGTTCCTGTTTTTTAAACCTCAAGTGTTGTAACGTATTTTGGTTGAAAAAAGTATTGTGCTTTTGTAAATTCTGAAAATTTTTTTTGGTGATTTTTTCGTTGAATTGTTATTGAAATTTGGTGTTTGCTTTATTATTTCGGTTACAAAACCTGAATTATCAATAGAGGCTCTAGTTTCTAGTTAATAATTAGGTGATTATAGTTTGGTAATTAACGGTTATCTATCAGTTATCAGTCGACGGAGGATATTATTCAAAAATAATCAGTTGATGTACAACATGAATATTAATTAATGTTAGTTGGTTAATTAAAGATATAATTAGTATTGTAAAATTAATTAATATCATGAGGCGTCGATATTAGAATATTTTTTTGTCGTAGGTTTTTGTTTTTATATGTTTTTATGCAAAAATCGATCCATGATTTGGTAGCATTTCTCTAAAGTTGCCAAGATTTGGGGCCTTAAGATGGGTTGCGCCGCTGTCGAACCCATTTGCCTAGGTGCGCGTGTACGGCGGCGCATTTTTTCGGTCCCCACGGTAAAGTCAGAAGACATTCACCTTGAAGCGCGTGGTAATGAGTTTCACTTTTTTGGCATTTGTTTCTTTTTTTTTTTTTTTTAATAAAGTTTTTCCTTTTTTTGGGATTTGTTTGTTTAATTGTCTTTTTTTTTTTTCCCCCCTACACTTCCCCTTCGAGTCAGCTTAGACAAAGACGGTCTCGTCATCATTATCGGTTATCGTACGGATATGATCATATGAATATTTAAATTTTATTCCTATTTAAGTTTAATTTTAATTAAATTATATTATATTATTTTTATCTTAATTCTTATTTTTTAACCGGACATTAATAAAATTTATAATTAATTTTTAAAAAATTAATCAATTTTAATTTAAAAATTACATCTCTAATCTGCGAATCAAATACAAGCTTAATTGATATTGAAGATTTGTTTGGTTTGTCAACTTAATTCTAATTAAACTATATTTTTTATATCAGTTTTTATTTTTTTCTGAAAAGTTAACAAAAATAATAATTAATTTTTGAAAAGTCAATAACTTCAACTTAAAAATTTCATCTTCAATCGACGAATCAAATGTAAACTTATGAAACGTTTGTTGAATTGGTTTAAAAATAAAACTTAACTTTTCAAAAATTAGTTATGAGTTTTATCGATTTAACATTATAAAAAACAAAATTAAAAAGAGATTATATTTGCACACACAATTGATTAAACCCCAACTATTGAGGGGTATTTGGTGAATGAGTTTAAGTTAAGATTATTAAGTTTCAATAGTCATTTTTGTTAACTTTTCAGAAAAGACAAAATATTTTTTCAGAAAAGACAAAAAAATTTTTCAAGAAAAAACAAAAACTGAGATAAAAAAATATAGTTTAATTTAAAATGAGATCAAATACCAAACATCACCTAAATGTTTGTTAATATAAATTTTTGTAAGGAAATAAAAACTTTTAATATATTATCAATTTTAACTCTTTTATACAACCATTTTCATTTTAATTTTTATTTGTTTCATTAAAAATAAATTTAAAAATTTTAAAAAGAAAAAAAAATACTTTTTTGTTGTAAAAAGGAAAACAAAAAATTATCAATTATGATCTCCTATCCCTCTTTCCGAGTCTAAAGGAGCCATTACCGGGGACTGCAACTTCGATTCTCACTGGGAATACAAGATGCTCCTTTGACAAAGCAATAGCAAGGAAATCTAATTAATTATTATTATTTTTTAATCTGTAAGAAAAAACACCCATGACCAATAGTAATCTTGTTCATCCTTGACAAATACCTTGAGGAAGATTTAGATGTAGTTGTGAAGGATTACAATAAGATCTATGGACCTTGCAGATGAAATTTAGGATTTTTAAAAGTGAAATTACGATTAACTAAAAATATCAAGACCTTGTTTGGTTCAAAAGTTCAAATTCAAAATTTTCATATCAGTTTTTATTTTTTTCTGAAAAATTTTTTTGTCTTTTCTGAAAATTTTTTTTATCTTTTCTGAAAAGAAAACAAAAATTACTATTGAAATTTAAAATTTCTAACTCAAAACTCATTCACTAAACGGATCCTAATTAAGTTTTTCATTTCTTAAAGAAGAACTATTTTTTCAACCCAAAAAAAAAAATCTATTTCTATTTATAATGTATGTGTAGTATATTCATAAGGATGTATTTTATAAAGTGGTTTAAACATAATTTTGTTTTACGAAATCAAATTATATAGATAGATTATGATTTGATGGATGTATTTGTAAATTCATGGAGTGTAAATATAATGGCAATCTTGGATTTGGATCTTGGAACCAAATGCACTCTTATTGCCTATTTGGCACTCCAATCGAACTCAACTCCATGACAATTATGTTTTGTCTATTCTGAAAATCAACTAAGTTATTCACAATTCTAACTATAATTTGAAAAGTTAAATTTAAAAGTTTATAATTTTATTTGCTCTAAATTCAAATGAGATATTTTTGTTTTAAATTATAAAAAATTTCAAGATAAATGAAATAATTATAAAAAAAAAAAAACATTTCAAGTTTTTACGCTTTTCAACTTCAATTAGTCAAATGTACAATTGCAAAATTCAACTCAATTGCAATCAAAATAACCCAATTTTCCAATTCAAATGGATGAACTAAACACAGCTCAATTCTTTGAGTTAATCTCATTTTTAATCTTTGATGAACAACAAATAAAATCTCATTTCGATGCTAATCAGATTTCATATTTATATGTATAATTATCTTGTTAGTTTTTTAATTTAAAATTTTAATTTATTTGATTGTAAAAGCTCATGATTCAAGGCAAATAATTTAGACGAAAAAATTTTGACCTTTGAGATTTATAATATTATTAATTTGATCAATCATTAATTAGTGATTGATCAATTTGTAAAAAAATGATAAATAATCATTTTACTAAATAAAAAAATTACACTATTTATTAAATTAGGTGATCAAAACTATCAATCCAATATATTTTTCCTTTATTTCTTTATTTATTTTTTAACAAATCAATTACAATGTCATAATTTGTTTTGGGAGAATTAAAAAAATAGCATAATGAATAAGATCAATGGTAATTATAAATAATGGTACAAAATAACATAATTTTAATGATTCCACATTTATTATATTATAAATTACCAAAATTTCCTATAATTAAATTACTCATACTCTGATATTTTTCTCGAATGTGAGGTTTTGTCTCTCCCTTTTGGTGAGAGTTGTGGCAGCGAATATGGAGGAGATGCTTGGGCGTCTAAGTTCGTTCTCGATCACGGAAGAAGAAGCTATGGTGATTGGTATCCCTGATTAGCTGGTGGAGAAGGGTCGAAAAGAGGCAAGATTCGGATTGCTAGGGAAAATTTTATCATCTAAACCCTACAATAAGGGTTCGGTTATGTCTACCATGATCAAGCTGTGGGCAGCGGATGGTGATCTCTTTGCTCAGGTGATAGATTGTGACACTTTTCTCTTCTCTTTTGAGAAAGAGCAGGATAGGGGGAAAGTGTTGGCAATGGAACCATGGTCGTTCAACAAATCGTTGTTAATTTTGAAGGCTGTTAATGGCGATGAAGTTTTACAGTGGGATAGCTAGAGTTTCACATGCTTTTGGATTAGAGTTTATAATCCCCCGTATGATGGGATGATTCAGGAGATTGGTGAGAAGATAGGTAATGGGATTGGGAAATTTTTAGATGTTGTCACTGATAGGAACGGACGATACCCTGGGATTTATATGCGATTGAGAGTGTAAATTGACGTTTCTAAGCCTCTTAGGCGGGGTGCGACGGTGCAACTCGGGAGTAAAGGTGCTACGGTGTGGACGAATTTCAAATATGAAAGGGTGCCAGATTTTTGTTTTGGTTGTGGTTGAATTGGTCATGGGAGATTGTAGTGTGTTGAAGAGAAAGTTTGGAACTTGAAAGGCTTGGAGTTAAGAGCAGAAACTCACTCCTTAGGGTCGGGGAAGGTTGGTGGAGGTCGACGAGATGGCAACAGTGGTCGAATTGAAGGGCTGGGTGATTCACAGTTTCCTTTGCAGAAAAAGGCCGGTGGAGGTAGACAGGACGTAAACAGTGGTCAGAGTAATCGGACAGCTGTGTCACAGCGTCCAGTGCCAGTTTTCCTGGGAAATCGGGCTGAAAATCTGCATTCCAAATTGGTGGCGAATTCACAAGAACCGTTATCCTCACAGATCCCGGTTTCTAGGGAGGCGGACGTGGTGGTTACTCCCAATGAGAGGCGCGATTCGAGGGAGATGATCTCAACGAAGCTGAATTTCGAGTCCGTAATTCCTAAAAGCCATCCAGTTAGCATTGCTGAGCTGCCACATCATGTGAGGAGCACGAACTTCTTTAATGAAACGGTGAGTTTTGGTGAGGAACTAGTTGACAGTGGGTCTAACGTTAATCTTTCTCACTCAAAGCTAGAACCGAGTCTAAATAATCTGGGAAGCATACATGGCACTATTCACGTAGAGAAGAATGGAGTCAATATTCTTGTTTTCTCGGTTACGGTTGTGGAGCCAGTCAAGAGAAACACTGGCAAATGGAAGAAAGAAGCAAGGCTCAAAGTTGTCAACAGCGCGGATTCTTCCTCCTTAGCGAAATTGAAAAATATGAAGAGGAAAATGGATATGAAGTTGGGTGTTGAAGACAGTATCAAATTACGAAGAATAATGGGACCTCATTCGGATGTCACTGAGTTGGCGGAGGCTGTGGCACAACACCGCCAAGGCCAATGAGCGACTTTTGCTGGAACGTTCGGGGATTGGGGAACCCCCGAGCATTTAAAAGGCTTCGGAAACTAGTCCGAAGCATGTCCCCAAGTTTGGTCTTTCTTTCAGAGATCAGATTGTTTGGTCGAAGAGCTACGAATCTAAGGAGAAGGCTAGGCTTTGACGGTATGATTTATGTAAACTGTGTGGGTTGAAGTAGGGGTCTCGCGCTACTTTGGAAGGACTCTTGGCAGGTTCATTTTCGCAGCTCTTTGTGTTCTCACATTGATGTGGACGTCGTTTCTGATCGAGGTGATAAGTGGCAGTTTACAGGTTTTTATGGTCCCTCGAAAAAAAAGGCTCGACGTCATGCATGGGAGTTGTTGAAGCGTCTATGTACTGACCCGGATGTGTCATGTATTTGTGGTGGTGATTTTAACGAGATTCTGAATCCATCGGAAGTTATCGGAGGAGGTGAGTGGTCCCTTACTGATATTTTATTATTTAGGGAGACGTTGGATTGGTGTGACTTGTCAGATATGGGTTATGTTGTTCCAAAATTAACTTGGGATAATCGGAGGAGTGGAGATGCAAATATCCAAGTTTGCCTTGATAGATTTGTAGCTAACACTAGCTGGTGACTAAAATTTCGGAAAGCTAATGTGGTTGTTTTGGATTTTTGGGGGTCAGATCATGGGGATCTTTTACTCCAACCTATGCCAAATAGGAAGAATAATTCTAAGAGAAAGTTTAATGGGTTCCGATTTGAGCCTTTATGGGCTAAACATGAGGAATGCCCTAGGATTGTTGAGGATCTATGGAAGAATCTACAATTTGATGGCTCTCCAAATCGACTAGTTTCTGAATTGATGTCTTACGCTGGAACATTAAGGAGGTGGGGTTTGAGGAAATTTGGTAATATTCCTAGAAGAGTAGCCCAACTTCAGCAGTCAGTGGAAGCACTTCATAAGGGACCTTGCGATAGTGATTACATGGCCAGAATTCGAGAGGCAGAGAAGGAGCTTGATAAGGTTTTGGGGTGGGAATAAGTGTTGGGATCTATAGGTGCCCTAAGGATAGAAAATCTTAGGGATTTTCTGTAAATATGACATTTTGATATTAATAAGAGGAAATTATTCATGTTTAATAAGTTGTGTCCTATTTACTTTCATTTGTTGATTGTATAATTATTTTGAGCAAACATAAAATACTCCTAGGCTGTTGGTAATATATCGAATTACCATATGTATACGGGGTATGCATAGAAGACGTGGTAATTTGATAACAGTCTAAATAAATAGTCCGCAATCAACGGAATAAGATTTGTGGATCTTATTCATGATAAGATTATAAAGGTTGTCTACTTCCTTGGAAGGATGGTTTGTCTTGACCATCGGATAGGTTCCGAGTAGAAACTTTAATGTATACCAGTATTGAGGTATGACATTGGACTGGACCTAAAGTGTTAATTGATTCGGTTTAATAATTCCGTTTATAAGAATCAATGATACTTTGATTATCATCCTGCATTAATCTTAATCCTGAAATGATTACTTGAGTTCGCATCCATGACTTATGTACTTTGATGCACTAAAGGTGAGACACTGTTAATTCATGGTCAACATACTTGTGTTTTGGGTGCATGACTTATGGATGGAGAAATCAAGATTCATAGATACGGAATCCATAGCTATCTTAATGATAGTAAATGTTATCTACTTAAAGGTATTATTCGGGGATTGAAAGATAGTATAACAAGATCTTGGCCATCGGTTTACTTTGTGTTCTCTGGTGGTTTTCCAATTGTATGGTTTTACAATTGGTGGTTCTTTCAATGGAGAATAATTGAACTTTAAGTTAAAATGATTGAAAAGGTAAAACGGAAAAAGTCCTTAATTCAATCATGGATAACATATGGGGATTAAGCAAGCGATGAATAAATCATGGAAGAAGCACTACGTGAGAGAGCTTTCGTAATACGGTATGTAAACAGGAGTTCAGCTTCAAACTTTTAGTGGAATAGTTTTGAAGTTGATAATTGATGGATAATTAATCTGGGATTAATTTTTCACAATTATAGGAGCCTCTTTACATATTTCCATCGGGTCCCTCTATTAGCTCATATAGTTCCACGAAGCGTCTCGGGATTTGTTCCTAATGAGATCGGTAAATTGTAAATGGAATTTTGTAATGTCTATTAAGACATGGTACTCTCTAACATGCAATCCAGAAAGGATTGGACATGTGAAATTTGTAGACAAATGATTTGTCAACATGTGATTGGTTAATTTGAATTTTGAAAATAAGATTGTATTTGAATTTTGGAAAACAAAATTTTTCTCTCCTAATTAAAAGTGGTGCACGTTTTTTAATTGTATGGAGGGAAGAAAATTTTGTTTCAAAATTATTTAAATATATTCCTAACATTTAATTATTAATTGGTTTAAATAATGGAGATTATTTCATGAATTTTTCTTTCCTAATTAAAGAGGTGCATGGTTTTTGTGAGGAAAGAAAATTTGAAATATTTCATTAATTTAAATTAATTAATATGGATAATGTTTATGGAAAATATTTATTCAAATATGTGAATCCTATTTAAATTCGAAAAGGTTTAAAAGAAGTTTGAATCTAGATAGGACTAGGATCTTTTGACTAGTCTAGATTCTTGATTTAAAATTTAAACCACCAATCAAGATTTCTCTCACTTTGTGGCCGAATTTTAAAGGGGATTTCCTCTTGAAATTTGTTTTTAGGTTCAATGAATCTAGCCCTAAAGTTGTATGATCTTTTGGTTCAAGATTTATCCGGAAAATAATTATTAATTATTTTTCAAGTAGGAGATAAATTTTGAAAAGGATTGTAATACTATATAAAGGCTAGGAGTTCTTGAAAAACCAATTTTTGATAATTTTAAAGGGAAAAACGTTTTTTTTAATAATAAAAAAAAAATTTTTTTTCTTCCACATCAAAAATTCGGCTTTCTTGTGAGAGAGAAAAAGAAAGAAAATTCCATTGAATCAAAACTGCGAGAAAGGTTAAACCGAGTGATTATTTTCATAGGAGGTTAACCGGTTTCTGTTTTGTAGTTTTGAAGAAAGAAGTTGGATCAAATTCTCAACGAGGATCATCGGAATTGAGAAGGAGGGATCTAGACTTCGGAAAGAAATACCGGTCGCTTGGATTCATAGAACGTGTGCCCACACACACTTTGAGACGTGGAACTCGAGAATAGTAGAGAAGACACGTTGGTCAAACGCTCTAGCAATTCCGGAATCCAAGAAATAAGGTACGCTTGATCATGAATTAATTTATTGTTATATGCATCATGAGCTTCTTTTCCGGAAACGGCATAAAATTTTTAAAACTTCCGCTGCGCCGTAACTCCAATACCGGATCCGATTTTTCCAACAACTGGTATCAGAGACAACTCATGATCATGCATATAATATAAATTATTTGATCAAATAAATTTCTCTCCATGCATTAATGAAATATTTTAGAGAGTTGGCACTCTAGGTTTTATTTTGAGTATGTTAAATATATTATGAATGGATGTATGGATGAATGCTTTATATTATTTTGATAATATATGATGCTTGTTCAATTTTGCCGGTCATGATTCCATAGAGGTTAGAATTTGTATCTAGGTTTTTCAAGTGTAATAGATGCGGTCTATAATCACCGCTAGGTCGTTCTTTCAATTCCTAGAAATTTTGTAAGCCGGAAACGGCGTAGGAATTTTTTTGTAAAATTCGGGCTACAATGGATTCAAGGAGATTGAAGATGAACGAAGGTATGGAAATTTTCAAAGGATGTGATTTTTTTTTTTTTTGGAAATTTTTTTTAATTAAAAAAATTTTTTTTGTATTAAAAAAAAAAATCACAAGAATCTTTTGAAAATTTAATTTCCAATGATATGTGATTTTGATAATTTGGAAATCAAAATTGAAAATTTAAATTTAAATTTAATGGATATTATTATGAATTTTAAAATTTTGTGATTTAAATTTGAAATTTGGAAATTTCAAATTTTAAATTTGGAAATTTCAAAATTTAAATTTTAAAATTTAATAAACCGGATTTTTAATTTAAATTTTGATATTTTGTAATTTTGATTAAAATTAAAAATCACATATAATCTTTTTTGAAATTTAAATTTAATTTTAAATTTAAAAAGATGTGACATTGGAGAAGGAAGACACATTGAAGAAGGATACACGGCATGGATCTACAAATGAAGGCCGATATATGTTTCGGTTAATTTTTGTAAATTTTGTAATTTTCTTTTCTCTAGGATGGAATCATGATCCACGGCTATTTACATATTTTGCAAACCATGGATGATGACTTGCTATATGAATATGTAATACTATTTCATGATGTATTGATAACATGCCATATAGACTAGGGAGTGCCACTCAATAAATATTGTTTATGCATAAAAAACAAAAACCCTAATTTAAAAGATTGAGTGGGAGAAGGTTTTACACACTAAGACCTACGGCCTCCATCGTTGGTCCAATAGTTACGCATGGTAGTGCCTACTACTCGGTTTCGATCCGAGAATTCCTTTCGGATAGGTATCTTACCTAGAGCGCACACTGATTTGAATTTCCGAAAGGATAACAATTTTGGGCATATTTTATGTTTAGATCACCCCTCGGTGGCGGATGTAAAATATGGATTCAAAATTGGAAACGATGGTTACACACTCATACTACTTTATTTATTAACCCTCCCTCGAGGCTCTGTTATGTAAATTAGTGGCCAAATAAACGATAGTTAATATATATTTAATGGAGTTTGTTCCATGGATGAATATGTATTAATCGGAAGGGATCCGTGTTCTTGGCTAGTTATTCTATGACTACCCCTCGGTAGCTTAGAAAGCGGTAGCTAGGAATTGTCGTTGTAAGGTATGTGTTTTAAGGGTTTTACACATGAACATTTAGATTGCATATAGATCTTTTTGTTTCATTACAAAATCATATTTTATAAACTGATAAGATGTTTGCTCATACTTATTACATGTTTTCTTATTATAGATTAAAATGTCAAGCCCTTTATCTGTGATACTTACGCAAAACAAATTAACTGGCGAGAATTTTAATGACTGGAAAAGGAACTTGCTAATCGTCCTAAACTTTGAGAAACACAGTTTTGTCCTAACCCAACCTCGACCACCTACGCCTACGATCGATGCTCCTGATAGGGATTTTGTAGCGCTTGAGCGCTGGGACAATTCCAACCTTAGTGCCATGTGCTATATTCGGGAGAGCATGTCTAACGTGCTCCAGAAACAGCATGAGGAACATCAAACTGCTAGGCAGATCATGGATAACCTGGAGGAAATGTTTGGTGAACAAACTATCCAGGCTAAGACCGATGCTATCAAAGGTCTCATGAACTGCAGGCAGAAGGTTGGAACTCCCATCAAGGAGCACATGATGACAGTCATGGCTTATTTGTCTGAAGCTCAGGCAAATGGGGCTGAGATCGATGCTGCAACTCAACTGGTTATGGTTTTTTAAACCTTATCCAAGGATTTCGATTTGTTTCAGGCATCCTACAACCTTAACCGGAAGGAGATGTCTTTAACGGAATTGATGAAAGAGTTGCAAGCCTTTGAGAACATTTTTAAGGGTTCTGGATCTAAGGCTGAGGCAAATTTGGCTGAACCTAGTTCGTCTGTTCCTAATCCCAAAAGGAAGAAGGAAAAAGGGAAGAACAAGGGGAATAAGCCTGCGGTGAATGCACTTGCTTCTAAGAAGTCTACCAAGACTAAGAAGCAAAAGGTGGACCCCAAAAAGGTTAAGTGCTTTCACTGTGGGAAGAAAGGACATTTCAAGAAGGATTGCCGAGATTTCCTGGCTTTGCAAAAGCAGAAAGGTAATTTCAATGTCCTGTATCTTGAGGGTTGTTTAGTGGAAGAATCTAAGGACAATTGGGTTATAGATTCTGGAGCTACTAACCATGTTTGTATTTCTCTACAGGGGTTCAAGGTAACGAGAAGTCTGCATGAGGAGGACTTTACGTTAAGAACCGGCGATGGGACGTTGGTGCGAGCTGAAGCAGTGGGAGAAGTGCATCTTTATTTTGATAAATTTAGGTTTATTGTTTTGAGACATTGTTTTTATGTTCCTAATTTTAAGAGGAATCTAATTTCGGTAGCTTGTTTAATTAAAGATTCTTATTCAGTTTCTTTTAATAATAAAGTTGTTATTAGGAAAAACAATTCTCTTATCTGTAATGGATGGATGCATGGAAATCTTTATTTTATCAAACCTAAGATGCACTCACTGCTTGATACAGAATTGGAAAAGAACTCTAAAAGACATAAGTCTTCTTACTCTAACAAATCATATCTTTGGCATTTACGACTTGGTCACATAAGCCTTAACAGAATTCAAAGGATGGTAAAAGATGAATGCCTCGACTTGTACGAGGTTGAACCTTGGCCACAATGCGAATCCTGTTTGGAGGGCAAGATGACTAAACGGCACTTTTCTGCCAAGGATGGTCGTGCCGAGAAACTTTTAGAACTTGTGCATTCAGATGTTTGTGGTCCCATGAACATAGAAGCACGTGGTGGGTATGAGTATTATATCACTTTTATTGATGATTACTCAAGGTATGGATATGTCTATTTAATGACCCGCAAAAGCGAAGCCTTTGACAAGTTCAAAGAGTTTCGGGCTGAAGCGGAGAAACAATTAGGCAAGTCCATTAAGACACTTCGATCGAATCGAGGTGGGGAATACCTATCGGATGAGTTCTTAGGATATTTGATAGAGAATGGGATACAATCCCAGTTGACTGCACCTGGTACTCCTCAACAGAATGGTGTAGCTGAGAGAAGGAATAGGACCCTATTGGATATGGTCCGGTCTATGATGAGTTATTCCACTTTACCTTTATCATTTTGGGGGCACGCCATACAAACTGCATGCTATCTTCTGGATAACGTTCCCTCCAAATCGGTTCCTAAAACTCCTTATGAGTTATGGACGAGTAGGAAACCTAATTTGAATCATATTCGAATTTGGGGTTGTCCGGCACACGTCCTGGATAAGGAAGCGAAGAAATTGGAGTCACGATCAGAAGTGTGCTTGTTTGTTGGCTATCCAAAAGGGACAAAAGGTGGTCTGTTCTATAATCCAAAGCAAAATAAAGTCTTTGTTTCAACACATGCAACATTCCTTGAGGAAAGTTACATGGAAGACTTTAAACCTCGTAGCAAAGTAGTGCTTGAGGAGATGACTTCGGGTTTGGATGTTCCTAAAGTCACAGAAAACCCTGCGGAAAAATCACTAAAGAATCAACAACCACAGGAGCTTCGTCGTAGTGGGAGGATTATCAGGGAACCTGAAAGGTACATGTTCAGTGGTGAAGTTTATGAAGCAGAATCCATAGAACATATTGATGATCCGGCTACGTACAAGGAAGCTATGGAGGATGTTGATTCTAGTCTTTGGCAAAAGGCTATGAACGCCGAGATGGAATCTATGGATTCCAACGGAGTCTGGAAACTTGTAGACTTACCCCAAGGCATAAAACCGATTGGGTGTAAGTGGGTATACAAGAGGAAGAGAGGTGTGGATGGGAAAGTGGAAACTTTCAAGGCAAGACTTGTAGCGAAGGGCTATACGCAGAAAGAAGGAATCGACTATGAAGAAACCTTCTCGCCTGTAGCAATGCTTAAGTCAATCCGCATTCTTTTATCCATTGCGGCTGCTCTCGATTATGAGATCTGGCAAATGGATGTCAAGACAGCTTTCTTAAATGGCTCTCTTGAGGAAGATATCTATATGATACAACCAGATAGATTCGAGGCAAAAGGCCAAGAAGACAAAGTATGCAAGTTGCTTAAATCCATTTATGGATTAAAGCAAGCATCTCGTTCTTGGAATATTAGGTTTGATCAAGCGATCAAAACTTATGGATTCAAACAAAACATTGATGAACCATGTGTTTATAAATGTATCAAGAACGAGAAAGTGGTGTTCCTTGTACTCTATGTGGATGATATATTGCTTATTGGAAACGATGTGGCAATACTATCATCTGTCAAAGTTTGGTTAGCCAAACAGTTTGACATGAAGGACTTAGGAGAAGCTAGCTATGTTCTTGGTATTCAACTCTTTAGAGATAGAAAGAACAAAACGATAGCACTCTCCCAAGCTTTATACATTGATAAAGTACTTGAGAGGTTTTCTATGAAGGATTCCAAGAAAGGTGCTCAACCTTTCAGGATTGGAATCAAACTTTCTAAAGATGACTGTCCCAAGACATCGGAAGAAAGGGAGCGTATGAAAAATGTACCTTATGCATCAGCAGTAGGTAGTCTTATGTACGCTATGTTATGCACTAGGCCTGACATTTGTTTTGCGGTTGGTATGGTAAGTCGATATCAGTCGAATCCGGGACCGAACCATTGGGCTGCGGTCAAGCATATACTCAAGTATCTACGGAGAACGAGGGATTATATGCTAGTGTATTCCGGTCAGGACCTTGTTCCTATAGGATATACTGATTCTGATTTTCAATCAGATCAGGATTCAAGGAAATCGACTTCAGGATCTGTCTTCACCCTTGGAGGTGGTGCCGTTGTGTGGAGGAGTGTTAAGCAATCTTGTATTGCTGACTCGACCATGGAAGCCGAGTATGTGGCAGCCAGTGAGGCATCAAAGGAAGCGGTTTGGCTCCGCAGGTTCCTTAGTGACCTTGAGGTCGTTCCTGGTATGGATAAAGCTATGGTGCTCTACTGTGACAACAGTGCAGCAGTAGCTAATACCAAGGATCCTAGGCATCATAAGAGGAGTAAGCACATTGACAGAAAATATCACATTATCAGAGGCTTTGTTGAGAGTGGAAATGTGACGGTTTGCAAAATCGCATCGGAGGACAATCTTGCTGACCCGTTCACGAAGACTTTGGTGGCCAGAAGATTCGAAGAACACGTCGAAGGCATGGGGATGCGTAATATGTCACATTTACTCGCTTAGGGCAAGTGGGAGATTGTTGGGATCTATAGGTGCCCTAAGGATAGAAAATCTTAGGGATTTTCTGTAAATATGACATTTTGATATTAATAAGAGGAAATTATTCATGTTTAATAAGTTGTGTCCTATTTACTTTCATTTGTTGATTGTATAATTATTTTGAGCAAACATAAAATACTCCTAGGCTGTTGGTAATATATCGAATTACCATATGTATACGGGGTATGCATAGAAGACGTGGTAATTTGATAACAGTCTAAATAAATAGTCCGCAATCAACGGAATAAGATTTGGGGATCTTATTCATGATAAGATTGTAAAGGTTGTCTACTTCCTTGGAGGGATGGTTTGTCTTGACCATCGGATAGGTTCCGAGTAGAAACTTTAATGTATACCAGTATTGAGGTATGACATTGGACTGGACTTAAAGTGTTAATTGATTCGGTTTAATAATTCCGTTTATAAGAATCAATGATACTTTGATTATCATCCTGCATTAATCTTAATCCTGAAATGATTACTTGAGTTCGCATCCATGACTTATGTACTTTGATGCACTAAAGGTGAGACACTGTTAATTCATGGTCAACATACTTGTGTTTTGGGTGCATGACTTATGGATGGAGAAATCAAGATTCATAGATACGGAATCCATAGCTATCTTAATGATAGTAAATGTTATCTACTTAAAGGTATTATTCGGGGATTGAAAGATAGTATAACAAGATCTTGGCCATCGGTTTACTTTGTGTTCTCTGGTGGTTTTCCAATTGTATGGTTTTACAATTGGTGGTTCTTTCAATGGAGAATAATTGAACTTTAAGTTAAAATGATTGAAAAGGTAAAACGGAAAAAGTCCTTAATTCAATCATGGATAACATATGGGGATTAAGCAAGCGATGAATAAATCATGGAAGAAGCACTACGTGAGAGAGCTTTCGTAATACGGTATGTAAACAGGAGTTCAGCTTCAAACTTTTAGTGGAATAGTTTTGAAGTTGATAATTGATGGATAATTAATCTGGGATTAATTTTTCACAATTATAGGAGCCTCTTTACATATTTCCATCGGGTCCCTCTATTAGCTCATATAGTTCCACGAAGCGTCTCGGGATTTGTTCCTAATGAGATCGGTAAATTGTAAATGGAATTTTGTAATGTCTATTAAGACATGGTACTCTCTAACATGCAATCCAGAAAGGATTGGACATGTGAAATTTGTAGACAAATGATTTGTCAACATGTGATTGGTTAATTTGAATTTTGAAAATAAGATTGTATTTGAATTTTGGAAAACAAAATTTTTCTCTCCTAATTAAAAGTGGTGCACGTTTTTTAATTGTATGGAGGGAAGAAAATTTTGTTTCAAAATTATTTAAATATATTCCTAACATTTAATTATTAATTGGTTTAAATAATGGAGATTATTTCATGAATTTTTCTTTCCTAATTAAAGAGGTGCATGGTTTTTGTGAGGAAAGAAAATTTGAAATATTTCATTAATTTAAATTAATTAATATGGATAATGTTTATGGAAAATATTTATTCAAATATGTGAATCCTATTTAAATTCGAAAAGGTTTAAAAGAAGTTTGAATCTAGATAGGACTAGGATCTTTTGACTAGTCTAGATTCTTGATTTAAAATTTAAACCACCAATCAAGATTTCTCTCACTTTGTGGCCGAATTTTAAAGGGGATTTCCTCTTGAAATTTGTTTTTAGGTTCAATGAATCTAGCCCTAAAGTTGTATGATCTTTTGGTTCAAGATTTATCCGGAAAATAATTATTAATTATTTTTCAAGTAGGAGATAAATTTTGAAAAGGATTGTAATACTATATAAAGGCTAGGAGTTCTTGAAAAACCAATTTTTGATAATTTTAAAGGGGAAAAACGTTTTTTTTAATAATAAAAAAAAAATTTTTTTTTCTTCCACATCAAAAATTCGGCTTTCTTGTGAGAGAGAAAAAGAAAGAAAATTCCATTGAATCAAAACTGCGAGAAAGGTTAAACCGAGTGATTATTTTCATAGGAGGTTAACCGGTTTCTGTTTTGTAGTTTTGAAGAAAGAAGTTGGATCAAATTCTCAACGAGGATCATCGGAATTGAGAAGGAGGGATCTAGACTTCGGAAAGAAATACCGGTCACTTGGATTCATAGAACGTGTGCCCACACACACTTTGAGACGTGGAACTCGAGAATAGTAGAGAAGACACGTTGGTCAAACGCTCTAGCAATTCCGGAATCCAAGAAATAAGGTACGCTTGATCATGAATTAATTTATTGTTATATGCATCATGAGCTTCTTTTCCGGAAACGGCATAAAATTTTTAAAACTTCCGCTGCGCCGTAACTCCGATACCGGATCCGATTTTTTCCAACAATAAGAATATTGGTGTCAGAGATCCAGAGTGGAGTAGCTTAAAAATGGGAATAGAAATACCAAATATTTTCACTCTAAAGCTTCCTCTAGGATGAAAAAGAGTGAAATTCTTAGTTTGGAAGATAATGAGGGTCATTGGAGGGAAGATGATAAGGAGATTAAGAAAGTGGTTAGTAATTATTTTTTCGGAGATCTTTTCCTCTTCAAATCCTCAGCTATCGGATGTCGATGTGGTGCTTAATTGCATTGATGGGAAGATTAACGGAACTATGAGTAGGAGTGGCAATTCGTGTCACGTGTCGGGTTCATGTCGTGTTAGAGCCGTATCGATTTTTTTCTTCTCCGACCCAAACACGACCCGCGACACGAACATGAAACGAAACCGCGACACGAACACGACACGAACCCATCACGGGTTGACACGACACGAACCAAAATTGACCCGCGACACGAAATTGACATGAAATTTGATCCGAAATTGACACGCAACACGAACTTGACCCGAAATTGAGACGAAAAGTGACACGAAATTGACCCGCGACACGAACTTGACCCGAACTTGACCCGAAATTGACACAAAAAGTGACACGAAAAAAAACAGGTCCAACCCGAACACGACATGATTTTTTTCGTGTCAATTTTTCCCAACCCGAACACAACCCGCCCTTTATTTTTCCCAACCCGAACCCGCAAAATTCGTGTCGTTTTCGAATCGTGTTGTCGTGTCGTGACCCGTATTGCCACCCCTAACTATGAGTGAGTTCCTCCTTTCCCCTTATTCGGTAGAAGAGATTAGGCGGGCGGTGTTTAACTTGGGACCACTAAAGCTCCGGGGCCTGATGGGTTCCATGCTATTTTCTTTTTAAAAAATTGGCCGGTGTTAGGACATGAGATTTCTCGAGTTTGCATTGGTATTCTTGAAGGGAAGAACTCTATCCGATCATTTAACAGTACCAATATTGCTCTTATTCCTAAGGTGGCGGCTCCTCAGAAGATGAAGGATTTTCGACCTATTAGCCTTTGTAATGTAATTTACAAGATTGTAACAAAGGTATTTGCGTTCTGTCTGAAGACTATCTTACCATCTTTAATTTCAGCTAATCGAAGTGCATTTGTTCCAGATCGTTTAATTACTGATAATGTTATTGTAGCTTTTGAACTAATGCACTCTTTTAGTAAATATCGTACTGGTAGGAAGGGTTGGATGGCCTTGAAGCTGGATATGAGTAAAGCATATGATCGTGTTAAATGGTTGTTTCTCTTTGGCATAACGCGGAAGATGGGTTTCCTGAATGAGTGGATTAGAGTGGTCACGGATTATGTCACCTCTTCTACTCTTTCTTTTATGATTAATGGGGAGCCATGTGGTCGACCAGTACCTTCGCATGGTCTGAGGCAAGGGTGTCCACTCTCCCCCTATCTCTTTCTATTATACGCTGAAGGTCTTTCGGGCCTTCTTTCAAAAGCGGAAAAGGAGTCTTCTATTTCTGAGTTTTCTTGTTCGCATAATGGACCAAAGGTTAGTCACCTCTTTTTTGCAGATGATAGTCTCTTGTTTTGCCGTGCTTCTATTGAGGAATGTTTGCATATTACAGAAATCTTGACTATTTACGAAAAGTCTTCGGGGCAGTTAATTAATATGCAGAAATCTGCCATTACATTTAGCAAGAATGTTTGGGCTGAACTTTGAATTTCTATCCTTAGTATGTTGGGTTTGGGACAGACATGACCTCATAATAAGTATCTAGGCCTCCCTACGTTGGTGGGTAGGGGTAAAAGAGAAGCTTTTAGAGTAATTAAGGAGAGAGTTTGGAGTAAAATGCAATTATGGCGTGGGAAATTATTCTTTATGGGGGGTCAGGAACTTCTTATTAAATCGGTGGCGCAATCGGTACCAACATATACTATGAGTGTTTTCCGCCTTCCTGTGGTCCTTTGTAATGATCTTCAAGCTATGATGGCTATGTTTTGGTGGGGTAGCGAAGGTGAATCGAGGAAACTTCACTGGTGGAGATGGGAAAAATTATGCCGGAGAAAGGAGGATTGTGGCCTAGGATTCAGGGATGTTTCAGCTTTTAATCAAACATTGGTTGCGAAGCAGTCTTGGAGAATCCTACAATATCCAGATTCTTTAGTTGCCCAAGTCTTAAAAGATAAGTATTTCAAACAGGTGGATCTTCTTGAGGCAAAAGCTAGTGGTGGTGTGTCTTATCTGTGGAGGAGTATTTGATGGGGACGACATGTTATCAAACTTAGGCTTCGATGTCGTATCGGGGATGGGCTTTCTACACGGGTTTTTGGTGATCTTAGGATCCCAAGACCTTCATCTTCTCGTGTGATTACTAAAAGGCCAGAAGAAGGTGATTCTTTAATGGTTGCTGATTTGATGCAGGAAGGGAACCATATTTGGGATAAGGGTAAGATTGAAAATACTCTTTGGCCGGTCGACCGAGAACTTATTAGGGGTATTCCTCTAGGCAATGGTGTAGGAGGTGATAAATGGACTTGGCATTTCGATTCCAAAGGTCTTTATAAGGTTCGTTTTGGGTATTGGGCAATCATGGAGTCTAAGCGAATGGAGTCTTCTTCTAATGTCAATTCGGATGTTTCTTGGTGGAGAATGTTGTGGAGTTTACCGATTCCCCCCAAAGTTAGGTTGTTTGTGTGGCGTACTTTCCATGAAATTATTCCAACGATGGCTTCATTGAAATCTAGAGGTATTGATTGTGATGTTGCTTGCCCAAGATGTAAAGATGAGATGGAATCTATCTCCCACGTAATTTTCGACTGTCCGACGTCGCAAGCGGTGTGGAGGATATCCCGGTTTTGTAAGGTGATAGAGAACATGAGGGTCCTGCCATTTGTAGATTTTTTAAGAAGGGTAAAGGCTGAAATTCCTATGGAGGATTTTGCTTTCGTGTGTTGGCTAGTTTGGAAACTGTGGTATGAGAGAAACAAGGTTGTTCACGGGGGAGAGTATGGAGATCCGCACGCTATTCTTGAGTTGAGTATTGCCAGTTATGGCGAATGGCAAGCTTTGAATCGTGTCCCGATCCAGTTACAGGCTGTAGTCTCAGATGTTTGGTTGCCCCCCATTCGGGTTATCGTAAGCTAAATGTTGATGCATCGGTCCTTCCTGAAGTGGATCATATTGGTATAGGTGCTGTCATCCGTGATGAAAAAAGGGTAATTTTAGGTGTAGTGGCTAAGTTAGTAGAGGGGTCTTTCTCTCCTTTCTTGGCTGAGTGTATAGCTCTTCGTGAAGGCCTGATGTTAGCGAAAGAACTAGAGAGCGTTAGCCTTGTGGTGGAAACTAATGCAATCAATGTTGTGTCAGCTATTACAGATAATCGGGAGCTTTCTGTGGAAGGTCCGATTTTGGAGGATGTCAAACAATTACTTGTCCAGCTGTGGAGTACAGGTGTCCGACACATTTGTCGTAGTGCTAATCATGTTGCACATTTGTTAGCTAGATTTGGTTTCAATTCTAATTGTATTAGTGTGTGGATTTGTGAGACTCTTATTATAGTCTCTAATACTGTTTCTTTTGATGCTATTGTTTAATGAAATGATTCTTATTCAAAAAAAAAAAAATTTACTCATATTCTATCCTCTTCATCCTTCTCTCTCCTCGCTTTTTTCCAATCTGCAGACCCATCACCGGCAACAATAGAGATTCCAACAAGAATAACGACAGCAGGAGATGAGACACCCAAAGCTCTCATGACTGGCGGAGAGTGGGTGGAATCATAGGCTAATAATCACCGGCATAATCGCATGGCGCACCTTCATCGTTGCGAAGAGCAAGATCATGATCGTCGCGATGGTTGTGAGATCCCTTCCAGCAAACCGCCCTCGCGATCTGGATCTAATGGTTTCCGATTTCCGATTCCTCCTTGTGATTTTCCTTGGGTGTTGTCTACATCTTCTTCTCCGGTGGTAACAGTGGCATTAGCTGTTAGATTAAGGATTGGGATTAGGGTTTCGAATTGAGGGCTAGGAATTTCGGGTGCTTTTTCAATTTTTTTTTAATTTGAGGGTTTTTCTTCTAATTAGGCTAAGTAAGTTTTTTATTTTTTTTATAAAGAAAATAACGTCTTTTTTAAGACGAAGAAAATAAAGTATAAGAAAATTGGTAACTAATGTATTTTCTTTGAAAATATTGTATTTTTAGCAAGTAAATCCGTATTTTCTAAATACCTTAATTTCTTAATAAATATTTAGATTTACTAGACGACTAAAATAAAAAACAATGCATAATAAATTGAAAATAACATAAACATTGAATTTACATAATAAATATATAATTTCAAGCACTTAAAATAAAATGTTGATTGTAGATGTTGGGAATATACTATCAAATTTTAATTGGGTTAGTTGATAAAAAAATAAACAAACAACAATTATTTGGGTCTTTGGACACTACATATGAAAGTCACAATGCAATCACAATCAGAAAATGGTATAGATAAGTAAGAAAAAATGAAAGAAATGAAGGATAACAACACCGATATTTAGAGAGATTTGCCGGAAGTTTGCTATGTCCTCTGAGTATGTGGATTACACTATAT
This sequence comes from Ficus microcarpa, assembly GCA_025413485.1. Classification (NCBI taxonomy): domain Eukaryota; kingdom Viridiplantae; phylum Streptophyta; class Magnoliopsida; order Rosales; family Moraceae; genus Ficus; species Ficus microcarpa. The sequence goes on along the minus strand of CM046383.1, from coordinate 12,699,907 downwards.
GTGAATTTTTTTGTACAATGGGTTTATAACTTCTGAGTATATTTTGGCAAAAAGACTATAGATGAAGGATTTCCAAAAGGAGGATCCAAATGAGAAGGATCCACCCCTATTTATAAAGGGAAAGTAGCGGGCCTGAATTCGTGGGTAGTAGTGTATGATCCCCCACTACCCCGAACAATTCGGAACACGTGTAAGAACATGGGTCACGATGCCACGATTGATCGTGGGCTTGGCAGTTATGGAGATTGATCTTTCTTTGTGCGATGTTTCATCAAATATGAACGTCGAATGATGAACCATTCGTTCACAAAGACCAAGGATTATGTATCGTTCGTCGTTCATTTTGTTGGGTCAAATACTCACCCAACCCATACTTGGTGAATTGATAGGCTTCAAAGAAAATGAGACCAATTGGTTGAATGCAGTTATTCATCGTTTGCCACTCAGCCAAGTTGAATTCGTTCGTTGGGCTAAGCGTAGATGCTTGAGAATACTTGATCAATTGGGGACTGACGTTCGTCGTTTGTTTATTAAGTGATTACGATGACCCAATTACAGTGTTTTTTAGCAAATAAAAATGAGTGTAAATAAATGTATTTACTAGTATTTAACGAGGAAATACATTTATTTACCTAAAATACATTTTAAAATCTGTGTCAACCTTTTTTATATTTTTAGTAAATACATTTATTTAACCTCCTTTATTTCTCGGTAATTACATTTATTTGTATTGACTTACAGTTTTCGTAAAACTTGTAAACATGTATTTACCCTATAAATTGAGTGTTTATTAAGGAAATCCGTGTATTTACTTAATTATCTACAGAATTCTTTGCATAAACATAAAATTTCAATTAAATCCGTTGTTAGCCTCTTTTTATTTTTAAGTCAATACATTTATTTAAAAAAATTTAAATAATAATTCTAGTTATTTGCTAAATTATCTACATAATTCTTTGTGGTTAAAAATAATATTTCGAAATCTATAAAAAAAAAAAATATTTCCAAGAAAACCCATTGTTAACCTCTTTTATTTTTGAGTAAATATACTTATTTGTAATTTTAATTATCTTATAAATCTATTATTTGTTATGTAAATCTTGTCTTTACCAAATGAGTTCAGAATTATGTAAAACCTCATATTTACAAGTAAATCTCTTTTTAAGAATAGTATTTTTCAGTTCAAAGTAAATCTGGGTATTTTTACTAGTAAAACAAAATTTAGTATTTACTTACTTACTTTTTTTTTTTTTTTTTTTCAGTTTTTTCATTTTACATGATATTTACCTTTTGCATTTCATTAAATTAACAAAATTACACAAGGTTTTAAAAAATCTAAAAACAGCCCCAAAACCTCTCTAAATCCAACAAATTTAACCCAACCACAAACCCTAACCCAACTCCTCTAGGTTGCTACCATAGTCATTGCCGCCGCCACAATCGTTGCCACCATAATTATCAAACAAAAACCACGACCACCTCAACTTGCAAAACAAATCAAAAAACCCAGATATGGAAAGATCGTGACAAAACACGTTGCCTGGAAAAGAAAAGCCATGGAAGTCAGATCAATCGCACCTACAACTGGTTCACTCAGCCTCGTCACCGGAGAAACATTGGATCAAGTTTCACAGTGACCATTGTAGCCTCTTTGTTGGAGAATCATCATGATCGAGATTCACGACGGCCATTACAGCCTCGTTGTTGGAGGAACATCAAGGATATCTTCTCGTTGTTGTTGCAATCCCAAAATCATTGCCGTCCTGATTTCTGGTTGATGAGGAGAAAGACATATAGGTGGGAAAGAGAAAGAGAGATGGAGGGAGAGGGAGTGAGAGGAGAGAGAGAATAGAGGAAAGGGGATCGATAGAGTGAGAAAAGGGAATGAGAATAAAGTAAAAAAGTAAAATTATTATATGTTATAATTTATCAACATTTGAAAATCTGTTATTATTTTCGAGTGGGTCTGTGGTAGAGACCCTTTGAGGGTCTTTACCGGTAAAGCCTCTTTTTGGGCCGATGATATTTAATCAAACAGTTGAAATATTGTTGGTATACCATACTTATTATACATTTTACCTCATATTACCCTTCCCACCCAAAGTCTCATACGTCGTCGGGAACCTTCCCACCGCCGGCGAGGGATGCCGGTAACCCAACCCCGACGCTGGTGACCCACCCTCAGCCCCAGCCTTGGCCCCCACCACCAGCTGCGGCCCCCCATTCCCCGGCCCCTGGCAACCCCCCAGCCCTCCCCCGCGGGCACCCTAGCCCCAGCCCCCCGGCGCCCCCACCCAGGTCCCCCTCCTCCAACCTTCCCCACCCACCCCCTCGGCATCCCCCTTGACGGGGACCCCCCATCCCCTCTCTCTCTCTTCCAGGCCTGCGGCTCCCCTACGTCGGGGGCGGGGTGGGGTGGGGGGTCGCGGGCCGGGAAGAGAGAGAGGAGAAGAGAGAGAAAGGGGAAGAGAGAGAGAGGGGGTGGGGGGGTCCCCATTGGGGGGGACGCTGAGAGGCGCCTGGGGGGTGGGTGGGGGGAGGTCGGGGGAGCGGGACTTGGGTGGGGGGCACCAGGGGGGCTGGGGCCAAGATGCCGGCGGGGGAGGGCTGTAGGGGGTTGTCGGGGGCTGGGGAATGAGGGGCCGCGGCTGGGTGGGGGGCGGCCGGGGCTGGGGCCAGAGGTGGGGGGGCCAGGGGTGGGTTGTCGGCGTCGAGATTGGGTTGCCGACGGTGGGAAGCTCGCCGGTGACAGAAAAGACTTTGGGTGAAAATGGTAATATGAGGTAAGGTGTATGATAAATATGTTATATCAATAATATTTCAATCGTTCGATTAAATATTAACGGCCTAAAAAGAGACTTTACTGATAAAGACCCTCAATCACAGACCCACCCATTATTTTCATTTGTATCTTTAAAATATACCATATGGAGCAATTTCCTATTTGTTTTCATTTGCAATACCTTCACTGAACTAAATAAATAAATAACGAGAGAGCCAACCAACATACTTTATTAAAAATATAGAACTAATTATTTTATGTAATCCGATTCATTCAACATATCCGAACTCAAGCCAACCCAAATAAAAGAAATCATTATTAAAACAAGAAAAAAGAAAGCTGGTGCATGGGCTTTGCTGTCTCTTTCTTCTAAAACATAAACACGCCCTTTTTAACTCTCTCTCTCTCTCTCTCTGTTTCTTGCCTTCTCTCTCTGCAAATTCGAGTTCATCATAAGAAAACCGTTCTTAGTTGGGACTTTTTTTTTTGGAGTTTTGTGAAGCTTTTGGTGATCTGGGGTGGTCTGAAAAGTGAAGAAGAGAGGAAGGGGATGGCGAAAATAGGGAGGCAAGGAATTCAATATCTGCAGAAACTCAACGCCTCCAGTGTTCCTTCTCAGTTCTTGGAAAAGGGCCAAAGTCGCGTTATCGACGCTTCTCTCACTCTTATTCGCGAGAGGGCCAAGCTTAAGGTTTCTTCTCTTTTCTCAAATCTCATTTCTTATTCTCTATATACATTTTTGCATACACATATAAGTATATATGTATGGGGTTGTCAAAAATTATATTGCCCTTTTCTTTTATTGCCAAGAAAATTTTTTCTCTTTTGTCAAAGTTTAAACAAGGTTTTTTTTTGGGGGTTAGTATAGGACTAAGTTGGGATAAATTTGAAGTTTTTTGTGTGGATTGAAGAAGAGTAGTACTAAATATGTGGTTGGAAATCGGAAAACTAGGGAGAGCAAGTGCGTGCCTTAGGGGGTGCCAAGGCATCGGCTTCACTGCTTGGAGTTCCAATTGGGCACAACTCGTCCTTCTTACAAGGTCCTGCCTTTGCTCCTCCTCGCATTAGGGAGGCTATCTGGTGTGGCAGCACAAACGCTACCACAGAAGAAGGTATCCTCACTTTTTTCACTGCTCAAATTCGAATTTTGGGAATTCTAACTGATCATTAGAGGCCGTCACCACCGCTGAGTCTGTTGCGAGCAGTGGTGTTGGACAATGTGGTTTGTGTGTGTGTGTGTGTGTGTGCGCGCGCGCGCGCGTGTTTTAATGTTGTGAAATGGCAATGTAGGGAAGGAATTGAATGACCCAAGGGTGCTGACCGATGTCGGTGATGTCCCTGTCCAAGAGATTCGTGATTGCGGTGTCGATGATGACAGATTGATGAATGTCGTTGGCGAGTCTGTGAAGCTTGTGATGGAACAGGTAAGCTGGTATTTGGGAATAGAAGTGTCCAATCAAATAAGTATTGATACATGTTTTGCTTTTCAATGACATATTTGTTGTATTGCTTCTTTTTCCAAATTGTGTTGGGAAGCACTTGACACGATAGTCTGCTGGTAGATTAGAGATGAATCTTCTTATTTTGTCTAAACATTTTTTAGGATCCATTGCGTCCATTAGTTTTGGGTGGTGACCACTCGATTTCATTTCCTGTCGTGAGAGCGGTGTCTGAGAAGCTTGGGGGACCTGTGGACATTCTTCATCTTGATGCGCATCCTGATATCTATCATGCTTTTGAAGGAAATAAGTATTCACATGCATCATCTTTTGCCCGGATTATGGAGGGTGGTTATGCTCGGCGGCTTTTGCAGGTAAATTGTGATATTTCAAATGCATATCATCAGTTCAGAAATTGGTAACAGGTCCATATTCCTGATGGTTTGTTATCATCTTTCATTTCAAGGAAGCAATCAGTGCTAAATTTTTCGTTTTATGTTAAGCAAACCATAGAAGTTCGACAAGCAGGAAAATTTAGATATTTACTTAGTTGATAATATTTAGAATGCATGTAGCCTGGATTTGATTATAGAGTAGATGATGCTCGAGAACTATACATTCACACTTTAGATTCACAGAATGTTGATGGGTTTCACTTGCTCGTGATTTATGAAAATGATTTTTCCTAACTTTTGGGTCTGTTTGATGTAATTGCCACTTTGATCATGATTTTGTCCTCTTTCAGTTCTAAAGCCTAAAGATGTTGATTTCGACTTTTACAGGTGGGAATCAGATCAATAACAAGAGAAGGGCGTGAACAAGGCAAAAAATTTGGTGTTGAGCAATATGAAATGCGAACCTTTTCAAGAGATCGTCACTTCCTCGAAAATCTGGTCTTGTTTTTAGTCCCTCTTTTTCTTTCCATGCTTAACTGAAGGTAATTCCATACCCCAATTCACAAATCTAACAAGTGTTCCTTTGACAGAAACTTGGGGAAGGCGTGAAGGGTGTGTATATCTCAATAGACGTAGATTCTCTTGACCCTGCCTTTGCTCCCGGTGTGTCTCACATTGAGCCCGGCGGTCTCTCTTTCCGCGACGTTCTCAACATCCTGCACAACCTCCAAGGCGATGTTGTTGCGGCGGACGTGGTAGAATTCAACCCTCAGCGTGACACTGTGGATGGGATGACAGCAATGGTTGCTGCTAAGCTTGTGAGAGAGTTGACTGCAAAGATATCGAAATAAAAACAAAAAATAAAATTAAATAAATCGTTTATCTTTCCTATGAAACTTCTTACGAGAACTTTTGGTTCACTCCTGTGAGGGAAGTCTTTTTCCTGATGGCAGAGATTTTTTCACACTTCAGTTTCATCAAAGAATCTCTGAAGGAGTATAAACATATGCAGTTACTATTAGTCTGCTTTTACCTAAACCTTTCGAGGTCATGCTTTTAATTTCTACTGTTTGTCACATTATTTTACTTAAAAAAGCATATTTAGCTCATATGAAATCACCAAATATTTAAAAATTTCTTCCTTTGAAATATCAAAACGGGGCCTATAAATTAAAACGAAAAAAGAGGAAGGAAAAAAAAAAAAAAAAAAGAAATCATCTCTTATGAACTAGAACATTCTTTTGTTTATTCTGCAAAATTTATTGTGAAGCATTGACAAAAAGCAACCAGATTCTAGACTCTACTTGTGACCTCGTTTTCGTTTTCCCCGTCTCGCTTCCCTAAGATATGGACTTGTAGCGCTTGGCACATAAAACGTACAACGCAAAGTTTAGTGCAGCGAATGCAGCTGACACGAAGAAAAACCTGTCCAAATGACCATCATTCAGGGTAGGAGCAACCCAACCAGGCTTCCCATTCTTTGATGTAATCTTCATAACAACTGCTAGAATTACAGTTTCAACATAAATTCCCATTGCTGAGGAAGACATGGACAAGCCCATTCCCAAGCTCTTCAACCCATCTGGTGTTTGTGAAGCGAAAAACTCCATTTGTGCAACGTAGACAAAAGATTGCGAGACTCCCGCACACACTGTGGAATCTGCCACAAAATGCTCAAGGACCTTTTCTCTTCTCTGATGAAATGGTTTGTGTATCTTAGCCTTTGTTGCTCCACAAGGCCAGTGATTATCATGACGAATACTGAAATGGCCAGGCCAATTCCAATCCTTTGCAGTGTGCTCGGAACCTTTGGCTCTCGTTTTGTTACTTTGACGTATAGAGAAACAATGATCTTGTCATACAGCATGATGAAAACGGATGTGCTGACAATGCCAAATACGGCCATGCTCGCTGGAGGGATGTGAAAGTTTGAGACGGTTCCATTCATGGTGGCTCCATGTTCGACGAAAAGAGACGGCATTTGGATGAACACTGCAGAGGAGAAGATGGTGCAAAGCCATACTGGCAATAGCCTTAATACGCACTTCACCTCTTCGACCTGAGTAACTGTGCAAAGATACCATGGACTTGGAGTTCGACCTTTATTTCTGATCAGTCTTGTGTCCTCCGGCATAATAATTGCGGCCCGGTCAAGAATCCTAGATACTGCAAAACAGAAAAAGTGTTCGTTAGTTTTTTGTTGCGTTGTATAGAACTTGTAATTCGAAGGGAAACAAACTTACTTGAAGCCCTTGGTGTGAAGAATCCTCTTCATACCATTTGTTTCACCCTCTTTTCTGCGGATTACGTAGAGCTCTTCCTCATTCAAGGGAAGCTTTTGATTCAATTTCCTCATGGAAGCCACTATTACTTGAGAGAATCTAGAGAGGGGAGTACCAGAAGGCTTGAAGTGTCTATATCTCGAAGTCCCACTCAATAGAAACACATAACCAACAACCGCAAAAATAGTACAGGTCCAAAACCGCACCACCCAAAACCCCATGTTCTCTACATAAACCAAAATCGTCTCGGCCACCAAGCATCCAAGGTTTATAGCCACATAAAAGTAGCTGTAAAACGAGGCTTTGGATCGTCTTTCCTTTGGATCTTCCTCATTGAATTGGTCTACACCAAATGCGGTCGGTGCAGGCTCGGAAGCTCCATTTCCCAGCGCAACAAGGTATATTGATGCGTAGAACATTGCCCTTTCTAGCGGTTTATGAGGCTCGCATACCTCACCAATTTTGCCACAGCCATGAGGCTTTATGGGAAATAAGTTGGTTGACAATGACAAACCTATTAGTCCCTACCAACACCAAAGGAAAAAAAAAAAAGCCCGCTCAATATGACTTTCATTTGCTGTCAAGCCATGATAAAAGGAAGGCAAAGAATAATAGCTCGTTTTGATCACTGTTTTGAAGCACTATTTGAAAATTTTAATTCATATGCCAAACATATACTTGGAGTGTCTCAGTACTGATTTCGAGAACAGAACCAAATTCACTTCAATTCCCGCAAAAGCCAGAGTAGCCAGTCCTTGACTCACTGTCATTTTAATCAGCAGCAAATCCCCAAGTTAAGACAAAAATATGAAATTGAATGTAATCTGTTTTAGTAAAATTCAACTCTTATTCTATCTTCAAAGGTATCATTCTTACATTTTCAAAAGTTCCCAACACCACAACATGACTTTTATGTCCACCACAACATGTGTATATATATGTACACGTATGTATATATATATATATACGTATAATTCCAAATAATGGCAGCAATGAACATGAAGATGGAAAGTACCTAACAACAACATTCCACGTCTCCATGCACCAGTCCTGCCTTTCAAAGCCGGTTTGCCATGGCGATCAACTGAACCGTCTTTTGTGCATTCATTCTCAAGTCTCCCTTGGCCATTCTCCAACTGATTCAGCTCAACCGTCTTTCAAGGAAACCCAAATAGTGAAAATGTCAAAAACAAAAGTCTTTTTTACTTTTTTTTTTTTTTTTTTAACATAATATCTCTCCCTCTCTCTCTTGCAGAGAAAGAAAGTGAGAATGACAGAAATTACCTTGAAGTTGTTGTTGTTACAGAGTATTGAAGTCCCAGTAGAGCCTTCTTCTGGAGCCATGGCCGGTTTCTGAATGTGATGAACTTGGTTGTAAGAGAAATAACGCTGGGTAAATTTGAGAGATTTTTATACATTGCTTTCAAAGGTATTTTAAGTTCCATAAGAAGAGTGGAACGGTTATGTTCTTACTTTAATTTGGCTGTCATTCTCCTAAAATTTATTCACGTTCCAATGAATGTTGAACGGAAATTCATTAAAAGAAATAACTCCGTTTCGACCTTAATTTGTTTATTTTTCTTCGCATTACACTTTTGACAGAGTTTCTATTGCAGGCTTTTGCATTTTTCCTATTAGAGAAACTTGAGGGAATCAATTTGAAATCAAAACTGAAACATAATCCATAAATAATCAGTGGCAGAGTCCTTCCAGAGGCAGCATGGGCCTTGGGTGCTCAATAAACTTTTTAACTTTTTATTTTCTTTTTTAACCTATTTCTCTATATTATTTTCATGTACATGTACAACAAATTATGTAAAGTCCCCCCTACTTTTTCTTTCGACCCGTTTGATAGAGTTTTTGTTTTTACTTCTAATTAATAAAAGAAAAGAAATAAAAATTATGATTTCTCAGTAAGTATTTGAAACAAAAGAGTTTTTAAGGTCAAAATGATTTCTAAAGTATTTTAATAAATATTTAAAATGTTAAAATAAGTTTACATTGTCTAATTTAAATTTTATTATAAGTATTAAAGTCTATTTAGAAAATTTTTTGTCAGAAATCATATTTTTTAACTTTGATAAGAAACATTTCAGATCATTTAAACACTTTTAGAAGCTGCTTTTAGACCTGAGAAGTCAAAAATAGCTTGTAAGAAGTTTTATCATATTACAAGTACAACCAACTTTAGATAGGATTGATTATCGTTAATTAATTCAAACACATGCAATGAAATTTTGTTTATGCAGCAATAGAGTTGGTTTTCATTACTGTAACTTAAATTTTTTTTTTTTTTTTTTAAATTTTGACTTTCGCTTCCGTTTTCAAATGCTTTTGATGTTAAAGTGAATTGTTTATTCGATGGAATAAACACGGCCCCACGTCTATTATGACAGAGACGACTCAACTTCTTTTTGTCAAGGGGTGGCTGTGCGGAGTCGATATTTACGGACCCCATTAGCATTCGTGTATTTATGCATATACAAAATGAGTAAGTTTAGAAATACGAACTCTGAGATTAAATTTTTAAATATTAATTTATATATTATATTTTTATTAGTAGATGTAATTAATTAATATGATAATACTTAAAATATTTATTAATAAAATAATAATAATTTATATGTTATATAAGTTTTTGGTTTTTATTTTAATAAATATCAGATAGGTTGATTTTAAAAATTAGAATTAAAATTAATTTTTTTAACATTTTTCAAATAAAATATGTTATTTCTCAATTTCCCAATCAAGCTATTTATTGCCCTAGTAAGTGATAAACTCATTTATTCTTTTTATACATATTTTCATTTAAAAAAAAAAAAAAGGTATAGGGCTATAACTCTATATGTAGGAACTAGCACTATAAGTCTACAAGAGGTGATTTCCGAGTTTTTCTACTTTTTGTCACATCATTTTACTTTAAATCATAATTGTCTCAAATGAAATCACCAAAGATTTTAAAATTTCTTCCTCTGAAATATCATAACATGGCGTTTAAATAGAGTAATTAAAATAAAATAAAACAAATGGCCTCATCTAACGTGAACTACAGCATTCTTTTGTTAGTTCTCCACAATTTCTGGCTAAACAAATTGAAAATTGATATCCTCAAATTACTAATGAGAGTTGGCCGCGGAAGAACTCTGAGAAACCCCTAAAACCAGTCTTGTGAAGCATTGGCGAGAAGCTACAAGATTCTAGGCTCGGCTCAATTTGTGACCGCCTCCTTTTCGCTTGCCTCGTTTCGCTTCTCTAACGATATAGACTTGTAGCGCTTAGCACATAAAATGTACAATGCAAAGTTTAGTGCAGCCAATGCAGCCGAGACGAAGAAAAACCAGTCCAAATGTCCGTCATTCAGGTTAGGCGGAACCCAACCGGGCTTCCCGTTCTTTGATGTTATCCTCATCACAACTGTTAGAATTGCACTTGCAACATAGCTTCCCATTGCTGAGGAAGACATGGACAAGCCCATTCCCAAGCTCTTCAACCTGTCCGGTGTTTGTGAAGCGAAAAACTCCATCTGTGCAACGTAGACAAAAGCTTCCGAGACTCCCACGAACACATACTGTGGAATCTGCCACAAAATGCTCAAGGAACTTATCTCTTCTCTGACTAAAGGGTTTGTGTATCTTAGCCTTTGTTGCTCCACAATGCCGGCGATTATCATGGCGAGTACTGCAATGGCTAGGCCAATTCCAATCCTTTGCAGCGCGCTTGGAATCTTTGGTTCTCGTTTTGTTAGTTTGATGTATAGAGGAACGATGATCTTGTCATACAGCATGATGAAGACGGACGTGCTGACAATGTCGAACACGGTCATGCTTGCTGGAGGGATGTGAAAGTTTGAGACAGTTCTGTCCATGGCAGCTCCTTGTTCGACGAAAAGAGAGAGCATTTGAATGAACACAACCGAAGAGAAAATGGTACAAAACCACACCGGTAATAGCCTTAGTACGCACTTCACCTCTTCAACCTGAGTAACCGTGCTAAGATGCCATGGATTCGGAGTACGACCTTCATTTCTAATCAGTTTCATGTCCTCCGGCATAATAATTGCAGCCCGGTCAAGAAACCTATTTTTTGGAAAACAAGCAAAGTGTTCATTACTTTATTGTTGCGTTGTAAACAACTTGTAATTCAAAAAGAAACAACTTACTTGAGGCCCTTGGTGTGAAGAATCCTCCTCAAACTGTTTGTTTCACCCTCTTTTCCGTGGATTTCGTAAAGCTCTTCCTCATTCAAGGGAAGATTTTGATTCAATTTCCTCATGGAAGCCACTATTACTTGAGAGAATCTGGAGAGGGGATTCCCAGAAGGCTTGAAGTGTCTATACCTCGAGGTCCCACTCAATAGAAACACATAACCAACAACCGCAGAAATAGTACAGGTCCAAAACCCCACCACCCAAAACCCCATGTTCTCTACATAAACCAAAATCGTCTCCGCCACCAAGCATCCAAGGTTTATAGCCACATAAAAGTAGCTGTAAAATGAGGCTTTCGATCGTTTTTCCTTTGAATCTTCCTCATCGAATTGGTCTGCGCCGAATGTGGCCAGTGCAGGCTCGGAAGCTCCATTTCCTAACGCAATAAGGTATATTGACGCGTAGAACATTGCACTTTCAAGTGGTTTATGAGGCTCGCATACCTCGCCAATTTTGCCGCAGCCATGAGGTCTTAAGAGAAATAAGTTTGTTGACAAGGACAACACTATTAGTCCCTGCCAAAACCAGAGACAAAAATATTTAACATTCATATGTTGTCATTTGTCAAGCCATGACAAAAGGGAGGCAGAGAATTATAGCCCGTTTGAATCAACATTTTGAAGCACTACATAAAACGTTTTTCACAGTGTTTCCTCGCGCAAAAAATTTACTTTTCAAACCTATGATCCAAACGGGGGACTTAGAAAACTTACGAAGATGTAGACAACTTGAAAGATGACACAAGTTCTGTATCGTCCCAAGTAAGAATCACTGAGAAGTGCACCCATTAAAGAGAACAAGTAGACAGTTCCCATCCATATGCTAAACATATGTGCTGCCTCAGCATTGGACTGTCTCAGTACTGATTTCGAGAACAGAACCAAATTCACTTCAATTCCCGCAAAAGCCAACGTAACCAGTCCTTGATTCGCTGTCATTTTCAACAGAAGCAACACCAAAAAAAAAAAAAAAAAACCCATAATTTGAAAAGAAATGAATAAATGAAATGAATTGTAATCCCTCTTTGTTGAATTCAACTACTACTTTAAATATTCAAAAGTTCTCATCACCACAACATGACTTTTATGTCCACCTCTAAATTTGGTGACTCAAAACTCAATTATGAGCACCCAAAGCATTTCAAAGTTATTCATTTACATAAACAAAATTTTTCAAAAATATTGGTCCTACATGTTCAAAAGTTCCTAGAACCAAAAGCACTACTTTCATGTCCATCACTATATTTGTTGAGGCTAGAGCTTCTCATATCTCAATTCTATGACCACCCAATTCATGCCTTTCAAAACTATTCTTTTATATACAAACATGTGTATATATGTATATATGTATATATGTATGTAAGTGTATGATTCCAAACAATGGCATCAATGAACATGAAGATAGAAAGTACCTAACAACAGCATTCCACATCTCCATGCACCAGTCCGGCCTTTCAAAGCCGGTTTGCCATGGCGATCAACCGAACCGTCTTTTGTGAATTCATTCTCAAGTCTCTCATGGCCATTCTCCAACTGATTCAGCTCAACCATCTTTCAAGCAAACCCAGATAGTGAAAATGTGAAAAACACAAGTCCTTTTACGAAAATGTCATGAAAAATTTTGCTGTGTTAAGATGCTAAATATTAGTCCTGTAGGAGTTATTTTATTTACAGTAGAAAGCTAAAAAACCACTAACTAAATGATTGTGAAATGGAAAAACTCAATCCAGTAAAATGTGATGTTGCCATCAAGTGATTTGTCGGCACTTAAAGATAAGCCCTTTCCATTAATTAATTCCCATAATTCTCTCTCTCTCTCTCTCTTCTCTCTCTGTGAATTATTCTCATGGTCTAATGATCATGTAACTTAATAACGAAATTATTTTGTCCATTTATATAACATCAAGACAATATAAAAACAAAAAGTTGATATTAGACTTCCTAGGCGTTCTCATGAACTAAAATTACACAGCTTTTGATGAATATTAGGCTTCTTTATCTTTTTCTTTCTTTCTTTCTTTTTTTTGAAAACGACTTCAAATTCACTTTGTTACATAGTAGTGTTTTGTAATTACTTATTTATTGTTATCTGTGTGTGTAAATTATTCTAAGAATCAAACGGTTTTGTACATTCAAACTAATATTAAAACAATAAACAAAAACAAAAAGTAAAAGGTCAAATTAGGCTTCTTAGGTGTCATCATCTTTTCATGAACAAAATTTCCAACAATAATTGTTATTTTTATAGGAAGCTTTTCAAAACCCTACATATCCATATCTATAATATACTAAAAAGAACGAATCGCTGATAAACATTAAATTTTTGTTCTTCCTTCTGAGTTGTAAACCGCATGTGACACTTTTTTTTTTCTTTCTTTCTTTCTTTTACTTTACTTTACTTTACTTTGTTTATCTGTTTCGCACACGTAGAGATCGTGCTCGTCAACTAGTTAATAGAAAAGAGGTAATCTTTTCCTTCCTTTCCTAGATTCCTTGAAACGGAGACAAAGAAAAAACGACAGAGAACCTCAAGAACAAAAGGCAAGTACATGTTGAAAACGATAGATATTACCTTCATGTTGTTGTTACAAAGCAGTGAAGTCCCATTAGAGCCTGCTTCTGGAGCCATGGCCGGATTGTGAAAGTGACGAACTTGGTAGTGACTGATAGAGAAATTGGGTCGGTGGGAAAATTGACAGAATTTATATACAACGCCATAAAAAGGTAATATGAATATAAATTCCAGGTTTGTCTCACAAAGAAAACGCATTGACCTACTACTGTACCCGGGGATTTGTACAAGCATGACAAGTGTCATCATGGCAGTCCACTTGGAAGGAGTCGTATTTATTCATTGCACAAAAGGTCAATTCACCCCAATAAATGCTGTCATCAAATACTCTACAATCCGAGGACAATCCCTTTCCCGAATCCATACCTACCTTAATGGGTTAGTGAATTTAACCAACATAAAGAAGAGTATCCCATTGTTTTGTCCCTTGATTTGAATAGTTTAAGACCGGCCAAAAGACATGATGTTAATTAGTTAGTGATAAATATATTTCCTCTCCCTCTAAAGATATTTGGTAGTCTCAATCGGAGGTCTTATCCGAATAATAGGTTATATAGTGTCGGATCAATGATGATGCGTGTAAAACTGGACTCATTTTTCGAATGGAACCTAATCAAATTCATGTTCACTGACATTGTATTAATTAATTATAACCACCCTCAAACATGGTGGAACAATGATAAAAATGTTTTTATTTCTTCTCTTTTCAGGACAGGATGATAAAAATTAGATACTCAATAATCTCAATTAGAGGTCTTATCCTATCAATAGGTCATGTCACATCGGTTTAATGATGATTTACATGAAACTGAATCTATTTTTCAAATAAAACTAGATAAAACTCGTTTTCGCTCCATTGATAAATTTTAAGATTTCTTTTATAAATAAATGAATAACAGTGGGATGTTAACAATGATTTTATATGATAATATATTATATATACATAATTCCCATTCTTTTTTTTTTCTTATTTAAAAAAAAAAAAAAAGAGAGGGATTGAAAGATTGCGAATGTCCCGTGTGGGATAGAAAATGATTGTTGGTGTCTGGAGAAACAGGAAGCGTCAATTTATGTGTTTGCGAAAACACAATCTTGATCAACTTGTCTACTACCACGACATATATAGTACTTATATATATATATGTGTATATATTTAGTTAGAGCCGAGGTTGACCTCCGCTTTGACTTGACTCTTTGTTTCTTTCCACAATAATTCACTCTTATGAGTTGACAGCACCTCCCGATTTTCACGCGAGTTTTGTCAAAATTCAAAAGCCCTCACTTTCACTTCACTTTGCCCCAAATTTTCCAAGGGAATGATATGAATAATGCGGCTGCGCACATGGTATTTATGCCTAAAAAGTGGCCTTTTTCGCTCATTGTGTTTTTTGTAATCATTCCTCCCTTATTATTACCGACTGCAAGTTTCTTTCTTTGTTTATATTTCTTTTTTTGTAAAGAAGGGTCTTCTTGCATTTTGATTTTTTGCTTAGTTCACTTGCAAGTTCTTCTTCTTCTTCTTCTTCTTTTTTTTTTTTTTTTTTTTCCAGACATTCTAATGTAAATATAAATACTGTTGAAGGTGAAAATTTATCAATTCGAATTTAACCACACCACGGATGAATCTCTTACAAAAGATGGTAAAACAAATTGCAAAAAAGTACAGAACACTAAGTTTACAAAAAAGTTCGTCTTGATTTATTGGCTACATCCTTTAACCATTTGATGCCGAGGTTTCACTATTTTCAAGATGAATTATAAAAAGATTACTATGCTTTTAAGTGCAAAAAGTAGCCTCGTGAATCCTCCAAAGGGTATTTATGTGCTATGTTTGGATACTTACATAAAGGGAAATTATAGTAAATAAAATATTTTATATGTATTTTTGAAGTTTATAACAGGTTTTTTGAAAGATGATACATTGTAACATATATTTTTTGGTATATTTGCATTTTCAGAAAAATCCTTAAATTTCTTCGGTTTTCTAGAAGATAACAGATTTAAGGTTTCATGTTTGAGAGAAAAGATAAAAGATTAAGGAGGAAGTTTTTTTTTGTTTTTGTTTTTGTTTTTTTTTTTTTGGGAATTATGTGGTAATAATTTCTTTTTCTTTTTTGAAATTGAGGGTGTGGGATTCAAACTCTACACATTGTGTTGGAGTCAGGCATGTAATTACTGCTAGACTATATCTGTAATTACAGTCATAATTTTGATTATATTTTTATTGTATTTAAAATTTTATACTATAATTTAGTATTATTATTTTTGTAAAAAATATATTGTTTTTCTCTTTCTTCCTATAATAAATTCAAATAAATAAATGAATTAATATTAATTGTCTGTTTCTGATAATTCAAATAGCCTCCAAGATCTTCTAAAGTGGTTGGTCAATTATCCTCGATTTATTATCTTTTAAGTTTTGAATATTTTAGATGCTCTATCCAAATCCAATAATTTTAGAGAATTAGTCCAATTGTCGTCTTTTCTCCTCCAAGATGTCCTCGGCGTCACTTACATGTGAGACAGTCACAGACTCTGGCTCAAGTCAAAAAGAAGAATGAAAGAGAAAGTTGAATGAACGATAGAGAATTGGATTGAAATTACGAGAAATGAATTGAGAAAAGAACACGCTAATTGGCGAGCTTTCGAGAGGCTCCCTTTCTCCTACCAAAATCCAAACTAGGTTCTTCCTGACCCGCCTACTCACTCCCTTACAACTTTAATTCCATTCCATAACAGAAAAGTCACCTACTTACAACATACTAACAAACAACCAAAAACCCCCATACTACCCCTGCACTCCTCACGCGCTAAGCATGCTTGGCCTTCCTCGCGTATATATGTGAAACAGATGGGAGGCTTATCAGAGAGCCTATGGGCTATTTAGATGAACTCTTGCTTGTGTTGTGGGTCTGTCTAGTGAAGGCTATGAATGATTCCCTCTTAGTCATCGATACCTTCTTAGATGAGGAAATAAAATCCTCAATATTGGTGTAACAAGTACCAAAAGTACTATTATTATTGGTGAAAAGTTTAACATATAATGTCTCATATTCTTTTTTTTTCTCTAATTATCTTTATCTTTCTTCGTAAAATTTTGACCTTTTGAATTTCTACATGGTAAAAAAATTATTTTCAACAAAAAATTTTTTTTTTTCTAATTTCTACATGGTAAGAATTTAGCATTTATGCAGAAGATGATTGTAACTTAGTGATAATTTTATACTAACCTTATTTATTTTCTTTGAAATTACATTAAAAGGGATATAATTATAAGAAAGGGTATAAGAACAAAGAAGAGTTGAATCTTAAATAAAATTATAAGGTGGGGTTGCCATCCTATCATGTGTTTGATATGCTGCTGGATTAGATGATGAGCTGGTTTTATACTGATAAATCAGTATCTTTAACTTGACAATTTGTCGGTTTTAGAGCCGTTTAACTGTTTTCTAGTTGTTTTTTTTAATCTTAATTGGCAGCAAAGAAAGTAATGGAGCTTCTGAATGGATTCAATAGAAACGGGAGAAAAACTACTCAAAAGCGCTTAAATAGTGGAAAAGACAGAGACCAGCGTCATGGTTTTGACTCAGAGCGCAGCGGCACTAAATTGTTGGATTGTTGGAAAAATTGCGGAAGGCCGAGCCTGGGCGTCGCGGCGCTAGAATAGCAAGGACACGACGCTGAATTATGGGCAAAATCGCAGTTCACCTGAGCCTGGACGCCGTGGCGTTGGATCACAGTTTTGCCCAGTGATCACCTGTGGCACTTTTGAAAATGAAAAGTCAGTTCGTTTCCAATAATGCCCTTTTTGCTGAAGACGTATAATTAGGATCTTCTTGGGTTTGTTGGTGGACTTTTGGCAGGAGAGCGGTCAAAGAATCCGGTAAAGAGGTGAAGCCATAGTCCAGAAATAGAGAAGCTTTAATTCAATTCCAAACATTAGTTCTTTCTTTTTCTCCATGTCGAAGATCATATTTAGGGCTTTCTTTAATTTTAGCATGAATTAACTTTATTTTTTAGGACTATGACGTAGTCTAATTATGATGTCTTGATTTATTCGTTCAAATTTAGTTGATGATTTATTTTTTCATGGTTGAGTGGTTTTCACTATTTTTAATGCTTCTAAAAGTGTGTTTGGAATTCAGGTTCCAACTCAAAATTTTCATCTCAGTTTTTGTTTTTTTTTTTTTTTGAAAAGTCAACAAAAATCATAACTAGTTTTTAAAAAATCAACTAATTCCAATTAAAAATTTCATCTCCAACTAACTTACCAAACAAAGACTAAATAACTGGTCACTATATATTTAGTTGATTAATTAATAATAATGAAACCAAAAGGAGATTTATGTATCTAGTTCGTTATGCTAGATGTCATAGGTTGCATATGAGATAAGAATATATTTCATGACTTGTGTATTTGCTATAAGAGACAACAAATTTTAATGAATTCTTATTAGTTGTAATTCACATGGGAATATAGAGGGTTAACTTCTAAGGATATTTTTGTTAGACCTTGGAAGAGCCTAGTGAATAAGTTAGGGATTTTCGACTATCAACTAGAAGAATAAATCAGGCTACTGAGATTGAAAAATTAAGGCTTAATCCGGTGAAATTGGAAATACTAGAGTTTTAATTAATTGAATTTCTTGCGATTTTACTTTGTATTTGTTTTGTTTTAATTTTTTGTTTTTTTCTATTTACTTTATTTTCTTTCAACATTAAGTCCCTTTCAAATTTTGGTTAAACCAATTTAAGTAATTAATAACCAATCAATCATCATGGGATATACTTTACTTATCATTTTATTGCTTGTTAACAATAACATGTACTAGTGTTAGAAAATTTGCAACATAAGACACCTAGAAAAGCATCTAGTGTTGGGTAATTTAGAGGAATTTCCATATCAAAGTGATGTAAATGAATTATTAGGCTTCAGAAGTCATATTTAACCTCATTAATACTCTAAGCCTCCACCCTATTTTCAAAAACTCTTTTTTTACGGTGCTTCTTCTCACAAAAAGTTTAATTTATATTTTGAATCGTGAGTTTTAACATGTATTACATAGGAGAAAGTATTTGAATAATATAAATTTAAAGATCATTGCATGAACATAACATAAAAATTTGACAATGACTAATATGACAAAAGTAAAATTAAAGTTTGTATTATATTAATTAAAAAGAAGAATTTCTATCACGTTGATCTGGAAAAAAAAAAAAAAAAAGGACTATTGGGGTAATTTTTTCGAATACAAATGGAGCTTAAGCGTTTGTTGGGCTGATCGTCTTCATTGGGCTTTCTACTCTATAGGCGCAAACCAAATTCCATAAAGGATAAAAACGTTTCGAGCAAAATGGAGTATTTTTGTTTCGAGCAAAACGTTTCGAGCAAAATGGAGCAAAATGGAGCTTAAGCGTTTTTTTTTTTCTTTTTGTTTTGTTTTTTTTGTTTTTTTGTTTTGTTTTTTTTTTTTGTGTGTGTAATTTTTGGGGTCTTCTAGAACACACAAATCTCCAGGGGTCCAGTGCTGCGTCTGTGTGTCGTGTGTACCAATCCAGTGTTGGTGGCGGGCAACAGAAATGGCGCTTTCTTCAACACTTTGGCGCCTAAACCTCTTCTCACCACCACTTCCTCTATCTCTCTTTTCTCTCAGACCACTCAAACCTCTTATCTTACCAATCCGAAGTTCAACCTCGTATTTTCTTCCGACATTTTCTTCTCTCAATTCTTGTCGGCTCGCTTTTCCGCATCCCCAAATTCCGCCTCCAAAGGAGACCTCGTCGTCCTCGGCATCGAAACCAGCTGCGACGACACCGCCGCCGCCGTCGTAAGCCCCTCATTTCGCTTCTCTCGTTGTCGTTCCATAATCTCCTGTTGATTTTTGGTTTTGAATTATTGTCGTCGTTTTTCCTCTCTTCATTGCAATTTACAGGTTAGAAGCAGCGGTGATATTCTCAGCCAAGTCGTGTCTTCTCAGGTAATACACACATATATATACATGTGTGTGTTATTGTCTTTGTTGAGCTTTATTTTCGAAGCCTTCATAGATTTTCTATAAAGAAAAGTTTTTTTTTTTTTTTCATAAATTTTTCTAAATTTGGTCCTTGACTTTTTAAAGGCGGATTTGCTAGCTCGATATGGAGGTGTTGCTCCGAAAATGGCTGAAGAAGCACATGCTCAAGTCATTGATCAGGTACGATAAAATTCTATATACATGTATATACATATATATGTGTGTGTGTGTGTGTACGTACTTATGTGTGTGTAGAGTAAATTTTCATTTAAATAATACTATGATAAAAATTTCAGCTTTACTACTGTTGTATACATTGATGTAGCAGTTGAATTATAGTAATGATAAGTTAGTTCAATGTATCTCTGTTTATCTTTTAATGGATTTATATATGTGACGTGATTAAGTTCTTCGTGCCTAGCTTGTTCATATCTGTGGTTTCTAATTGCAGGTTGTGCAAGAAGCACTCGACAAAGCGAATTTGTCTGAGAGAGATCTATCAGCAGTTGCTGTTACTATTGGTCCTGGTTTAAGCCTTTGTCTTCGGGGTAATTTGAACCAAGCGAAATTTTAATCGTATTTTGCAACTTTAATAGAAATTCACTCAAGGGTATTGCTAAGAAGTGTCTTAAGTATCTTTATTCGCTAAATTACGATGCAGTTGGTGTGCGGAAAGCTCGTAAAATTGCCAGTAGCTCTAATCTACCCATCATTGGTGTCCATCACATGGAAGCTCATGCTCTTGTAGCCAGGTAAGAGAGTAACAACCTTTTAATAGTTCATTAATGCATACTGAATGGATTAGGATATATTTCTTTTTCTCATGAGTAAAGCATTTTTAAGCTATAAGTATAGGCTGTTATGCTTCCAAGAGATTGTGATTTGAGTTGCTTTCCTACGTTTAATATATTTTCCTTTGTTCTAGATTAACTGAGCAGGACTTGCAATTTCCTTTCATGGCCTTGCTTATTTCAGGTGAAAAATTATAATATTTTACCACGCTAGATTTGTATACTTCTTTCTCTAATAGAGCGAGTTCATTAAGTCAAAGCTTTTTGAAGTTGGAGTCCTTAAGCAACGACCCAAGTTCAGAGATCAATTCTCATGTTCTCAAAACCGATACCGACATTTCAGCTTACTGGTTTTGGTTCACATGCCAAAGATGGCCAATTTAACTATCATCTTGTTTTTTCTGGAAAACTTGGATCACAATCCCATTTCCCAGATTGTTTTTTGGTAATTAAATGATAACCAGGTTTTGCTGGATTAATCTAAAACCATAGACTTGATTTGAATTTCGGTGTTCTGCAAGTTGTGTCGAATTTCTTATGGTTTTACAATTGCCTATGCTCAGGAGGACATAATCTACTCATTCTTGCCCGTGATCTTGGTCAGTACATACAACTTGGGACCACCATAGATGATGCAATTGGCGAGGCATATGACAAGACTGCAAAATGGCTTTCTCTTGACTTGAGGAGAAGTGGGGGGCCAGCAATAGAGGAGCTTGCTCTGGAGGGCAACGCAGACTCAATCAAATTTTCTGTAAGTTGTTTTCCATGACTGGATATCTCAGAGATATCTGCTTCATGAAGTTTTATAACTGACGTTTTTTTAGCTTGCTTTTCTAGATTCCTATGAGACAACATAAAGACTGCAATTTTTCGTACGCTGGTCTGAAGACTCAAGTGAGGCTGGCGATTGAATCCAAAAATGTGTATGTTAATCTGTCCGAAATGTTTTGTAGTTTGCATATTGGAGTATCTTGTTTGTCATTCACATCATTCCTCTTGAATTGACCTGTTAATGTAATCTGAAAAATGAGGAGATCTTAAGGATCTACGCTTAGTAATTAATAAAGCGGAAATGAAACTGGTAAGATTAAGAGCTCAGCATGAAAATTAATCAATTATGCTTGTACCAAATACTACTAATCAAATTTTCTATCTGTGGGTTCGATAAATTTCTCTTTCTTGCTCTGATTCCAACTTTGATTTCTGCAGTAATGCAGCAATTCCTATTTCTTCTGCAAATAGCGAAGATAGACGCTCTCGAGCTGATATTGCTGCCTCTTTTCAGGTTGCTATGTGTATGTTTTTGTTGTATTCTTTATCCAAGCTTTAGTGAAAATCTTGTTCTTCTACTCGTCACTA
Organism: Ficus microcarpa; assembly: GCA_025413485.1. Taxonomy (NCBI): domain Eukaryota; kingdom Viridiplantae; phylum Streptophyta; class Magnoliopsida; order Rosales; family Moraceae; genus Ficus; species Ficus microcarpa. Next base: position 12,678,064 of record CM046383.1, on the reverse strand, counting down.
TTTCTCATCTATTTCTTTATTCACGTTGCTCCTGCTGATGCTTTTTTGATGCAGCGAGTTGCTGTATTACATCTAGAGGAACGGTGCCAGCGAGCAATGGAATGGGCTTTGAAGATTGAACCTTCCATAAAACATTTGGTGATGTGAACAGCAATTTTCATGTTGCACGTTAAAGACAAATTTCCTTGTGTGTTGCAGTGTAATAGATTCATCTTTATATTCTCCTCCTCCAGGTAGTTTCTGGAGGTGTTGCATCAAATAAGTATGTTCGGGCTCGGCTTGATCAAGTTGTCAAGAAGAACAACTTGCACCTTGTGTGCCCTCCTCCCAGCCTTTGTACCGACAATGGTAAATTAGTTTATGAATTTTCTTCTTGGTTTAAAGCATGGTATTTTCCTATGTTCGTGGAGAAAGTACATAGATCTTTTTTTCTTACAACTACTACTACTGCTAATTATTACTATGATTAAGATTAGGATTAGGATTATTCTCATCTATGCCCCTGAACTTTAAAAACCCCCACTTTGCTCCTTGAACTTTGAATTTGTCACACAAAACCCTTTTTACTAGAGTTTTGGTTAAAAACAAACGGAAAAATGGGGGAATTAGTCTTATTAAACCCATTCTATTAGGATATCTGCTAAAAACAAACAGAGAAAGACCACATGCGGTACTAAACTCATTTTTTTTCGTAGTTTTTTAACTCAAACTCTAATGGAAGGGATTAAGTGGGGTTAATACGAAGTTCATGGACAAAGTGAGAGGTTTTAAAGTTCAAGTGGCAAAGTGGACATGACCCTGAAGTTCATGGGGCGCAGATGAAAACAATCCTTATTGTATATTAGTATTTGACAAGGAACCTGAGTTTAAAATTGTATGAAACTGGGAATATTCCCTCACCGATATTGCTTGTCAAACAAGCTGTTCATTCCCCTATCATTGCAACTAGTGACTGAATTGTACATTTGACTAGGTGTAATGGTGGCTTGGACCGGTATTGAGCAATTTCGCGTGGGAAGATTCGACCCACCACCACCTGCAGAAGAACCTGAAGATTTTGTGGTTTGTTTGAACATCCTAGTTACTTGTGATTGTAATCCATGATTATCCCTTATTTTGGTTTTTTCTGGTTCGTGTTGTTGTTTTGTTGAATCAGTACGATATAAGGCCAAGATGGCCTTTGGGAGAGGAGCATGCAGAGGGAAGAAGTGAAGCTCGCTCCTTAAGAACAGCGCGAATCCATCCATCTTTGACATCCCTCGTTCAAGCGTCTCTTCAACAGCAGCCATAGCTTGCATGATCTTTGACAGTTTTACCATTTCTGGTATGGAGGTGATCTTAAAATGTTGGAACAATGAACCTCGACCGCAGTTCAAACGACAACTGCAAAATGGAATGCCGATTTGAAGAACGTAGACGCAGGCCTTATGAGAGAAATCTTGTTGCAAGCATAACAAAGCCTTGTTGATTCTCGTAAGCGAAACTAATATAGAGATGGGCTCCAGCTACAAGAGTACAGCATCAAAGGAAAGTTGATGTTGGTTCTAACTAGTTCAGGTCCTCCATGTAATTTGCAACTTAACTCTCTCTCTACCTTTAACAAAAAAAAAAAAAAAAATCTCTCTCTCTCAAATTATATTTGCTGTTGCTAGCGTGCGTTAGCAATGGGGGAATTTCGCCACACCTAGGAAGAGTCGCTACTCTTAATAGAGAATTTTCATATTTTCCATTTATTGTTGATTAAAGCGACATGTTGAAATGGCAACAACAAACTGTCGATGACATGTCAAGTCTTGTGGCGGTTGTAAATACAATCTAATGGTAATTGTACACATAACTTCTCCTAACCTTAATTTAAAAAAAGAAAATAAAGATTGCAACATGATTGTCAATGAGAAATGCCTTCTATTTAATGGGGGGAATAGCCGACATGATTAATTTAATGTGGAATGTTTTTCTATTTAAAAGAAAGAGATTATGAATAGGTTTTAGTGAACTAACATGAATTGTGCATATCTACAACAAAAATGCAATTCATTTAAAACAATATTCCACGTTAGAGTTATTTTACTTTTTTGTTATGTGACACTGTTTTTCTTACACATATGTGGGAATAATCATATTTCATTTAAAAGTTTTTAAAAAAAGAAAAAGTAATCTTAATTTTTTTAATAGTACTAATAAGAAGAGTATTTCAAGAATTATATTAATTTGGATTCTTTTAAGTCACTACGGCGCTACCATCTAAAGTTCTTCGTCTAATCATAATAATTATCAATAGTAATGATAATGAATTTTATAATTATTTGTCTAATGATAGCAATTATTTATGTTTTTTACAAAATAGAGTTTTTACTTGTGCCAATGCCATTGATAACTCTAGAAATTAGAGTTATCTTAGGTGCTTTTAGACTTGGATGCAATTCGTTTAGAGAGTTTTTGTGTTATTTTTTTAGCTTATTTTCCTTTGTTTTGTGTTTTTATGAACTTTTTATCTTGGATTTAAATGTTTAGATGAGATCATGGGAAATGTGAAGAAAAATAGGATCATTTGATGGCTTTGTGAGTGTTTTAATTCTTTTGGGAGTTGTAGGTGAGCTTGAGCCGAAAATACTGCAGCATTCCTTGCAGCAAGCAGTAGCAGGAGCTGAGTCGAAAATGCTGCAGCAAAGTATTCCAGCTGGCACTTGTCTGAGAGAAAAGCATAAAAAGAGATGACAGCTCATAGCTGTGGGGGCCACTTCTTTGCTTCAGCTACGATGTTACACGTGGGCCTTGTTGTTTTGCCCTAAAGGGGATTGTATTCTAATTGGGAAAAGAGAGTAGCCGTCAAGAAGGAGTGAAGAACAGAGAGGAAAATACACCATTATTGGGCAAGAGAGAGAGAGAGAGCTGAGCTGAGATTTTTCTGTCATTTTCACGCCTATTTTGGAGGGTGAGCTAAGGAGGAGACGGAGAAAGGACGAGAAGGACCATCTCTAGCCATTTGGAGTTTTTCCTCTTCTTACTCTTGCATTGATTTATTTTCTGATTTTCATTTCCTGTTGAACAACGGATGACGTTTTTAAGCTTGTTTTTGTAATCCGAAGCATGAGCTAAATTTCTTTAGCTAGGATTGTTAATGAACCCGAAATTGTGAGGATGATTTGAATGTTTTGTTGAAATGTTGGGTGAATCTATTTCCTGTTCATCTGAGTGTTTGAATGTTAATTTCTATTGTTGATTGGCCATCATTATATAGGAATTAGGCTTGTTTAATTCTGAAAAGGTTAAATTGAGCTGGATATAACTTGGATGATGCAAGTTCAATATGCTTTTTAAAGTTTATATTGATTTGTGAATGGTATAGGAATATATTGTTTACCTTATATAACCCATTGAAATTGGTGCTTGAAATTGTGTTCTGAGAACTAGATTCACATAGGAATATGTTGAAAAAGGTTTAATGAATTTTAATCATACTGAATTCGGAAGAATTTTATGATAAAATCGAATTTCGGTTAACAGGACAGGTTTTGCTGCAGCATTTCCTACAGCATTCGGGTCAGACTTGCAATTGAGGGGGATTTGGCAATCCTAGTTTAATTTTCATTCTTGATTACAAACTCTTGATTGAATATTGTTCTTTTTGTCTATTTTAGTGCCTTTTTATTATACTCTTTTAATTTCATTAGTTTACGGCATTTTTCCTATCTCAAAAACCGAATTTAAATTAATTTGAGTTTAATTTCTTTTGCAATTTATTTTAGCGATTCAATCCCTGTGGAGACGATACTCTACCCACAATCTATATTACTTGTGCGATTACGTACACTTGCGTAGACTTATATACACTAGTTAATCGCAAACAAGTTTTTGGCGCCGTTGCCAGGATTGAAATCGTTAAAATATTTGTAAAAGTTAATTTGTTTAGTTCTTGTTTTTGCATTTTCTTATTGGTTGAGTGTCTATATTTTCAGGGGCTTGCTTTCTCTACATGAATAACCAGCGAAACCAAGAGTTGTTGCCCTTGGACCCAGAAATTGAAAGAACATTTCGAGCAAGGAGAAGAGAGCAACAAGGTCTAGCAGGAGTGGAAGAAATACAAGAAAGAGTTGCTGTCAATATGGCTAATGATGGGCAGCAAGTGAATGTAAACAATCTATTGCCTCAACCAGCTTTGATGGATGATAGAGACAGGGCCATTCGGGAGTATGCTGTACCCATTCTACATGGGCTCAATCCGGGCATCATTCGACCAGAAATACAAGCGCCTGATAAATGCACAAAAACACACTTTTGTTCATTTAATTTATTAGATAATTTACAATTTAATTAAGTATTTTTATAATATTAATTCATAATATTTGATTTTAGAGATATTTATGATTTTATTTATTTTGATTGATTTATTTATTTATTTATTTATTTTCCTTTCTTTCCTTCTCTTTTCTTTCCTTTCTTTCCTTTTATGTTTCCCTTCTTCCGCAGCCAAGCCCGAAATCCAACCTCAGGCCCGCGTGATTCCAGGCCCGTGTTCACAGCCTCAGCCAGCCTGTGACTCCAGCTGTAACTCCAGCAAGTCCGCGCGAGTTTCGGGCCGAAGATTCAGCCAAGCCCGCGCGATTCTCTCTTCCTGCCCCTAGCCCAGCTGCACTCCAGCTGCTCCTCCAGCCCAGACGCCAGTCACGCCCGCGCCAATCTCGGGCCAAATTCCAGCCCAGCCTGTGAAAATCCAGCAGCTCCAAGCCATTCAACCAGTCAGTTGACCGCGAGCCTCCACTCGGATTACTAGCTTGACAGCATTAATTTTGGGCCGAAAATCTCTCTTTGGGTGCTGAACATTGAGGCCTATAAAAAGGAAATTGTGTAGCAAGCTTTAACGTTTTTTTCCATGAATTTTTGGTTGAGTTGAGAGCCAACTTCTCTTATTTTCTTGAGGAATTTTGTGAGCATGTTAGGCTAATTTCTTTGGTGAGGCTAGAGATGATCCTATATGTGTAGTGAATTTATTTGGGTTTTGATTCTCCAATGGTTTGTAAGATTCATATATTTGAGTAAATAAATTTTCTCTCATTTTATTTCTTTTATCATATCTATATATTTTGTTGTCAACTTTTATATAAATCTAGTCAAGTCCTTTTTATGTAATTGTTGAATGATAGGATATATCGATAATATTATTTTATAAGTAGTCTTTTACTGCAATATTGCTCGTAGTATATTGTCGCTTTTGGATTTCTTATAAGATAATTTTTGTTAGTTCTTTACGTAAGAATTTTATTTACTCAAATAAATTCTAATTCACAAGTTCTTCAAATCTTTATTTTCCGATTGATTGTTTGGGATGTGAAATAGTCAATTGAGTTATTTTATTAATCAAAATCTAAATAGGTAAACGAAACATATAGGGAATTCTCGATGCCTTACCACTTTTTATTATTGAATTTTTCTCCATTTTAAATTACGTTGTCTTAAATTTGTTTTAAAAATTCCAAAAATATTTCCTCTTCTTCTCTCTTTGATTACTTATTCCTCTTACACTTTTGTCTCGCTAATCTTTTCTTGTTTGTTTTTATTACTTCCTTGTGGATACGACCGTCCGATCTGTACTACAATCGACCGCTTGTTTTTGTACATATTTGGGCGTAATCAAATTTTGGCGCCGTTGCCGGGGAGGTGCAAAGAAGCAAGATTGATCAGTGGATATTAAGCCAAAGAGTGGTCAGTTTCTTTCTTAGTTAGTAAGTCTTTCCTTTTACTTAATTTGCCTTTTGTTTTCTTTTATTTTATTATTATTTTTATATATACCGTAAGTTATTTTATATATATATTATTTTGTTTTCTTTTTTTTTTTTTAATATATTCACCGTAAGTTTCAATTTTTATTTATATATATTATTTTGTTTTCTTTTATTTTTTTTCTATTTATTTTATTATTATTTATTTTATTTGTTTAATTATTTATTTATTGTTTTTTTTTCTTCCTTCTTTCTTTCTTTCTTTTCTTTTCCGAAAAAAAAAAATTTCACTGTTCATATATTGTTCTGTTCCGGTTATTATATTAACTGTTCATATTACGTTTATATATATATATATATATATATATATTTTGTTTTTTCTTTTCTTTTCTTCCGGTTAAGTAAAAAAAAAAAGTTAGAGTTTTTTTTATTAGTTTAATTTTTTTGTTTACGTTTAAAAAAAATATATTTTTTTTCTTTTTGACTGTTCCTTGTTTTTGTTGTTTTCGTTCACATTATATATATAAAAAATTTTTTTTTTTTTGTTTATATTTACTGTCACATTATATATGTTTCGTTTGCTTTTGTTTTTGTTAATTTTTATTTAATTTCCATTTTATAGCTTGTTTTAATTCCTTGTATTATATTTAGGTTTTAACTTTTTAGGTTCAATTTAGTGTTGATAAATTAGGACTCATAATTTGTGTAACATTAGGTTTTTGTGTAACATTAACTTAGGATACTAATTGTGCTAACATCTAACATTTCATATAACACGCCATTTTTATTTTATTTTATTTACATATATATATATTTGCAAGCAATTGTGTGGAAACGTTGAAAAGTACAAACTAAGGGAGTTTTGTCTAGGAGATTGGTTTCTGTTAGCGTTCTATGCCACCAATCTTTCCTGGGAACGTTATTCTGTTTAGGAGGTTGGTTTTTAAGGAGGCCTCGCCCCACCAACCTTTCCTGGGAGCACTCTTAGGGATTGCGATTCGCGGATCTACATAATTGTTCCTTTTGTAAAATAATTTTCTTTCAAAAAAAAAAAATTTCCAAAAAAAAAAAAAAAGGGGTATCACTCGAGGTGAATGAATCTTTATAGAAACGAACTAGGGAGATTTGCACGAAGACCTGAAAACCTTAGTGAAGTTTCTTCTTCTACGTCTAGCCTTCCTCCATCTCCAAACGCTTTAGCAATTCCAAATCCTTTTGCGATGGCTCAAATCGAGGAGGTCCAACACAAGACGTTGAACGACTACCTTCACCCTACGCGTATAGGCACACCATCATGCATAATGTTTCCACTTAATCTGTCGAATTTGGATTTCAAGCCGGATATGATTCAACTTTTGCCGACTTTTCATGGGTTAGAAAGCGAAAATCCATACGTGCATATTCGGGAGTTTGAAGAGGTGGTGGCCACTTTCCACAACCGAGCTGACGTTGCAGATTCTGCGCGATTGAAGTTTTTCCCTTTCTCTCTGAAGGACAAGGCCAAAAGCTGGTTGTATTCTTTGCAACCTAGGTCTATTGGAACATGGGAAGAGATGACAACTGCATTCTTCAACAAGTATTTCCCACACCATAAGACCAATGGTCTTAAACGACAAATCTCGACCTTTACTTAGAAGGACAATGAAACTCTCTATCAAGTCTGGGAGCGGTTTAAAGATTTGTTGAATCAATGTCCCCACCATGGTTACGAGAGTTGGCGCCTCGTTAGTTATTTCTACGAAGGAATCACAATTCGAGAGCGTCAATTTGTGGAGATGATGTGCAACAGTGAGTTTCTCCAAAAGGACCCCGAAGAAGCTTCCGAGTATCTCAACGAGCTAGTCGAGAAAGCCCACACATGGACTGGACCAAGTGCTACTGATAGCACTAGTCGATCCCGACCTGCTGGAGTCTAACAACTAAGGGAAGAGGACAACCTCAAGGCCCAAATCGAGTATTTGACACGACAGATTGAGGCCTTCAAAACCAAGGAAAGTAAAGGAATCCACATGGTCGCAAGGGCAGAGTCACAAGAGCCATGCTTCGTTTGTGGAGGGATTGAACATTTAGCTAAGGATTGCCCTGCTTATAATAAAATGAGAGGGGGTTACGAGGAACAATGTAATGCCTTAGGAGCATACAACAAGCCTTTCTCTAACACATACAATCCTGGCTGGAGGAACCATCCAAACTTCAGTTGGAGAGATTCCAATCAAACACGACCATCAGGAGGACAATGGAGAATGGAGCAACAGCCACAACCACCAAAGGCGAATTCTGTACCTCAGTATCCTTCACAACCGGCAAGGAGTTCTCTCGAGAATACCTTGCAATCTTTCATGGAGGCGCAGACTAGGATAAACCAAAAGTTTGAGTCACTTTTCACGCAATTGGTGGAAGAAAGTAAAGAGATGAAGAGTCAGATCACAAAGTTGACTAGTGCCTTGGCTGTTCAAGAAAAAGGCAAGTTTCCTTCCCAAGCTCAATCCAACCCCACGGGGCAACACATGGCACAAACCTCCAACTCAGAAGGGCGAAACATCAAGGAGGTTAATGCAATCACTACTCGTAGTGGCAAGATTTTGGATGAACCATCAAGAACTACTGTCACTTCAAGTAGTCGAGAAGTCGCCCCCAAAGAAGATGAGCCAACTGAACTTCCAGTAAAGGTGCCTTTCCCCCAAGCTCTGCGATCAACTGAGAAAGTGCTGGATAGTCAAGGTGAGATTCTCGAGCATTTGACTCAAGTGAAGATTAATCTTCCTTTGCTTCATGTGATCAAACAAGTGCCGGCTTATGCCAAAGTCATCAAGGATCTGTGCACCGTCAAAAGGAAGCACCACGTTAAGAAGACCGCCTTCTTAACGGAACAAGTAAGTGCGGTGATCGAGCAGAAGGCACCGCCCAAGTACAAGGATCCTAGTTGTCCCACCATCTCGTGCCAAATTGGGACTCAAGAATTCGGCCAAGCTTTGCTCGACCTTGGAGCGAGTGTTAATCTCATGCCTTACTCTATCTACTCGCAACTTGGTCCAGGAGAGATTAAGCCCACATCTGTGGTTTTGCAATTGGTCGATCGTTCGATCAAGAAGCCTCGGGGTATAGTTGAGGATGTTCTGGTTCAAGTTGAGAAGTTTTATTACCCTGTTGATTTTCTTGTCCTAGATATCCAATCTGTGGTAAGCATGGAATCCAAGATTCCCATCATCCTCGGTAGACCTTTTCTTGCTACAGCCAATGCTTTGATCAACTGTAGGAATGGCCTCATGAAGATATCTTTCAGGAACATGACCTTGGAGGTAAATGTTTTCCACATTGCGAAGCAACCATATGATGATGACGAGTGTCACCAAACATTCTTGATCGACACACTCGTCTCGGAGGAGGTTCAACTGCAAAGCGATTCCGATAATCTTGATGATCTCCTCCAAAATTCTGACTCTGAGAGTTCCGGTCCTTGTGAGTTGGCCAACAATGCTACCGTCTATAAAGACTCACAAGGCAGAGGAACCAAGTTTTGGCAACCACGTTTCGAAGAGCTCCCTCGAGAGAAAGAAAAGCCAAAACCATCTACTGAAAAGATCCCAACACTTAAGCTAGCGCAATTGCCTGAGGGTCTGAAACATGTCTTCTTGGGAGCTGGTGATACCTTTCCTGTTATCATTTCATCTAAACTTGACGCATCACAAGAGCGGCGGTTAGTCGACATGCTGCGAGAGCACAAAGCCGCGTTAGGTTGGACGATTGCTAACATTAAGGGTATTAGCCCCTTAATTTGCTCCCATCACATCAAGTTGGAAGATGGGGCTATTCCACGAAGGGATCCCCAAAGGAGATTGAACCCAACGATGAAAGAAGTTGTGAAGAATGAGATCTTGAAGCTTTTGGATGCAGGTATCATCTATCCAATCGCTGATAGCAAATGGGTTAGTCCAACTCAGGTAGTGCCTAAGAAATCGGGGGTGACAGTGGTGGAGAACGAAAAAGGGGCTCTTGTCCCTACAAAGACTGTTACGGGTTGGCGCATGTGTATTGACTACCGGAAGCTGAACGCCTCCACTCGCAAAAATCATTTTCCGCTTCCGTTCATCGACCAAATCCTAGAGCGCGTGGCTGGTCATCCTTTCTACTGCTTTCTTGATGGCTACTCAGGATATTATCATATAGAGATTGCATTGGAGGATCAAGAGAAGACTACTTTTACCTGTCCTTTTGGTACTTATGCCTTCCGGCGCATGCCATTTGGATTATGTAATGCGCCAGCCACCTTTCAGAGGTGCATGACAAGTATTTTCAGCGACATGGTCGAGAAATGTATGGAAGTGTTCATGGATGACTTGACCATCTTCGGCGATTCCTTTGACTCGTGTCTGCTCAATTTAGAAGCCGTTCTGACAAGATGTGAACAGAAAGGTCTCGTGCTCAACTGGGAGAAGTGTCATTTCATGGGGCCGAACGGAATAGTTTTGGGGCACATCATTTCTGAACGAGGAATTGAGGTTGATCAATCGAAAATTGATCTGATCTCTAAATTGCCCACCCCAAAAACGGTCAAAGACATCAGGTCTTTCCTTGGCCATGCTGGTTTTTATAGGAAGTTCATTCAGAATTTTTCCGTGATTTCTCGACCGTTATGCAACCTCTTGGCTAAGGACTCAGTGTTCACATGGACACAAGAGTGTGAGGAGTCCTTCCGAACACTTGTGGCAAAACTGACCTCTGCCCCCATCATATAACCACCAGATTGGAGCTTTCCTTTCGAAATCATGTGTGATGTAAGTAATTATGCTGTGGGGACCGTCCTTGGACAACGAAGGGAGGGGAAGTCTTTTTTTGTATACTACGCAAGTCAAACTCTAAATAGTGCTCAAATGAATTACTCAACTACTGAAAAAGAGTTGCTTGCTGTAGTGTTCGCTCTTGACAAGTTCTGTGCATATCTGATTGGTTCACCCATCACCATCTTCACAGATCATGCAGCCCTTAAATATCTCCTTTCCAAAAAGGATGCCAAGGCGCGATTGATTAGGTGGATCCTCCTGTTGCAGGAATTTGACATCACAATCAAGGACAAGAAAGGAGTCAAAAACGTTGTTGCAGACCACCTCTCTCGACTCGAATTTAGTGACCTTGCTGACGGTCCTGCTATCCGAGATGATTTCCCAGATGAACATCTGTTCGCTGTCACCAAGCTACCTTGGTACGCTCACATCGTCAACTACTTGGTGACCGGCGACCTTCCTGCTGATTGGAGTGCTCAAGATAAGCGTAAATTTTTGGTCGAGGTGCGTAATTTCTACTGGGATGATCCGTACTTTTACAAATACTGCCCCGACCAAATCATGAGGCGATGCACTCCTGACGATGAAATTCATAGTGTTCTAAACTTTTGCCATAACGATGCATGTGGTGGTCATTTCTCCATAAAGAAGACCGCCGCAAAAATCCTACAGTGTGGTCTTTATTGGCCCACTTTGTTTAAGGACACTAATGAATTTTGTCGTTCTTGTCTGAGGTGCCAAAAGTTAGGTGCTTTGTCCCGCCGCCATATGATGCCCTTGAACCCAATTATTGTGATAGAGATATTCGATTGTTGGGGGATAGATTTTATGGGACCATTTCCATCTTCTTTTGGTTATCTTTACATTCTCCTTGCTGTGGACTATGTTTCTAAATGGGTAGAAGCCGTGCCGTGTCAAACCAACGATAATGCAACAGTTGTGAAGTTCTTGAAAGAAAATGTGTTATCTAGGTTCGGTATTCTGCGTGCCATCATCAGCGATCAAGGAACTCATTTCTACAACTGTTCTTTTGAGGCTCTCATGCGCAAATATGGGGTGATCCACAAAGATTCAACCGCTTATCACCCACAAACGAACGGCCAAGCTGAGCTGGCAAACCGAGAGATTAAGCGAATCTTGGAGAAGACGATAAACCTCGACCGCAAAGATTGGTCTTTGCACCTTTCCGATACACTTTGGGCATACCATACTGCATACAAGTCCACTCTTGGAATGTCTCCTTACAGGCTTGTCTTTGGAAAGGCCTGTCATTTACCTATAGAGCTTGAACATAAAGCTTATTGGGCTATCAAAGCCCTTAACTTTGATCTCAGTGCTGCAGGTATACATCGCAAGCTTCAGCTGTCGGAAATTGAGGAGTTGAGAAATGATGCATACAATAACTCCAAGATTTACAAGGCTAGAATGAAAGTGGCTCACGACAAGCAGATTTTGAGGAAGAACTTCGAGCCAAATCAGAGGGTGCATCTTTATGACTCCCGTCTGCATCTCCACCCAGGTAAGTTAAGGTCGCGGTGGACTGGTCCATTTACGGTGAAACAAGTCTTCCCCAACGGTGCTGTCGAGATCGAGGACCCAAGCGATGGGAGAATATTCAGAGTCAATGGTCAGAGACTGAAGCATTACATTGAACGAGTGAGCCAGGCTGAAGAAATCATTCTTGAAGCCCCGGTTTATGAATAGTTTGCTGCCAACCCTTTTGTATCATATTTCTTTTTCTTTTATTTTTGTGTGTTTTGTGTGCTTTATTTTTGGTTTGTTTTGTGTGTTTTTATATTTGTTTGTGTGTTTTGAAGCATCAGATCAGGTAGCTCATCTACGTTCCCACCGTCATCATCCAGGTGTTCTCTTTCCTTGTTCTCCATATTTATACATATTTTTAGACATTGAGGACACTCTCTGATTTTTGGTTGGGGGTGGTGAGCATATTCATGCGTGAATTTAATTCTTGTCATTTTGGAATCTGGATCAAAATTTTTGCAAAGTTATCTAAGTGTGATTTCAAACTTTTCAGTTTGAGTCAGTTTTTGTTATCTTGACTATTAAGAAATGATTTCCAGAGTTCTTTTTGTGCACATGTTAAACCTTGTGGTAAGATGGTTGTTAACACATTTAGTTGAGAAAAATTTCCAAGTTTGAGTGTTCCAATTTTGGTGAGCTGTGAGAGTTGAGAAAACAGCTTTTTGAACTGTTATTGATCTTGCGAGTTGGTATAATCACTATTTGGAACACCACTATTTAACTTGTACTTTTGCTTGAGGGATGATTTTTGGATAGATAGAATTGATCTTTTATAATAGATTCCTGTTCTGTAAGATTCGTCATTTTTCTCTTGTATTGTCAAAAAAAAAAACAAAAACAAAAACAAAAACAAAAAAAAACAAAGACAAAAACAAAAAAAAAAAAAAAAAAAAAAGAAAAAGAAGAGAGCAATAGCATTCATTTCAACATCAGTATTAATGTAGTTCGGTTGTAATCTCATCTGGGGCTGCATAGCAGTCAAAAGAATCCCTTACTGCATTTGTTCTATCAAGCATGATGTCTCTTGTTATTTAAAAAAAAAAAAAGTGTTGTATTTTTGTTTGTTTGTATTTCACGGCTCTTTATGTAACTTTCTATTTGATCCGAATGAAACCCCGAAAGTTTGTTTATGGTGAAAATAGTGTAATGTTCCGAATAGTTGATTCGCCTATCATTTGATCAATGGTTGTTTATTAGCTTGTCCTTAAATTGTCTTCTCTCATGCGAGCGTTGACTGATTCCCTTCCAACTTCATGAGTGAAAACCCCTACACTAAAATATTTCCAACACCCGTGAGGTAATGGAGTTGAGACTTTTTCTTGGTGAACTTTTCAATACTATTTGTGTTACGGACTGTGGTAAGAAGGATATGGTTTAATGCACACACACACAACTCTGGAGTATTGACTGAAGTAGTTTTGATAGCATTTTCTAATCTTTTGCTGATGTTTTGTTTGAGTGCTTGGATGATTTTTGCAGGTTTCGATTTAAAATTTCAGCTTGACTTGATTTTTCTTCCGCTTGAATTGCTAGAGACTAGCAATAAGCTGGTTGGGGGTTGTGATAAATGCACAAAAACACACTTTTGTTCATTTAATTTATTAGATAATTTATAATTTAATTAAGTATTTTTATAATATTAATTCATAATATTTGATTTTAGAGATATTTATGATTTTATTTATTTTGATTGATTTATTTATTTTCCTTTCTTTCCTTCTCTTTTCTTTCCTTTCTTTCCTTTTCTGTTTCCCTTCTTTCGTAGCCAAGCCCGAAATCCAGCCTCAGGCCCGCATGATTCCAGGCCCGTGTTCACAGCCTCAGCCAGCCCGTGACTCCAGCTGTAACTCCAGCAAGTCCGCGCGAGTTTCGGGCCGAAGATTCAGCCAAGCCCGCGCGATTCTCTCCTCCTGCCCCTAGCCCAGCTGCACTCCAGCTGCTCCTCCAGCCCAAACGCCAGTCACGCCCGCGCCAATCTCGGGCCAAATTCCAGCCTAGCCTGCGAAAATCCAGCAGCTCCAAGCCATTCAGCCAGCCAGTTGACCGCGAGCCTCCACTCGGATTACCAGCTTGACAGCATTAATTTTGGGCCGAAAATCTCTCTTTGGGTGCTGAACATTGAGGCCTATAAAAAGGAGATTGTGTAGCAAGCTTTAACGTTTTTTTCCATGAATTTTTGGTTGAGTTGAGGGCCAACTTCTCTTATTTTCTTGAGGATTTTTGTGAGCATGTTAGGCTAATTTCTTTGGTGAGGCTAGAGATGATCCTATATGTGTAGTGAATTTATTTGGGTTTTGATTTTCCAATGGTTTGTAAGGTTCATATATTTGAGTAAATAAATTTTCTCTCATTTTATTTCTTTTATCATATCTATATATTTTGTTGTCAACTTTTATATAAATCTAGTCAAGCTCTTTTTATGTAATTGTTGAATGATAGGATATATCGATAATATTATTTTATAAGTAGTCTTTTACTGCAATATTGCTCGTAGTATATTGTCGCTTTTGGATTTCTTATAAGATAATTTTTGTTAGTTCTTTACGTAAGAATTTTATTTACTCAAATAAATTCTAATTCACAAGTTCTTCAAATCTTTATTTTCCGATTGATTGTTTGGGATGTGAAATAGTCAATTGAGTTATTTTATGAATCAAAATATAAATAGGTAAACGAAACATATAGGGGATTCTCGATGCTTTACCACTTTTTATTATTGAATTTTTCTCCATTTTAAATTACGTTGTCTTAAATTTGTTTTAAAAATTTCAAAAATATTTCCTCTTCTTCTCTCTTTGATTACTTATTCCTCTTACGCTTTTGTCTCGCTAATCTTTTCTTGTTTGTTTTTATTACCTCCTCATGGATACGACCGCCCGATCTATACTACAATCGACCGCCCGATCTGTACTACAATCGACCGCTTGTTTTTGTACATATTTGGGCGTAATCAGTACCACAGTTTGAACTCAAGCCGGTTATGTTCCAAATGTTGCAAACCGTAGGCCAATTCAATGGAATGGCAACTGAGAATCCCCACATGCACCTTCGGCTATTCATGGAAGTGTGTGATTCTTTCAAGCTACCAGGGGTGTCTGATGAAGCATTGAGGCTGAAACTCTTCCCTTATTCCTTGAGGGATAGAGCTAGAGCATGGCTTAATTCTCTGCCACCGGATTCAATCGTAATATGGAATGATTTGGCAGAAAAATTCCTCATGAAATACTTTCCTCCAACCAAGAATACCAAGCTCCAAAACGACATTACTTCATTCCAACAATCAGAGGGAGAATCTTTGTACGAGGCATGTGAAAGATTCAAGGAGTTGCTGGGAAAATGCCCTCACCATGGGATTCCCCATTGGATTCAGATGGAAACTTTTTACAATGGGTTCAATGGGCAAACACGTACAATTGTTGATGCGGCTGCCAATGGTGCTCTTTTGGCCAAATCATACAATGAAACTTACGAGATTTTAGAGAGGATGGCCACTAATAATTATCAGTGGCCCACCGAGAGACTCAATGCTCGAAAGGCCACAGGACTTCATGAAGTAGATGCTATCACCGCACTTTCTGCCCAAGTGTCGAGTTTGACGAATATGATCAAGAATATGAACATGTCGGCGGGTGTTAATTCGGTACAATCTATTGGCGTCACTTATGTCTATTGTGAAGAGGGACACTTGTATGAGGATTGCCCGTCTAATCCAGTCTCTGCTTGTTATGTGGGTAATTTCAACCGGAATAACCCTTATTCGGCACCTTACAATCAAGGGTTGAGACAACACCCCAACTTTTCATGGAGTAATCAAGGGGCCAGTTCTAGTGGAGCAAATGTTTATCATCGACCTTCTCACCCACCGGGCTTTCCATCTCAACAACCAAGAACTCAAGCTATGAATTATCTAGCTCATTGGAAAATTTGATCAAGGAGTATATAGCGAAGAATGACGCTAGAGTTCAGAGTTATGATGCAACATTAAGGAGCTTGGAGAATCAAATTGGACAGATTGCAAACGCCTTGAATGTTAGGCCGCAAGGTTCTCTTCCAAGTAATACAAAAGATCCAAGGAGGGAAGGGAAAGAACATTACAAGGCAATCTTATTAAGGAATGGAAGGGAGATTGAGCGAAGGGAAAAGCCAAAAGCTGTACGGAACGAGCCCACTTCAATCCGAGAAAAAGATGAGCAGCATCAACAAGAAGAAATTCTGGTGAAAAATCAGCCATCAGACTCTGCTGTAGAAAATGCTACAGCAATTACACAGCATTCTGAAGCAGCAGAAAGCAGCGAAATTAGACCTCCTCCACCATTTCCTCAGCAGTTTCAAAAGCAGCAAAAGGATGGTCAATTTCGTAAATTTCTGGATGTCTTGAAGCAGCTTTACATCAACATACCTCTTCTTGAAGCCTTGGAGCAAATGCCTCATTATGCCAATTTCATGAAAGACTTGGTAACTAAGAGGCGTTGACTTGGGGAATTTGAGACTGTAGCTTTGATAGAAGAATGCAGTGCCATTTTGCAGAACAAACTCCCTCCTAAGTTGAAGGATCCGGGGAGTTTCAAAATCCCATGTTCAATTGGAACCCACTACTTTGGTAAGGCCTTGTGTGACTTGGGAGCAAGTATTAACTTGATGCCAATGTCTATCTTCAAGAAGTTAGGAATAGGAGAAGCTCGGCCCACTACAGTATCCTTGCAGCTTGCGGATAGATCTATTGCTCTTCCTGAAAGAAAGATTGAGGATGTTCTTGTAAAGGTCGATAAATTCATTTTCCCTACCGATTTCATCATCCTTGATTATGAGGCGGATCGAGAAGTCCCAATCATCTTAGGAAGGCCATTTCTTGCTACAGGCCGTACCTTGATTGATGTGCAAAAAGGCGAATTAACTATGAGGGTGCAAGACGAGCAGGTGACTTTTAATGTGTTCAAGGCGATGAAGTTTCCTAATGAGATGGAGGAGTGCTCTACCATATCTGTCATTGATTCCTTAGTAACTAAAGAGCTTGAAACTAGTGACCACTAGGAGTTGATGCAACTTCCCTCATCCTTAAAATCAGTTGAAATTGAAAATGAAGTTGTTGAGCAGCTAGCTTGGTTAAACGCCAATACCATTATACCTAGACCTCAAAGGAAGTTTGAGTCACTGGATTTGGCAAACCGTGAACACCAACCACCCAAGTCATCAAGAGAAGAGCCACCAGTCCTAGAATTGAAGCCTTTACCACCTCACGTAAGATATGCGTATTTGGGAGAATTTTCAACTCTTCCGGTGATCATTTCGGCTGAGTTGACAGAAGATCAGGAGGAGAGGTTGCTTGACATCTTGAGGGAATTCCAAGGCGCCATCGGGTGGACAATAGCAGATATAAAGGTTATAAGTCCCTCATTTTGTATGCACAAGATTCTCTTGGAGGATGATAAGCAAGGTTCCATAGAGGGTCAGAGAAGAATGAATCCAATCATGAAGGAAGTTGTCAAGAAAGAGATCATCAAGTGGTTGGATGCTGGGATAATTTACCCAATTTCTGATAGCTCTTGGGTAAGCCCGGTTCAGTGTGTTCCCAAGAAAGGGGGAATTACTGTTGTGGAGAACGACAACAATGAATTGATTCCTACAAGGACAGTAACGGGTTGGCGGATTTGCATGGATTACCGGAAGCTAAACAAGGCCACAAGGAAGGATCATTTCCCACTCCCCTTCATTGATCAGATGCTTGATAGATTAGCTGGGAAGGAGTACTACTGTTTCTTGGATGGCTATTCTGGCTATAATCAGATTGCCATAGCTCCTGAGGATCAACAGAAGACCACATTCACTTGCCCGTTCGGTACATTTGCTTTTAGAATGATGCCATTCGGTCTTTGCAATACTCCTGCTACTTTTCAGTGATACATGATAGCGATTTTTACTAACATGGTGGAGCAATTTGTGGAGGTGTTTATGGATGATTTCTCGGTCTTTGGAGAAAGTTTTGAAGATTGCTTCACCAATTTGGCAAGGGTTTTGCAGCGATATGAAGAGACCAATCTAGTCCTAAATTGGGAGAAATGCCATTTTATGGTCAAAGAGGGCATAGTGTTGAGACACCGAGTTTCAAAGAATAGCCTTGAAGTTGATAAAGCCAAGATTGCCATAATAGAAAAGCTCCCTCCACCATCAAATGTAAAAGGGATTCGAAGTTTTCTTGGACATATAGGGTTTTACAGAAGATTTATTAGAGATTTCTCCAAGATTTCTAAGCCTCTTTGCAGCCTATTGGAGAAAGACAGCCAATTCATTTTTGACGAAGCATGATTGTTAGCTTTTTCAGAGTTAAAACGGAAACTCATCTCAGCGCCAATCATTGTAGCACCGGATTGGTCGTTACCGTTTGAAGTAATATGTGATGCAAGCGATTGGGCTGTGGGGGCTGTTTTAGGGCAGCGCAAAAGTAGGATATTTCATCCCATTTACTATGCTAGCAATACTCTTTCAGGAGCTCAATTGAACTACACAGTAACAGAGAATGAGTTGTTGGCTGTTGTCTTTGCGTTTGACAAATTTCGAGCCTATCTGATAGGAGCAAGGGTCACGGTTTTCACAGACCATTCGGCCATCAAATACTTGATAGCAAAAAAGGATGCAAGGCCAAGGTTGATTAGATGGGTGCTTCTACTTCAAGAATTTGACCTCGAGATCAAAGATATGAAAGGAACAGAGAACCAAGTCGCTGATCATTTGTCTCGATTGGAGAAAGCTGAGAATGGTACAGATTCAGAAGCTATCAACAAAGTGTTTCCGGATGAGCAGCTATTGGTTGTCACTAGAGCTAATACTACATTGCCTTGATATGCTGACTTGGTTAATTACTTAGTGAATGAGCTGTTACCTCCTAATTTGAACGGTCAACAAAAGAAGAAGTTTTTGCATGAGGTGAAATTCTACTTCTGGGATGAGCCCTACTTGTTTAGAAAATGTGCTGATCAGATTTTGTGACGGTGTATTCCGGAGGAGGAAATCGAACAGGTGCTGCAACACTGCCATAATTCCCCATATGGAGGTAATTTTCAAAGTGACAAGACAGTGGCGAAAGTCTTGCAATCTGGATTTTATTGGCCGAGCTTGTTTCGAGATGCTCGGAATTTTGTATTATGGTGTGATAGATGTCAACGGGTTGGTAGTATCTCAAGACGACATGAAATGCCATTAACCAACATTCTTGAGGTAGAGTTGTTTGATGTGTGGGGAATCGACTTTATGGGTCCTTTTGTTCCTTCTTTTGGCAATCTATACAAACTAGTGGTAGTTAATTATGTTTCCAAGTGGGTAGAAGCTACTGCCCTACCAACTAATGACTTAAAGGTGGTGGTCCAATTCATGAAGAAGCAAATTTTCACAAGGTTTGGTACACCAAGAGCAGTGATCAGTGACGTAGGGACACATTTCTGTAGCAAGCACTTTGAGGCTTTGTTGGCAAAGTACAATGTCCGTCACAAGGTAGCTACCGCTTATCACCCACAGACTAATGGGCAAGCGGAAACTTTGAACAAGCAAATCAAAGCCATTTTGGAGAAAACTGTATGTCCAACAAGAAAGGATTGGTCCAAGAGGTTGGAAGATGCATTATGGGCCTACAGAACTGCCTTTAAGACTCCAATTGGAATGTCACCGTATCAACTTGTGTTTGGGAAAGCCTGTCATTTGCCTTTAGAGTTGGAGCACAAGGTGTATTGGGCACTCCAACAGTTGAATATGGACATGAGTGCTGCTGGAGAAAAGAGGTTGATGCAGCTTAATGAGCTTGATGAATTTCGATTGCAAGCTTATGAGAACGCCAAGCTCTACAAGGAAAAAGTCAAGCGTTGGCATGACAGGAGGATCATCAACAGGACATTTGAACCAGGGCAACAAGTTCTATTGTTCAATTCAAGATTAAAGCTTTTTCCTGGGAAATTGAAGTCTCGATGGTCTAGCCCATTCACAATTTCTTCTGTTTTTCCTCATGGAGCGGTAGAATTGCTAGATGATCCAACAGGAAGGAAATTTTTGGTAAATGGTCAGCGAATCAAGCACTATTGGGGAAGTCCTGTGGAGCGTTCCAAGGCTTCCATCATTCTTAAAGACGCCTGAATTAGGGAAGTTGTCAGGCTGATGACTTAAAAACAAGCGCTCTTGGGAGGTAACCCAAGTATTTTCATTTTGTTTTATTTTATTTTGATTTATTTCAATTTGTTTGAGTCGTTGATTTAATAGTTGTTAAGAAATTTAAACTGATTTGATGATATTTTTATATGCAGAAATCGACCTAAGAGTAAGCCTTACAGAGCAATCTATATAGAAAAAAACAAAACAAAAAACAAAAAAACAAAAAAAAAAAAGAAAAGAAAAAAAAAGAAATAAAGAAAAAAAATAATAAAGAAAAAATAGAAAAGAAGAAAAAAAATTGAGATGCGAGAAAAAAAAAATATATATATATATAATATAATATATATAATATAATATATATTATAAGATTTCGATATCTTTATATTATAATAAATATATACTTATATTTGAAAAAAAATAAACAAAAAAAAAAATACTTATATAGTTACATAAATATATATCTACATATATATGTACGATTATATATATAGATATTATTTAATAACAGTATTATATATAAATAAATATTTATATATTTATATATTTTTCTTTCTATAACCCATGCCCAAAATTTTTTTTTTTTTGTTTCCCTTATTCTTCTTCACCTGCACCGTCAACAGCCATTCCCCCCCAGTAGCCCAACGCGTCCACCATTTCCCTGCCCAGCTCCACCGCCCGAGCCCAGCCACAGACTCCCTCCGCCCCAGAAACCCAAGAATCTCTCCCCCCAGCAGCCTAACGCCTCCACCCGTGCCCAGCATTCCACCTCTGCCCAGTCGAAGCCACCAACCCAACCCTTTCTCCGTCAGCGCCATTTCCTCCCAGCCGTGCCTCCACCGATCCAATGAGCCCAGTTCCACCGCCCGGGCCCAACCTGGCATCCCACCCCCAGCAGCCCAGGCCCTCCGCCGAGCCACCCGAGAGCTCGCCACTTCCCCTAAAAGCCGCGCCTCCAGCCTACGCCTGCACCACCGTCGCCCTCCAACAACAGTCAACCATACCAACCCTCCCCTACGCCATCAACACCTCCACAGACTCCCTCTGCCCAAGCCAACCTGAGAATCTCTCCCCCGAGCAGCCCAAGTATTTCACCGCTGCGCCTCCACCAAATACCCACGCCATTTCACCAATCTCCCACTATTTTCCCCTTACAAGTAGCGCCTCCACCTCCCTTGCCATTCCTCCCGAGCCACCAAAGACCCACGCTTCCATTACACAGTGCCTCCACCACCCTAGCAACCCGCGATTCGCCCCTTGCTCAGTCGGCGTGTCGAGCCCGCCTCCTTCTCATTCCATTGTCTCAGCTGCAAGATCAGTCGCCGAGTCAACAATGCCTCGAACCAAGGCATGCGCACACAAGCAGACGGGCCGACAGCCCAAAGACACCACAACTAGCTACCGCACCTTCCAAACAGAGACAGACCAAAAAAGGTATCAACAATATACCTCTGACTGAACTTTTTGTGCAGAGAAAGGATTTTTACTGCAAAACACCCCGACCATGGGGTATGAAGATTATGTTCATTCTGTGATCACTAAGCACAATTGGGAGTAGTTTTGCACTCAGCCGGCTGATGCAGTGGTGCCCATTGTGCGCGAGTTTTACGCCCATCTTGCAGGAGAAGGGCAGGGTACCGTCTATGTTCATGGAGTACAGGTGCCGATTGATGACTATGCCATTAATCAGATTTACGGGCTTAATGATGTTGACGATCAGCATCAGCAATATGCTGCCAATGCCTCGACCGATCGCTTGGATTGCGTATTGAAAAACATGTGCGTGCCGAGCACTACATGGACAGTTTCAGCGCAAGGAAAGTTAACCGTTCCATGGGTCAATCTTACACCCCAATGTAAGGTTTGGTATCATTTCCTGAAAACTCGGTTGATGCCCTCGACTCACATACAGACTGTCTCCAAGAGTCGTATACTACTGCTTGATTCAATTATTTCAGGACAGCCCATCGATGTTGGCACGATCATCTTTAAAGGCCTCAGGACTTGTGCAGCAAAGAAATGTGGCAGTTTTGGGTTCCCGTCCCTCATCACTAGCCTATGTGCTAGTAACGGTGTGCTAATGTTTGACACCGAAGAGCGGTTGTTTTGTACAAGGGGAGCCATTATAAAATCTACTATAGCTAGATTGCTAAATGTCAGGGTGGCCGACATTCCGTCGCAACCACCGCACAATCAGGAAGATGCAGCGGGTCAGGCTCCTCAGGCACATACGAGCAGTACCGCTGCTGCATCAAGCAGCCGAGATCCCACTCAAGCCGATCTTGCCATCTCCCTGCAAATGCTCGAACAGCGAATGAGCCTAGCTGAGGTTCAGCAATATCAGACAATGGAGATGCTACAACAAATGCATTCGCAGCAACAGCAGTTCTGGGAATATGCTAAGCAACGAGATTTGGGTCTGAAGAAATCTTTGCAGAAAAACTTTACTAAGCCTATCGTTCCATTTCCTGAGTTCCCGGATGGCGTGCTAGAGGAAATTGCTGCTGATGTTGTGGCATACGAGGTTGAGGAAGAGGATGCGGATGATTATGAAGATTGAAGGGACGCTCCAGCCGCCATTAAATCAGGAGTTCCTAACTTTTTCTTCGTCTTTGTTGAGCAAGGTTTTGTTTTATTATGTTTTGTGTTGTTTTGTTCAAAGCAGTGAGGACACTACTTAATTTAAGTTTGGAGGTATTAGTTAGGTTTATTTTAGTTTTAGTTAATATGGTTTTGTTATACGTTTCTCTTTTTGTGTTGTTTGTGTGATTTGTTTTCTTTGGTTTATATATATATATATATATATATATAATTTCTGTATGTCTTTATTATATGTTAGAAATTGCTTTATTTTTACTGCTGAGTTGTTGGTTTGAGGATGTTAGGTGAAGATTACTAGTGTTTTGAAAAATTTTCAACTTATGGATTGAATGAGCTTGAATTGGGTATTGGTGATGTTTGTTATCTGTTTGCTCTTTGAGTAAGACGACTCTTTTCCACAATAGACTATGCCTTTGTATTTCTGAGAAAAGCCTAGGGAACTCCAAGTCATCGTGAGAATTTAGGATTTGAGAACAGGTTGTATCAAACCTTTGAGGCGAAGCTGTAGGAAGTGAAATAGACTGGGAATAGTTGGTGTGCTTTTCATGTTCCCAAAAAAAAAAAAAAGAGCTATGAATAAAGAACTCCGCTATTTTGAGCTGCCTAGTAACCAGGAGTAACATGAGCCCCATGTGTACTTTTCCGTCAAACAGTGGTTCATAATATGAGTTTGCTATAGCAATTCTAAAGTGTGACGTTGCTGAGTAACCGGGTGTCTTCATCACCAATGTTAGCATTTGCGTAAAAAGGTAACAGTGAACTGATGAATAAAAAAAAATTTATGATTTAATAAATTAATGTGTACATACACGTGCACCAAACTCAACAAGCAGTGGAATATGTCTATCCCTAGATTTTTGCCCAACTAATGCTAGTGGAGAGAGAGTCATGCATCCATCCGATGAGAGCATAAACTAAGCTTGATGATCTTGATAAGGGGGACATAGGTGATCTGAAGATGCTTAGATATAGTCTCGCACACACACATCTATAGAGGAACCTCACTTGGGAGCAAGTTTATAAAGGATAGAACTGATATTTGATAAAAGCTGAATTTTGAAATAAGTTGGAAATTAGGAAGCTCTTTTAAGAATGGAGACTCAACTTGTTTGGCAGCCTGAGCAATTTGTCTGTTTGTGTTTGGCGTTTTCTTTGTGTGTGATGTGTTTTGTGAGTTTATTTTGGCATTGCTCGAGGGCGAGCAATGTTCTAAGTTTGGGGGTGTGATAACTCTAGAAATTGGAGTTATCTTAGGTGCTTTTAAACTTGGATGTAATTCATTTAGAAAGTTTTTATGTTATTTTTTTTTAGCTTATTTTCCTTTGTTTTGTGTTTTTATGAACATTTTATCTTGGATTTAAATGTTTAGATGAGATCACGGGAAATGTGAAGAAAAATAGGATCATTTGATGGCTTTGTGAGTGTTTTAATTCTTTTGGGAATTATAGGTGAGCTTGAGCCGAAAATGCTGCAGCATTCCTTGTAGCAAGCAGTAGCAGGAGCTGAGTCGAAAATGTTGTAGCAATTCCTGCAGCAAAGTATTGCAGCTGGCACTTTTCTGAGAAAAAAGCATAAAAAGAGATGACAGCTCATAGTTGTGGGGGCCACTTCTTTGCTTCAGCTACGATGTTACACGTGGGCCTTGTTGTTTTGCCTTAAAGGGGATTGTATTCTAATTGGAAAAAGAGAGCAGCCGTCAAGAAGGAGTGAAGAACAGAGAGGAAAATACACCATTATTGGGCAAGAGAGAGAGAGAGAGAGCTGAGCTGAGATTTTTCTACCATTTTCATGCCTATTTTGGAGGGCTAGCTGAGGAGGAGACGGAGAAAGGACGAGAAGGACCATCTCTAGCCATTTGGAGTTTTTCCTCTTCTTACTCTTGCATTGATTTATTTTCTGATTTTCATTTTCTGTTGAACAATGGATGACGTTTTTAAGCTTGTTTTTGTAATCCGAAGCATGAGCTAAATTTCTTTAGCTAGGATTGTTGATGAACCCGAAATTGTGAGGATAATTTGAATGTTTTGTTGAAATGTTAGGTGAATATATTTCCTGTTCATCTAAGTGTTTGAATGTTAATTTCTATTGTTGATTGTCCATCATTAAATAGGAAACTAGGCTTGTTTAATTCTGAAAAGGTTAAATTGAGTTGGATATAACTTGGATGATGCAAGTTCAATATGCTTTTTAAAGTTTATATTGATTTGTGAATCGTATAGGAATATATTGTTTACCTTATATAACCCATTGAAATTGGTGCTTGAAATTGTGTTCTGAGAACTAGATTCACATAGGAATATGTTGAAAAAGGTTTAATGAATTTTAATCATACTGAATTCGGAAGAATTTTATGATAAAATCGAATTTCGGTTAACATGACAGGTTTTACTGCAGCATTTCCTACAACATTCGGGTCAGACTTGCAATTGAGGGGGATTTGGCAATCCTAGTTTAATTCTCATTCTTGATAACAAACTCTTGATTGAATATTTTTTTTTTTTTGTCTATTTTAGTGCCTTTTTTAGTATACCCTTTTAATTTCATTAGTTTACGGTATTTTTCCTATCTCAAAAACCAAATTTAAATTAATTTGAGTTTAATTTCTTTTGTAATTTATTTTAGCAATTCAATCCCTGTGGAGACGATACTCTACTCACAATCTATATTACTTGTGTGATTACGTACATTTACGTAGACTTATATACACTAGTTAATCGCGACCAGCCATATAAAAGAAGTAAAAACTATAAGGGGGAGTTTGGTAGAAGAGTTTAAGTTGGTAGTTTGAAGTTTAAATTGAGTTAAGATAAGTTGAGTTTAAAGGATGAGTGTTTGGTAAAAAGTTTGAGTTGAAAAGTTTAAGTTGAGTTGAGTGTTTGGTAAAAAAGTTTGAGTTGAAAAGTTTGAGTTGAGTTGAGTGTTTAGTAAAAAAGTTTGAGTTGAAAAGTTTGAGTTGAGTTGAGGGTTTGGTAAAAAAGTTTAAGTTGAAAGGTTAAAAAAAAATAAGGGCCTTGTTTGGATTATACAAATCTGAGCTTAATAAATTTTTTTGGCACACCAACTCAAACCACTCAAATCAAACTTTTTTTTGTCTTTTTCCTAAAAAGTTTTTGTCTTTCTCCCAAAATGTTTTTTGTCTTTTCTGAAAATACAAAAATTATGGACTATTGAAACTTAAAAATCTCAACTCAAACTACGCCACCAACCACCCTTAATTTATTAAATTTTTTTTTGTCTTTTTCCCAAAAAGTTTTTGTCTTTTTCCCAAAAAGTTTTTTGTCTTTTCTGAAAATTCAAAAAGATTTACTATTCAAACTTAAAATTCTCAACTCAAACTACTCCACCAATCCCCCCCGTAACATTCTATTGGGGGTGTATGGTTGAATGGTTCAAACCATTCAGATCAAGGTGGTATTTGTCATTATCCTTAAAAACTAAAGTCTTTTTCTCAAAAAGTTTTTTGTATTTTCTGAAAATACCAAAAAATTTACTATTGAAACTTAAAATTAACAACTCAAACTACTCCACCAAAAGTTTATCACTAAAAGAAGAATATAAATATCGCTCATTCAATCAATTACTAAAACCAGGCAAACGTAATAGATTTTTTCCCAAAAACTGTAAAATACATCAACATACATTCAGCCACTCCCAGTCGGTGAAAAAATATACAAAATACAGTTAAATGTCTAAATTCTACAGATATCTGGCGCAATTACATTGGAATTGAGACATGCTTTCACGTTGTTTTATACTATGGGTATGATTGATATCTTTCCCACATTTCATCAGCTATCATATCTCTCATGTGAGTCATGGCACCCTTACTTTCGTCATGAGGCTGCGTTCCTGTGCTTGGGCCAGCCCCATCTATCCTCTCGCCTAACACGTAATCCGCGTTAACATCGACATATCCCCGAATCAGCACACAATCTACGTCATATTCTTCAAGTAAAGGATCCCCAACCTGCACCGTCCGTATGAAATTGTGAAGAATCGCACACGCCACGGGGATCATTTTTTGTTTATTCATGGGATAGCTGTTCATGTTTTGAAGTATTTTAAAGCGCGCTTTCCATACCCCAAATGTTCGCTCAATACAATTGCGCAGCGATGAGTGGGTATAGTTGAAAACTTCCCTCCTGTTGCGTAGCCCGACGTGACGTCTTCGATATTCCGGTAAATGATACGTCTCTCGTCTATATGGGCTTAGGAAACAATCCTTATTAGCAAATCTCGAGTCTACCAAGTAAAACAGACCTGCAAATGCAACATGCCACGAAAAAAGTCGTCAACGTTCAATATTTGTGACAACCGTAATTGTATGTAAATAATCCCACAAATCAGCTAATTTTAGTTACCTGGTGGAGGTTTTGGGAATCCATGGAACGCCATAGCCGATTCTAGCATTCTTGCGTCATGACACGATCCCTCGTACCCGGCCAACATGTATGTGAATTTCATGTCAAACGAACATGCTGCCAGTACATTCTGTGAGGGAGATCCTTTCCGATTTATCCACGCGTCAGTATTCTCGGTCCGGGGGACGCAAGGAATGTGGGTGCCATCGATGGCGCCAATACAACTCTGCATACATTTTGCGAAAAAATTACTTCGTAATTTTATATCACTTTAATAAATCTTGTGCGATATATTGCTTTGGTTATGTAGCTCACATACATCGAACCATGGCCTATATTTGTCGGCGTTCTACAGAATCAATGGTTGGATTGTCGTGTAGTCGGGTTGCGTTATGAATTCGTCCTTCAGCGAACAAATTACCTGCAACACAGTGGAAAACCAACGGGAAGTTGTCTCTCCCGAATGCTGGAACAGATACGATGTGTGCCCGTTCGTTGCGCCTTGTGAACATATGGTCAGGAAAATGAACAATTGCTCATTCATGTTCATGTTTGTAGTTGGCGCCAATAACCCCCGTTCCGATAGTAGGTTACTCAAGGCTCTGAATGTAGATGCTTTCATACTTATCAAGCCCGTAATTATTCCTTCATGCCCATTCAATATCTCCTCCACCCGCTCGCTTCTAGTTAGCCGTGAATTATGCATTGGTTGTGGATCTCTTCGCCGCCTGGTACGTAGTCTTGATGCCGTAGCTACCACTGCCTTCATAATCCATCTGTTATGTCCGCTACGATCTCGCCTTGTGAACACGGGCTCTTCTTCCTATTCCGATCTCGAACTACCCTCGTTCATTTCGATACGCCGGTTGCACTATCGTATATAATCAAAATTGTACCTGTTATGATGTAAATATTAGCCAAAAATTTAATGGATTAGCCGAGAACGAAGCTATTTAGTAAATGGCTTCGACAATTGCAATAACACTAACGCATACATTATGGCTGCATAAGAAATACATTTTGTTACCGCAATAAAATTAATTTCAAGTTTGTCGTTAGTATGCGAAAAATAAAAAAATATGTCGCGGAAAAAAAAAAAAAAAAAAGAAACTGAATCCTAAAGCAAACAAATCAATCGGCCGGTGGTGGATCGGGGTGCACAACACTGGCAATTAATTCCCGCCTATCCTCATCAGACAGCTGTTGGAAGGTCCTTTGGCGAAGCGGACGCGGTTCGAGGTAGTGCCACATTTTGACCCGATCCTTAGGTGAAATACCCATATCGGTCATGATGTTTATACACGCCAGCATGTGATCCGTTTCGTCTGACTGCCCCTGACTTGATCCCGATCTGCCGCCGCCACGGAAATGGGTGACAATTTCCTTCATCGCCAGGCACGTCATCTCGTCCGCCTCGTCTCTTAACTTCCGCTTTCCAGAACTTCGCCTAGACCGGGATGGAGCTGCA
The DNA here is from genome assembly GCA_025413485.1 of Ficus microcarpa. NCBI lineage: Eukaryota > Viridiplantae > Streptophyta > Magnoliopsida > Rosales > Moraceae > Ficus > Ficus microcarpa. Next base: position 12,649,461 of record CM046383.1, on the reverse strand, counting down.
TCGTCACCCACCCTGAGGTTGTTCAGTCGGCGCGTGCTTGGGGTCGGATAGAAATCCTCTTGTATCTCTGGGTGATATGCCGAGTTATCCATAGATATGTCGAAATCGAAAAACGACCCTGTTTCATCCGGCATCGTTACGGACCCATACCCCGATGCACCTGCAGCATGCTTTTTCTCAAAAAGATTATAATAAATCTCTTTGTGCCGGAGTCCCTCATACCTGAGATGTTTGCATTCTGGATGAAGCTGTATATGAAAATTCAGAATATATTATCACAGACGACACAATTAGTCAATACGAAAAGCGGGTTATCAAATATAATAACATAAAGAGACATAGTTTAGGGGACGCTTACACGAATAAAGCTCTGCCACGCATCGTCAGAGCAGATGACCCGATCCGTTGTTGGATCGTAACCCATGCCTGTCCGCGCTTGCAAGACCTTCCAACCCCTATAAATTTTCTTCATCCGTTCTTTCTTTTAAGATAGAGTTGAAGCGAAAGCAGGGACTCCGCCAAACTCAGCGTTAAACTGAGTTGCCCATATTTCTAAGGTTGCTTTGGGGGGGGGGGGGGTTTACCGCCACTGGTGGCATTGTAGTCGTCAAGGCAGTCGAGAAATCTTTTTTCTTTCTCCGCAGTCCATACGTAGCTCTCACCTGATCCTTTTCGAGGCATTTCCTTATTATCGCGATAACAAAAACAAAGAGAAAGACTTCAACAAAAACCAAGAATTGCTAAGGAATATGTGTTGGCTCAGTATAAAGCGTTTGACATATATGATATGTGGCATGTCAGCAAAGGCCCGATACATATACAGCTTCCAAGGCATATAAACCATGGGATACAGACCATGTTATTATATATCGGTAACTGACATGAAATATCGAGTTACCAACACACCAGACATATTATATTACAAGAAAAAAACGTATGTTGTTTACATCGTTGCCAACATGGGACAAAAAATCAAAACGAACCTCGAACTATCAAAAATTCAGCAAAGGACCTGTCAAACAGTATGGAAATCACGTAGCTGAACCTAAATATGCATAACAAAGTTTGGAGAAGCATTGAAAACAGCTAAACTTCACATATATGAATATTTGACTAGTTTCGGGCCGAAACTAGTCGAAACGGACAAAAAACTGCAAAAACCAGCGAGGAAAGTATAAAACACGTTCGAGAAGCAGATAATCAGACCTAAATATGCATAAGAAAGGTTGGAGAAGCAACAAAAACAATTGGAATTTAGGTGGAAAGATATTCACCTGTATAAACGAAGTGCCTATATTGATAGTAGTCTTGTGCTAGTAATTGACTCTAAAAACAATAAACCCGTACTAACCCCTCCAGTTTATTGTTACCAATATCATGGCCCAAAACACCACGAACAAATATATCAAAATTACATGTATTTTCAATTTTTATAGTATAGTTGTGTGAATCTCACGCCATATTCTGAAAGGAAGTACATAAACTAGCAATCATATACTATCATGGACCAAGTTTTACCGATGGTTGTGTATCATTTAGATTGAGAACTCTACGATAAAACATGTAAACACGAATTATTAACTATATGATTAAATGTTAAAGGATTGATATTTCAGAGTTTGCGTTAAATAAAATTTGAATTCGATTGTAGAAAGTGTTCTACTCTTAAATCAACCCGTTAGATTTAATTTGATGGTAAAAAAAACTTGTTCTACCAATAATTTTAAAATAAAATGAAATAAAAGAAACAGAATTCACATTATCCCAAAGTTTAGGGACTGATAAAGTACCGATAATCATGGAGCGATTAATACCATTTATCTCTATAATTTGCTTTTTAATATTGATGTTCGACAACATCAACTCCGGAATGAAATTTCTATTTGCTCTTTCTAGTTGCAAACATGGTTAGAATCAACGACTTATTATTACTTTATTTTTTTGGCAAATATGCTGCATCGGTAGTTTTAAATTCAAAGAAACATAAAAAAAAAAAATGCTAAAGCATAAGTCTGCTGCATAAGTTTCGAAATCAAGCAGAGAAGAACACAAACAAGCATACAGTATTTTCGCATCGAACCTGCGAGCTCTAAGACAAATGAAGCTAAGATCTAATACACCAAATGTTGGTAGACAGCATAGAAACAAAGTGGGAGGAGGAACCACTTCACGATGTGGCGCGCAGCCAACAAAACGGAACGATCTTGCCGAAACCCATAAGCCAAATACTCATTCTACTTTTTGGATGAATATAGAAATTGTGAACACAACAGAATCGAAGGCTTGAACAAAAATTTTTTGTTTGACATATTAGGAAAAGAGGGCAACATGTTATTAACTAACTTCGAGTTGACAGAAAAGAACGTACAAAAAATTGCAAAGGAAAAACTCAACCCTCCACAAACCGATCGAAGGCTATTCTGGAAACGTATTTCCAGATTAGAAAAAAGAAAAAACAAATTTGCAAACAAACGTCTTCGAAAGTATCAAACTTAGAGGAGGGGGGAATAAAATGCCAAATTGGGAATAGAGATTAGCCGTTAGAACAATCGAAACACATACACATGAAATTCATCATCGGCGCCGAATCAGACCGAATGGGTCTATCGCCGAACGCTATTGCCAATCCATTATTCGAAAAATCGCAGGAAACATCTAGAACACGAAGAGGAAATTGAGTTCAAATATCGGAAGAGAGGCTTACCTGGCTCACGGTATTCGAACCGGCCGAAGAAGACCCAGTGCGCTGAGGTGGATTAGAGGAGGTTTTCGATGGTCGGCGAGGAGAATAACGAACAGCGAAACCGTGGGTTGGTATGCGAGGGTTTCGTTTTCGATAGTGAGATGAACCTCGGCGAGGCATTTGGTGGTTTGGGGATCGGCGATTGAAGCGAAAATTCTGGGTTAAAACCTTACCCATTTGACAGGGAGGAGGGAATCTGGTCAGATAATAGGTTCCCTGCCAGGCCGTCACCGCTTAGCGATGGGGAAGAACAGTCGGTCGCCGAGTGACAGAGAGACCCAGAGAGATTCGCAGCAGAGCAGGTGCAGAAGGCGTGGTTGCACAGTGAACCCATTTGGGTTTACTGTGCAACGGTTCAGTTGGAAGTTTAAGATGGAACGAGTAGCCAAACTGTCTCCGTTTGAGTTGAACTGGAAAAGGACAACTTAAAAGGGTCTGCCAAACTCCCCCTAAATATTTAAAAAAAACTTTATGTAAAACTAATAAAAACTTTCTGTAAAAATGGAATAATAATTAACTTCTATTTAAATAAATAAATAAATAAATAAACTCTTCAGCTTATTATGTGAGGCATCGAACACTCCCACCCTTAATAATCAGTATTTAGGGGAAAAAAAATATTTTTACATAAAAATTTTTTTGGAGGAATTTAAAATTTTTGATTACTTCTATTAATTTGTTTTCTATTTATTTATTCATTTATTTCTTTTGCTAGTATTACTGTATTAGCATTGGCAAAAGCATTAACCATATGTATATATTTCTTTCTTTATTTTTTTATTTTTTTAATTTTTATTACAGCTATTATTATTATCTCTGTTGACGAACTTGCTTCCAAAACTACCCTTAAAAAAAGAAAAGAAAGAAAACAAAAAGAAAACAAAAAAAAAAAAAAAAAGAAAACAAGAAAAAGAAAAAGAAAAAAGAAAAAAAGAAAAGACTTGGCTTCAAAACTTCCCTCCAATTCTCTCTCTGTCGACGGACTGTGTAGAGGAGAGAAGATGGAAGTGGGAAGATTACCAATCTCAGCGTCACATCGAGCCAAACTGATCTCGGCAGGCTATACCACTCTCTCTTCCCTTTCTTCTCTCTCTCCCTCTTACCTTGCTCGTGGTAATTCTCCTTCATATCCTGTTCTCCCTCTTTTATTTCCATAACTTTCATCTCCTATTTATTTCGCCCACAATCTGTTCGACGTAATTACTCTTTGAGATTCTAATGCTTTTCTGGGCTTCAATGACTCCCGGAATCTCATATTTTTTGTTGAACGACAGTTTCTCCAAGAATCTTGGTGAAAAATATTTGAAAGCTCGATGAATATGTTAGATGGAGTGGAGGGTAAAACTTGCTTATTTCCCCAATTTTTTGTTTTTTAATTTTTTGTTTTTGAATAGAAGGAATATGGATCTTGCGAATAAGGCTAATCCGTATCTACGATCTGGGTAATTCTGGTTCAGAGTAATCTGCATGATTCAACAACAGATTATAAGCAGAAATGGCTTTATGAAGATTTTGATTCCTGTTTTTTAAGTTATCTTCAGATAGTTAGTGGATATCTGAAGACCATGCCCATTGGCCATTCCTTGTAATTAGTTGTTCAGTTATTTTCACAATCTTCGATGCAAAGCGGCTTTCTGGTCCCCTCTTGATCATTCATTGTTTGTATTTTGTATCAGAACTGAATATTACAGATAGCGAGGCTCTTGAGATTCTGAAAGTGGCATCATTTAATAGTAGGCGAGACAGGACTGACAGTGGCCAGGCCATTGTTAACGGTAACTACTCGCTTTCAGTTTCTTATGTCTTTAACAGTTACTGTTGTTTCCGGAAAATCAAGTAATGTTTTAGAATTTGACTTGTCTCAAATTTCGATTCTTTTTTTTTTTTTTTTCCCTATCTTTACTGGTGTCATGGTTCATTAGGATGCTTGTGAAATTCCTAAGTACCATCATTAAGTCTGGTTCGTTTGATGCTTAGTTTTACACCATTAATTTTTCCATTGTTCATGTTTATTTTCTTCTGTTGAAGTCAACTGTATTTGATTTTGTATCATCAATAAAATTCTTGAAAAATGACAATCCTCCAGTTACTTAGTGTGTGAAAATAAGTATAAATATTGGTAAATATTGTACGCATTATGACTAAGCTAAAAATCAAGTTCTGGCTTCCTGTTGTAGGTGCACAGACAGCATGGGACATGCTACACGAGGAGCAGTTGCTTCCACGCATTACTACTTCTTGTGCGGATTTGGATAACATCCTTGGTGGAGGCATTAACTGCAAAGAAGTAACTGAAATTGGTGGGTTACTCTTTTCTTATTTGTTATTCTTATTAGTATTAAAATGTTTTCTCTTCAAGGGTCTCGTATCCATCTTCTGAAAAATTTGTAGGTGGAGTGCCGGGCATTGGTAAAACACAGCTAGGGTACGAATTTCTCCTTTCCCTTTCATTTTAATATCTTAATCTTTGTTAGTTATCAGTATTGGCAATTGAATGCATATCCTGAATTGCAGGATTCAACTGGCAGTTAACGTTCAAATTCCTGTTGATTTAGGTGGCATGGGAGGAAAGGCGTTATACATAGGTTAAGTATTATTGAGTTATTCCTTTTTGCATTGTTTTTGAATTGCACCCTGTGTTTTGAATACTATTCATGCATTAAACTTGTAGATACCGAAGGCAGCTTTATGGTGGAGCGAGCTCTGCAAATTGCTGAGGCTTCAGTATTGGACATGTCAGAATACAATGATCTTTTACATAAGGAAAATCGTGCGTGCCAAATGAAACTTAAGCCCAATGATATCTTGGAAAGCATTTACTATTTCCGAATCTGCAGTTACACTGAGCAAATGGCTGTAATAAATTACTTAGACAAGTTCATCTCAGAGCATAAAGATGTAGGTATTATTTAATGTTAATGTATCCCAACCTTTGTGTGTGTGCTTTCTGTTTGACACAATTTTAATCAAACTTCCAAGCACCATATTTTGTCTTCCTATAATATTTTAGCTTCTGCCATCTTAATTATCATCCCTAGATGAGCTGATCTTGTACCCACATATTTTGCAGGTTAAGATTGTCATTATTGATAGTGTTACTTTCCATTTCCGCCAAGATTTTGAGGACTTGGCTCTCAGGACTCGGTTACTTGGTGGAATGGCCCTAAAGTTGATGAACCTTGCAAAGACATATAACTTAGCTGTAAGCACAAGTTTGTTTCCTTCTTCCAAAAAAAAAAAGTTTTTATATTTTTGTATGAGATGCAATAGGCTAGTGAACATTTTACCTACTTACGATGCAATCTCTAGCTTGCTAGAATGTGCATACAGTGAACTTGTCATACTTTTCAAAAGTCGATTCCCCTGCAGGACTCGGTTTCTTAGTGGAATGGCCCTAAACTTGATGAACCTTGCAAAAACGTACAATGTAGTTGTAAGCAGTAGTTTGTTTCCTCCTCCTCCTTCTTCCAAAAAAAAAAAAAAGTATATTTTTCTGTAGAAGATGCAATAGGCTAGAGAACATTTTACCTACTTATGATGCTATCTCTAGCTTGCTGGAATCAGAATGCAATGAAATTATAGTAGTTTTCAAATGTTGATTCCCCCCTTTAAAATGAATGGTTTCCTTCTCGACTTAATATTGCTTGGCCTATCTGTGTAGCAAATCTCTTGGATTGATTTGGTTTACAAGAATTCAAGAAACCCGAGTATGGCCGAGATTTTCACATAAGCTCTTGGTTTGTCTTCTATTAAGTTACAGAATTGAGGTTCTTGTGGTCATGTTAGTTGGCCGGTAGTCTTCTTGGTAGTATAGTTTGTTATTTTGCTTGGAGCACTCTTCTCGTCGCACTAAACTTGTCGATTTTTCAAATTCATTTTTCTCCACCTCTGGTAGGTTGTTATTTTTAACCAGGTGACCACAAAGTACATGGATGGTTCATTTCAGTTAGCACTTGCACTAGGTAAGTTCTGTCCTCAGTGAGCTCTTAAGTTTGCATGGTTAACATATTGCTCGTTGATTATTTAAAAAGAAAAGAATGTTGGTCATCTGTTTCTTGATATATTTATGGGTTGACTTGTTGTGCTTGTTAGGTGATAGCTGGTCACATTCTTGTACAAATCGGGTCATCTTGTACTGGAATGGCGATGAACGCTATGCATACATAGACAAGTCACCCTCTCTCCGATCAGCATCAGCACCATTTTCTGTCACCACTAAAGGGATTCGGAATTCTGCTTCCAATTATAAGCGAATAAGAATGATGTGAGATTGAACTTGATCCGAAGGCAGTAAGGTTGTTTGTTCTCCTCAACAAGGTCTTAGTTCCGCTGTCGTGGGCAGATTGTATTAGCAATGCACTTCATAAGGATCCTCGATGGGATGCCTTCTCTCCTCAGATTACTTGGATACACTGCCTTCCCTTTTATAACCCTTTTTCTCTTTAGAAAAGGGAAAAAAAAAAAAAAAAATTTCGCTAAGTATAAAACAGTGCTTTTCTTGCTAAGTATTCGTTTTTTTTTTTTTTTTTTTTTTTTTTTTTTTTTTTTTTTTAAGGAGGTTGGGGGAGTTAAACCAAAAAATAAAAAAATAAAAATAAAAATGTAAGGAAAATGCCATGTTTGTCTTTGGTCCTCTTTCTCTTCTAACACGTCGTATTTTTAATGCTCCAAGGGAATGTGGAGACTTTATATTATTATTTACATATTAAAAGAGCTACAATGGCATTCTTCTACACTATTAACGACGACATTTTCAGGGTTTCGTCATGTTTTTTTTTTTTTTTTTTTTGGTTTGTTTTTTTTATTTCGTATGCAGAAAGTGCATAGTTTCTAACTAGTTTCTAACTAGTGTGTCAAAAAGGCTTGCATATGTTGAAATTGAGCTGGTCAAATAGTAAGGTTTTGGATTTGTTGGTGAGGAAGTTTGAATGTCAAGAAGGGGTTTTGCTCCTCTTTCCTTTTTACCAATAATTACACAAAACAAATCTTCAAGCCACCGCAACTTTTTTGCATTCCTTTTTACCAAACTTTCTTCATTTTCCAACTACCCACTCCTTCAGATTTAACACCTAACCTTAGCCTATATTTTAATTAACTATGAAATCAGGGTTCGTTTAGAAAAAGGGAAAAGGAAAAAAACATCAGGGGCTCTTTGGAAATAGATTTAGGTGGGCAGCCATGACGGCCATTAAACCAAGCCCTCTATCAACCAAGTTTTCTTTTGAAAACAATAATTTATTATCTCCAGAACATGAACTCAGACATATATTATGAATAATTCACACACTTGTTAAACATCAATCGAGCTAGCCAATTAAGCAAAACGGCGTTCCAGTTGCATTTAAATGTAATTGTTCTTTTCCAGTTTTAATTATTTACAGTTTACTATTATAACTTTATAACTTAAACTTTAACAAGTTTATCACTTTATATATACAAGTGCGAATAGGATTTTTTTAAATATTTTATTACATAAAATCTCAAGATATAAGAAACGAGCTCCATATTAATATGTTTTCTAAACAAATTTCAAGTTTTTACACTTTTTAACTCCAGTCATTCGAATCTATGCATCAAATGTAAAATAATTCAACTCAAGTCTAACTCAACAAACTCAATTCAAACCCGTATATCAGATGCATGCTTTTTTTTTTTTTTCCATTATTATTTGTTGTTATATTTATATATAGAATTTAATTTTTTCTTGTGAATATTTATATAGAATTTAATGTTTTAGATTTTTGTTGATCTTCATTATTTAACGTTTTTTTTTTTCTCATTTGTGAAAATGAAAAAAGAAATAAAAAGTGTTTTCTTTGGTGGTTTATTACATAAAAACGGCATCCAGGTGACAGATCTTAAAATGTAGCGTCACACTGCGGCGTGCCATCATGCGGAGAAAACAAAGTCAATTACTACGTGGTTAAGAAAAAATGGAAAAAGAAAAAAAAATAGAAAAAAGAAAATGACATGCTCTAGTAGACAGAAAACAACAAAATCATAGCTTTCCCCGCTTAACAAAAATAATTTAAACATGAAACATAAAAACAAAACTTCACCATATAATCAAGAAGATGGTTGATTGGTTCTTTCAAACAAATAATTCTAATTGATTTTTGTTTTGTTTTTTTCCTTTTAAAAGTAGATTTGATTTACTATTCACATATCTAATTTTAACTAAAAAACTTATTTTAAAGTTTACGACGTCTGTGTTATTTCAAATCAAAATAAAATAATTTAAAAAAAAAAACATAAAATTTCGAGAGTAACAAAAAAAAATTACATATTAATATTTTTTAGTTACATTTTAAGTTTTTACACTTTTTAACTTAAGACAGTTCATTTTAACCGATCACACAATTTCAAAAAACTCAATTCAACTTCAATCAAAATAATTTGAATTCTTCAACTCAAGCAGACCAACCAAACATCTAAACTAGTTGTCGTTAGATCATGATTTATAAATTGATTTCTTTAGATAATATTTGAAAATTTTTATATAATATTTTATTGCATTAAAAATTTAAATAGAATCTGATCCCCTTATCATTTCTTTCTATTTTCTTTTCATATTTTATTTCTTTATTTCCTCCTATGTGACTTTCTGGAGCCCATCTAAATGACGTGCGCGGTACATAGTTCGACATCATGAACTCTTTGAGTTTCATCCTATTGACTGGGCTTATCCTCCCAAAAGTATCTTCAAAATCAGAAAATCTTAATGAATCTCTCTAATTGTATTGTCGTTTTTTTTATTTATTTTATTCATTATTTAGCTTATCCATAATATGCATAATATGTTAATGAGACTTCATCTCTTTGAATATCTAGAGTTGTAGTTGTGGTAAAAGGTGAAGATTAGTTTCTGATTATTCAATGAGCATCTTGTATTTCATAAAAATTACTTTTTAAATCAGGGGTGAAGTTAGGAAATTTTCTCACTGGCGGAGTACACGAAATTTTTTTTAAGATAAAACAAATTTTAGTAGGAATTATGTGAGAATTTTTTATTTTTGTGGGTTTATGTGATGATTTTTTAATTTTAATGAGAGCAAAATAATAAAATTATATTCTTTATTTTATCAGAATTAATATTAGTGGGGTTATATAAGAATTTTTTATTTTAAATAGGGACAAAATAAAGATTATATGAGAATATTTTATTTTTAATAGGGATAAATTATAAAAATTAAAAAAATTTTGAGACAAAATTAAGAAAACAAAAAATTTAAGTCCGTGTACAACCCCCACTCACACTCCCTCCCTCCACTCATGTTTCAATTATAATACAAATTACAATCATGTGATTGATACAAGGGTTTGAATTGTCGAATTTGGATTTGAATTGAATTATGTGTTTGGTATGGTGTTTGAATTGTTGGAGTTAAAAGTGTAAAAACTTGAATTATATTTGGAAAAAAATATCAATATGGAGTTTGTTTTGTGTCTCGAAATTTTATATAATTTGAAAAAAAAAAATCATTTTATTTGAACTTATTTATAAAATTATGAATATTTAAAATTTGAATCACAAAACTGTAACAATAACTATAAATAGTAAAATTGAGGTTTCGTTTGGTAAATAAGTTTGCGTTGAAAATTTTAAGTTTTAATAGTAATTTTTGTTGATTTTTTAAAAAAATAAAAACTTTTTGAAAAGACAAATGCCTCGTTTGGGTTTCAACTCAAACTGTACTTTTTCATATCAGTTTTTGTCTTTTCTAAGAAGTCAACAAAAATTTTCAACTTAAATTGTACTTTTTCAACTCAAACTCATTCACCAAACGGACCCAAAAATTTTTTTTTCAAGAAAAGATAAAAATTGATATGAAAATTTTAGTTTGAAATAGTATTCCAAACACCTCCTGAGATTAACTTCTTAGATAAAGATAAAAATTGAGTTGTAATTTGTAATTTAAATCACGAACCAAAATGCATGTTAAATTAAAAAAAAAAAAAAAAGAAAAAAGTAAATATTTTTTATTTTTATTTTTAAAGAAAGAAGGGAAAATGAAAGGCAGAGCATTTTTTCTAAAGGCTAAGCCATAGCCAGCGGTGACGATTTGCCCTTTCATCGAATCCAACGGTCAGCGGCTGTTCTCCACCTGTGTCCTCTTGTTTTTTTTATTTGAATAAACCTGTGTCCTCTTGTGTTAACGAGGAGATCCCAAAATCCTTTTTTTATTTTTTTTATTTTTTTTTATTTTTTTATCTCTTTCTCTCTCATCACTCTTGGGCGATAAAACTTAATACAACACACTTCTCCCTCTCTCTCTTTGCTCCCTTTCTCTCTCTAAAACCAACGCTCTCTTTCTTCTTCTCTGTGGTAAGCCCAAAGCTCACCAACCACAACCCAACAATGGCTTCCTCTTCTTCCCTGACCCTCTCCCAAGCCCTCCTCGCCCGCGCCATCTCTCACCATGGCTCCAACCCTTCCTCTGACCGCGTCTCCCTCTCCTCCCTCACCATCCCCTCCTTCTCCGGCCTCAAATCCTCCTCATCCACCTCTTCTCCGGCCCCTCGCCTCCCTCGCCGTCGCGCCGCCAGCCGCGCAGTCAGGGCCGCTGCTGTGGAGACTCTGGACACGACGACGGAGACCTCGCTCGTCGAGAAGTCGATCAACACGATCCGCTTCCTCGCTATCGACGCCGTTGAGAAGGCCAACTCCGGCCACCCCGGTCTCCCTATGGGCTGCGCCCCTATGGGCCACATCCTCTACGACGAGGTCATGCGCTACAACCCAAAGAACCCTTACTGGTTCAACCGCGACCGCTTCGTCTTGTCCGCCGGCCATGGCTGTATGCTCCAGTACGCCCTCCTCCACCTCGCCGGCTACGACAGCGTCAAGGTATTCCCCATTTCTTCCTTCTTTCTTGCTTTAGATCCGTTTTCCCTGCGATTCGAGACGAATTTGAATTGGAGTGTGAATTTGTTCATATCGTGTCGTTTTTTGATCTTTTTCTTTGCATGTTTTCGTGTTTTTGGGTTGACTTTATGATTTGGCTTTGGATAAATTGTTAGGAAGAAGACTTGAAGCAATTCAGGCAATGGGGAAGTAGGACACCAGGACATCCTGAGAACTTTGAGACTCCTGGTATTGAAGTGACAACAGGTTAGAATTTATTATGTCTCCTTTTTTTTTTTTTTTTTGGGTTGTTTTTGAAGATTCGAATTTTGTGGAAATGTTTGGTAAATTCGATTCGTGTTATTGTTTAGGTCCACTTGGTCAAGGAATTGCCAATGCTGTTGGGTTGGCTCTGGCTGAGAGGCACTTGGCTGCTCGTTACAACAAGCCCGACAACGAGATTGTCGACCACTACACGTAAATCCACGGTCTAATGCTCAGATTTTGTAGTTTGTTATTTATGTTTGGGTTGAGAATGATTTATTTTTTTGGTTTATTCCAGATACGTGATATTGGGTGACGGTTGTCAAATGGAGGGGATTTCGAATGAAGTGTGTTCTCTTGCTGGGCACTGGGGACTTGGGAAGTTGATTGCTTTCTATGATGACAACCACATTTCCATTGACGGAGACACAGAGATTGCATTTACAGAGAACGCGGGCCAGCGTTTTGAGTCTCTCGGGTGGCACGTTATCTGGGTGAAGAATGGAAACACTGGTTATGATGAGATTCGGGCTGCCATTAAGGAAGCAAAGGCTGTCAAAGACAAACCCACTTTGATCAAGGTTAGAAACTTCAGGCTTATATTGACTTGTTCAATATATGTTGCATTTCGATTTTGAAGTGATAAAAAAAGTGGAGTTTTTGTTGGGCTTTTTTTGCGATGCTTATTTGTGTTTTCTCTGATTTGTTATGTCTGCCTGCAGATCACCACAACAATCGGTTATGGATCTCCAAACAAGGCAAACTCATACAGTGTACATGGTAGTGCACTGGGTGCCAAAGAAGTTGATGCGACGAGGAAGAACCTTGGATGGCCATATGAGCCTTTCCATGTGCCCGAGGATGTTAAACAGTAAGAAGCATAACATAAGTTATTAACTCTTTGTCAGATAATTTTATTAAGTACTGAACCACTTGGATTATTGTTATTAATTTTTTTCTTAGGCACTGGAGCCGCCATACCCCTGATGGTGCTGCCCTTGAAGCTGAATGGAATGCCAAGTTTGCTGAATATGAGAAGAAATACAGTGAAGAAGCTGCAGAGTTGAAAAGCATCATCAGTGGTGAGCTACCTGCTGGTTGGGAAAAAGCACTTCCGGTGAGTAAATTGACTTTTTATTTTGTTTTTTTTTCTTCTTTTTTGAACACGAAGACCAGTGTGGACATGTTTTGCCAAGAATTTTATGGCATTAGATTACACATTCCGCCGACTTCTATATTCTCAATTTTGCCTGGTTTCATTAAAACCCTTTGACTCCTCTTTGCAGCTGCTGAGATGAATGATTTATTTAGTGAATTATTAATTTCTTTGGTGTACGGATCATCTTACAAGATCTTATGGTCCGAATTTTTCAGACATACACTCCTGAGAGCCCAGCTGATGCCACCAGAAATTTATCTCAGCAAAACCTTAATGCCCTTGCAAAGGTTCTTCCTGGTCTTCTTGGTGGCAGTGCTGATCTGGCTTCTTCAAACATGACCCTCCTTAAAATGTTCGGAGACTTCCAAAAGGATACCCCAGAGGAACGCAATGTGAGGTTTGGTGTTAGGGAGCATGGTATGGGAGCCATCTGCAACGGAATTGCCCTTCACAGTCCTGGTCTGATTCCGTACTGTGCCACTTTCTTTGTTTTCACCGACTACATGAGAGCTGCCATTAGGATTTCTGCCTTGTGTGAAGCTGGAGTCATATACGTCATGACCCATGATTCGATTGGTCTTGGAGAAGATGGGCCGACCCACCAGCCGATAGAGCATTTGGCAAGTTTCAGGGCAATGCCCAACGTATTGATGCTCCGGCCAGCTGATGGAAATGAAACTGCTGGAGCATACAAGGTTGCAGTCCTTAACAGGAAGAGACCATCTATTCTTGCTCTCTCTCGTCAAAAGCTGCCTCAGCTTGCTGGCACTTCCATTGAAGGAGTTGAGAAGGGTGGCTACATTGTATCAGACAATTCTTCTGGTAACAAGCCAGATGTCATTTTGATTGGAACTGGCTCTGAACTGGAAATTGCGGCTAAAGCTGCTGAGGAACTTAGAAAGGAAGGAAAGGCTGTTAGAGTCGTTTCCTTTGTCTCTTGGGAGCTTTTTGATGAGCAATCAGATGCTTACAAGGAAAGCGTTTTGCCTGCGGCAGTCTCAGCTAGGGTCAGCATTGAGGCAGGATCAACATTTGGTTGGGAGAAAATTGTTGGAAATGGGAAGGCTATTGGAATCAACCGTTTTGGAGCAAGTGCACCTGCGGGCAAAATATACAAGGAGTTTGGTATCACGGCGGAGGCTGTCATTGCTGCAGCTAAAAAACTGCTCTAAACTGCCCGTCTACGAACTTTGTTATTTCGCTTTGGGTTGGAGACCGCGGTGGAGTGGCCACATCGCAGTGATTTGTTAGACAACAGGTCTCCTTTTGTTTCAATAAAAAAACATAATTATTTTTCTTTTGTTGCTTTCAATTCTTCAATAGAGCAACATAAATCAAAAAAGAGGAAGTAGGGGGTTAAGGATTTTCATGTATTTTTGGAACAAACTCTCGGACTTGTCTTTAGTTTTGTAATGTTCTTCTATGCTTGATTAATGAGGTTCACTTTCCTACATCTTTGTTTTGTACCACTAGTGATATCCCTACTGTAGAGTATATCAATCTGTTCTAAGTCCTAATACTAAAAATATAAATTTGTATTTTTCTCTCTCATTATTTTATATCTCCAATTGATAAAAATTGGAGGAAATTGTTCTAACCCAAAAAATATAATAATCAAATAAAACAATGTATAAAAGCAATGGATGGATGGAAACATATGATTGGTTCTTTTTTGTCTGTCCCAAGAAGAAAAAGTGGTTTTGTGTGTATTGTAACTGAATTGGAATGGATAATGGTTTCAAGCCATCCAAAATTTGTTTGCAAAATCCCTGTAAATTATATATGTACATATATATCTCATGCATGAGATGATGGCACCCTCCTAAGAAACTTTCATCGCCACATCGTCTACTTGTGGTTAGAGAGAGAGAGAGAGAGAGAGAGAGAGAGAGATAGAGATTTGATTGACCTATGGGTACGTATGTGGTTGTAAAAACTCTTGTCCTATCCATATTGTCTGATGCTCATGCCACCATAAGTTCCTTCAAAAGGTTGTGGTATGGGCTCAACAAGTAACAACACTCAAACCCACCGGTGACCGTGATATGATGACAAGAAAATCATTTAAAATATTTACTTTTATTAGAGCCTTAACATTCATTGTGATTTTTGACAAAATAACCATGTATAGTCATTTTTAAAGTCTAAGGGTTATTAGTTATTGAAAATCTAAGATCAAGACTCTTATCATCTCGTCAGTGATTCCCAAAGAACAGGCATACAGTACTGATCCCCTCTCATTCACCCAAAAAAAAAAAAAAAAAAGCAAGTTAAAAAACCTATCTGCCTTTCCCGCTCCAATATCTTTTTCTAAAATTAAACTGTCAAGTTTGGTGCTAGCAGTGGGACCCAGTTTACAAAAACCAAATGGCAAAAATATATATATTTTTTATTTTTTATTTTTTTAATCGCACAGATGGTTGGGAATTGTGGCAATAGCGTATTCAGTTGGTGTGTTTGTTGGTTAGCATATCCTCCCGGCATATGCGGTTTTTGACAACTACTTGCATTAGTTTTACATTCACTTTTACATTTATCTCACAGTCTTATTTTTCCTCTTTGGTGTGGGATTTATTAATTTATTGCCCCTTTTTGCCAAAAGAAATAACTTGTCAATTCTATATAACTGCTTGATACTACATATCAAAAAACAATATATTAAAAAAATAACCGGTTAGTACTTTTAGCTCAACATTAATGTCTATTGTTTGCATAAATATTCTTGTCCGCTTTAAGTATAACTATACTCTACTTGGTTACATACACTAGAAAAGTTTGTTTCCATTTTAACAAGGAAATGTGACCTTCCTTTTACTAAATTATTATGTCCTTTTTTTTTTCCCCTACAATAAGATGTGAAAAAAACACATTACAACTGAAACTCATGGTTTTACAAAAACTACTCTGTCTTCTGTACTCTTTTTATTTTGATGTGATTTTGAAATAGATTTAGAAGTTCGAAACATGTTCTACCGGTAAAGATAGAACCATCATATGAAGGAGAGTCATAAGACTAGCTAAATGTTATAGTCATTTTTTCAACCTATTTTTAAAGAACTCAAAAAATTAAAAAAAAATACTTATAAAATTCAAAAAGAAGTGTTTTAGAATTCTAATAATTTTAAAAGAAAGAACAAAATTATTTATAAATGTCTCAAAAGAAAGAAGAAAATGGGTTATTACAAATATTCTATTTATAAAAAAAATAATAAAATAAAATAAAAGAACTTAAAAAAAAAAAAAAAAAAAAAAAAAAAAAAAAAAAAAAAAAAAAAAAAAAAAAAAAAAAAAAAAAAAAAAAAAAACTAAAAAATGAACTCAATTCTAATAGTTGGATTAAGAGAAATAGAACTATATGAATTGAGTGAAAAAAGAAAAAGTACTTTTTAGCCAAAAAAAAAAAAAAATGGTACACTCTTCTAAGTTGAGCCTGGGCTCCAAACGTGGCCTTTTCGTTCTGGACAAAATGAGTCCGGCCCATTAATAGGACATAGTGGACCCCACTTGTACCAAACCTTGCTATATTAAAATTTTTTTTTTAAATACAGTTTTTCCTTTTTTTTTTTTTTTTGGTTGAAAAAATATTTGTTTTTCCTGACCTACATTTTTAGGCGTTCATTCGAAGTCCAACAGGGCAACTGTGCTGCCGAGAAACGACAATGATTTGTGGGTCCGAATCCTATTCCTTTTGTTTTGTTTTTTTTTTTTACTAATGTTTAAATCTATTTTCTTATTTAAGGGTTCATTTAAAAGATAAAAATCTCTTGTATTGTATTTACATGTAATATATATAACACAATATGGATTTAGATGTCCTATTTTTATATTGTATTTAAATATAAACAACCTATTTTATTTCAATAGGTATTTTAATATGTATTAATAAGAGATAATATGTGATATGATTGATAAAAATATATGAAAAAGAGAACGAAAAATTAGTAAAATGAGTGATTTTACATTTAAATATATTTGTATTTTAATAGAATATACGAGGTATTCAAATACTTATCATATTGTATTGAAATATAATACATAACAAATGTGTTTAATTGTTATCTCTCTTTGTTGCTGGTCAAAAGAAGTTGTCCTTATCATTCTTGTAGTGAGAGAAAAAGAAAAAGAAAAACATAAAAACAACATAATCTTAGCCAACTTAAAGAAAAAGCAAGCAGAAATGTGTGTCTAAGAGAATTATAAAAAAAATCATAATAATAATTGTGAAAGACAAAAGTGATCCTAAGATCTAGACGCAAAACGATAGCCCATGTATTACAATTTATTGTCCTTGATTAATTGACTGAAATTAAATAATAATTGAAAATTCAGTGTATTATGCCAACCTACCCACTTCGATCTCCTTTTGGAGGCTTGGGTCCCACCCACTGATTGCAATGGTTTGGTAAGAAAGAATGGACTGATCTTGCAATCCATTTCAAAACGTGACATTGCTTCTTACCAAACCCAAATTTGTCGATAATTCCTCTATAACCCCCTCTCCATTTTTTTTATTTCTTTTTTGTCCCTAAGAACACTAGATTACTATCTTTCAAGTGTTGAGATTGTGAATTTTATAAATTATTACGATGTTTATATATAACTTGAACTCTCTTTTCTTTTGAATTAATTTTTTTAAGGATAATTTTTACTCAAATTCATTTAATACCGAACACAAACACAATAGTGAGGTATAAACGGACAATCTCAACTCAGGATCAAAAAATTAAGGGTTTGTTTGGTTTCAAATTCATTTTAAATTAAATTGTATTTTTTTATCATTATTTTTGTCTTTTTTTGAAAAATTTTTTTATCTTTTCTAAAATTTTTTTTTTATCTTTTTTAAAAAATTAGGTCTACCTGCAAGGAGAGAGCCGCCACTACCACCGGTCAAATAAGCCCCTCAGCTCTTAGGATATTTCGAATTCAGACAGCCAAGTTTTGGAAATTAAAAATTTTCCCCCAATTTCTGGTGGGAGAGTTTGGTTGGTAAACCCTCTAGGGCCTCTACCTTTTGAGGGAGAGAGAGAGAGTCAATCCTCACCTGCATCCATTGCCACTGCCACCAAAAACCCAACTTTCTGGTCCTCGAAAGACCCGCTTTTTAGAGAGAGAAGTGACACAAAAAACTTTTAGAGAGAGAGAGAGGGGGGAAAAGCAAATATGGCCCAAGTGAGCAAAATCTGCAGCAATGGAGCTCAAAACACCCTTACTTTGCCTAACATTTCGAAGACCCACAAACCCAGATCCTTTACCTCTTCGGTCTCGTTGAAATCGAAGTTTCTGGGCTCTTCGAGCTCCTTGAGTTTGAAGCTCGAGAAGGATTTCGTGGGTTGTGGTGCCAGAGCCACTGCTGATCCGGTAATGGCTTCGGTTGCGACGGCGGAGAAGCCCTCGAAGGTTCCGGAGATTGTTTTGCAGCCCATTAAAGAAATCTCCGGCAACGTCAAGTTGCCCGGTTCCAAGTCTCTCTCCAATCGGATTCTGCTTCTCGCTGCTCTCTCTGAGGTATATATATATACATATATATATATATATGCGCACACACATACACACGCACATATGTATGAAAAATTTAAGCTTCTTTGGCTGTTTCAATTTTTGGGTTTTGTTTTTTATTTTTTATTTTATTTTTGTGTTAAATAGTGGTTTACTTTAAGAATTATGGAAGATTGCAACTTTATTAATTATATTGCCGTTCGTTATGGTCGAGAAGGAAATGGGAGATGAATGGAAATGTGGAACATTGAACATCATTTTCGCATTTTCGAATAGGATTTTGTTTGAGCTAAATTTAGAGTCTTTAGTTGGTGGAAAATGTGAGGAAATTGCAATAAAAAAGCGTTTTCTTTTTGGCCAAAGTTATATTCTTGATAACTTTTTTTGTTCTTAAGAAAATTTTGGAATAGAAATCAAGTTGGGTTATTGAATTCATATGTCAAGAGTACACTCATTATGCTTTGCCAAAATCAATTTTGAGCTAAGTGCTACATACTTTGCTAGTCATCACGAGTGTTTATCTGTTGGAAGTAAATGGAAACTCGATTTTGATTGCCAAGCAAATTAGAGGTCTTGCTTTAAGACTAGACTTGAGTTTAAGTCTTTGAGTTTTACTTGTTAAATTGTGCTTAATTAAAGTATTATCAGAGTTTAATTATTTTGGTTGGTGTGTTCACCATAACATTCTTGGCATGATATCATCAGTGTCCATGCCCAGTCTAACTTTAAACAAAAAGGAGACAAGGAGCATCATCATTAGAACTCAAAGATAGAATTTCGCTTTGAAGTTTGGCTGTCAGAGTTAGTTATCATCCGACTGCTACCAGCCTACTAACAAGGTTTGCATTTGACATGGTTTTTGGTTAATGTTGACCCTTCGGTAATAATTAGAATCCACTGGGGCTTGGAAGGGACCTACAATCAGTGTTAACTCAAAGTAGATAGTTTGCCAGGGAAATCATCCTGTATACGAAAGCCTCCATGGTGTTTAGTTTCACATTCTTCCCTAGTATACTTTTGCTTGATATGCATTATTTTGCTCTCAGGCTGGTAGGTTAGAGCCGGCTGAAATCGAAGTTGTATATTCAATTTCTTTTATTTTGTTCGTTTGTACTTTTGTTTTACAATTGATTGTATTTTTTTTTTTTTTCATTTTTATTCATGTGCTTTAAGGGTTATATATTTATTTATTTATTTTTATTGAATTTCTTACCTTAAAGGCTATCGTGGCTGATATGCAGTAATTCTTTTTTCTTTTCAAATTATAATTCAGGGAACAACTGTTTTGGACAACTTGTTAGATAGTGAGGACATTCACTACATGCTTGGTGCTTTGAAAACCCTTGGACTTCGTGTTGAAGCGGACAAGGGAACAAAACGAGCAATTGTCGACGGCAGTGGTGGTCTGTTCCCAGTAGGTAAAGAATCAAAGGATGAAGTTCAACTTTTCCTTGGAAATGCAGGAACGGCAATGCGTCCATTGACAGCAGCAGTTACTGTTGCTGGTGGAAATTCTAGGTCTGTCTGCCTTGCATTTTCAACAAGTGTAACTTTAAAAATTAGCTCCTCTATTCAATAGGGTTGTTGATGCTTCTTTTTCTTTTTCTTCTTCTTCTTCTTCTTTTTTTTTTTTTTTTTTTCCCTCAACAATACATTGTTTTATTTGTCGCTGTTACAGTTTTTTTTTTGCCTATTAAGTTTTACATTTGGTCTGGAAATAGGTTTATGGCTTCACAAAATGTAGCATTTATGCTCCCATCTTTCATTTTGATGTAGAAGTACTATTCCGTTCACCTTGCCAGACAGGTGGCTGTGCTAGAGATTTACATTTTGCCACCCCCTAGCGTACATCCTAATCTGCCACACACACAGACATACCAATGTATTTTTAAATAAGATAGTTTGCCTCGTATGTAATTATTACCTTTTGAGCAACCTTCTATTTTGTATATTTCAGCTATGTACTTGACGGTGTACCTCGCATGAGAGAGAGACCAATTGGAGATTTGGTTGCTGGTCTTAAGCAACTCGGTGCAGATGTTGAGTGTTTCCTTGGCACAAACTGCCCCCCTGTCCGTGTAATTGCAAAGGGAGGTCTTCCTGGAGGGAAGGTAAGGTTGCGTTAAGTGATTTTAGATGACACAAATGAGAGTTCTGACTGTTTTAGTTTTGACTCATCTCAGTATTTAATATTCTCCTTTGGAAATAATTGCACTACTAATATAGAAGTAATATTAGGCAACTCGAAATTTAGTTTATTGTCTGAAATGATCTGGCCAATTTTGTCATTTTGATCTGCAACAAATGGTTTTACCCTTTGCAGGTGAAGCTTTCTGGATCAGTTAGCAGTCAATATTTGACTGCTTTGCTTATGGCAGCACCCTTGGCTCTCGGAGACATTGAAATTGAAATTGTTGATAAGCTGATCTCTGTTCCTTACGTGGAGATGACATTGAAGTTGATGGAACGCTTTGGGGTCAGTGTTGAACACAGTGATAGCTGGGATCGGTTTTTAGTTCGAGGAGGTCAAAAGTACAAGTAGGTTTCGTCTTTCTTTTCTATATCATTGCGGAACTTTGTAAATCTGTTTGAATTAACAGTAATAAATTGAAAAAAAAAAAATCTGTCAGATCTCCTGGAAATGCTTATGTTGAAGGAGATGCTTCTAGTGCTAGTTACTTCCTAGCTGGTGCTGCAGTGACTGGAGGGACTGTGACCGTTGAAGGTTGCGGGACAAGTAGTTTACAGGTATTTTGGCTACACCATATGATGCTTAATTCTTTTGAACCTGGTCATTGTATCTTCAAAGTTAATATCAGATAAAATTTTCCTTGGGCAAACTCTTCGTGAATATGAGTTCATTGCTCCCCTTTGTACATTTTTTTTTTTCAAACATACATTGCGAAATTAGATAAAGAAAAACCAGTCAACTTATATGTACTCATTGCTGTGTCAAGGGAGATGTAAAATTTGCTGAAGTTCTTGAGAAAATGGGTGCGAAAGTTAGCTGGACAGAGAACAGCGTCACTGTCACCGGACCACCACGAGATTCTTCGGGAAGAAAACACTTGAAACCCGTTGATGTCAACATGAACAAAATGCCTGACGTTGCCATGACTCTTGCTGTGGTTGCTCTTTTTGCTGATGGTCCCACTGCTATAAGAGATGGTATGTGCTTTTCCATCTTATTGTCACCATGGTATCATGTTTTTGCTTTTTTGGCTTTTAGATGGTAAACTGAAACAGATAATTAGGTCTGCGTCAGTCTTAGCTTCATATCTGGGCAAAATAAATAAATTAACAAATAAATGTGTTCATTAATCTGAAACTAGAAAGTGGAAAAAGAACACCAACCAAGAATGATTGTCTTTCTTTGAGGACCACTAGTTAAAACATTTTCCCGTACTAGACACCGCCCTTGATTTCTTGCTTTTTTGTAATTTCCAGTGGCAAGTTGGAGAGTCAAGGAGACAGAGAGAATGATTGCCATTTGCACAGAACTCACGAAGGTTCGATTTAGTTGCTTTTTACCCACTTGTTTTTTCCTATGCCTTGTTATGCTATGGTTGATAGTTCTTCGTCCTTGACATATGGGGATATAACATTGCAGTTGGGAGCGACAGTCGAGGAAGGACCAGATTACTGCGTGATCACCCCACCTGAGAAGTTAAATATAGCGGCAATAGATACATACGATGACCACAGGATGGCCATGGCATTCTCTCTTGCTGCCTGTGGAGACGTTCCGGTTACCATCAAGGATCCTGGTTGCACCCGAAAAACTTTCCCCGACTACTTTGACGTCCTCAAGACATTTACAAAGCACTAGACAGCTATAATGTTAAAGAATCATTCACAGAGAGCGAGAGAGAGACGGAGAGAGAGTGAAAGCAATAGCATCGGCCGGCAACGTCACAACCAAAGCAGTGGGAAGGCAAGCAATCCCTTTTTCCATCTGTCATATATGCCTAGTGTTTTTTGGCGGACTATAGTTTGCAAGTTGAGCTTGTCATTATTCTCTTGAGACTTGTAGTCTTCTTGTTTGTTTCTCCTAGTGATTTGTTGTAAGATCTGTGACTTCTCGTTATTGTCATATTATTTTTAGTGTTTTATTTAGAACTTTAAAATAAGCTTGTTGGGGGCCAAATTCCACATCTCCTAGTGTGGAAAACTTCATGTTATATGTATAGGTTTGTAGCAGCAGCACCGTCCTGGATCTACTTTATAATAAGAATTTCCGTGATCTTGTGATGTTATTTATTGACAAAAAACTATATATTAAATTCTCATGTGACAAATGGTCCACCTTATACCATTAATAGCAGGACATGGAACACGATGCTTGGTTATTAAAGAAAGGATGACAGAGCATGCCCCCACCTGTCTCTTTTATTTTATTTTATTTTTATAAATATCGGATTCACATGGGGCTGGTGGTGGATGTGGAGATATTAGTGCCTCACTTTTTTTTTTCCTTGAAAATGACAAAAAAAAAAAAAAAGACATTAAAAAAAATCCATTGTTAACAATAAAACTTAAAGTCTAAGATACCCGTTAATTTTCTACCATGTCTCCACTTATGGTCATTAATCAACTTGTTCTAAGTGAGATCTAGGAGAGAGTAATAATATTGTCTGTTCAGAGGTAGTCTTTGAGAGAGAGTATAGTGGAGATTTATTGTCCCGAATCTATTATTTTACTGACTGTCATCCTATAATGTTATATTATGTTGTCTAAATTAAGAATTAGAGCATATAAAAATGTAAATACTAAAATTATTTAGGAAAATTGATAAATTATCAGAATAATATTAAAAAAAAATGAGACGGTGGATCTAGAAATCTACACAGGTTAGAGTGGGGGAATTTTAAGCACGGGTTATATATTTTGAGGGAAAGGATCGTGTGGATGGTCAAAATTGTCCTAATGGGTGGGCCATTTGATGTTTGGGTTTAAATTTTGATGAATATTATAATGATGAGTATAATGTCGGAAATGTGGGGCATGATTTTTGGTTTTATTTTCTTTGACATTACTCTTCTTTTTTTCATCTTGAGTCACATTGAGATCTTTCAGATGAAGTAATACTGCTTTTTTATTTTTTTATTTTATTTTTGTGCTTGTGATCCTCCACAGTAATATTCAACTTCACCCACCTCACATGATGCTAGCTAAAACCTAACATAAAATTTACAATTTAAGTTTTCGACATAGAATATTGGCAATAGGATCCTTTTTGCCATCATTTGAAGCTCACGGTCCGGTACATGTAACATCAAAATTGATGCTTTATAACACTAATTTATTAATATATAACATTTTCTTTCGATACTTGTTATTTATAAAAGAAGTTTAAAAATTTAACATGTTACTCGTAAAGTTATGTTTATGTAACGTTATACATAGATAAACTAGTTTGAATAAAAATTAAATTTTCCGGACCTTTTTTATGGCTGTTATATAGGAGATTCATTACATGTATATGGAGGAGCATTGCAAGCTTGTTTTGCAATGCAAGTGCTCACTAACTTAGACTCAAAACTCTCTCTTGAGCACATGAGATGTCCCCTTCACATATGTATACACTCCAAACGACATATAAAAACAGAAAAAGGAAAAGGGCAAATTGTTAGATAAAAACAAGGGCAGTTTTTTTTTTTTTTTTTTTTTTTTTTTTTTTTTTTTTTTTGGTCGGAAAAAATAAGGGAAGTTGTTTTTTTATTTGTTAATCTTGGAATTGAAATGCTTCATTATGAGGTCAAGGAGGAGAAAGAATAAAACCTTGTACTACATGAATAGAGTGAACAGACTGTCATTGCCTGGACTTTCTTTTGAGCTGTTCTTCCTGTTATAAATTATTTACATGGTTGTCCTTTTTTTTTTTTTTTTTCCTGAAAAATATTTCTATACTTTTACAGTCACTTTTTTTTTGTCCATTTCTTAGTTGTACCAGCACCAAAATGATAGGCATGAAACAGTTATATGCAAACCATATAAGCAAATGAAAGCTTATATATACATATATTTTAATTTCAGCTAATAATGGAGGTAAATACAACCTTTAAATTCTAATATCCATAAGCCAATAAGCATGATTATGCAAGTATTATTATATATGAGAATAATTATGGAATGGAGTCACTTTGTTGGCAAAAATGTCCAAACGTTAATCATGGCTTTCACTAACGAAAATTCTAATTACTGAAACACAAGAAAAAGAAGCAAAGTGTTTCAATATTTAATTTAGGTCTTTTTTCTTTAAAAAAAAAAAGGGTTTTTTTTTCCCCCTAAAATAATTAAAGTACAAAAAAGAAAAGAAATTTATATAGCATGAGTTACATTACAAGTGATTTGAGTGGAGATCTAAACCTAAATTATTTGATTATTACAATGTTTTCATTTTACTAATTTTAATTGTAGTAATCTTGTTTAAAGACCTTTGTGGTCAAAACAAATCTGAAATTAATGAGAGAACTAAAACTCCCATAAATCTCTCACAGCTTTCAATGTTGGGAAAACTTAAGGACCCCTCAATAATTAGCCTCAAAATCACATCCACACACACCATCTCCAACAAACCCCACCCCCCAAACATCCTCAAATCCCAAAATTATTACAAAGTCCCTCCCTAAAAATAGATAAATGCACCCGAATTATGCGTACATAACTTGGGGTAAGTATAAATATAAAGTTCCCAGATTCAATGTTTCCCAACCAATCAAATAAAAAATTTCACCTTTAGTTTTTGAAAATGAAAAATAAAAAAAGGAAAACTTTTTATAAGAGTAAATGAAGGTCAAACTTTTAACAAGTGTGAACATTTTCATATTATATGGTGCATTGATTTTTCTTTTAACTCTCATTCAACCCTCAAGTTAAACCCATTTGAGTAATTTTCTTAAAAAAATTCTTTTCATCTTTTTGACCTCAATTGCCAAGCTAAAAGTAAGGGGGAGAAAAAAAAAACATCCCTTCTCTGTCTTTTGACAAACACAAACACAGGGTGGGATTAGGATTAGCAAATGCTTAATCAAAAAACAGGACTCTAATCCTCTTCTCTTTGCTTTTTTTACAGTATTTGTAGACACAAACACAAACACCATCACCACTTCCCACCCCCACCCCCACCCCCCATCACCATTCTCCAACACCAACCCCATTCCCCAAGAAACCAGAAGATTCCTATTTCCCCTCTTAAAACAAACATGAAAAAAATGGCTAAAATAAGGTAACAAACCACACCACCAAACCAAACGCATCTCTCTCGCTCTCTCTCTCCTCATCTCTCTTTCTTCATCTCTCTTTATCCTTGACACCACCACCACCACCACCACCACCACCACACAGCAAAATCAAATTCTCCCACCACACCCCACCTCCCCCACCACCCCCAAATCAATTCCAATCTCAATCTCCTTCAAACTTCAAACCCTAACAATAATCCCAGATTAAAAAACAAAAAGCAAAACTTTCAAAAAAAAAAAGAAAAAGAAAAAGAAATCAATCAATGAACAAAAATCCCATATTGTGAGAGGTGCCCCAAAAAAAAAAAAAAAAAGGGAAAGAAAAAAGTCCCAAGCTTTGAATTTTGAAAGGAAAAAAAAAAAAAAAACCAGATGAAGCAAATGTCCCACCTTGACGACATTCCCTCAACGCCGGGGAAGTTCAAGATGGACAAATCCCCATTTATCCACCACCACCACGGCAGACTCCGGTGGCAATGGCATTCCTCTCTCGCCAAGCTCACCTTCTGGTCCTTCCTCTTCCTCGGCCTCATCTTCCTATTCTTCTTCCGATCACCTTCTTCTTCTTCTCCTCTTCCTTCCGATCCTTCTAGAAGATCCCTCCGCCACACCTACTCCTGGGGCGGCCCCGCCTGGGAGAAGCGCGTCCGCTCCTCCGCCCGCGTCCGCTCCCGCAATGGCATCTCCGTCCTCGTCACCGGCGCCGCCGGCTTCGTCGGCACCCACGTCTCCTCCGCCCTCAAGCGCCGCGGCGACGGCGTCCTCGGCCTCGACAACTTCAACGACTACTACGACCCTTCCCTCAAGCGCGCTCGCCAGGCCCTCCTCGAGCGCACCGGCGTCTTCGTCGTCGACGGCGACATTAACGACTCCGACCTCCTCAAGAAGCTCTTCGAGGTCGTCCCCTTCACCCACGTCATGCACCTCGCCGCCCAGGCCGGCGTCAGGTACGCCATGGAAAACCCCAGCTCTTATGTTCATAGCAATATCGCCGGTTTAGTTAGCCTCCTCGAGGTCTGTAAGGAGGTTAATCCTCAGCCCGCCATTGTTTGGGCGTCGTCTAGTTCCGTTTATGGGCTTAATTCCAAAGTGCCCTTCTCCGAAAGAGACCGCACGGACCAGCCGGCGAGTCTCTACGCCGCCACCAAGAAGGCCGGCGAAGAGATTGCTCATACTTATAACCATATTTATGGACTTTCGTTAACCGGGTTG
The DNA here is from genome assembly GCA_025413485.1 of Ficus microcarpa. Lineage (NCBI taxonomy): Eukaryota > Viridiplantae > Streptophyta > Magnoliopsida > Rosales > Moraceae > Ficus > Ficus microcarpa. The sequence continues at coordinate 12,622,498 of CM046383.1, read as the reverse complement.
CGGTTTTTCACTGTTTATGGCCCCTGGGGGAGGCCGGATATGGCGTATTTTTTCTTCACTAGGGATATTTTGAAGGGGAAGGCGATCTCGATCTTTGAGGCCGCGAATCACGGGACGGTTGCGAGGGATTTTACCTACATTGATGATATTGTGAAGGGGTGTTTAGCGGCGTTGGATACGGCGGAGAAGAGTACCGGGAGTGGGGGGAAGAAGAAGGGGCCGGCGCAGTTGAGGGTGTTCAATTTGGGGAACACTTCGCCGGTGCCCGTTTCGGATTTGGTCAGCATTCTGGAGAGGCTGTTGAAGGTGAAGGCGAAGAGGAATATTATGAAGTTGCCGCGGAATGGGGATGTTCAGTTTACTCATGCTAATATTAGTTTGGCTCAGCGGGAGCTCGGGTATAAGCCTACTACCGATCTGCAGACCGGTTTGAAGAAGTTTGTGAGGTGGTACCTCAGTTACTATTCGGGTGGGAAGAAGGCTGCTGGCTGACCAAAAATCACAAGGAAAACAAGAATTCTTTTTTCCGAGTTGTGTTTTGGTGGTGGTAGGATCGATTTCTCCACGAATTCTCATTCATTACCGATTCTTATGATTGTTTATTTCTTTCTTCTTTCTATTGTTGATCTCTAAACATTTCTCCATTATCAACGACGTCGATACGAGGCCCTTTGTTGTGTGTCCTAAAACTGAAGAAGTGTTTTTGTGGGCTGATGGTGGACATTGGACATTGTTTGTTGGGCACTTCCTAGCTGTGTATTTTAAAAAGAAGGGAAAAAAAAAAATTGAAGATTCTTATCCCTTTTTGATTGTAATTTTTCGTAGCTTTTGATTTTCTTTTTCTGTAGAATTTCACGACTAATAGAGCAGAATCAGATGCTGCTGATTGGTGGACATGTACCATGGCCATGCGATTCAATAAAAATAGTACACAGTAGTTTGTTTTTTTTTTCCCCCCCTCTGTTTTTGCCATTAGATGAAAGTGAAACTGAATGAAGGAACTACTGTTGGCTATTTTTATGTAATGGGCCTAATTTTTTATATTTATCATAAATGGAAACGGTGTATTACTTGTGTTCTTGAATAACTTCTTTGGCTGCAATTTTGGATGTTTTTTTTCTGTTTTGTGTATTTTCTGCAGGCAATTCTCTTGCCTCACACTTATTCCTTTTCATTTCTCAAACCAGCTTACTTGTGAATCTATGTTGCTTCTACTCTAGAGTTTTGCTTTTCCTTACTTTCTGGACTATATGTTGTCTTATTCACACATGATAAATTTGTTGCACACGTAAGTTACTCTATTCTTGCAAGAGTTTTATATACATATTCTGTGAACTTTATTCCAGGAATAGAATGATTGAGAAGAGTGACTTTGAGAAACTATCAGTCTGCCAAGAACAGAAGAAACCGTTTTCTTTCTATATAGAGGAGTGCCCATTTGTTCAATTCCTAAACTTTGTACTTTTATGTTAGTTCCACACACACGCATATATATATATATATATATATATTGATGTACATACATATATGTGCCTTTGTAAGGTGTTCGTGGACTATTTATTTGCCTTTTTTTTTTTAACCTTCTGATTTTGAGAGACATTTCTTAGGCCATGACGTCTATGTACATCACCACCGCTCTCAACATTTTTTTCATCTTTGCAGAAATCTGCATGAGAAAGTTTTGGAGATTATTTTTTTTTTCGCCATTTGTGGAAGTGACTTTGTTTTTATTTATTAATCATTACTCACTTATTGCTATTCTTGTATTTTGTTTTCAACAAAGGAGACAGGACAAATATACTTTTAAGTAGATATTTCGTACATTTCCTGGATAGAAACATAGGATCTACCACAATTCCTTGGTAGAAAAGAGTTGGTAATGCTTATCCTACTTTTGACTTTGGATTGCCTAGTGTAGAAATTCTTGGAGAACCGGTGGTTTTGTCCAGATTTTTGAGAAATGGGAATGAATTTTGGCGTCAATTAACTCAAGTCGATATTCCACCTAGAGTTGAACACATCATTAGCAGGTGACATGATTTTCTCCCACATAGGAACCTACGCGTATTGTCATGTACAAATCATGTTTCTTCGAAGGCAAAACTTTTCTTAGTTTTCTGACCAACTGCTTCAACTGCTTAAGTCCTTTCTTGTCACAAAAGGGAGACTTCTAGATTTTATTCCATCATAAATTAGTCTTGGTTTAATGGAATTAATTGACATATAACTAGGGAAAGAGGTCAAATTCATCTATTGCAAGTTATTCAACTCTTAAATAAATTTTAAAAAAAGGGGGTTAATATAACTCTTACAAATAACCTAAAGGTGCAACTACATGCGTTGTTTCATGGAACGTCTCTAGAGCCAAGGAAAGGTGAGTCTTTGTTGTGTAGTTTCAGATGCCAAACATTTTATGTTATGTTGCTGGAAATTATGCAGCGACGTTGTCATTACACAACCTTAGTTGAAGGCATGTATCTCACCGAACTCATATTTCCGGCGTTTAACTTTTAAAAATCCGTACCACTCAATTTTCTCTCCAAAACACACATTCAATTTAGGGAATTTTACGAAAGGGACAGTTACTTTTTCCCACCAATAGGGTGTAATTCGGGAACTTCTGATAAACGTCACAAAATCAAGACTTGGATTGAGTTTTACTACACAGGAAAAAACTCTTACAAGAAATATTATAGATATATCATAAAGATTTATCTATCTATTTATTTCCCAAGTGAATGAAATGGGCTGAGAATACAATTCCTTTGGCTTTATTTCTACAGCCTAACGACCAACCTAACTACTCTTTTTTCCTTCTTTCACAATGCCTTGATAAATCCGTTTTTTCTGCACCATTGCGACGTTAAAGTTCGGGTTCGTTTATCATTGACTCAATGACAACCGTTTGTTTGTTCCCCAGGGGTAGGGAAAGTTGGACATCCACTACAATGGACATTCCCATTTCTTTAAACAATCAATCAAATTTCTGTCACAAAATCCATGAATGAAGCTAAAACAAATCAACAAGCTATTCAAAAATCATACTTTGTTCTTCCACTCTTCAAGACAAGGCACAACATATCTGAGATATCAGAATGCGAATAGAAGAAATTCCAAGCCTCAAGCATCAGGCGTTTCCTCGATCCTTTGAAATGAACAACCTACGTCCATTAAATGATAACCGTGAGGATTCATGCAAAAAATAAAAACAAATATAAAAATAAACCCTGCCAAATCTAGCATTTATCGGATTCTCATAGTATAGAGGCATTTCATGAGTTTTCAATGTAATACCTTGACATCTAAAGGCATGCCATGAAATTGGCCTGCACCTTCTGGTGGTGTCCAATTGTATTTGGCACAAGGTAAAAATAATACTGAAATGCCCCCAATGTTGTGATGGAATGGTCGTGCTATGGAAAATCTCAACATGTCAAAAGATGGATGAGACTTCACAACCCAAGCAAGAGCTAACTGATCCCCGAGCATTCGAGAAGCACTCATGTATTTTGATTTGTAAATCTTTAGTACTTTTTGTAGAAATTCTTTTGCCCTGCAATCCCGCAGAGGTTCATGAAACTAAGATTTGGTTTTAATCCGAATGCCTAAACACAGAAAATAGTTTGAAAAGTTTATATACTTTTCGTGTTTCGTTGCAACCAAACTGAGTTAAAAAAACCAATGCGCACCTTAAAATGCCCTCAGCAGTCCCTCTCACTGCAATGAATCCTGAATTCAGAGGTTGTGCTTTGTTGTTCCTGAAGGTGAGGGCGATATGAAAATTTGGAAAGTCACAAAATATTTGTCCTAAATCATCAACAACAGCTATGTCTGAGTCGGTGAAGATGAAATGACTGATATGTCCAGATACTTGAGAAAGCTCCTGAAGCTTGGCTTCCAAGAAGGCCTGAATTAGCAATACATTATTTTAAGTTCAGCATAGTCATAACGAGACCATAAAATTACGTCACAAAAATGGAAAAGAAACCATGTACAATAATGACTTAAGCACCCCCATCTTGAAAAGAAAAAATCACAAACTAATTCTTACCCTTGATATATATAAACAAGTTATAGAGATCAGGTCGTGAATGCATCATTTGATCACAGGAAACATTGAAATAAAACGAGCAGATTTCTATTTCTAAATTGAAGTCTTCCACCAACAATTAATGCAGTGTGCTCTTACAATGTAAGACCTGATTCTTTGAAGCATCAACTTGTCTCGTGAGTATTCACCTTCGATTGGATAAACAGTTACACCATTTCTGCTGATTGAAAGATCAGATGCTGGGTCTGTAAGAATGAATACATTGCTTTCGGGCATTGTCACCTGCAAAACAAAATGTAAGATTATTCTTCTATTCAAAACTCATAAATAAGGAACATTGGTCCATTCAACTAAAGTATTTCAAGATTCAGAAAACCATTATATGTTTCAGAAAACTCAAGCTTCTAGCCTGTAAATGCTAAGTAAAATAGTTATTTAAACTTAGGATTAGGATTAGAAACATAATGCACTTTAGCAAGTATATTTTATTCTTTTTCAAAGAAAGTAAGGAGAAAAGAAAAAGAAAAAGAAAAGGAACATTGTATTTTGTATAGTTAACCCGATCTAAATATGGAGGTTCAACATAAATTACACAGGCTTGCAATCGAGGTTTGAAAAGAATAAAACATGATAATCCAGTCTATATATTACCTGAATGAAGTTAACAAAAGTATTTAAAATGGCCATAGACCTCTCCTCCTTACTATATGAAGCGTTCCCAACAACAACCAACTTTGATGCATTCTCATCGGCACGCTCATCGAGGGAGGAATTATAAATGGTAAAGACGGTGACAAATGATATGTTGTTTCCAGCGCTGGATGCATTGGAGGGAGTTGAAAAATCGGTTTTGTTGAGAGCTTTAGTGCCTGCTTTAGAGAAAACGAAAAAACAAATAAGAAAAGACTAAAACCAATATTAAAAGCTAATTTTTTCTAACAACCATCTTCGCAAGACATGAAGAATATCCCCGCATGAGACACAGTCATTAACTGCAATAGGAAAAAATCTCGGGGACGGAAATTAAAATCAGGTAGGATTCGCTCAGTCAAAGACTGTTTAATTCAATGTTAGCCGATCTCCGGTTTACATTTTCCAGCCTTTTCACTGGGTTGTTGAGGAAAAAATATGATAACTAAATAGCATTAAGATAAAATCTACTGACCACGCCAAAGGAGATTGCCCAACAATCATACCAAAGTGGTTTCTAAAAACAACATCACTATGGAAAAATAGGAGGAGAAATGTGTCTATCAATAATGAAATAGTTCGTTATCAAAATTTCATTCCATCCAACTAATGTGGTCAAAATTTAGGCCTTTAAAGTTAGATCATTATTGTCATAATTACTAGAGAATCGTACTTAAAACCAATTTCAGTCTAAAAGAACAAACTTAGAAGATTTTCTAGGAAAAAAAAAAACCCACAGAAAACCCAAATTCTACATGAAAATTCCTCAACCCATGAAAAATTAAAAAGAGATCAAGCCAAAAAGAAGACAAGAAGAACAATAACCTTGGCAATGCAAACGATTGGGCAAGCCTTCACCAGCAGCTGGTCCAAGAACCAAGTGATCATACTTTTTTCTTCGTAGATCTTCGAAGGTTTTGCTCTGATTCAGTACCCTAACTATTTAACAAAAAAAAAAAAAAAATCACAAATACGTACATATATATATATATGTATATACACACACTAACCGTCAAGCTCAAAAGCTAAGTTAATAGGAATAGAAATCAAGAAAAAAAAAAATGGGAATTACCATTGAAAATATAGGGAAGAAAGCAAACGAGAGGGAGAAAGACGAGGAAACGACGCCATCCAGAGGATACTCTCGTCATCTCCACGGCGAGACACCATTAAATCTTCTATAAACAGAGCTCTGATTTAGTTAATGGGGCTTGCAGTTCGGATCTATGTCGCAACGGGGGGAATCTTGCGGAGGAGGGACCGTTGCGTATCTGCATTCGGCGCTGGAGGGGGAGGGGGGAGGAGCTCGCGAGAGGGAGAGGGAGGAGCTGCTGCGATGTGGGCTTCCCGAGAGAGGGCAGACCTCGAGGGGGACGGGCCGCTAGGATCTGGGTTTGGCGAGGGAGCCCAGGGGCCGCTGTGAATTTGGGTTTCGGCTACGGAGGGCCGAGCGCGGGAGGGAGGGATGGAGGGGGCTGCTGCGGATCTCGGTTACTACCATTTGTTACATTGAACTACGAGTGCATTTATATATATACAAATATATATATATATATATTTATACGTAAGCACACTTTGTGCTTCCATCTCTATTAAATAACCTATTATTTTTCGGGTAAATTTCATTAATAGCACTTCTAGAAAAAATAATATTAAATTTAGCACTACTTTTTATTTCATTCAGTTTTAGCACTGTTTGTGGGGTTCAGTAGCATTTAATGTATGTAAATTTCCAAGTTTATCCTCATCTCTTTCATATGCCCCTAAAAAATTTTTAAACCAACATCTACAGTGTTTTAGAGAGAGAAACTGAAATCTAGAGAGAGAAAGAGTTGCAGTCGGCCGGAACCGCTCGGAAACCGTCCGAAACCACCGCGAAAGCCCTCTATAAACCGCTTGGAAGTCTGTGAACGTCGGAAAATCTTCAAAAACTACCCATGTCGAAAGTTACGAAATTGATTGAGAAAAATATTACCCCCGAATGTTTGCTTAAAATACAAAAAGTTAGTATTTTTATCTGATTTTGCAACATAAAATTAGTGTTTTGGTTTATATAAATATTTGGGTGGTCATAATCGTTATGACCGGGTGGTCATAACCGTTATGACCGCTACTCTATATAGTGAAATAGAGAAGCGGTCATAACTGTTATGACCGAGTGGTCATAACGACTATATAGAGTAGCGGTCATAACCGTTATGACCGGCTGGTCATAACCGTTATGACCGCTACTCTATATAGCGAATTAGAGAAGCGGTCATAACCGTTATGACCGCTACTCTATATAGCGAACTAGAGAAACGGTCATAACCGTTATGACCGGGTGGTCATAACCGTTATGACCGATACTCTATATAGCGAACTAGAGAAACGGTCATAACCGTTATGACCGGGTGGTCATAACCGTTATGACCGCTACTCTATATAGCGAACTAGAGAAGCGGTCATAACCGTTATGACCGGGTGGTCATAACCGTTATGACAGCTACTCTATATAGCGAATTAGAGAAGCGGTCATAACCGTTATGACCGGGTGGTCATAACCGTTATGACCGCTACTCTATATAGCGAACTAGAGAAGCGGTCATAAACGTTATGACCGTGAGGTCATAACTATTATGACCGGTCATAATCGTTATGACCGGGTGGTCATAACAGTTATGACCACTACTCTATATAGTGAACTAGAAAAGCGCTCATAACGGTTATGACCGGATGGTCATAACGATTATGACCGCTACTCTATATAGCGAACTAGAGAAGCGGTCATAACGGTTATGACCGGTCATAACCGTTATGACCGCTATGACCGCTTCTCTAGTTCGCTATATAGAGTAACGGTCATAATCGTTATGACCACCCGGTCATAACGGTTATGACCGCTTCTCTAGTTCGCTATATAGAGTAGCGGTCATAACGGTTATGACCGCTTCTCTAGTTCGCTATATAGAGTAGCGGTCATAACGGTTATGACCACCCGGTCATAACGGTTATGACCGCTTCTCTAATTCGCTATATAGAGTAGTGGTCATAACGGTTATGACCACCCGGTCATAACGGTTATGACCGTTTCTCTAGTTCGCTATATAGAGTAGCGGTCATAACGGTTATGACCGCTTCTCTAATTCGCTATATAGAGTAGCGGTCATAACGGTTATGACCACCCAGTCATAACGGTTATGACCGCTACTCTATATAGTCGTTATGACCACTCGGTCATAACAGTTATGACCGCTTCTCTATTTCACTATATAGAGTAGCGGTCATAACGGTTATGACCACCCAAATATTTATATAAACCAAAACACTAATTTTATGTTGCAAAATCAGATAAAAATACTAACTTTTTGTATTTTAAGCAAACATTCGGGAGTAATATTTTTCTCAATCAATTTCGTAACTTTCGACATGGGTAGTTTTTGAAGATTTTCCGACGTTCATAGACTTCCAAGCGGTTTATAGAGGGCTTTCGCGGTGGTTTCGGACGGTTTCCGAGCGGTTCCGGCCGACTGCAACTCTTTCTCTCTCTAGATTTCAGTTTCTCTCTCTAAAACACTGTAGATGTTGGTTTAAAAATTTTTTAGGGGCATATGAAGGAGATGAGGATAAACTTGGAAATTTACATACATTAAATGCTACTGGGCCCCACAAACAGTGCTAAAACTGAATGAAATAAAAAGTAGTGTTAAATTTAATATTATTTTTTTTAGAAAGTGCTATTAATAAAATTTACCCTTATTTTTCAGACCTACTGTTTTTAGGCTGGTCAAAGATAGAATATTAGATTTCTCTGTTCTATTATTGTCATGTCGTTTTCTTCATCCCCTTTTTATGCTTTAGTGTTATTGTCGTTCTGATCGGATTGTTTTTCCTTTCAAAAGCTGCTGTTGTTTTCTGGTCATTGTCATGGCTAATGTGAATGTCCATTCTCATGTTATCCCAAACGATATCATGACATAAATATTTGAGAAAGTAACTTAAGTTAAAAGGAGCATAACATTAATAAATTTCTTCAAACAAAAAATTGATATGATTAGGGAATAATTATGATCAAATTAATGATATAGTTTTTTTTTTTTTTTTTTTTGCTGGAAAAATTAATGATATAGTTATTCACTAGTTTAGCAATGGACAAAATTGATGATATAATTTAATGTCATGTAGTTTTAAGGAGAACATCGGTTTTCCACGTGTCCAAAAACTTTCAATTACTCTAGAGAAAAGGATGATCAATGATGTCCTATGAGAATTATGTAAAATCTATATAACTATAAAGAAATCCATAAAGATTGTTAGTAGAATGTGTTGGTACCAAATAGTATTAAGACTAAAGAAACATAAATAAATCAATTTTTTTTTAAAGGGTCCTGATCGAAAAAAAATCAATGAAAACATTTATTAATCTACGAAGCAATCAACATAGTTGATGATCTAATCAAGTGTTAATTGTTAGTTAACGATATACGTAATTAATAGAAACATATAGATGATAACTCACCAAGTCATATTAGCATGTACTATATAAATATTAAAGAAATCCATAAAGTATAGTCATCAAAATGATGGAACCAAAAACTTCCAAAAAAAAAAAAAAATGGAGAAAGCAAAATCGTTAAAATATTGAGTTCTACCTATGAGAATAAGGAAAGTATAGAATGAAAAGTACGTATTTAATAGTTCAAGTTGAAGACACTAACAATTTCAGTTTTGATAGTGATAAGCTAAGTTGAAATCGTAATCACAAATATAAAAGTCATTGTGGTTGCCAAAATCTACGGGAAGAGGATCGTAACATGAGAAAAGCAAAGGGGTCAACCTTTTTCAAATATAAAACATGGATTCTGACAATGCGATGTAGTTGGACTCTCATATTGATCTAAATGAATCATCCTTTCCCCGAAGGTAAATCTTTGCCCACCAGACAAGAGAATAGCAAGTTACCAATTCTGTCTTAGTAGGACATGTATTTCTATTATTATGAAATTCATAAATAAAGTAGTTAATAAATAATTATGGTGAGAAATTGTAAGGGGGTTGTCGTACATGTTAGCCTTGTGATGGCTGGAAATGGTTTGTTGTTCCTTTGTTTCTGACCACGCTGGATTTCTTAGAATAGTGAATTGTTAGCCAGAGTCAGAGGTATAGCTTCGAAGTTGGTCAATGTCCAAGTACTGATTATGGAGTTTAATTGTAAACCTGTTAAGCTCGGTCTTTGCCTCTGTGTAGAAGTCATCTTTATTGATGACAATAGAACTTTGAAGTTAACGATCCAAGGTGAAATGATCTCTTGTACTCGAGAACAAACCTCCGTCAATGGGGTAACACGGAAGACTTCCCCGTTTCTGTCCCGCTTTCAGTTCAGAAAACAGACTCCATCCCCATCGCCATCTCTGACTATTGTCCCCATCCCCATCCCATTTGGATCGAAGCCACGCGAGGCATGTCACCATCCCTAAATTGCTATTTCTAAGCTATGTGGTTTTCACTTGACAAAAACGCTACTTTGGAAAATGTTACTTCCATATTGTGTTTTTTTTATTGTTATTATTATTTTTCATTATAATAATAATTATTTTCATTATAATAATAAAAATTATTATTATTATTATTATTATTATTATTATTTAAAATGGGCTTCTCGATTTAAAGATGAAAGAGTCAGGCATATAATTCGAGTCAAGAAGGGAATGTCATTTCACATAAACTATGTAATCCAAGAGCCAAGTATAAATGTACATGTATTATGGGGTAACGAACTTACCTTAGTTCATCATCCCAAAGCGAAATCAAGTGACTGTTTCATGACGAAAGAAGAAGAGAAAAAGGAAAAAGAAATCGACCATTCTTGATCAGAACCCAAAAAGCTCAAAAAGAAATTGGTTCTCTACTCGGCCAAGTTTCAATCTTTTCGAAGTACTTGACAGGGACAGTGCCATCAAAACCTTCAGTTAGGATCACCTTGTTGTCTGAGATGTAGAGCTTCATTCCCTCTGTGGAAAATCGAAAACAAACAATTAAGAATTAGGAACGAATCTCTGGTTTATGATGAACTTAAATCTGACCAAAAACAGTTTCCGATTTTAAAGTTTGATCTTCACTAACTATTACCTTCCAAAGCTTTTCTGACGTCTAGGAAGATCAAGACATTTACATCTCGTCTCATGCCTGAAAAATAAAACTCCGTTCAACAATAAGAGTAATTTTGGTCGTTGGATATGGATTGAAAAAAACATGGCAGTATTCATGTGGCAGAAACTATGAAGCATTTAGGGCATTGAAAAAACAAATGCTGGCACATGATGCTCGAGGTAGGTGCACAACGACCTCAATCCATTGTTACAAGTATACCCCTAGCTCATGTTATTGATCAGAAGTCTAGACATATTAAATTCATATGCATAAACAGAATTATCAATCACATTACCACTAATCACTTCCCCGTCCATAGGCAAGCCGCAAGAGAAGTGCACATGTAATCTTTTCATGCGTTTTAGACCAGACTCTAATATGGATTCCAAATTCTTCCTATAAGTTCCATGAACGCACACTGCAAACCAGAAGGGAAGAGAAAGCGGTCACGCTAACAAAAAGATCATTCCAACAAGAACTACAACGGTTTTCTCACATTTGGAAACAAGTATCGCTTAATACTTGAAATGAATCAAGTGGGGAAAACCTGGTATTTCATCAGCTGAAAGTATTGCCTTTAATAGTCTTTCAGATTCAACTTCCTGCAAGTTACACCCGAAAAAATTCATACAAATATCTTGATGCAATCTGCAAAGTACTTTTTTGTTCCTTTTAGATCATTGTCGTTAGTGTGAACAATCAAAATTGAGTGCTCAATTAAACCAGAAATATAAAATATTACCAACAATTAGATCAAAGAACTTCATAAAGTATTCTTAGGCTAGCATCTATTCTAATGCAAAGCACGCAGCACTATAACGTTCGTATGAAGAACAAGAAGTTCAAATGAAAACATCTTCTACATAATGCAATTGAAAAGGATGAGAAAGACATCTATTCCACTAAAGATTCCTGAACAGGAAAAGGAAGTAGTTCTGCAGAAGAAATCTAACCATAAACAAAATGGTATTCTTTTCAATGGATTTACTTTTTCAGTTTCAAAAGAAGATTAAAAAGAAAGATATATCACCGTTATCGTGTGACCTTGGTTTGCGCGTATCAAAAGCTCTCCATTTTCTTCCAAGAGGCCAAACCGCTGCTTGTTATCTTTCCTGACAGCCTGAAATAGTTTTACATCTTCCTTGAGATAGTTTGCAGAGAACATAAATAGTACAAACAGAAGAATCACTTTTATCGAACCAACTGAAACATAGCACACAATTTCATGAAACATATTATCAATAAGAAAGTGAGACCAAAAAGAATAATAAACCACCATGGTAGTTGAATGCCCCTGCATCTACCAAAAGTTTTTTAAGTATTAACCCCGCTGGGCCAACTCAACAGGTGATGGCGGGTTTTGGGTAGGAGCTCTCAGGTTCAAAACCTGGGAGCGTTTTCATTTCTCTGTAATAAGTGGAGGCCATAGTAGTCTAGGTTTAATCTTCTATTCTCTACAATGGGGCTTCATTCTAAAAGATTTAAAAGGAGTTTAAAATGCGGAGATTCTGAATCACTAACCTCCCTAATTTCATCAACAGTGTGTGATCTCAGTGGGATATTGGCAAATGTCTTCAAATTGAGCTTTAAGAGATCATTAACCTTCACATACCCATCACTCCGCATATTCAGATTCAATTCAGAAGCCATATGGCGCAAAATACGAGTCCTGAAAACATAAAATTGAGCAAAAATACTCTCAGTTGAGAAAACAACAATCTTATTGCAACAAGAGAAACTATAAAAATGAACTAAGCCCCTCTTTATTTTGCTTCAGATTGATTCATTAGTAATTACTGAGATTATCAATATCAAAGTAACCAAAAGTAATAAGCAAAAAGTTGTAATCTAGTTCTTACAACAATCTACCAAGTGCGTCAATCTTATCTTTGCCGCCACCGCCTCCGCCGCCACTGCTGCTGCCTCCGCGGCGGTGACCAGTCGGTCTTTCTTTATCATTTTTCATCTCAAAGTCTCTTCCTCTTCCTCTTCCACCACTACTGCACATTCAATAACGTAAACCAATACATAAATCTCCAATTTTCTTGAGAATGAAAAGAAAAACTAACCAAAAATCTCGTTTGGCTTTACAGAAATTGCAGGGAATTATTCACAACAACTTCAAAGACTATTGTATGAAAACATTTATAATCAGCTCAGAAAACTGACAATTAACATGAAGAAAAACTCAATTAAGTCTTCAATTTTTCTCATCTCTAAAAATAAAATAAAAAATAAAAAAATCTTAGGGAATGGAGTTGCAAAGAAAAGAAGAATAAACCTTCCGTTGGAGCGAGCAAAAGAGGCATAAAAAGAACTGCCGCCGCTGCTATTAGTGTTGTCCATGAAAGGGGAAGGACGAGAAATGAAGAAAAGAGGACGAGGAGGAGAAGGGACACGTGGAAGGAGAAGAGGACAGTAGCACAGAATTCGTGTGATGCTGCTCCAAGTGAAAGACGCCCACATGAATATGCCGGTTGTATAAAACTCCAAGGGCCCCTGTTTGTTCGGTGACACGACTGACGAGTGAATGAGGATTTTTTTGGTGCCAATGTTGTTATGGTGCGGTGCGGTCTAATAGTGCCTGTGTTCACCTACAGCCTAACTAGGACCGGTAATATGGGTCGTGATATGACAAAACGAATCGAAAATGATACGAATTTTACGAATCAAAAATGACACGAATAGTAGACGAGTCAAATTCGGGTCACCCGAAATTAACACGGAAAAGAATAGATCATGTTCGGGTTGGACCCGTGTGACCCGAACACGACCCGTTTTTTCGTGTCAATTTCGGGTCCAATTTCGTGTCAATTTCGGGTCAACCCGAACATGAGCCGGTTCCAACACATATATGAAAATAAAAATAATTTCGGGTCACTGGTTTGAAATGTTTAAAAAAATAAAAATAAAAAACCCTAAGAAGCATCCCCTTTACCTTTAGTCCTTTACAACTTTACTGATTATTAGATCTGCCTCTGCCTCTGCCTTCTTCCCTCTCCCCTCTAGCCGTCTACCAACCATTGTGCCTCACGCCTTCACCTGCCGACTCCTCCAAGCCAGTGAAACCAACCTTCTGCCGGATCTTCTGAATCTGCCTCTGCCGGTTGCCCTTTTCCGTTAGCTCTGGCCGTCTACCATCTCGTGCCTCACGCCGTTAGCGGTCACGCCCTCACCTCCTCCAAGCCGGGGGCTTTGCAGATAAGGGATTAAAATGGAAACCTGTTGCAAGACTAACCTCAAGAGAGAAAATATTGCAAGACTAACCTCCTTCATTAATCAATTTTTTGTTTTCTCCAAAATACCCTTTACAAGTAAAAAAAAAAAAAAAAAGATATATGAGATAGATTTATCGGATCTGAAGGGCGGGAGTTCATCTTCTGTTAAAAAAAAAAAAAACTGAAGAAACCCATTTTGTTCTCTCATTTCGTTTCACCTCAAAACTACCCTCATTTTTCATCTCCATCATCCCCTCAAAACGGACCAACCTTATATTCCGGTTAACTTCGTCGATTTCCAGCAAAGAAAGGAGAGGAAGTACTGTAAAAATTTTGATAAGTTCATCTCAAACCCTCAAAAATTTTTATTGAAATCGTTTTTAAGGTTATTTAAGGGTTGGGCATTCATGGTTTCGGAGCTTAGTATAGAAAAACAAAATGATTCAACCTATTTTGCAATAATTTTTGACTTGTAAAATCTGTAAATTCGCAAATCCAATCCAAAATAAATAAAGTGACCTGACCGGCCTTGGCCGGTCCGGCCGGTCAGGAAAACCAGCAAGCCGGTCATGTTAGTCAGGAAAAAAAAATTCAAATTTTTCATAAATTTTTTTTTAATTCTTTCATAACAATCTTTATTGTTTTCTTATTTTTATCTTGAAGGAAAATGAGTGAGATTGTCATATACTTTCAATATGATGGAGAATGGAAGGAGAAAGATGATGAGTCATATGATATTTGAAAAAAAAAAAAAAAAACGCGTAACTTAGGCCTGACCAGTCCCTAATTGGCGTGACCAGGACTGGTTAGGCCTGAGTTTTGCTCAATGTTTTTCTGGACCAGCCTGACCGGGGCCGGTCATGTCGGTCCGGAAAAACAGTTTGTTCGTTGTGCTCTGTGTTTTTAGTTTTTTTTTTTTTAATATAAATAATTTTAAGTAAAAAAAAAAAAAAGAAACTTTGATTTTGCTAAAAAAGTTTTTGACTCCTAAGTAATATTTTTAATTTATACTACGTCATATTAGATAAGCTGTGCTCTAGCTTTTTCGCTCTTTTATATTTTTTTCAAATCTAAAAAAATTTTAGCTTAAAAAAAAAAACTTTGGTATTGTTAAATAAGAGACGAAATTAATATATATATAAAGCAACGACCATCATAGTATATTTTTAACTATTACAAAAGAATGGATGGTTGTTGGATCATTCACCTATGTGAATATGATAAAGCCCGTAATTTCTTTTCTACTTATTAGATGTAGCGATCGGGAAAAAGAAGGTTTTGTTAAAAAAAAAAATTTAAAAAGATAACACCAAGGTACGGATAATTTCAATTTCCGGACCGGCATATCCGGTTAAAAAATGAAAACAAGGGAGAACACCCCGGTCCGGAGAATTTCAATTCCGGACCGGCATGTCCGGATGTCCGGTTAAAAAAATAAAACAAATGTAGAACACCCCGGTCCGAAGAATTTCAATTCTGGACCGGCATGTCCGGTTAAAAAAGAAGACAAGGGAGAACACCCCGACATGTCCGGCATGTACTGTAAAATTATTTTTCATAATTTTTCTTGTGTTCAATTTGTGTTAAATGTGCATAATTTTTCATAAATAAAAATTTAAGACCATTTAACAAGTTTTTCACAACACCTTCGGGTTCTCCGGACCGCCATGCCGCTCTAACCGGACATGCCGGTCCGGAATTGAAATTCTCCAGACCGGGGCGTTCTCCTTTGTTTCTTTTTTTTTTTTAACCGGACATGCCGGTCCGGAATTGAAATTCTTCGGACCGGGACGTTCTCCTTTGTTTCTTTTTTTTTTTTTTAACCGGACATGCCGGTCCGGAATTGAAATTTTCCGGACTGGGGTGTTCTCCCTTGTTTTCATTTTTTAACCGGACATGCCGGTCCAGAATTGAAATTATCCGTACCGTGGTGTTATCTTTTTAAATTTTTTTCTTTTTAACAAAACCTTCTTTTTCCCGATCGCTACATCTAATAAGTAGAAAAGAAATTACGGGTTTTATCATATTCACATAGGTGAATGATCCAACAACCATCCATTCTTTTGTAATAGTTAAAAATATACTATGATGGTCGTTGCTTTACATATATATTAATTTCGTCTCTTATTTAACAATACCAAAGTTTTTTTTTTTAAGTTAAAATTTTTTTGGATTTGAAAAAAATATAAAAGAGCGAAAAAGCTAAAGCACGGCTTATCTAATATGACGTAGTATAAATTAAAAATATTACTTAGGAGTCAAAAACTTTTTTAACAAAATCAAAGTTTTTTTTTTTTTTACTTAAAATTATTTATATTAAAAAAAATGTAAAAAAACTAAAAACACAGAGCACAACGAACAAACTGTTTTTCCGGACCGGCATGACCGGCCCCGGTCAGGCCGGTCCAGAAAAACATTGAGCAAAACTCAGGCCTGACCAGTCCTGGTCACGCCAAATAGGGACTGGTCAGGC
Source organism: Ficus microcarpa (assembly GCA_025413485.1). Lineage (NCBI taxonomy): Eukaryota > Viridiplantae > Streptophyta > Magnoliopsida > Rosales > Moraceae > Ficus > Ficus microcarpa. Next base: position 12,605,937 of record CM046383.1, on the reverse strand, counting down.
CTAAGTTACGCGTTTTTTTTTTTTTTTTTTCAAATATCATAAAATTTAAGTAAAAAAAAAATTTAACAAATATTGGTCCGCCCGTTAAATGTACAATTCTGCCGGAAGAGTACAAATTTCCGGTCGGACCGGTACATATTACAGCAAGACTGGCCCCGGTCCGGCCTGGCCTTGCCGGAACTTTTAAAATCCGGCAAGACCAGGGCCTGGTCTGGCCGGAAAATGTACAATTCTGCCGGAAGAGTACAAATTTCGAGCAGGACCGGTACATTTCCGGCAAGACAGGCCCCGGTCCGGCATGGTCCGGCCGGAAAATGTATAAAATATATATTTTTTCAAAAATCAAAAAAAAAAAAAAATCACTAACGTGAGTCATAAAATTAAAAAAAAAAAAAAAAACTACGGGTTGGCATGACCAGGTCGGACCGGAGCCGGTCCTGCCGGGTCTTGAAAACCCGTAGGTGACTTATAAAAAAAAAAAAAAGAAGAAGATCACCAACGGAAAATTTTAAAATCCTGCCGGAAAATGTACAGTTTGCCGGAAGAGTACAAATTTCTGGCCGGACCGGTACATTTTCCGGCAAGACTGGCCCCGGTCTGGCCTGGTCTTGCCGGAAAATTTAAAGGCCGGAAAATGTACAGTTCTGCCGGAAGAGTACAAATTTCCAGCAGGACCGGTACATTTTCCGGCAAGACTGGCCCTGGTCCGGCATGACATGCCGGAAAATTTTAAAATCCACCGGAAAATGTACAGTTCTGCTGGTAGAGTACAAATTTCCGGCCGGACTGTACATTTTCCGGCAAGACTGGCCCCGGTCCGTCCTGGTCATGCCGGAAAATGTATAAAATATATATTTTTTCAAAAATAAAAAAAAAATCACTAAGGTGAGTCATAAAAAAAAAAAAAAAAAACTACGGGTTGGCAAGACCAGGCCGGATCGGGGCCGGTCCGGCCGGGTCTTGAAAACCCATAGGTGACTTATAAAAAAAAAAAAGAAAAAGAAGAAGATCACCAACGGAAAATTTTAAAAACCTGCCGGAAAATGTACAGTTTGCCAGAAGAGTACAAATTTCCGACCGGACCGGTACATTTTCCGGCAAGACTGGCCCCGGTCCGGCCTGGTCTTGCCGGAAAATTTTAAAATCCGGCAAGTCCGGTCTGGAAAACCTGAAAGTTTAGAACTTGGAGATCTAGGTTTTTTTTTTTTAATTATAGCTCTCGGGTTTTCCGGACCGGCCGAACCAGGGCGTCCGGTCCGGCCGGCGACCCGGTCCGGCCGGTCCGGAAAACCTTGTTTTAGAATTTGGAGAGTTTTTTTTATTTTTATTATTTTTTTTAAGAATTGATTTAGTGAAAGAATTGATTTAGTGGACCGGGGTCGGTCCGAAAAACCCGAGAGTTTAGAACTTGGAGATATAATTTTCTTCAAATTTTTTTTTGTTTTATAAACTCTCGGGTTTTCCGGACCGGCCGGACCGGGGGGTCCGGTCCGGCCGGTCCGGAAAACCCTGTTTTAGAATTTGGAGTTTTTTTTTTTTTTTTTTTTTTTTTTTTTCTTAAGAATTGATTTAGTGAAAAAATTGATTTAGTGAAAGGATAAATCAAAACCCGGTTTTTAGTTTTTTTTTTTTTTTTTTTCTGAAAATAACTTAGGGGGCATTTGGTCTTTTGAACGAAAATTGATTTAAAAAAAATTCAAAATAAAAAATCAGTTAGACTGGAGGTTATATTTACATAGGGGGTTGATTTGTGGCTTATATATGCAAATGATCCCTCCAAGCCAGTGCCCTGCCTTTGCCTCTACCTTTGCGGCTCTGCCAATCGAAACTTCCAATTCCGAAGCTGCCATCTCCCCATTATTGGTATGTAATTTGTCATTATCTGCCAGAACTTCTTTTTTCTTTCGAGGGTAACAAAAGCATAGATATATAATGAATGGTTGATGATAAAAAAGTAAATTTGATGAATCTATATGAGATGAGAATTCTATTGAGCATAGGGAGAGAGCGAGAAGAAAGAGAGAGAGAGAGGATGATAAGACTGGGTCATTTGTTGTATCAGAAAGAATTTCTCTTTTATTATTTTCCATGAAAATAGAAAATAGAAAATAGAAAATAGAAAACAGAAAAAGATGACAAAAAGTGGCAAAGCATCTTACACAAGCCAAGGGCTCCGCCATTCCACTCAAATTTTGCAAGGCTGTAACACATGTTGCAGGAATGGATGAAAACAATAGTTGTCAATTAAACAAATCAAAAGAAAGTCAGAAGAAGGGAAAACCTGACCATATCAAATTATTTCTTTATATATAGAAAGATATTTTCTTGACAAAACTTATGGATGAAAACAATATTTAGACACCTTCCCCCACCTCCCCCGACCTCCCCCCAACCCCACCTCCTCTCACATAACCACCGTTCACCGCCAATGGATAGTTAGACACCTTCCAAAAAAACATATTTTTATTTCTTCTATCATCATTTCTTTTTGTTTTTTGTTTTTTTAATTTTTTGCTACGGAACAAACTTTTTTTCCTTGCCATATAATATTATTTATACCCTATAATATTATTATATCAATATTCTTTCTAGTATTGAATCACTGCCGACTCACCTTAAAGCATAACAGGGGGTGAAAATGGCTTGTATTTTCCGTTTATAGCATTGGATTCACTAGTGGATTTGGTTCATTGAATAAGAAAGACAAACCGCCAATGAAAACCAACATTTCACCGACTCTTTTCACATTCAAAAAGACGTAGGATACAAAAACCATACTCCATATATCCATATATGTAATGAATATATATGACCCATTAAGATTTTTGATAGGGACATGAGAAATTGGGAACCTTATTAAGTTGTAATTTTCTATGGCTCAAAAATCCCCTCCCCTCTCCAATTAGTATTGTTCGGTCGCCATGTTAAATTGTCTTAACACTAAATAAGCATCTTGCACTAAGGATCGATCCTTGCTATGTTAATTAGATATGATTATTGATTCAAAATATTTCTCTTTATCTTATTATGTTCTTCTATATTTCTTTTATTTAATTTATAGATGGACCGTGTTGATCTTGAGGTGCAAAGTGAGAATATTGATTTAGAGAATGTAGTTAATGTGGACACTCAGTTTAATGAAGATGTGCTCGAACTTGAGGGTAGTGATCTCAACAAACCATTAAAAAAGAAAAGGTTGAAGTCGAAAGTTTGGGATGTTGGAAAAATCGGATCCGGTATCAGAGTTACGGCGCAGCGGAAGTTTTAAAATTTTATGCCGTTTCCAGAAAAGAAGTTCATGATGCATATAACAATAAATTAAATTCATGATCAAGCGTACCTTATTTCTTGGATTCCGGAATTACTAGAGCGTTTGATCAACGTGTCTTCTCTACTATTCTCGAGTTCCACGTCTCAGAATGTGTGTGGGCATACGTTTTATGAATCCAAGTGATCGGTAATACTTTCCAAAGTCTAGATCCCTCCTTCTCAATTCCGATGATCCTCGTTGAGAATTTGATACAACTTCTTTCTTCAAAACTACAAAACAGGAACCGGTTAACCTCCTATGAAAAATTATCACTCGGTTTAACCTTCCTCACAGTTTTGATTCAATGGAATTTTCTTTCTTTTTCTCTCTCACAAGATAGCCGAATTTCTTGATGTGGAAGAAACACAAAATTTTTTTTTCTTTATTAAAAAAAAACATTTTTCCCTTTATAAGAAAATCCAAAAAATTTATTTTTCAAGAACTCCTAGCCTTTATATAGTATTCCAATTCTTTTCAAAATTTATCTCTTTCTTGAAAAATAATTAATAATTATTTTTCCGGATAAATCTTGAACCAAAAGATCATACAACTTTAGGGCTAGATTCATTGAACATAAAAACAATTTTCAAGAGGAAATCCTACTCAAAAATTCGGCCACTTAAAGATAAATCTTGATTGGTGGTTTAAATTTTAAATCAAGAATCTAGACTAGTCAAAAGATCCTAGTCCTATCTAGATTCAAATTTCTTTTAAACCTTTTTGAATTTAAATAAGATTCTCTTGTTTGAATTAAATATTTTCCTCAAACATCAACCATATCTATTAATTTAAATAAATGGAATATTTGAATTTTTTCTTCCTCACAAAATCGACCATCACATTTAAAAGGAAAGAAAAAATCCATCAAATAATCTCTATTATTTAAATCAATTAATAATTTAATGTTTGAAATATATTTAAACAATTTTGAAATAAAATTTTCTTCCTCCACTTATCTAAAAACCGTGCATCACAACTAGATTAGGAGAAAAAAATTTTGTTTTCCAAAATTAAATAATTCAAACACAATTTTATTTCAAAATTCAATTAACCAATCACATGTTGACAAATCATTTGTCTACAAATTTCACATGTCCAATCCTTTCCAGATTGCATGTTAGAGAGTACCACGTCTAAATAGACATTTTTAAATTCCATTTATAATTTACTGATCTCATTAGGAACAAATCCTGAGACGCTTCGTGGAACTATATGAGTTAATAGAGGGACCCGATGGAAATATGTAAAAAGACTCCTATAATTGTGAAAAATTAATCCCAGATTAATTATCCATCAATTATCAACTTCAAAACTATTCCACTAAAAGTTTGAAGCTGAACTCCTGTTTACATACCGTATTACGAAAATTCTCTCATGTAGTGCTTCTTCCATGATTTATTCATCGCTTGCTTAATCCCCATATGTTATTCATGATTGAATAAAGGACTTTTTCCGTTTTACCTTTTCAATCATTTTAACTTAAAGTTCCATTATTCTCCATTGAAAGAACCACCAATTGTAAAACCATACAATTGGTAAACTATCAGAGAACACAAAGTAAACCGATGGCCAAGATCTTGTTATACTATCTTTCAATCCCTGAATAATACCTTTAAGTAGATAACATTTACTATCGTTAAGATAGCTATGGATTATGTATCTATGAATCTTGATTTCTCCATCCATAAGTCATGCACCCAAAACACAAGTATGTTGACCATGAATTAACAGTGTCTCACTTTTAGTGCATCAAGGTACATAAGTCATGGATGCGAACTCAAATAATCATTTCAGGATTAAGATTAATGCAGGATGATAATCAAAGCATCATTGATTCTTATAAACGGAATTATTAAACCGAATCAATTAACACTTTAGGTCCAGTCCAATGTCATACCTCAATACTGGTATACATTAAAGTTCTACTCGGAACCTATCCAATGATCAAGACAAACCATCCCTCCAAGGAAGTAGGCAAACTTTACAATCTTATCATGAATAAGATCCCCAAATCTTATTCTGTTAATTGCGGACTATTTATTTAGACTGTTATCAAATTACCATGTCTTCTATGCATACCCCGTATACATATGGTAATTCGATATATTACCAACAGCCTAGGAGTATTTTATGTTTGCTCAAAATAATTATACAATCAACAAATGAAAGTAAATATGACACAACTTATTAAACATGAATAATTTCCTCTTATTAATATCAAAATGTCATATTTACAGAAAATCCCTAATATTGATTTTCTATCCTTAGGGCACATATAGATCCCAACATGGGAATTCTTCGACGTTATTCCTCTTGGTCCAAATAAGAAGTTTAAGAGTGTTTGCAAGAAATGTTGACACTAATATCTTGCCCTAGCAAGTACGAGATAGGTAATATGTGAAAGCATATTAAAACTTGTTCAAGAACTGAAACTAGAGACGTTGCTCAAATGCTTATTACTCTGATAGTGGTTCCTTGTCTTTTGGCTCTAATTAATTTGATTCTGAAAAATGGTGTGAATTGATTACTACTTGCATCATTCTACATGATTTGCCATTCCAATTTGTTGAGTACAAGGGCGTAAGGGCAATGCTCCAATATTTGTTGCCTAGTGTGGAATTAGTGTTTAATACTGCTAAAGCTAACACTCTTAAGCTGTATAAAAGGAAAAAAGTAAAAGTGAAAAATATGTTACAAACGTATCCTAGTAGAATAAGTTTGACATCTGATTTGTGGGCTTCTTTGACTACCGATGGATATTTATGCTTGACTGCTCATTATATTAATAAGAATTGAAAGTTGCATTAAAAGATACTGAATTTTTGCTTTATGCCACCTCCACACACTGGGATAGCACTATCTGAGAAAATATTTTCTTTGTTGAGTGATTGGGGAATTAAGGAAAAGATTTTCAGTATCACTTTAGACAATGCTTCTTCTAATGATGTCTCCGTGGATGCATTATAAGTTCAATTGAACTTGCGTGGTTTGTTACCTTACAATGGTGAATTCTTTCATTTGAGATGTTGTGCACATATACTTAATTTAATTGTGCAAAATGGTCTGAAAAGTATTGACAAGACAGTTGGGAAGATTCGGGATAGTGTCAAATATGTTAAAAGGTCACAACAAAAGAAGCAAAAGTTTTTTAGAATGTGTTAAGTTGGTCTCAATGGGTAGCATGAGAGGCTTGTCCCAAAACGTGACTACTCAGTGGAATTCAACTTACCTTATGCTTGAAAGCGACATCTTTTACCAACGTGCTTTTCAGCACTTGGAGTTGAGTGATTCAAATTATAAGCATTGTCTTTCAACTGAGGAGTGAGAAAGAATTCATAAAATTTGGAAATTTCTGAAAGGGTTTTACAAAGCAACAGTTCTATTTTCTGGCATCAAATATCCCACAGTCAATTTGTACTTTCTATCAATTTTTGATTATTACATCACCTTAAAATCTACTATGAAATCTGGTGGAGATGAGTACTTAAAATATATGGCCTTAGATATGTAGAGCAAATTTCAGAAATATTGATCAGAATTCAGCCCCATCCTCGGGATAGCACTTGTATTGGATCCTCGATATAAGCTGGAGTTTGTTGCTTTCTGCTATGACAAAGCTTATGGGAAAAACTCTTCTGAGTTGTTCTCATTATGTATGAAGTTGGAAGTCCTTTTTGAAGAATACAAGTTGAAAGTTGTTGAAGGTGCAAATGTCACTCCAGCCTCTATTAAGAAAAAGGACAAAGGTAAAGCAATGCAAACAATGGATGTGGATGAATCTGATCTTTTCAAGGTAATATTCCATTTCCTTTGTTTATTTATTTGTTTTTACTAACTAGTGATTTTTATAAACTAATGCTTGTTGTTTGTTATGTAGGAATTTGATGATGTCTCTTCTGATTATTTTTCAAGTACAAATAGCAAATCGGAGTTGGAACTTTTTTTGGATGAGCCCAGGATGAGAAGGAGTAATGATCTAGACATCCTTTCCTATTGAAAGACAAATCAATGTCTCTACCCCATACTTGCTGTAATTGCTCGTGACATTTTGAGCATTCATGTATCAATAGTTGCTTCAGAAGCTGCATTTAGTGTTGGTGGTCGTGTACTTGACCAGTTTCGCAGCTCTCTTAAGCCTGACACTGTTGAGGCAATTATATGCTCAAGAGATTGGTTGTTTAGGAGTGAAGGTAAATTTTCTCAGGTTCTCTATTATTACTTAGCATTGTTAAATTAATCTTATAATTATAAATTCTTTTTTAACATTTCTCGTGTAGTTGGAATCAAAACAGTTGACAAAGATATTAATAATGTCATTCAAAATGTTGTGAATCTCAACATTGATGAGGAGAAAACAGTTGATCAAGATTCTAACTCTAGATATGCCTGAGTGGTACAGGTACTTGTTGTGTTTGCTTTTTGTTAATTTAGACTTTTTTATGTTTGTATTTGGATTTGTGGACTTTATTAAATGTTTGTAATAGGACTTTACCTAACTATGATGGTGAACTTTGCACTGAGTTAGAAGTTTAATTTTATGATTTTCTATTTGAAAACAATCCTTAAAACTTATTGTTTTGTCAATGGTATGTTTTTGTTGATGGTAAATTATTATTCTTCTAGGTTTTTTATGAATTTGGGATATAATTTGCTTAAATTAAATTGGTTTTTGTGTCAAATTCAAATTAATTGCGAGTTCAATTCGTGTTCAATTCGAGTTGCGAGTTCAATTCGGATCAAATTCGTGTCGGTTCGTGTCACAAGTTCGGTTCGTGTCACGGGTTCGATTCGTGTCACAGGTCAATTTCGTGTCGTGGGTCAATTTCGGTTCGTGTCGTGTCACGGGTCAATTTCGTGTCGCAGGTCAATTTCGTGTTGCGAGTCAATTTCGTGTCACGGGTCAATTTCGTGTCGCGGGTCATTTTCAGTTCGTGTCGTGTCGTGGGTTATTTTCATGTCGCGGGTCATTTTCGGTTCGTGTCGTGTCGCGGGTCGTGGGTCAATTTTGTGTCACGGGTCATTTTCGATTCGTGTCGTGTCAACCCGTTTCGGGTTCGTGTTGTGTGTTGAATTCGTTTTCGTGTCACAAGTCGTGTTCAGGTCAGGGGAAAAAAAATTTGACATGGTTCTAACACGACACGAACCCGACACGTGACACGAATTGTCACCCCTAAGCCTAACACCATTAAGCATGTGTTTCAGAAACAATTGGAGTTGAAAAAAGTTTTATTTCGGTTAAGTTACAGTTAAGTTCTGTTTTTTTTTTTTTTTTTTTTTGTGCGTTTGGTTGATTAGAGTAAAAATATGTAAAAACTTATGAAAAATTTTATTTTTACTCGTTGAACAATAATCATCTGTTAATTTTAAAAATAGTATAAATGCTCACTTAAACTTTGAACCATTAGCACATATGTTCTTTCTCTTACACTATGTTAGTTTTAAGCTAACATGACAATAAATTAGCAGCTAAAAAACTTTAGCCTTCATTTGGTAAGTTAGTTGAAAATGAAATTTTTAAGTTGGAGTTAGTTGACTTTTCAAAAATTAATTATAAATTTTGTTAATTTTTCAAAAAAAAAATAAAAATTGAGATAAAAAATTATAGTTTAATTGAAGTTAAACTAACTTATCAAATGAAGCATTTGTTTAAACAAAAACCTTAGTGTAAAAGAAATTTTATAACAAAACCTGAAATTTTCCTCACCACTAAATTAAAAAAAAAAAGAAAGAAAAAAAAAGTTTTTTTTAAAGAAATGAAAAGACATTAAAATCCAGTCAGTCTCCAATGCACCGAGGGAGATAAACGGCATCCTCTTCTTCTTTTCTTTGCTAAAGGATGGTTCAATCAACAAACAAAACCAAGGGCATAATTCTCCTTTACGAACAAAAATCAAGGCCAAGAATGAAACAACCAGAAAACAAAGAACAATTGTGGAGCTCTTGGGTCGCTATTGGACTTCATGTCAACAAAAGATTAAAAATTCAAAAAAAAAAAAAAAACAAACGAAAGAAAAAAAAAAGCAAAAAAAAAACAAAAAAACAAAAAACAAATATAAACAAAGAACCGCAAGAAAGAAAGCTAGAGAGGAGAAATTACAAAGCAAACATAACAACGAGAGACTCGAGGGTTGGAAAACAATTGTTATAGGCTCATTTTGCTCAGAAGAAGCTAAGTTTAGATTTGAAAGAGCGGTGGAGGAGGTGATGAGGAAGTTACCCACATGAAGCCAGAGACTCGGAGAGGATAGAGATCCGACGACGCTGGTGAGGTCGTGGGGAGACCGAAGATCCGACGACAGCGACTACTTAGGGTGGCCAGTGGCCGGTGGCGGTGTGGGGGCTCTAGATGGGGATGGGTTGGTCGGCGTCTTAGGGGAGGGGGGGTGAAGGGGGGGATTGGCTTGTCGGCGGGAGGGAGGTCATTAGCCAAGGAAGGGTAGCTGGCAGCCAAGGAAGGGTAGCCAGCTGCGGGAACGGGTAATGTTTTCTTTTTAATTTATTTTTTTAATATATTATTTTAAAAATTTTTAATTAATATTAATATGAGGTAAGATATATTATAACTATCATATATAAATAATATATCAACCGTTTAATTATATATTAATAGTTTAAAAAAGAAATCTACCGACATATTATATAAAAAAGATTCTATCATAATCTTTCTCTTTAAAATAAAACATAAATCATTTTTTAAAATATAAAGACTAATAATCTTTTTTTAAATTGGAAAATTTTAAACGAAATTATTCTAAAAAGAATTTTAAAAAGAACCGAGTGATCTAATGTGATAGTCTCTAATGGCTACATGAATAATTTAGTAATAATTACATATTTTATTTTATTAAAAGATATAGAGTTTGAATTCTTTAATTTTAAATTCAATAAAAAAAATTATAGTCTCTATTTTAATTTTTTTCGGACAACTTGATTTTCAACTATTATTTCTGATCTAAAGGTCCAAAATTTTCTACCCAATAATGGGTAAAACGTAAGTACTCCTTCGTAAAATCCTCCTTTTTTTTATGATTAGGGATATTTTTAAAATGTATAGTTTTTTAATTGTTATATAGATTTTAAAGATTAATATTTTCATAAGTAAAGGTTTTAGTTTAAATCAACTATTTTAGCTTTTAATTTAGTGCCAGATCAACTTAAAACAAACACAATGTGACCATGGGAGTATTTTTGCTAACGATACAAAGTTTGAGGAGCATTTATATCACTTTTTAAAGATCGGGGAACAAAATTAACAATGACTATAATTTGGGAAGCAAAGATAAAATGTATCCAAAAAATTAAATGCGTTTGGAATATATATATATATAGATAATATAGATCTTATTTCGTTCATTTCAAAATTCTATATAATTATAAAAAAAAATTTTCATTAAACTACTTTACTTCAATTTATCCTTAAGTGGGTGTCTCGGGGCAAATCTCCAAGTACATCTCTAAATTTTTTTTTTTTTTTGTCTTTTTTCTCATGCAATTTCATAAGGAATTCATATATCGCGTTACAGAGGGCCTCATTCAAAAATAGAAAGAGAGGGGGAAAAAAACACGCAAGTATGGGTGCTTTTATTGGGATTAACCAGTAAGCCTAGAGTTAGAAGTGATCTTAGAAATCAATTACATCTTAATAAAAAAATCTCAATACTGTATTTGTTTAGAAGAAAAACAAAAATTACTAATTGCAATATGGTCTTGCAGAATAACAAATTATTTAAATATGGTCGTAAAGCGGAAGCAGAAGTAACTATTTAAAATGCAGTTGAATAAGTTAAACATCCTTTTTAATTAGATATGACTTCAACTATTTCCTCAATCTGATAATTAGTTATCATATGCGTATTGTAGCTAACGAAGGTACGGTAGAAATATACCAAAAAATTATAAACATATAAACATATATATTTCTTTTCCCTTGTTTTTCTTTTTCTTTTCCTTTTGTTTCTTTTTTCTTTTTCCAATATGTGTGAGATTGATAAACTGTCAAGATGAAGCCCGATCATAGGCTAAACGTTTCTTTTGTTGTCTCTTGTATGTATTTATTTGGTTTCCACGTTTATTTCTCTTTAAATTTTGTTAGTCGGTACTCTTAGGACTTTTATTCTCCAAAATTGGATAACAACTATATATTCATATGTGTGTGTGTATGAGAGAGAAAAGAGACCACTTTGATTATCTTAAGGTAAATATAATTAGAACATTTTATTTTTTGTACTAATGAGAAATTAGAAGAATTAGCGCTTAATTAATTTATGATTTGTTCTCTAGTTCGATTTGATTGTGAAGTGATTTTTATAAGATAAAAGTTTCTCTAATTTGTAGCCTGTAATTCACATTTTAGAGACATTTTTTGTACAATTGTCATGAAAGAAGGGATAATCAAGACAAAAAAAAATTATGGGATTTAAAAAGCTATGAAACTCCAGGAAGTCACAGCATTATTGTTCTATTTTTTTTTTTCCTACCCACTATCTTGTTTTTATTATTATCATTATTACTTTTTATTTTTATAACTTTATGTGGTTTATGACTCCAAAAAAAAAAAAAAAAAACACACACACACACGCGTGCGCGCACACACGCACAACCCAAATCCCTTGCCTCTTATAAGAGTTTAACTTTCTAGATTGGAAATAATAAATCTTATAATAAGATTAAGCTCCGCTTTGATTCAACCACCTAACCTCTTCGAAAAGACTATATAGATAGTAGCTACCTAAGGCGTTTTTAAGCCTTCACCAATCACAGTCTTTTGTCTAGTAAGTCTGAGTATGCACTATGTTCTCCAAGCTCCACTAATAGGATAGGTAGGCCTTTTAAAGCGCCATAAGATTAAGGGTTAGCTCTGCCTTCTTTCTAATAGAAACCGCTAATTTACCATATGTTATGGCCTCACAACTATTAGACGGCAATCCCAAGGGAAATTCTTATCTATTTTCGATGGATAACAATCCATCTTTTTCGCCACTCATTATTTAAATTGAAGGAAATTATCTTCTAGATACATCAACTATTCGTAGTCACCTAATAAAGGTGAAAGAAGAAAGGCTATTGCTATATTTCCAGGTATGAGTAAATTCCCTTAAAGAAGCTGAAGATGAAATCCTATCAAAATCTTGTTTGGCCAAACCTGAACTAATGATCAGCATTCCAATTTGTATTAGTAACTAGTAGGTAATGGCATTTTCCCAATTAATAAAAAATTTTCGATCGTTTATTTAAATAAGTGTTTGATATTTATGCTGATATTTTGATTTTTTTTTTGTTAATATCATTAACTTAAAAAAAGTATTATTCATTATTGATGATACAATCATCACATACTACAGTATATGTCAGAGTAGGATTTGATAATCCGGATCAAACACAACTCCTAAGAATTAACTTGCCTCACTTAACTTAGTGTAATGATCTTTTTTTTTTTTTCCTTTTCTTTTCTTTCTTTCTTTTTTTTTTTTATAGAGACGGTTGCTCTGTATTTCAACATCATAAATGGACTATATTATATATATATATATATATATATATATTTTTTGCTTCTTCAATAGAATTTTTGGTGCAATTTTTTCAAAGTTACTCGTATTACCGACAAACATAAAATAAAATACAGGTACCGTCTACACAAATTACATAGCAAATCAAACATGCATTGAGTTATGATAATAAAATTTATTCGAGTACAAGATACCTAACACATTACAGTACAATATGCCAAACATTCACAAAGAGCAATACAAAGTAAAACAAACAATACAAACAACAGAGTCACAAAACACACAAACATGACAGTTTACACTACGTCAATCCGTAGTCCTTATTAGGTCTAATGCTGGAAGTGAGAAATAAACCTGCGGTAACTATTACAATCTATTACAAATCATTTGTTGACGAATACTTCTGATGCATTGCAAGCAACGAAAAAAGATCTCCTCTGCGCTAGTTGTGGTCTTGGTTCGAAGAGAAGCTTTGTTGGTCCATGATAAGTCAAAACTCCTAACAATGATAGTAATCAGTAATATGATCAATGGTAAAAGGGTTGAAATATAAACTTAAGAAAAACAGCTAAAAATGTAAAAACAACTTTTCCTAAAACCTTATAAAACACAGAGAGAGAGAGAGAGAGAGAGAGAGAGAGAGAGAGAGTATTTACCAATTAGCTCTTGATAATCCTCAGGAGTTTTGCTTTGTTCACCGCTACAGTTACGTAAACCCAATCTTCTGCCTTGTTCAATGACTTCAAGTATCTGTATCTCCAAGATTTGTTGAATATTAGCGCCAAACAGAATCCCCAAAATGCAACGATAAAGCCAATTGCGCTGCTAATGTAAAATCCTTTAGTTATCAAATAATCTTCATCGTCTTGGTCATGACCATGATCTTCAGTAGCTCTAGAAGTAGTTGGTTGGTCTTCACCAGGACATTTCTTTGAAAGTGGGTCTCCACAAAGCTCGGGATTTCCAAAATACGCAGCGGCATCACGGGTTTGGAGTTGAGTGCCCTTTGGAATTTTACCCGACAAATTGTTGTTTGACAAGTCTAATGTGCTGAGACCACTGATTTGAGAGAGACTTGAAGGAATTCGACCAGAAAGATGGTTTATTGATAAATCAAGAATCTCTAAAGATTTCAACTCGCCAATCTTTTGGGGTATTTCGCCGCTTAAATTGTTTCTCGACAAATTCAAGGAGACCAATGCAACAAGTTCAGTGACTTCGTTGGGAATTACTCCTATCAGCTTATTGCTTGACAAATCAATGCTCGTCAGAAGTCCCGCATTTTTGAATTCGCTCACTATTCCTTTCCATACCAGACGTAGTTCGTCACTTTCCGATGGTGGAAAATTTGCATACCTCACAAATTGTGGACTGCGGCTAATTTCTTTCATTGCTGTAATATTACCAAGACAAGTCGGAATACCACTTGACAGCCAGTTCGAAGACAAGTCCAACAATTGAAGACTTTGTACATGACATAGTCGTGAAGGTATACTCCCATAGAAGTTGTTAGATCGTATACTAAGCACAATAAGATTTGTGCTTTCCCCAATCCATGGTGGAATCTGCCCCGATATTTTATTTTCGCCAATGTCTAAAACACTCAACGATGTACAATTTTTTAAGGATGAAGGCAATTTGCCAATCAAATGATTGTTGCTTAAACGCAATATGAACATCTGAGTTAGAAAGCCAAAGGAGATGGGAATATTTCCTTTTAAGCTATTATTTTTCAAATTAAGGATCATCAAGTTCTCCGCATGTGACCAGCAATCAGGAAGCTCCCCTGACAATTGATTATCCGAAACATCAAGGAATTCCAAGGGCAAGGACTGAGTAGCATTGCATATAGAATTCAGCCCCGAAAATTTATTGTTGAGAAGATAGAGAGAAGTTGCAACTTGTAGTAGAAAAAGTGGTATTGAGCCTTCTAACTGATTTGAACTCAAATCTACCTCAAATTCTCCATGAAAGTTCATTACCTCACTATCATGAGCTAATGTGCTAATTCCATTATTTGAAAGATTAAGACTAATTTTGAAATAATCAGTGGAAAGATTAGTCCAAAACCAATTGGGAATAGAACCTGCAATTCCTGAATTTGAGATGTCAAGCACTGAATAAGATTTTTGGGTTTGGAGCCATTTGGGAAAGTTACGACCCAAATTGACAGACCCAAGAGATATTTCCTCCAACTGAAAAGGAGGGATCCATTCAGGGCTGATTTCAAAAACTATCTTTGAGTTTGAAGATAAATCCAATACCCTTAGGTTTATGAGCTTAGAAAAATGAGCTTCTGATATCACGTCGGCAACAAAGTTTTCAGAAATATCCAAAACCTCCAATTTAGATAACTGGAGAATGCTTTTGGATATGATTCCATCTAATTTATTGGAGCCAAGCCTCAATTTTATCAAAGATGGATACAGAGTGAAATTAGGTAACGATCCCATGATTTGGTTATTACCTAATTCCAACTCCACTAATGGAAAATCGGCACACCTGGTTGAAGATTTAGCAAGATGGAGCTCTCCAGCAAGACTATTGTTATCAGCTCGCAACTCCCGTAGTGTACATACTCTCCAAATGGACTTTGGAATTTCACCTTCAAGCTTATTAGATGAAAGATCAAGATACTCAAGAGCAGGCATATTTCCAAAGGACTGCGGAATGGAACCTTCTAATTCATTCCAGGAAATATCAAGATGCTCAAGAGCAGTTATATTGCCAAAGGATTGTGGTATGGAACCTTCTAGTTCATTCAGAGAAAGATCAAGATATTCAAGGGCAGCCATATTCTCAAAAGCTTCTGGAATGGAACCATTTAATGAGCAGGAATAGAGGTCAAGGTAAACAAGGGTATGGCTATAGTTGAATAGCCATTGGAATATAGAAGAAGAGAGGTTATAATTAATAGAAAGATCAATGATGGCAAGAACTTTTGAAGAATTAACAAAGGAAAGAGACAGAGGAACTGTATCTGGAAGTTGTGAATATCCTAACTTTAGAATTTTCAAGTGAGGAAGGTTATTAACTACATGAACCCAGTCATGAGCCAAGCTCATGTTTGTAAAAATGAGGTCAAGTAGTTGTAAAGAAGAAAGATGTGAAGCCCACCCCATGTTTTCAATCTCTAGACATTCATTTATGCTAAGATCCAGAAACTGCAAGCTGGATAGGTTTCCCAGCTGAGGGGGAACTTTTCCAGACATGGTAGTGTGAGAGAGATCGAGGTACCTTAATTTACTAAGGCTGCCAATGAAACTCGGAATGGAGTTCCCACTAAAGTTAATGTAGCTTAGGTCCAAATACTGCAAATACTGCAAGTCAACCAAGGAGGAACTGAGGTTACCTTCAAGACCATAAAATCCGCGGCCAAGAGTTGAAGGAGAGAGATCAAGCCTGATTACATGACCAGATTTGTTGTTGCACCGAATTCCAATCCACTCGCAGCACTCTCTTCTTTCATCTTCATTTCCCCAGGACGAAAGAAAACCGACATCACGTCCGTGGAGATTCTCCTTGATCTCTAGCAGTGCATGCCTGTCTGCTTCTTTGCACCTGGTTGTTGCTCTTGGCCCTCCCTCTCCCGAAGCAGTAGATACCAAGGCACCTGTGAGGGAAATCAGAATTGCTAAAAGCATGAAAATTTTTTTGTTTGGTGTACTCATCCTGACAATAATGGGCATCATCAGAACAAATGGAAGGTGTGTGGTTTAGGAATAATCACTCCGTTAATCCTGGAATATATAACGAGAAGTCTACCCAAAATGTCTAGCTCAGATTACCCCATCCAATACGAGTTCTTGTCTCTATCTAGTTTTCACAATTTGTATTATTTGTGTCAATTTTTCTTTGCGTTCACATATCTAGTCGAAAGTTATTGTTGACGCAAAATCACATTTGTTTAAGTATATCTTTATTAAATTGACAGGGATGGCTTTTTTTTTTTTTTTTTTTTACTTCTTTGCCCGTCCCATAAACCAAAACTTTTCAGGGTAATTTATTTTTCTCAACAATATGTGATTCTCATTTGATCTAAAAAATCGCATAAAAAATGAAAAAACATATATAAAAATGACAAAATTCAATAAGATTTAACAATTTAAAATAATTCCCTACTTTCCTAGAGCATTCTCATAATTAAAAATGTATGTTGTACGAATTCTATTAAGTCTAAGCTCTATCGAGTGACTAATATCTATTGTACTGCTAAGAAGGGTTATTAATGATATTATTGGCAATCAATTTTTCTTGCTGACCTATGCAGAAATTTTTTATCAGACAGAAGACTATCAAAGAGTTGTAAAGCAATTCCAATATGCGCGCAAGTTGAGCTCCTATGTACGTGGGTCCATGCATGTGTCTTTTATTTTATGGTTGCATATATTTCGTATAGTTGCTCCTAGTTTCTTTTTTGTTTTCATATAAATTATAATATGTTTTGTTTAACTTGAACTCATGTAATCAATGATTTGGCAACCAAAAAAGAGAAAAATTTATGATAAGAAATATATTTTTATCTTATCAGCAAGTATTACTATTTGATATTTGTTAGATTAATGATTAATTATTGTAAATATTCATATTAAAATTTATAGCATGACATACGGAATTGTTCTTAGTTATAAATTAGGTCATTAAAAAGTTGATTTAATAATTAAAACAGCGATACCGATATATAGCTTTTTTACTTTTATTTTTTAAGAAAAATAATATGATGGAAAGTAGCTTCTTTTTTTTTTTTTAATGAATAATGTGAATGTGATGGAATTTTTTTTTTTTTTTTTAAGAATAATGTGATGGAAAGCAGTTGGCAAATCCGATTTATTTCCAGGTCTTCCGGTCAATCCCGATATGCATGCACGCTCATAGGAAGTAATTTAAAATTAACATAATAAGATGAAAAAGTTGTAGTTTTTGTTTTTGTTCTTTTTGTTCTTTTTTTAACCCGTTGCATTCTTATCTCTAGTCAAAAGTAAAATGGTAGAAATTTGTTGACGTAAAATGACATAATGTTCAATTAATTGTGTTAAATTAACATAAATGTATTTGGGTGTTTTTATTTTTTTTAATTTTTTTCCTTGTCCATTCTAAAAACCAAAAATTTTCTGTAGTGTGAATTAATATTATTGATATTGCATGAGTCTGATATTAAATTTAATCTAAAATTCATGTCAAAATAATAATTAAAAAAAAAAAAGAAATATAGCAGTAAAAGATAAAATTTAATTTTTAAAACAATTCCATACTCTTCCAAAAAAATTCTCGTAAAGGCAAATATGCATTTTACAAAATCTCAAAGTTTTAGGACGTGACTAATAAGCGTGTCTAGTACTCTGACAAAAGGGTCAAGGATAAGCTTGTTGTCTGCTGGAAATCAATTTTTAATCTGACATATATTTGGGTCCATACTCCTATACATGTTTGCTTCTACTTTCTAATGATTTTCTCTATTTTGCATTTAACCTAACCTCATATTATTAATAGTTTGGCATTAAAAAAAAGAAAGAAAGAAAGACAGAAAGAAACGGAAAAATTTAGACCACCATAGACCTTCACCAGAAAGGAAA
The DNA here is from genome assembly GCA_025413485.1 of Ficus microcarpa. Lineage (NCBI taxonomy): Eukaryota > Viridiplantae > Streptophyta > Magnoliopsida > Rosales > Moraceae > Ficus > Ficus microcarpa. The sequence goes on along the minus strand of CM046383.1, from coordinate 12,587,548 downwards.
AAAAATAAAATCAAAATCAAAATCTGTTTTTTCAACCAAGGCGCCTGTGAAGTAAATGAGTATTTGTAAAACCATAAAAATTGTTTTGGTTGGTGTACTCATCATGACAGTAATTGGTAACAAATGGAAGATATGTGGTTTTAGGAATTACTCCACAAATCCAACAATATAAAGAGAGGTCTATCCAATATGTCTAGCTTAGATCACCTTGTCCAATACGAATATACGTCTCAATCTTATTTTCATAATTTGTGTTAATTTTTCTTTACGTTCACACATTTTGTCAAAAAATTTTAGACGTATTCCAAACGAATGACCATTCATTAATACGTTGCAAATTGACATGGATCTGTCTTTTTTCCCCTTCCCGTCCCATAAATTGGAAATTTCTACGAATATGGTATTTTCATCAATAGTTTGTCTTTCGAATGTCTTTTTTTGATTATTTTAATACATATAAAATTAGCATAATTTGTTATAAATTTAACGTTTTAAGATAGTTTCCTACTCTTTCTAAGAATTCTCATAATGATAGATTTGTGTTGTATTAATGATCAAAGCTTTGTGGAATGTCTAACGAGGGGTTATGGTTTTGGGTGCGGACTTAATTGGAATGTTTAATCTAAGTTGTCCTTTCTATTTACTATATATATATATATATAAACAAGAAAAAATATGTGGAGTGACTTATGAGCGTATCTTGTATTCCAAACTGGTCAATGTTACGTTGTTGGCAGTCAATTTTTCCAGTTGGGCGTAGTATTATTGAATCGACAGAAGACTCAAAGTCTTCTAAGGCGATACCCCATTTGTACGCAAGTCGAGCTCCTATATATGTGTCTCAATATATATATATGTGTGTGTGTTTTACATATAGATGTATAATAAGTATTTGCATATATATATATATATATATATATAGTGAGTCTCCTATCTAATAACAGATGATATCCGATAATAGGAACTTCAATTACTAGAAACATGAATTCATGCTGAAGTAAATGTAAAATATGAAAAATTCACACTCACTTTAACTACATTTCCTTCTTTATTAATTTACAATTCCAATAACTGAAGTCTATATTCACAGCAACTGAAGTTCACATACCTGATTTCATATGGTACAAGATACTAGACTTTGTGTGTGTATTTTTTAACACTTGCTTCTAGTTTCTAATGTACTTTTTGTATAAGCTATAATATACTTTGTATTTGATGTGGCCTCCTGTAGTGTGGCATCAAAATATAAAAATGTTCAGTTTCTTCAAGAAAAGGGAATAAGAAAAAAGAAAATTTTCAGTTCAATGTATCGGTTTCCAAATGAAAATTTTTATATAGTAGGATTTTACGCATCCTCCTTGCAAGTAGAACCAAGATTACTGCATAATTAGTATGTGTAATGCAATATTAGTAAAATGCCTTTTACTTTGTATAAATGTAATTTGCAATTAATTAAAAAAAAACCATGTGGAATTTGGATATCTGGGACTCTATTAAATCGTGATGGATTTCGCCTAACATTATGTATTGTAATAATCAATTAAACAGTTAATTCCAATGTAATACTAAGCTTATGTTTGGAATGCAATTTGAGTTTGAGTTTGAGTTTGAACTCAACTGTGCTTTACGGCTGGTTTTTTTTTTTTTTTTTTTTTGTCTTTTTATAATAAAAAAAAATCAATAAAATTATAATTAGTTTTTGAAAAGTTAACCAATTTTAACCTAAAATTTTTATTTCATCTCAAACTCAACCCGAATACCAAACGAATCCCAATTTTCAGTAATATTTATCATGTGCTCTAATAATTCTAACTATTTCAATGATATAAGATTCTAAATAAAAAGTAAATCAACTAGTAAATATAAGGTTCTAAACAAAATGTTAAAAACTGTTAGACCTATTTAGCTTTCTAATTTGAGACCTTTTGTTTACATAAAAATAATCTATACATGTTGCTTCTAGTTTCTAATGTTCTCACAAAACTTTTAATAAATTTTGTCTTCAACGTGCTATTATTAATAGTTTCACAATTTAAAAAAAAAAAATTAGTTGCTTCAAGAAAAAGAAACAAAAATTCAAGTATAATATGTCTTTTTCCAAATGAAAAATTATATATTGTAGGATTTTTCACATGTTCCTTGAAAGTAGAACTATGTTTACTTTATAATTTGTAAAATGTGTTGTGTATAATAGAAATTATCTGCTGTCAATTATCACCAAAAACAAATATGGAAAATTACGACTCTGTTAAACCACGATGGATTTGGCTTACTAATCGGTCGTAATTTTACCTGAAAAATCTACACCAGACCAAATTGAACTGGGGTTTGATTAAATTTATTCATAATTAGCTGAAAGATTATTCGCACGTAAATATTTTACATCAATATATATCGATATAAAAAAAAAAGGCAAAAAACTGACAGAAATTCGATAATAATTTAATTGTTGAAAAAATTTTCCGGCTCTTCCCAAGACTTTTATAATGTTAAGGATGTGCTAGATGAATTATCAAAGTTTTGTGGAGTGACTAATGAGCGTCTCTTGTACTCCATAATGATCAATTATAAGTAGTTGGCAATCAATTTTTCTTGCTAATGGACATAGTTAGAAATTAATGATCCAATAGAAGAGTCAAAGTCTTCTAACCCCATATATACGCAAATAGAGCTCCTATCCGTGTCTCCATAAATATGGTATATATAAAAATATATATATATATATATATACACGCACACACATATATATGAATATAGTATCTTATGATCTGGCTATCGAATAAGTCCGTTAATTAATTATGTCTTTCTAATAAAGAACTTATAATAACTACTTGATTTACTAATAACTTTATGTAAAAATATGTGTAACATAATACCATTTTATAATTGTTCTTGCAAAAGAGAAATATCATTTCAAAATATTACGGCGTACTCATCAATTGATGGTTACAGTGACGTGCAAAGCAAAGTTAAAAGTTCGGCTACTATATAAATATCAAATGTATTTGTCTATATATATCCATAGTCTCATATCTGACACTTTAATAAAACAACTCTTGTAATTTTTTTTGCACGTTATTTTGACAGTCAATTAATTCCAATTTAACATTTTTTTTAGTGATGCTTGTCATTCGTATTAATAGTTCTAAATTGCATTGTATTGCAAAATTCTAAATAAAATAATGTTATAACTACTAAACATATTCTGTTATTGGATTTGAGACATTTTAATATATATATACATACACACACATATATATATTATAAGTTGCTTCTAGTTTCTAAAGGTTTTATATAAATTATGGTAAACTTTGTCTTTGACGTGTCCTCTTGTTATTAATAATTTGGCATAAAAAATATATCACACTATATAGAGTTTGAATTCCCCATCTTAAAATAGAACTAGGGGTTTAATCGTATTTATACTTAATTTGTTGAAATATTATTTGCTAGTAAGATTAATCTCTTAATTACCCAAAAATGGCACTTGATTGAATTTAAGCTTGTTTTCAACTTATCGATTTAAACAGATCCAATATTTGAGCTTTGATTAATTGAGAGTGCAGTTTACTCCAAAATAGTCAAGCAACAAGTTAGCCAATAATGTGATGGAAAGTCATCTTGAAAATAATGTATGGAAAGTAGTTAGCAACTGATCATAATGGACTTAGTTGCGCTTTGGTTCTAGGCCCGATCCGCAAGCACTTTTGACCATTCTCAGGTCTATTTGATAGAGTTTATTGTAAATTTCTTTTGATTTCATGGATCTAAAATCTACCTAGATGATATGTAAGAATACCTTTAGCCCTACATAGGAGTTTGTAATTAAAGCCACAAAACGTGACTTATATAAAAATTTAAACTCTTCTGAATAGATTTTAAAACTTATTTTCGAGTGTTTTAGTGAGTAAATTTCTAGTATTTTTTTCAAATAATTTTTACTATGAAAACTTTTTAAAATATAGTTTCAAGCATGCTACTGAAAAGACACTATTTTTCCCTTTCTTTTTATATTGACTAAGCAAAAAAAAAAAAAAAAAAAAAGCTCTGAGCACTTAATTTGATGGAATGCCAAATTTTCTATCATAATGTTAAAATTTTGCATTTAAATAAGAAAATAATTTTCCATATAATATCACAAGAAGTTTCACTCAAATTATTTACAGGCTAAATACATCTAACAGTGGAAAGAAAAAAAAAAAAGAGGAAGTTTATGTTTTATGTGTTTTTTACTGGTGGATTATTTTGTCGTTTCTTTGCCTGAGAACTTTTTATTTCCTTTTAAGTTAATTATCCTGTTGTGAGGATTTTTTTTATTTTTTTTCCCTAAAGAAGTTGTGAGGAAGTTTTGTTTTAGATATATAGGGAAAAAATGTGATATATAGTTCATTACTTTTCTTCTGTAAGGTTAACGATATAATAGATAAGGAACGGGACAAATATAAAAAAAGTCTCTCCAGTGGGGAATCCCCATTCCCAACCCTGTTTTTATTTAAGTGGATATGGGAATGGTGATGTAGATGGGGACGGGAAAGCATTCTCAGCCCCACTTCGTCTCATTGTCATTCCTACTTCAACTCTTTTTCTTCGATAAATCTTTAATTTCTCTTTTTCTAATTTGTTTCCATCTTTCTATAACTACATCTCTTTCTCTAATTATTGGTTCTGGCTATTTAATTTCGATCCTACATCACATTCATCAAATCTCAAGTCTTTTGACACATAAAGGACTATACATCAACCTGCCCAACCTGGTAAACCCACTAGTTCCCTAAATCCAACCCCCAATAAATAGCCCAATTCAAGATTATTAAAAAGAGTAATTGACAGGATTATTGTCACCTTTTATTTGTGTGTACCAGCCTAATACTATAGTTTTATTTCCGTGTCATTCAATAACAAATGCCAACATAGTCAAAGGAAAAGAAAAAAAATGAATAGACAAAAATGCCCTCGACTTCTTCCCTTTTTTTCTCTTTCTTAATCATGACCTCTAACAATACTAATCACCGAATTCTAGTCGTTAAAGATATTTTAATTGACTTTTTTTATATGTTCTACCAGAATAATTTATTTTTTTGACCTAGATATGATTGAACATATCTCATTTTGTTAGAAGTTGTTTTGTTTTTAACATAGATTGATGGACGTCTCTGATTAAAGAGTTGCTTAGCGAAAGATTCTAATATAATATATTTTATATTTTACAATAATATATATTTTAAACATAGACAGCTAGACATTTTTTACTCTAGTTGCTAGAAGATTAAAGTAAAATATTTTTATATTCTACCACAATATTTTTTTTGTTTTTAACATTGATGGTCATATGTCTTTGGCTCTAATTATGGGGCCGATCTCCAAAGAGATACGAATATAATTTTTTTCATATTCAGTTAGAACCTTTTTGTTTTTAATATAAATGACCAAAAATCTCTGGCTCCAATTGTCGGAGCTACTTGTTGGAAATATTAATTTGATAGATTATTATTTCTTATGTCAAAATTTAAGTGTTAATTGAGAAAAAATATAGATATATGCATTAGATAGTCTAAGGTAACTTCAAAATGCATGGTACACATTTTGAATAAAAGCAAAAAGGAGGGTACAAAAATGCAAATACCACTCTCAGTATTTTAAAAAATTCTTAGGGTCAAACTTTTTCTTTCACTGTCAATTAATGGAGGGGATGTCACTGTAAATTTTTTTAAAGATCATGGGATGCTGACGTTATTTGTTTTGATCAAATAGATGCCTCTATGTTTCGATAAAACTCAGGAATATCAATGTAATTTGCTCTTTTCTTTTTAAGTTTATTTTGTACTTTCTTAGGTAAAATCAAGTGCTGATTGGGAAAATGCATAAATTTGTGTATTAAACATAATTAGACGATATAAAATTTAAAGCCTCTAAATGTAGGGTATTATTTTTGAACAAGAGCAAAATGTAAGACAAGAAAAATAATGAATAACCCAAAATATTTGGACAGGTTTTTATATGTAATTTGTTCGTGATATCTCAAGAAAGACATTGCTTGCTTGTTATTTTTATTTAAATTTGTATTGTAGTTAAGTGGAACTTACAAGCAATGTCTTTTTGGGTTGTAAATATAAACCCGGGGGGGGGGGGGGGGGGGGGGTGGGTGTGGAGCCAAAAAAAAACCTACATAAATTTTAATGGATGTGAGTAAAAAAGACTGATGTTGTCAAAATATTTTTAAGTTTAGGTGGTTGATTGTAAAGAAAAAATATTTACGGACTAAATTGCTAAAGTCGAAAAATTTAGGGGATGTTTCTGCAAAATAGCGCACTCCACTCTACTTGGGCATTGAGAATGAACATTTCGGACAGACAGACGTAAACTTCGTTTTTGTTTGCAATTGTCAAGTGAAAAAAACCCAAAAATGAAATCTGTTTTCAGATCAGTCTCGGAGCTTAGAACAACAACAACAAACCACCAGCTTCTCCTTCTCAATCTCCGGTCCCACTACGCCACCAAATCCACCAAACCCACTAAACCCCTTAAACCCTCCGACCCCTCCGAACCCAAACCCACCGCCGCTTCCACATCTCCCGACTCTCCGCCGAGATCTTGGACCAGCTTCTCACCACAACCCACCGACCCACCACCGCCGCCGTCGCCACCACCTACGTCACCACCGCCTTCAGCGGCGGATTGGGCCAGGTCCGGCGAGATTCCGTTCCAGGCCAGGGTGGCCAACTCCGTCAACCTCATCGGTTACGTCCAGTCTCCGGTTCGGTTCCACTCCACCCCCAGTGGCTCCTCTTGGGCCTCTACGGTCATCACCCAGAAAATTGGTCAAAATCATAATCATAATCGTGATGATGCTGATGATTGTTCAGATTCTCTTCCTCTCTGGTAATTTCTGAACTTTTTTTTTTCCCCTCTTTTTAGTTAGGGGTTTTTGTTTTTGTTTTATTATTGCTTAGCTTGGATAAGTAAGTGTTTTACTCTGAATCTGGTTTTCCTAGTTTTTATTGGGTTATTTTATATACACACACATATATATATATATATTTTTTTATAAAGAGTGAAAAATGATTGGAATTTGATTTGGATAATCGAAGAATGAGTAATTACCCATTATAGATTAAGCTTCATTCAATGAGAAAAATGAAAACTTTAGAGAAAATTCTTTATAGGACTAAAAGCTTTCCTTGCATGACCCGAATGGAAAAGAACTGAAAATTCTGTTTAATTGCTATTCAGGAATAGCGGGGGTAATTTGAATAATTTTATATATATCAAAGGGCATGATTAATAAATTTGATAATTTAAGGTTCGTTTAGGGGATATTTCTATATGATGTTTTTGGAAATTGGAGATGAGTTTACTTTTGAATATATACATGTGGTAAACATGTAAAAGTGAAAAAACTAAAAATTTGTTTGGAGAAAATATATTAATATGGATCTTGTTTCGTTATTTTCAAAATTTTATGTAATTTAAAAAAAATCATCTAATTTGAACTTAAAATGACAAAGTTATATACTTTTAAAATTTAAGTTTACTATAGATATTTAAAAATGTGAATAGTATAATTTAATATATGTTTGATGTACAAGATTATGAAATATAGGATTAAACCAAATTTCAATCTTTTATTTAAAGGGGTGTTTGGTGTTTTATCTCATTTTAAATTAAACTGTACTTTTTCATTTCAGTTTTTATCGTTTTTTAAAAAAATTATTTTATTTCTTCTGAAAAAAATTTTTATCTTTTCTGAAAAATTAATTAAAATTATTATTAAAATTTAAAAATCTTAACTCAAACTCATTCATCAAATATTCCTGTGAAGAAATTTTAAAAGACAATAATGGATGACTTTTATCCGCTCGGGACCGAATCCCCAAGGGGATTTAGCTGTTCCTGCTGGAGCATGGGATCCCTTGCTGAGGCCCACGAGTGATGAAGGCCAATAATATTCTTGGGCTGGGTAATCTCTATGGATCTCTTTTATTTTTGTTGTCATTAACGTGATAGAAGGAGAATCAGGTCTTGTCGTCGTCGTCCTTTTTTTTTTTTTTTTTTTTTTTTTTCAAGGAAAGTTGTGGGTTGGGTATATTAAAATTTTTTTTGTTTTTCCTAAAAAAAAAAAAAGGGTTTTTCGTTTTAAATTTTGTTTTCTAAATTTAAGATTTATTTTTCCCTTAGAAAAAAAAAATTTAGTATAAAATTTAATCATATTCTATCCTAACAGTACATCACCAAATAAAGGATAGGGTTATGTAAAATATAATCTTATCTTTTTCTATACAATCCAATCGAAATCTCAATATTGTGCTATGCAGTGTAATCTTATCATACGCACCAAACGGATTCTAGAAAGTACTTCTTAAAAATAATAATAAAATAAACAGCCAAACAAACAAATAAAGGAAAACGAAAAGTGCGTTTGATCCACATCTACATGTTTTATACGAGTGTAAGCCTCCTCCTCCTCTCAAACAAGAGTTCACTCAAAAACCAAAAAACAGAAATTTTTTTTTTTGAACAACAAAAGCAAGAAATTAAAATGAAAAAGAAAAAAAAAAAAAAAAAAAAAAAAAAGAAGCAAACTTTCCATTCACCTGTTAGGTTTCTGTCGTCCATCAATGGCGACCAACGTCGAGAAAAGCTGTCATTGACAATCTCATAAGCTTCCTTGACAATTCCAACGTTGGTGAAGACAGAATTATACCACGAATAGGCCCTATCGTTGGAGACTTATTCCCGACTAAATTGAGACGATGGAGATTGGCAAGAGGAAGGGGATTAGAGAGAGAGGGAAGGAGAATGAGAGGAGATAAGGCGGGTGAAGGATATGGCTCCGATTATGATTTTCTATTAAAATTAATTTTATTTATATCAATAAATTCTTTTTGCTGGAAATATTGATCTCAATTTTCTTATAAGAAGGATTTATATTCTAAACTATATTTGATTAATTTTTTAATGTATATCTTCCCAACAATTTTGTCAAGTTTTGAGACAGAAGTTAAAGAAAATGACAATTTGAATGATTTTGTATATACCACAAATAGCTTAGTGAATTAGGATACATAATACAAAGGACATTCATAAAATTAATCCAAATAAAAAATTAGGGATTTATAGTTAATTAGTCTTTAATTCTTAAAGATTTTTTTTAACAAATGAGAAAAGTTTTTAAAAATTAGTTAAATGGCTCATTTTCTTAAAATAGTCAATTAATTTTCTTAGGGGAAAGTTTTTGAATGACACAAATTTAAAAATCATTGCACCAATATGACACAAAAGGAGTGGTAATAGACCAATATGACCCAAAATTAAACTAAAATAAACTAAAGTGTATGTCATATTGGTCAAGATGGGGGAGTTTGTGTTATGTAGGTCAATAAATGGAAAAAAAAAAAAAAAGTTGTTATCTGGATAATTTTCTCTTTTTTTTTTTTTCCCTTAAATGACCAGTTTGTGATTGACTAATATTGTTAATTTGGTTAATTAGTGATTGACCATGATGCAAATAACTAATTTTCATAATGATTGACCATAATCCATCATTGATTGACAAATAAAAAAAAAAAGGCGAACGTTCATAAAAAAAAAATTTAGTCATCTTGCCTAACTTTCCTAAAGCATTCTTTCTTTCATCTTAAAAGAAAAACTATTGTATCACACTCAATTATTAAGGAATGTAAACGATCTATATCAAATATCCCACTCTCTAACTTTCAATGCCCTAAAAGAAAAGAAAGGGGCCAAAAAAAGCTTGGCTTCACCACCATCCCAAGAACATCTCCAACGGTGTTTAATTTTTTAAGACATGTTCGATTTTTATTATCATTTTTAAAGAGTTAGGAACTCAAATTCTATACTTCATGGATAAATAAGCCAATCAAATATAAAAACCGTACACCTTAATATTCAAGTCTACTAGATTTTTCATAGACCCTATAAGAGAAAGCGAGACTTTTTTGTTTTCCTTTTCTTTTTGGGAATGGAAAGCGGGAAATTTTGTAAATCAATATCAATAAAAATCATTTAGAATAGAAATCTCCGTTTGGATTGCACGTTCATTTTCGGAAAGAAAAATTTTCTTATTTTAAATAAGAAATTTTTTTCATTTTGAAAATAAGATGGTGTTTAGATATGTAAAAAATTTTCTTCTTAAAATAAAAAAATTATTTCAAATCAGAAAAAATAATGTTAAGAATTGTACATTGTGAAAAGATTTTTGAAAAAATACATTTTCTTCTTTCAAAAAGGTATTATAGAAAATAAATTTAAAAATGATATAATTTCTTTTTTCAAAAATGAGAAATGGAAAAAATTAGGAAAAACACTATATTGTAAAAATTTTTCAATTTCTAAAATCAGATGCCATCCAAACAAGGGGTTAATTTTGAATGAGAGAAAGATTGTGAGCAGGAGGCACGTTGACCATATGTACAACAATATTATTGAACTATTAACCATTAGAGAGGTTCCATTAGAAGGTCCACTTTTTCTATTAGTATTATCTATTAATATCTACATAAAAAATTTACAACACAGGATTATAAATATCTCCATTAAAAATTCACAATACACAACACAAAACTGTTTCAAACATAGTTCAAACAGTTTGAAAAATTAATCCGATAATTAAAACAAGTCCCAATCATAGAAATTCTTTAACCATAAATCCATTCGGGTTGACAATTTGCTTTGGTAATTATTCAAGTTATATTTAAATAACAGATTAACCATGCACGGCATGTTGGGCTATTTGATATATTATCATCATGCATCATCTATAAGATGAAAGAACTCAAAAGAAATTGGCACAAATATAATTGTCGCAATACCAAAATCCACTGCCCAGAATTTCATGCATAAGTTTCTTTAACTTCAAGAAAAAGGGACACTAAGATTAAGTACCAAAAGAATAGGAAAGACAAAAAGGAACAAGTCTTTGCTCGTCAAAAAGTTACATAAACGGGAACGACCAAAACTGTCGCACAGTCCTATTTCAAAGTCTAAGCCACAAGAGTGCTCGCGGTAGTGGATTCACTGCAAAATAACAAAGAAGAAAACCGTAAGCACTTGAAGTAACCAACATCTCATTCTAACATAAAGATATAGACCAGCGCAATTCATGAAACAAGACGAGTACTTACTATTTCCACACCGGTGGGAGCTTCTTTGTCTTCTTGTAGTACCGTGCAAGGCGATGGATCCTGCTCTCAACCAGAATCAACCTAAACTTGGAATCTTTGTCCTTCCTGTTCCTCTCCAAATGCTTCCTAATTGAAACTGCCTTCTTGATGAGATGGTACAGATCCTCGGGAATTTCCGGAGCAAGACCTAAATACCACGTAAAAAGGAAGATAAGAGTTTCAGCAAGTTGGGATTTATCTTCAAGTTAAATCATCAAACAAGAAGGCTACGAACAAAAAACACACCATGAGCCTTCAGGATACGCAATATCTTGCTCCCTGTGACACTCTTCACTTGGGCGATCCCGTGAGAATCACGAAGGATGACACCGATTTGAGAGGGAGTCAAACCCTTCTTGGCAAACTTGCAGATGTTCTCCTCAACCTGAAAGGAAGAATCCAACTTCATAACCAAACTACACTAAGCGAGAACAAATTCTACCGCAGCCAAAATAGAAAATGAATGATGGGCCTTTGACATGAAATCCCAAAGGATCAATATTTTCTCACCTATGCCCCCCAATTTCAGGGTCATTCCCACTCTGTCCCCTAAACTTAAAAAGTCCCACTTTATCCTTTGAACTTTGAACTAGTCTCATTTAACCCCCTTTGTATGAATTCATTAAAAATAGACGGGAAAAGAGGTGATTTCTCTCATTAAACCACTTATGTTAGGATTTTGATTAAAAACAAACGGAAATAAGACCAGATGAGCTAATTAACTTTGTACCATCTCTTTTTTAACAAAAATTCTACTAGAGGAGGTTAAGTGGGACTAATGCAAGGTTCAAGGAGGAAAAGTAGGAGCTTCCAAAGCTCGGGGGCAAAGTGAGAACGACCCTTCAGTTTAGGAGTATAGATGAAAATAATCCAATCCAAAATCAAGAGATAAACAACCAGGTTAAGCTTCCATTTGTCCAAAACTTCAGATATTACGTAATATCTGACAAATCAAGAAAAATTCTCCAGTTCCCACACAGAGAGTGATTTGCACAGAACAACTATACAGCAACTCAGCTATGTCATAAATATTAACCAGGCCTGCAAGCAATTCTTCTAACTCCATTATAATTATTAAAAAAATGGTAAAAGCAATGCAGATACAAGTAGGACTAAATAAAATCAAAAGGGCACCTAAAAATTTTTGACAAAAATCTTCTTCCGATAAAATAAAAGTGGAATAAACCTATGTCAAAGCAATTGACATTGGCATTTGCGGATTACAATGAAAACCATTGAAAATCAATGAACAGAGCTAAGCAACAAAACAGAAACCAAATTGAATTATAATAAAACACCATTAAATAAATAATTAGCAAAAAAAAAAACCATTAAATCAATAAATAAATTAATGAAACTCACATCCTGAGAAGAGATCTTCAACCAGCTCGGAGGAGTTCTCTTGTACGGAAGAGCCGAAGCTGAAATACCCTTACTATGAGGGGAAAAAAAAAAAAAACAAAACGATTAAATTCAGAAAATTCAAGGGCTTTTTACAGAATCTAGGGCTAGGATCGGAGAAGAGAGAGATGACACGAACCCTCGACTATGCATGCGACCCATGGTGACGGACTGGCTGGTCTCTGTGCCTCTGCTGGTAACTCTAGCTTCTCCTCCCCTCTCTCTGCCGCGCTGCTGACTGAGAATCCCCTACGATGAAGAAGAAGAGGGAGGCTGTGGATGCTAGGGTTTTAAAAAACTTTTGCTTAATTGCAGTGGCATCCTTGGGCTTTTTTTGTTTTTCGACTTGATGGGCTGAATGTTGGGCCTCAATAGGCCCAACTCAGGCATAGTGTTGTCTTGGAAATGAACCAAATCATGAACGGGCCATAATGTGGCCCGTGTTTGGATGCGGGGAAATCTCACTTTGAGATGATCTCACGCCCAAAAATTCCCATACCTTTCTTGTTTGGACCAACCGGCGATTAAAAAAGTATTTCTTTATTTTTAGAACAAGAAGTGGAACTACAAGAAAGCTTTCTTTATGCATATCCAATTCATTTTCAAGGAGACTTTCCCCAAGAAATGGGTAAAAAAAAAAAAAAAAAAAAAAGGAAAGATCAGAACATGGGAATATATCTGATACCAAATAATGGCAAATAACCTTTTTGCCAAAATAATTAAAATAAATAGTAAATTTTTAAATATTTGAAGAAAATATTAAATTTATTAAGTGAATAGAAATTTTATTGGATAAATAAAATTTATTATGTAAATTATATATTAATAAGAGATAAATATATCATTTATCTGATAAATTGTTATTTATGGCTATTTATTCTAAAAGTTTTTTAAACAGGCTTTTTTTTTTCTTTTCTTTTTGAACTCGGGAAACATGCTATTTACTTCTTCTTTCTCTAAAGGGTTATTTTGATAAACAGCACCTAAATTGTGTTATTTAGTCACTTTCTAACTTTTAGTTTCATATTTGACATTAACTCGAACTTTTGTATTGTTACGAAAATAGTCTCTATTAAACATTTCCAGATAGCGTGAGCTTTAATTAAAGTTAAATCATAATTAATTATTTTTTATAAGAAAATTGTATCATCAGAAAAGCTATATGACATAAAATTTACGCTACACATATTTTTTTAGGTAATATGTTATATATATCTTTAATTAAAATACAACGTCTTTCCAAAAAACTTTAATTCAGGTATAATTTTCTTTCAAAAGATAGTTGATTATGATTGTATCTATAAATAAATATCATATGATCAGAACGTGTTCAATTTTTATATAATTGTTTTTAACAAAATATTAACAAAGAGATTATTGGCGTAACAATAAAAAAGTTTAGGAGAGTGTAATGTTTAAAAACAAAAATCAAAGGTTAAAATAAAACATGATGTATAATTCATGAGTTTTTAATAAAATTAATCCTTTTTTAAATAAATTTATTATTTATTTAAATATTTTTTTAATAAAAAATTATTATTTATTTGCTGAAAAATATTATTTACACAATTTCCACGCGTTGTAACTCGGCAAAAGTCTCCTCTCATGTCCCCACTCCCGTGATGAGCTTTTCGACCATTTTCGTTTTGGTTTTGTCGTCCATCGTCTTTTTCCAAACGATGTGATGATGTTAAAGTGACTTCAAAGTTTACATGTGATATTCTTTTCTCAGCTCTGCAAAGAAGTTTGGAGAAAGTGCTTTTTTTTTTTTTTGGCGAGAATTTTGCTTCGTTCATTAAATTTTATTAAATTGTAATACTCGTTTAAATTAACATAATTTTGATATATCTGATGATTTAATTATATATTTTATAAATAGCTTCTCTTTTTTGTTTTACTCCGATGGTGCAAAAAATTCTTGGCATTTTTATGGATTATTTCAATAACTGTCCCAAATTTTATGAATTAAAAAAACCCCCAATAGTTGTCTTAAAATTATCAATGATTGATTGTCGAATCTAATTGACCAGTACGTCAATTATGTTAATGGTAAGACAAACATTCTACTATTTTTTTAAAGAATTGATCAAAATCGATAATTTCACCTAATTTCTCCGCTTTAACATAAAGTCTATTAATTGAATAGCACAAAATTCCTATCAACTCCTAAGAAGAATTACAAAACCCCAGTCTAGTGATGCCAAAGAATCCATAGATTACTAGGTTTATTGAATATCTCTTGTTTGTTCATGTGGTTCTTGAACAAATAAAAAAAATTAAAAAAAACAAAACAAAACAAAACACAAAACAAAAAACAAAAGGGGGTGTCAGAAAAAACTTTGGCGTATTTTGTTCTGTTCATTCATGCATACACAGTGTATACATAGGGCAAACAAAAAAAAAAAAACAAGCCGAGGATTAAAAAGGGAGTGGAGAAAGTGTTTGCCAACCAAAAAGGTAAAGAAAGTGGGACACAAAATTTAAAGCATGAATTTTTTTTTGTCTTGCTCATTCATCTGTACTTTGTTTGTTAGAAAGTGAATGTAGAATTATCGATTTTCCCTCTCTTTGCTGTTAAAAAGAAAAAAAAGAAAAAAAATTCTTCCAAACTTCTCTCATCTCTTCTTTTATTTTATTTTTATCTTCAACAATGTGTAGGAAAATTGTATAATAGGAATTGTACTTTTGTTTTTGCTAGACTGATAACAGTAAATAACAAATTTATGTCGTAAATAATTTGTTTATTTGTTGAAAAAATATTATTGATCTAGTAAATTTTCTATTTATTTAGTTAATTTTCTATTTAGTTTGAATGCATTTGATTCGTTAGTTGGAAATGAAATTTTTAAATTACAGTTAGTTGAATTTTCAAATACTAGTTATAATTTTTATTAACTTTTTAAGAAAAAAAAAACTAATATGGAAAAATTGAGTTTGAGATGTCGAACCAAATGGAGGCTTAATAAATTTGTTATTTACTGCAACTATTTAAAACCTTGTTATTTACTTTGATTACTTTCGTAAAAAATACTATTGTTACAATTTCTCCGGTTATTTTAATTATTAAATCAACTTTTAACCGGTATGATATATGATTAACGATAAATAATCATATTTGTCGATGTAAATTTTTAATATTAATACTCATACATCAAATCATTAAAAAGTTAATTTAATTACTAAAATGAAAATACCTATGCCTATTGTAAGTTTTGCTTAAACGAAAAATACTTTGATGAGGAGTACTTTTATAAAACGCTGAGACAATATTGGACGGAGAGACCCACTTTGAGACTGAGCCAGTAAGCACTACTGAGCAGTTCATGACAGCAAGAACATTGAGAGTACCCTTTTTTTTTTTTTTTTTTGTTGGTAGAAAAGGATTCAAGATAGAGAGTACTTTTTAACTTATGATGATGATTTCCTTCAAATGTAGAAAATATTTATCAGATTATAGAAAGTAATGTTCTCATCATGTCTAGGTAGTAGGTACAATATTTTCAAAATTTGAATGGTGAAACAAGAAAAACCATTACTAAACGAAGATGAAAAGTGGGGTTATTAATATATTTTCCACTATTTGGCTGATAATAAATTTAAATAAAATTTTTTTTAAATCACAACTAATTGTTTTTTTTTTTTTTTTTTGGGTTAAAAAAAAGTCCAGTAATAGGACAACCAATTTTAATATTCTTCTTGTGGACGTTACCAAAGAGACTCTCCAGATACTGATAGAAATATTCGTTAAAGATCCTATGTGTAGGCCCAATCCTCGATGAGGAGCATATCATTTCAGCCTTGCCGAATGTGTTAATGGTAATGATACATGAGAGCATGGTCTCAGGCACTCTCCATCGAATACTAGGGTTCGCATTTAAGATCCTAAGACGATCACTTAACACTTGAATCTTTGACCACTAACCTGTCGTGGTAATCCATTATTGCTGGGCGACTACACTGACTACACTCGATGGTCGCTATTTATTATTGTTAGGATTTTGTAAGATTCGACTGTACATTTGGTGAAATAAATTCTAGTTCAAGTTTTCACCCATAAGATCATATTTCCTTCTGGTGTGTCCCCCACAAAGATCTGTCCCATTCTATTCTGCCTATTCCCATATGAGAGAAAAATGGATTCACAGGCTCAACAAGGAAAGGCCCTAGTGTTCACGCTCACATAAAACGACAATGTAACATCATTTTCAAGTTCACATGTTGCTCTTTAGCCTTTCCATCCATGATTCATAAAACCAGAAAAAGTAAAAGGAAAAAGTAGAAGTTCACATGAAGCTTTTAGAAGAAGGGGCTCGTACGTTTGTTTTGTGAATGGCCTGCAAAAACAAAGAGGATGATCACTCAATCAAAACATTAAAAAAAAAAAGAAAAGAGAGAGAAAGAAAAATGTAAATTTCATTTTGGACACATATAATTTATCCTTAAAAGAAATTTATTTTCGGTCTAGATATGTCAATATTTTATAGGGCAAAATACATGCTTTTTAATTAATTTTCTTGGATGAAATCTAGAGTTCCTTATAGGAGTGTGTCAACGTAGATTTTGAATAAAAATGAGGTTACTGTAGAATTCTTTTTAAATAATAAGCAGAATGAAAGAAGAATAATTAGCAAGTGGAAATCTGCTGGTAATGGTACTTTTATGCTCTGTGGATGATAAACATACCAGCTAGACTTGGGCAAAAAAAAAAAGTACTTTTTGCCCTACTTCTTTCCCGACATAGAAAGCAGGAAATCCTGGTGTTAAGGGCCTTTTTCCTCTCCATTCCCCGCCATTAAAGCGGTATGTTGAAAGCTCGATCACGGTCATTGTTTTGTGTTCTAAAGTATGCCAATGTGCCTCCCCTTTTTATACAAAGTCTGAAAAAGGACCCTTTATTGCTATCACAACAATGGCGAAGTCAGGATATTTTTCTTGGTTAATGCAAATAATTACAACAAAACCTAAAAATGACTGATTTTTCATAACATTCACAAGAGAAAATACTCTTTGTCGCTAATAACAATGAACGAAAAATAATCAAGTTTGATGTAAGAGGAGTGATAGATATCCTTAATTTAATAATTTAGCTATATGAAACATTAGCCCTACTGATTTAAGATTTTAGAGTAATGGGTATTAAATCTGTTACTACGGATCTTTTAATTTTATGAGCAATTGGGATTTTGTAAACTTTGGGGTCATAATTTTATGTTTTCAAATTTTAAAAGGGTTTGTTATATACATTTAGGTTAAAAGAAGAAAAATGAATTTCCTTCATCCATGCTCTCGCTCGATTAAATCTACAATTAAATAAGATTTTCAAGCTTAATTTTCCTACTATTAAACAAAATTGCAAATACTATTAAAAGAAAAACCACATTTATGGTCCTCCAACTGTAATTTGAAGCCTAAACAAAGAAAACAACAACATGACATATAAGGCATACTTAACTTGTACATTTATTATGTTATAAAAACAAACATGAGTAGATTTACGTAGGTATGATTTGAATAAAAGAAATTGACAAACATTGTATTGTCAAATGTCAACCACTTTACGGTACAAAGGGAAGATAAGCACGTGTAAGTTCACGGGTTAATTTGATTGATGATTAAATACTGTCGAATGTCCAATTATAAATTATTACATATTATAAAAATAATTGTCTCAATCACAGACAATCTCTTCTACAATCATAACTGTACGGTCCATAAACTGCTTGGTTAGGACCCACCACTTCTCAGTTTCCCAACGCTCATTACCAGCTTGAGATTCAAATTCCCTCTCACTCCAAACCCCACTCTTCACTCTCACCTCGAACCTCCCAAAAAAAAAAAAAAAAATCCCACGTTTTCCCACACTCTCCCACTCGGAAAATCCTCAAGTTGGAAGAAGAACCACAAGAAACGAAAAGAAAAGAAAAGACTACTCTGCATTCCCTTTTCTCTCGGTTTCCTCCCAACCAAACACACCTGCTCATCAACTTTCTTGCTTGGTCAGGTAAATATACATTCGGACACATTCCGGTGTCATTTTCCGGCACTTTCTCAGAAGCCAAACATGCGGCCACCAACATTCTCTCTCCTCATCCTCTTCCTCATCGTCTTCCTTGTCCATAATCCTTTACTCTCTCTCTCCTCGGTTTCCGAGCTCGCGGTTCTGATGGAGTTGAAGGCCTCGCTGGACCCAGAAAACCAGTACCTGAGGTCGTGGGCTGGGCGGGGCGAGCCCTGCGGAGGAGGGTTCGAGGGCGTGGCGTGTGACGAGCAAGGGCGTGTGGTTAACATATCTCTGCAAGGGAAGGGGCTGTGGGGCCAAATCCCGCCCTCCGTGGCTGGTCTCAAGAGCTTGACTGGTCTCTACCTCCATTTCAACTCTTTGAATGGGAAAATACCCAAGGAAATCACCTCCTTGGCTCAGCTCACTGATCTCTATCTCAATGTCAATAATTTATCTGGTGAAATTCCCACCGAGTTTGCCAACATGCCTAATCTCCAAGGTGGGTCTTTACCCTCCCCCCCCCCCCCCCCCCCTTTTTTTTTAATTTAAAATTTGCCCAAAGTTCACTTTTTTATATCTGGGTTCTTCTTTTTCTTGCCCAAAAGTCTCAACTTTGTTCCTCTCAGGAAAACCAAAAAAAAAAAAAAAAAAAAAAGAAAAATGAAAGGAAAAGACCCAACTTTGTTTACATGTGTTTTGTTTTCTTTAGCAAATCTTTTTGAGTTTAGATTCATGATAGATATATGTGTGTGTTTTTGTGTGTGTGTGTGTGTGTAAACTATATTTTGAGGTTGTAAGCTTGTTTCAGTTTCGTCAGCTGTATTAGTTTTGTGTCTAAACTTTTCACGTTTAACTCTATAGCTTTTGTTTGACAGATTGAATTGAGTATGCAGTTAAACTTAAGAGTTTTCTCAACTTTGTTTCTCTCTAGAAAAAAAAAAAAAAAACTCAACTTTATTTACATGTATTTTGTTTTCTTTAGCCAATCTTTTTGAGTTTATCATCATGATACATAAATACACACACACACACACATATATATATGTGTGTATGTATTTTGAGGTTGTAACCTTGTTTCAGTTTTGTTAGCTGTTAGTTTTGTGTCTAAACTTATCATGTTTGACTCTATAGCTTTTGGCAACCTTGTTTTCCCAAGTTTACTTTATTTTGATTGTGCCAGTTAAAACATTATGCGTTTATTAATTTTTTTTAAAGCAAATTGGATGGACATTTTAGATTAACCAGAGAATTTTTACAATTGCAGACCTTTTTTTTTTTGTGTGAAATTTGAATTTTCTTTGTTTATTTGCAGTTTTGCAGTTGTGTTACAACAGGTTGACTGGAAGCATACCACTGCAACTGCGAAACGTGAAAAGGCTTAGTGTTCTTGCTCTTCAATACAATCAGTTAACCGGTTCAATCCCGGCGAGTTTGGGTGAGCTACAGACCTTAACAAGGTTGGATTTGAGCTTCAACAACCTCTTTGGTTCTGTCCCTGCAAAATTAGCTGACGCCCCCATGTTACGAGTCCTCGATATCCGAAATAATTCGCTCTCCGGGACCGTTCCGCAAGGTATTATGATCTTAAGTACTAACTTAGTCAAGCTTCTAATTCTACTTAATTTTAGTTAGTAACTTGATATACGTTTAATGCAGCTCTTAAAAGACTCAATGGAGGATTCCAATACAAAAACAATCCACACTTGTGTGGAGTTGGGTTTCCTGACTTGCATGTTTGCTCGGCCAGTGATGGTTGGGACCCGAATAGGCCCGAACCATATCAACCTGGCAACATTTCTGCAAACGGCCTCCCAAACTCTCCCCAAAATCGTTCGGCAGAAGATCTTCCTGAGTCTGCAAATTTGAATCCGGATTGCAGCGGAACCAGCTGTTCAAAAACATCAAAGTCTCCTCAAATTGGTGTGGCTTTGGGGGTTATTGGACTTTTTGTTGCTTTTACTGCTTCTGGGCTTTTCACGTTCTCGTGGTACCGCCGACGGAAACAGAAAATCGGGAGTGCTTTTGACTCATTGGATGGCCGGCTTAGCACTGACCAGGCCAAGGAGGTTCACAGGAAGAGTGCATCTCCTCTCATCAGTCTGGAATATTCGAATGGATGGGACCCAGTTGCTAAAGGTTGTAGTACTGGATACTCTCAGGAAGTTCTTGAGAGCTTCATGTTCAATTTAGAAGAAGTGGAGCGCGCCACTCAGTGCTTCTCGGAAGTGAATTTGTTGGGGAAAAGCAGTTTCTCTGCCGTATACAAGGGAATCTTGAGGGATGGGTCGGTTGTGGCGGTGAAGTGCATTACAAAGACGAGCTGCAAATCTGATGAAGCAGAATTCCTGAAGGGACTGAAGATATTGATGTCGTTGAAACATGAAAATCTTGTTAGGTTGAGAGGCTTTTGCTGTTCAAAGGGCAGGGGAGAGTGTTTCCTTCTCTACGATTTTGTCCCGAATGGAAGCCTCTTGCAGTATCTTGACGTCAATGAAGGCAGTGGTACCACTCTTGAATGGTCGACCAGAGTATCCATTATCAATGGCATTGCCAAAGGTAAATTTAAAGAGTGATTTTAGTGAGTTTTCCATGATCCCAAATGTTCCCCCCTTAAAAATCAAAATTTTGATGTGATTCATTGCTTATTGTAATTTCCGTGCATTGGACATTGATATTCGTTTGGAAACAGGTATTGCGTATTTGCACGGAAGCAAAGGCAACAAACCTGCTATGGTTCACCAGAACATATCAGCTGAGAAGGTCCTCATTGATGCCAACTATAAGCCGATGATCTCAAACTCGGGTCTGCATAAACTTCTAGCAGACGATATTGTCTTCTCCCTGCTCAAAGCTACTGCTGCCATGGGATATCTGGCTCCTGAGTACACAACCACTGGTCGCTTCACCGGAAAAAGCGATGTATATGCATTTGGTGTGATTGTATTTCAAATCCTCACTGGAAAACAAAAAATCACTCAATCTGCTCGCCAAGGGGCAGAGTCGTGCAGATTTGAGGACTTCATAGATCAAAACCTTGAGGGAAAGTTTTCTGAAGCTGAGGCAGCGAAACTTGGAAAACTGGCTCTTATTTGCACCCATGAATCTCCTAATCACAGGCCATCCATAGAAAATGTTATGCAAGAATTAAATGGGTTTATCAGTTGTTGATGTTCCTACCAAGTTTTGGCCTCAATTTTCAAAGGACGGGGTAATTGGGTATGATGAAATATTTACTAACCATGGTTTGCTGCTGAAATAGGGATCTCCCGACTGTTGTATCCTTTCTTGAAGACTGAAATTTTGAATGGCTCTTACTTGTTTGTTGTAATTTGTAGGACGAACGTTAGTTCATTTAGATGGATATCTACGTTATAGATGCGAATGGCTATCCGTTTTTAGGACTTTTAATTTCAGTTTCTGTACCGTTTGAACTCTAGACATGTAAAAAAGGCAGGTTTTTATCAGATGTGCATCTTTGTTAACTAGCAATCAAAATAGAATTGCAGATTTGGAATCCTCCAACCAAGGCCAAATGTCAACACCAAAATCATACAATATCGTAGCTCGTCTTGCTATCTAATCTGCTCATTCTGGTATTGAATGTTATGACAATTCATATTTGTTTCGTTGTCTACTAAACTTGTAGCAATTGCCAACTATGAATGAACCAATAAAATCTCTCTGCGATAAATAAACAAAAAAACAAACATACACATCATAGTTTCTTTTACTTACGGAGGGAAGCTTCCTGTTCAAGCCTTAATGACCTCAGAGTTGGACGTCCATAATCCGTTCAACATGGAATAAATCTCTGTAACTTGAGGGTGGAAGTTGTCTTGCACCAAAAACTCATGAACAACTCCCTCGAGTTCGATTCTACTGCAACCAGGAAGTTTATTAACGTTTCTTTCCCTCATCATCGTCCTAACTTTGCGAACATCATCCCACATACCAAGGCCAGCGTACATATTGGACAAAAGCACATAGAAACTTGAATTGCAAGAATCCTGCCGAATCAAGTTCTTCACTATTGGCTCTCCAATATCGAACTTCTTATGACTCTTGCACGCGCTAAGCAAAGTCCTCCAAACAACATCATTCGGCTCAATAGGCATTTCCGCAATGAACCTTCTGGCTTCTTCAACGTACCCCGCCCGGCCAAGGATATCAACAATGCATCCATAGTGTTGCATTTTGGGCTCCACTTTGTGTACTCTTCGCATTAGCTCAAAACACATTACGCCTTCCTTGACCAAGCCTCTATGGCCGCAAGCATGCAGCACACCAATGAATGTTATATCGTCTGGCTTTACAGAAAGCCTTTCCATCTCCATAAGCAAACAAAAAGCCAATTCACCTAGACCGTGGATCGCAAAGCCACCAATCATAGCATTGCAGTGATCAACACTTCTTTCTTCCATATCTTCAAATACCTTCATAGCTTTCTCTATGCTCCCACATTTAGCGTACATGTCGATGAGGGCAACACCAAGCTTTCCACTCAAAGAAAACCCATTTTCCTGTATATAAAAATGCAGAGCCACGCCTTTTTCAATATGTCCTAATTGGGCTATTGCTGACAGAACGATCAACAATGTGGTAACATCAGGTGACATATCTCCATTTTGTAGATGCCAAAAAATTTCCAACGCTTCCATGAAATAACCATTAGTAACGTAGCCATCCATCATGGCATTACAAGCAACAACGTCTCTTTCCGTCATTTCATCAAACAAACTTCTAGCAACATTAATCCTTCCTAATTTAGAGTACCCATCTATCAAATTAGCCCAACTAACCATATCTCGTTTAGGCATCCTATTAAACAATCTGTGAGCATCTTCAAGTTTCCCAAGCTTTACGCACCCATTAATCATCGTGTTCCACGAAACCAAGTCTCTTTCGGGCATTGTCTCAAACAGATCCCAAGCAAGCTCAAGCCCCTCCTTATCAGTTTGCGCATACCCACCAATCATTGTATTCCAAGTAACCAAATTCCTCTCCTCCACCGGCATACAATCAAACAACTGACGCGCCAAACCAACCATCCTGCACTTAACATACCCATCAATCATCGAGTTATACGAAACCGAGTCCCTTTTCGGCATTCGATCAAACATCTGGCGTGCGAACGCAACTGACCCACAACGCCAATACCAGGAAATCAAACCATTCTGCAAATACAAATGCGACCCAATTCCCATTTTCCTTAACAACCCATGAATCTGCAACCCCTCCTTCACCAAACCCAACCGACCACAAGCTTTCAAAACCAAAGAGAACGAGAACTCATCAACACAAACTCCATTCTCAATCATCAAACAGAACACAACCAAAGCTTGTTTCGGGTCACGCCCGTGAGAGTACGACTTGATAACGGAGTTCCAAAGAAACGGATCCTCTCCGTGGCGACGAGTTCGGAAAGCATGGCGAGAAAAGAAGAGGTGTCGAGCGAAGTCGGCGAGAGGCAGGTGAGGTGAAGACACGAAGGCGAGGACGAGTTTGCTGGAGAGAGCAGTGTTGTTTATGGAGCCGGTTGTGATCATTCGGGCATGGATTTGGTTGACGTCGTTGAGGGTCTTGCATTTCTGGAGAAGAAAAAGAGTTGTTGGGAGATGGTTTGTGTTTGCGCAAAGAAGCATCAAAATTTCAACAGGCTTCGAGGCTATATCCTTCAGTTTTTGTGATACAGAATATGGAGAGATATGTATGTCAGTATGTGCCAGGTTTGGTAGATATTTGTGTGTTTTAGATTATGGAAAGGGCAGTTTGGATCATATACTCATTTCGATAATGGGATAACGTTTATTCGTGTAAAATTTTTTACTTTTACAATGGGTTGTAATTTTGGCAAATCAGCCATTACAAACGAGCCAAGAAATTTTTGCAAGTACTCAACCCAAAGACAATCTTTACTACCAGACAAAGCAAAACTAGCAACGATTTTAAAAGAGTACGATATTAAATAGGTTTAAAAATAAGATGTTCATTCTTTTTTAAAATGAGAAAAAATGAGAATAATGATGGAAAAAATTGAGGAAAAAAAAAAAGGTACTCTTATACTATTTTTCTACTTATTTTGGAAATGGACATGCTAAACAAGGGAACTTATTGTAGAACAATATTGAGTATTTTCTTTTTTTGTTACAAAAAATTATATGAATAAGTTTAAAAAATAGATAAAGTAAATTGCTTTAATAGTCCCTAATATTTTAAGAAGGTATCACTTGGTCACTATTTTTTTTTTTTTTTGATTAAAAGATCCCTGAACTCATAGAAATGGTTTGAAATAGAGACAATTTCTAACCACGTTTAAATTTGGATGTATTTTGTCACATATCCATATGTGGTAATTTGGGTCACGACGCAACAATACAACATGAAACCCGCACGAAATTAGAGGGTTTAGGTTTCCCTTAAATGAGTTTGGATCAAAACAGGTTGAACCTGCTAAATACGATTAAATAAAAGGATTAGATGGGTTAAACCCGCTAACCCGCAATTGACACACACACTTACTCACTATCCATATAAATTTACTTACTACACACACACTCACTGTCCATATAAATTTACTCACTACACACACATTTACTCACTGTCCATGTAAACAGAACAATGATGGCAACGAGGTGGTTTCAGTTGGTTTCGCTTTCGATTTAAAATGGGCTTCTCGATTTAAAGATAAAAGAGTCGGGCATATAATTCGAGTTAATAAGGGAATGTCATTTCACATAAACTATGCAATCCAAGAGCCGAGTATAAATGTACATGTATCATGCGGCAACTAACTTACCTTCATAATCCCAAAACGAAATCAAGTGACTGTTTCATGAAGAAAGAAGAAGAGAGAAAGCAAAAAGAAAACGACCATTCTTGATCAGAACCCAAAAAGCTCAAAAAGAAATTGGTTCTCCACTCGGCCAAGTTTCTATCTTTTCGAAGTACTTGACGGGGACAACGCCATCAAAACCTTCAGTTGGGATCACTTTGTTGTCTGAGATGTAGAGCTTCATTCCCTCTGCGGAAAATCGAAAACAAACAATTAAGAATTAGGAACGAATCTCTGGTTTATGATGAACTTAAACAAACACTTAACCATTTGTCGTTTTGTGAACAACAAGTTGTTTTCCCATTAGGGAAACACGCTGCACATCTAAGCTTCTATTTAGTAAAAAGTAAATAAAGTAGGGTGGAAAAGAAATATGGAGGTGATAAAAAATAAGAATCATGAAAAATAAAATTGTTTTTCCTTTAACTGTTTGGTAACAGAGAAAAAAAGACAATGAATTTATCTTCCCTTGTTTAATATTAGAAGTTTAAGAGTGAGAAAAGATAAATTTTACATATGAATTACATCCTTGCCCATTACTAATGTGTAGGAATTTTAGAACATAAAAAGATTAAGAAAAAAGTTAACAGGCCAAAATTGTGCTTTATAGTCAAGTAAGTAAACAATAAATTGTTTTAATGAACCATAATTTGTTGTAACGACTTATATCTCTCTTGGTATGATATTGTTCACTTTGAGTCTCGTACTCGAACGGTTTTGTTCTTGGGTTCAACCTTAAAATATCTCATATCATTAGGAGGTGGTCTCTTTATTTAATGAACAATCACATATATCAATTCCAAAGTAATGTGGGACTGTACAACTTACTCATTTTCTTGTAAGGATTGATATTGTTACAATCACTCATTTTTTTGGGACCCAAAATCCTTGTAGGTCACACTTCCGGTTAGATATAGGCTTTCATACCATTCATAACGACAAAATGCCTACTTTTAATATGATATTTTTTACTTTGAACCTCGTGCTTTCATGGTTTTGCTCTCTGGCTCAACATGTTGGCCAAATTTCCGGTTGGGCGTAGGCTATGATACCATTTATAATAACTCATGCTTCTCTTGGTATGATATTGTCTGCTTTGAGTCTTGTACTTGTATGATTTTGCTCTTAGGTTTAAGGTTTTTCTCTTAAGCTTAACCCCAAAAGGTCTCGTACTATTAGGAGGTGGTATCTTTTTTTAATGAATCATCATAGATATTTATTCTTAAACGATATGAAACTGTACAGTTTATCATTTTTCTTATAGGGATTGATGACTGTTAAATCATCCGCATTGTAAAAATAAAATAAGGTGGGCCCTATGACTTAAAATCCCTTATATATATGTGTGTATATATATTTTCTAGTTTTCTTTCCTCTCTAACAAACAAGCACCAGAAGAGTTTTCCTTTCCCTTTTCTCTTCACCTTTTTCTTTCCTTCCAATAATCCATCATATCAAATGGAGCATTAAGAGCCAAAATACATAATACTTTTACCTAATCGAATTGAATTTATCATGGATCATTTGATGGGACAGTGAGGTTTCGAGTTATTGTTGGGGTTACTGTCCAGAAGCATATGATGTTCAAGATATTATTACTATTTATATAAATTAGATTTATTTTTTATTATACTATTTTATGCATGTATGTTTATCATCCTTGATAAGTAT
Organism: Ficus microcarpa; assembly: GCA_025413485.1. Lineage (NCBI taxonomy): Eukaryota > Viridiplantae > Streptophyta > Magnoliopsida > Rosales > Moraceae > Ficus > Ficus microcarpa. The sequence goes on along the minus strand of CM046383.1, from coordinate 12,560,463 downwards.
CATAAAATTTTGTGATTATTTATGTGACCTTAAATTATGTATATAAGTGTTACATACAAAAGTATATTATTTAAGTATAAAAATCTAACACTTAAACTGTCTGTGATAATTAATCAAAGTTGTGATTTTTAATTAATTATTACTAGCACAAGTCATCTTTATTATGAATTAGACAATCCTATCCGATTGTTTTTAAAGTATTATTGCGATAAAAGTGCTTTATATAATATGATGATATAGGACCAGAACACAATAACTTTGAATTTCTAAAATCTCCATTAGTATACATAGTATGCAAATTTAATCAACAATGATTATATATGGAACAATCTTAACTCTAAATCATTAACCAACTACTCTTTACGGTGTTCTGTCTTTTGACTTACTTGGTAAATATTCACAAGATGTTGAATCACATTCCTAATATCTTGGAGATTTAACATAGTAAATAGCTGGAAATTTTTAGTTTAACAAGACGAAGGCCATTTCTTAATTAAGAAGTAGCTGGACATGCAATTTTCTTACGTGTTGATTATGGACTTGAATAATAAAAGCATTAGATTTATGATAAGATCATAAATATGTCATTCATTAAGAACCAATGGTATTTAAGGGAAAAAAAAATACAATTAGAGAGATTAACAGATAAATAAAGCCTAACTCTAATTGTGAACTCTTTATATATGATTGATTTATATGTAATGAATATTTCAAATGACAATGTAAATTCGTTAAATAAATTATATTTTTGATTTCACGAGTAACTTTAGAACTAATAAAATTGATATGTTAATTAATTATCAAGCTTATTGGAGCTTGAAATTGCAAGTCCAAAGTTCTCCATGCCATCTCCACAATACTGCTTGAACAGCATGTATTTAGTTGGATTGAGTGATTGATCTCGAGTTTAATACATACTCACCATATATATCAATTAATTTGGAATTATTTATATAATAAAATAGTGTGATTACTCAAATAAATAGTAATTGGATGATCTAATGTGGTCACGCACATTGTAATAGGTTCCTACACCACAAAGATCCCTGTGGTGTGCAAATTTTTATCAGAAAAAGTTTGCTAATTTGAATTAAAGTATCTTCGTTTGAAAATCCGTTTTCTTTTTAATCTAGATATTTAAATTTAAACAGAAAATAATTTTTAAAAGTCGAAACTTGAAAAAATCAGAGCTTTTACTAGTGATCTGCACCACCTAGCACTGGCTGGGTGACAGGTGGTGCACACCAGCGGAGATGGCCAATTTATTTTATTTAAATTAATTAGATTAATTCTCTATGTAATACAAATTAAATCTCTTATGAAGTTATTGACCTAATCAGATGATAATAATATTCTTATCTTGTGCATAATTTATATATTAAATTTAACATATCTTTATAGAATACTGGTAAAAGTTTTATGAAAATGTATTGTTGTACATGATCCAATTGTCAATTGCTAAATTTCCGCTTCTATGGTTTTTGAAACCCACAGTTAATTCCACCGTAGCTCGAGAAGTATGTGAACAAATTACTCAAGAGAGATAGATTATCTTGTATTCTGATATGAAAAAAAAAAAAAAAAAAAGGAGAAAAAACTGTAACACTACAAGAAATTGAACTTACAGCGACCAGACTTTCCGCGACAAAAAAAAATTTGGTCTCTGAAGATCAGTTTCCGCGACCAAAATTTTGGTCCCAGAAGGTAAGAATCTTCAGCGACCAAAATTTGGTCTCGGTAGGATACGTTCAGAGACAAAATAAATTTGGTGGCTCAAAATGACCTTCGGGGACCAAAATTTGGTCCCGGTAGACAACCTTTAGGGACCAAAAAAATTTGGTCCCCGAAGGTCCCCCACTCCTGCACAAAACCGGGACCAAAGTTTTTTTGGTGGCCGAAAATGACCTTCGGGAACCAAAGTTTGGTCCCTGTTGGTCACCTTCAGGGATCAAAAAAATTTGGTCCCCAAAGGTCCCCCACTCCTGCACAAAACCGAGACCAAAGTTTTTTTGGTGGCCGAAAATGACCTTCGGAGACCAAAAAGTTTGGTCTCTGTTGGTCACCTTCAGGGACCAAAAAAATTTGGTCCCCGAAAGTCCCCCACTCCTGCACAAAACCGAGACCAAAGTTTTTTTGGTGGCCGAAAATGACCTTCGGGGACCAAAAAGTTTGGTCCCTGTTGGTCACCTTCAGGGACCAAAAAAATTTGGTCCCCAAAGGTCCCCCACTCCTGCACAAAACCGAGACCAAAGTTTTTTTGGTGGCCGAAAATGACCTTTTTGGTCCCTGTTGGTCACCTTCAGGGACCAAAAAAATTTGGTCCCCGAAGGTCCCCCACTCCTGCACAAAACCGAGACCAAGGTTTTTTTGGTGGCCGAAAATGACCTTCGGGGATCAAAAAGTTTGGTCCCTGTTGGTCACCTCCACCGAAAATAACTTTCGGGGACCAAAAAGTTTGGTCCCTGTTGGTCACCTTCCGGGACCAAATAAATTTGGTTCCCGAAAGTCCCCCTCTCCTACACAAAAAAAAAGTGCAAAAGAAAATTTAAAAAATAGAATTTTAATTTTTTGAATGAATATGTATTTAAGAAAAAAAAATAGAGAAAATATAACATGAATACTTTTTTATAAAAAAAATCTATACGGCAATAAATTAAAATTTAAAATATGTTTTTAAAGTTTTAAAAATCAATTAAAAAAAAGTAAGTGTAGCTATAAAAATTTTCACTAATTACAAAGAACTTATAAACATTTTAAAAAAGAAAAAGATATGTGCAACGTGGAGATCAACTGCAACTTACATTTTGCAATATTAATGAGTATAAACATATTTAATTAAATAAAAAAAATTTGAAGGATGTAGAATAATGTTTCAAATCTTCAATGGGAACATGTTAAATTAAAACTTATGGGGCACAACTTCTTTATTCGAAATTTCAATACTGAAAATTTCATAAATTGAAAATTAAAAATATATATTACAGAAGAAAACTAAAATTTAATTAAAATAAGAAACGAAAATGCTACCTTGGAATTTTCCTTCTATCAATTTTTATATAAAATATTTTCTACCTTGGAGTTTGATAGAAAATACATTATATGAATTAGGAATATATAATTTAAGATTTACTTAGGATTATCTTTATCTCTTAGTGTTATTTTAAATATTAAAAATTGCATTTAATTTAGGATTTTGAATCATAATTATTTTAGGATTTATCTCATCTAAAGAAGACATTTACCTTTGTTATCTTGTTTATTTTTATTTTTTTTTTTCAAATTTAACTACAAGAAAGTTTTAAAAAAGATGGTCGATAGAAGTGAATAGATGATAGGATAGAGGTTGCTATTTTTTTTTTTTAATTCGTTTGTATTCTTTTTTAAATACATTATATGAATTAGGATTACATATTTTAAGATTTAATTAGGATTATCTTTTTCTCTCAGTGTTATTTTAAATATTAAAAATTACATTTAATTGGAAAGTTAACTAATAATATGTATTAACTAAACTACTACTACCTATTAAACTTAGTGTTACAATTTGGTGTACTATTATTTATTGCTACAAATCAAGATTGACATTTTGTTCTAATTAGATGTACATAATTCACTTTGTTGTTGTGGCATAAATAATTACGATATTCATGTTGCTCATCCTTAGAGTGTCGGTCCAAATTTCAACATAAAATGAGAAAGATGATAGTAAGGCATTGTTGTCGATGTAGAAGTTAACTGATATAGTAGTTCATATGCATATCACATATGCACCTTCTCTTTTGATATTTACTTTTTCTGTGTAATTTTTGGTGTTTACTTAACTAATAATAAATATATATAGAAATCATGTAATTTCTTGTATTAAGTACTCAAGTTTTTGAATAAAAGTTTAAAAAATATAGATCAAACTAACTAAAAATGTAGAATTTATCATCGTAATGTTTAAAAGGAAAAAAAAAAAACAAAAAAAATAGACAATATTAGAATAATTTTTGTTTCTTAGAGTTAATGAGAAATAAAATTAATAAACTTGAATAGACTACAATATATTCGTCAATTGTCAATGTATGGTGATGTATTCAATCTTGTCATTATTTATGCGTCTCATTTCAGAGGAGTAACATGAACATCTTATACATTATAATTAAACAAACACCTACTAATTTTCTCAAGAGAAAGTATTCAATAAACCATATGTCTCATGTCATCATGCTAATGTAGTACACCAATCTACTTAAAATTTGATCTTATTTTAAAAGTAACTATTTAAAAAAATTAGTTATAATTTTTATTTATTTTTTAAAAAAAGATAAAAATTGATATTAAAAATATGAATTAGTTAAATTTCACTTGAAAAGCGAAACGAAGCGTATATCTATAAACATATAAAAACGTCAATATGTAGTATTGTTCATAAGCTTCAAGCAAAACGAGCGCTTTGGTTGAAACGCTCATTTCATTCTTTTTTTTTTTATTTGTTTCTTTTTCGGCTCTTTAATCACTATTTTTAAGGATTATTGTTGCTGCTCGTTCCAAGTGTTGGTTAAAAGCCTTCTTGAAGAAGTACATCGTTCCTTACTTTAGATGTTTGTAAATGAAACCATTGATTTGGGGACGTTTTGCAATAATTCGTTAAATTAAAAGGTAATTTATCACTTCAAAAATATAAGGATAATTTATCAAAGCTAAAATTTAAGAGTAATTTACCAATCATGAAAAAAAAAAAAAAAAAAAAAACCAATTGCTCCTGAGGCCATTACCCACCGTTATCGTTAAAGAAAACAACCATTGTTTACTAAAACATTTATTTTCTTTCGAAGCAAAGAAAAGTCCTCGTGAATTTTCAAACAGACGTTTACAAACAGTGTTTCTTTGGTTCCTATTATTCCCATTTCCTGTTCTGATCCCCCCAAAAACCCCCTCAAATTTTCAACCAAAATTGGTTGCCCGCGCTATCTCACTTTCTCTCCCTCTCGCCGCCCAAATCCCTTTCTATATTTCTCTCCCACTCTCACTTCCCTCTCTCGATCTTTCTTTCCTTAGATATAATACCAAATCCTTCACTGTCTGCCACTCTCTTACTTCCCCAAATCTGAAGTTCCATCCCGTCACCTCCCCTCTCTAATTCCTTCGGCCACGCCTGAAGCAGCCGCGGTCGCCGCCGCCGCCGCCGTCGCCGCCGCGCTTCCTTCCCTCTGATGCCCCAAATTCCATCACTTTCTCACTTTTCTCCGCTTTAATCGCTCCTCACTTTTCTCTCACTCTCTCAAATTCCGATCTTTTCTATGCTCGACCTTGGTGGAAGGAAGCGGGGAATAATGAAAAGGCTTTGAAACAATCTTTTGGGGAGCTCCGAAATGATTCTTTGGTAAATAGAGATAGTGGTGGATTGGATGATGGGAATGGCAATGGCTTGCACAAAGAAATGCCTCCGAATGTAGCGGCATCCCGGTCTGGTAGATATCTCTGAATTATTATTATCTATTGTGAGAATTCCGAAATTTTTTTCCTTTCTTGAATGTGACTCATGTGGTGAATTCTTATGCCTTGGTATGAGATTAAAAAAAAAAAAAAAAAAAAAAAGAGAAAAGAAGCTTTGTTGCTGATCATAGGTTAGTTGAATGACGGTCTGAAGATCTGTTATTAAGAGTTCTATTATTTCTAACTCTTTAGTATTTTGATATTTTCCTCATATTAGAACTATGGACTTGACCTGCTACTTGCCAGAGTTTGCGGGAGAGAGAGGGAGGAAGTATATCTCTATGAAATGTCAAACATGTTTTCTTCTTTTAATGTGTAGTCATGGAAACTTAAGCAGTTTCTTTTTTTCTTTTCTTTGTTATCAGATGCAAACAATGGACCAGAACATCTTCTCAAATCTGTTTCATGCTCGACCGCCTTGACTGTGGGGGAACACCTTGATCCAAATTCCAAAATGGAACTTTTGGTCACTCAATTGTAAGCATTTTCTCTATCTCTCTTTCTCTTGTTCTAATGGATGTACTCAAGATCATGCAATGGCGAAGTGGTTGTGACAAGTGTGTATAATTCTTTTGAAATATCTATTTTTTAAAAATAAATTTCACGCTTTTGGAGTTTTCCTTTCCTTTGTAAGAATATACAGAAAATCACAAGCTATGTAATTTGCAGGTTCTAACTCCGTATCCTTATGGGGAACCACATTACAGTGGAGTATTGAGTCCTTATGGACATCCACAGGTATGCTAGCCTTGGTCTTTTGGATTTCTTAGCCAAGGATATTCAGAAGTCTTCTAGTTCTATGTAAACACAAGATTTAGCTAACTAATTAATGAGTTAATGGAGCCTTGAACAATCTAAAAATGGGAAGCTCTTGACTGCTTATTTAGGTTAAAATGATGACCTTGTCAGGGTATTTGTACATGGATTCCTTTTATGCAAGGGCATTTTACTTGTTATTTATGCATCCGTAATCTAGGCAAGCGAGTGTACTTTTGAGGTTTTATGCTTTTCTTGGACTCACGTACATGGTCGTAACCAGTTTTGAGTTAAGTTGTTTCCAATTGTTTGATCAGAAACAAGCAACTCTTCGAAGGGTTGAGACTTGTATCCACCAGAATTAGAACTAAATTCGTGGTATGATGACAGGTACCTGCTCATTTGTATGGCATGTTTCCTGGTAGAATGCCCCTGCCCCTTGAAATGGAAGAGGAACCTGTTTATGTAAACGCAAAGCAGTATCATGGTATCTTGAGAAGAAGACAGTCACGTGCTAAAGCGGAGCTTGAAAAGAAAGCGATAAAAGTTAGAAAGGTAAGTAAGGGTTTTCCAAAGTCATTTGCAGCTTTCATGTAATAAAAGAAGAACATGAAAAAATTATACGATAGAAGTTGAGAGATACTAATTAGGAGAAGAAAAATACTATATACTCATCAGTGTGAGGTAGGTTTGTTCGGTGCAACAGGGCTGGTTACTTTAGGTGAATTGACACGATACTTTTGTTCATCGTTTTTATTGTTCTGTGGAAGGAAGTTGTTCGGTACTTTTGTTCACTTTGGTCGAGAACTTTAGAAACGAAGTTGCGGACAATAGACAGCGTGTAATTGATATGGAGGAAAGGATAAAAAGACAAGATGAGATGATGAAAAAACGAGATGAGATGATGAAAAAACAAGACGAGAGGTTGCAAAGACAAGATGAGCTAATCCAACAACTTCTTCAACAACTTAATCCGCTTTCAAATCATCCGGGACTTTTCTCGCAATGGCCAGATGGACCGCCGCCGCCGCCGTCGCCACCAGCAGCCGCTATGACCTAAGTTAGATTTTGTTTTGATTATACTTTACTTTTGTTTGATACCTATTATAATTAAACATTTGGTAATTAAAAAATTTTAGTTAAACAGGTTGTAAATGATTACTGTGATTATTACTGTTGAGAATATGTGACTATGCTCAACAGCTGTAAATATTCCTGTTATCAAAAAATTTTGGTCGCTCAAACTTTCGGTGACAAAAATATTTGGTACCTAAAAAATTTTGCAAAATACGTTTTGCTAACGAATAAATTTGAATTTTTTCAAAAAGCAACGGAGACCAAATTTTTGGTCTTGGATTTTTTTTTAACACCAACAGGGACCAAATTTCTTTGGTCGCAGCTTTTTGATAGACCAACGGAGACCAAAAAAATTTGGTCTCGGATTCCTCTGTGACCAACGGAGACCAAATTTTCTTGGTCGCCAATTTTGACCTACGGAGACCAAATTTTTTTGGTCTCCGATTCTTCTGTGACCAACGGAAACCAAAATTTCTTGGTCGTCGATTTTAACCTACGGAGACTAAATTTTTTTGGTCTCGGATTCTTCTCTGGCCAACGGAGACCAAATTTTCTTGGTCGCGGATTTTGACCTACGGAGACCAAATTTTTTTGGTCGCCGATACCTAGTGCGACCAGCTTTCGGAGACCAAATGGCGACCAAAAATTTTTGGTCGCGGAAGGCAACGGCGACTAAAAAATCGACTTTCCGGGACCAATTTTTTGGTCTCCGAAAGTGAAAATTCTTGTAGTGTAACTGGCCAAAATCCTATATTTATCGTTACACTAGAAACCCCCCCAACTCGAAATCAATTGGATAATGACCTAATAATTATTATTTACATTTCTTTCACCATTACGTGTAAAAAAGAAAACCTAAAATAAAAATCTTACATAATCCAAAAACCTATTGAGTCAGAATCCCAAAAACAAACAATCAATAACATATTGATTTGTAGGCAAAGCTTAACGAGAATACCACATTTAATTTCATCATAAGATGTAGAGTTTGAATTACTTCTCCCTCCAAGTTCAAAATAATAATAATAATAATAACATATTGATCTAACACATAAAATTTTTGAATAAAAAAAGTACTAAAAAAAAAATAAAAAATAATCATATATGATATCCACTTATCCAGTTGATAAAAAAAAAAAAAGGACTAAAAAAAAAAAAATCAACAATATATAGACTCAAAAATTTGAAACCCTAAAAACACAATTAAAAAGATAATGACTCAATCAGCCTGAACTCGTTAAGCCACTCCAAAATTAGATGGTGATAGATTCTATGATGGGGCTTAACCCCGATGAGATTTGTGATGAACACCGTGGTGATGGAGAAGCCGGCATCCCTTTAGATGTGCTTAGGAGTTTTTCTGGCGTCTTCCCTGCATTTTTTTTTTCTCCCCCATCGTCGCTAATGGAGGTCCATCTTCCGGTCGTAGTAAACAAGTTGAAGAAAAGGGAAAAATAGAAAATAGAGGCGTTGTGGACGAAAGCGGGGGAGAGAAATGGAGAATAGTTACTGATTTTCTTATCTAATTTCTGATTTTGTTTTATGGGAGATTAAAGGGATTTCAAAACGGTTTTCTTTTTTCTCAAAAAACAAGGACCCGTTGTTTTAGAAGGGAATCAAATATATTTTCCTTCCTAAAATAAAATCTATGGGTATTTTGGTCAAATATGAAATGGGTCGTCAATTTTTTTTTTTTTGTTTATTTTTACAAATAAATTTGTTGTTGGACAATTCTTAGAACTAGGAATCTAATTTGGCTATATACGTAATAGTCTTTATAAAAACTACTTTTAGTTTTTTTAAGTCCAAAAGTTATTTTTTAAAAGTTTGAATAATTAGTCTGTTTGACACTTAGTTTTCATCTATTGTTCAATCAATCTATTTTTTTTAACACTTTTTTCTCCTATAAAAATTTAAATTATGAGTTTGAACCTCTATAATCTAAATGGTATTCAGTCTTTTAAAAGCATTACAGTCGAAGTCAAAAATTTTTTTAATGACAAGTGTTCGTAAAACATGTAAATTTATGTGGTTGCACATATAATCTAAATTTATCTTACCTAATTCTATCTAAAAATGTAGAATTTGAATCTCTCTAGCCAAGTAAAAAAAAAAAAAAAAAGTAATTATTTGTCGTTTGGGATAAATAAACGACATCTCTGCCGCCAAGTTCTTTTTTCCGACTTGTTCTTCTGAAGGCCAAAGTACATGCTTTCTTGGTCCAAATCCAATCTAGAAAACGACATGTATTTATCGACGTAAATACTTCGCTATTTTAAACAAGGGCTTTGTGGTAAGGGTAAAAACGACAGGAAGCGGCATCTCATTTGAATAAATAACTTGTCGTTTTATCAAAAACTTCAACGACATCATTTTCCATACAAACGACACGATTTTTTTAGATAATTGCATGTCGTATGTAGCAATAGATGTCTTGTCGTTTTGTATTTTTTTCAGTGTGAAGACAACGATTTTTATTTTTATGTCAAGAAATGTAAAAATAAGATTTGGGGTCCGCTTATTTCGCATGTTTGACCATCTTATTTTAATTTTAGAAATAAAATAAAAATGATATTTATTTGAACTTAAAACCTCATCTTATTTTCCTTTAAAAAAAAAAAAAAGAAGAACTCATCTTATTTAGAAATAAGTTGAAAAAAAATATTTTTCAGAATCAACCCATTAATTACACTTATTTGCATTACAGTAACATTTTTAGATTAAAATTTAAGTTTTAAAATTTCATGATTTTTTCATTTTATCTTTGAGAAAAACGATTCTGTTTTCAATGATCATAATTAATAAAGGAACAAATCTATACACATACCCTATTAAAAAAATGATAAGATTTTATTAGGTTTGTTAAAAAATAATTTTCAAATGATTGTTTCTAATATGTATCCAAACGTTATTTCAGAAATTTAAGCTTTTTCAGAATTATTAAAAAAAAAATGCACATCTAAATACTATTTCAGAATTTTAAAAAAAATGTGATTTCTCATTTCAAAATGAGAAAAATTTTCATTTCCAAACCAAATGTACGAACTAAACGGACCCTTTACTTTTGTCCCTCTGGCTAGGACAATTCTGTGGGCGCATTAATTAAGTCTAAGACCACTCTAGTTTCCAATAAGTGAGTCCACTTGATCTCAATTATATCTCTTATCCTCTAATTTATACTTAATTTAATGGTGTTGATTATTTCTATAAACTTCGTATGATTTGTAAAGATATTGCTGCTTGTAATCTATGTACAATATATTTTAAAAAAAGAAAAGAAAAAAAAGCGTTATCCTTTTAAGGGCTGATGTCGTCCTTTTGGTCTGAGATGTAACAAATCATGCATGGAGACGAAATAGATGAGCTTTTGTTGAAAGGGATTCATAAATTATCTCTTTCAAGCATGACGTATGCGAAGTAACAACATATCATATTTTTTATTCATTTGTCAATTCACAAGTTTATTAAACTTGCAACTTTGTTTGATATAAGACTTTTTGGCGCACATGTGAGAGAAGCTTTTTCATTTTTTTGGTCCCCGAATGAATTGAGATCAAATGATATAATGATTCATGATTTTTAAAACGCTTGAAATCGATTAGATCTCTGATTTATATAAGTTATTTCACATTAATTCTTACATTTATCTGACCGTTAAAATCTTAATGGAAAAAAGACACATGAGGATTTTTTGTGGGGCTAATTTTTGTTTTACGTATTTTGAGCCCCGACTTTCAATAACAAAACCATGCCTTTATTTATTAAGATTTTAACAGTCGGGTAAATAAAAGGATTAATTTAGAACAACTTGCATAGATCGAATGACATTTTCAAATTAAGAGAAAAAAATGAGATTTGATTTTTATTTTGAGGATTGAAAATGATATTAATTGGTTATTTTATAAACTATGGCTTCTATTAGATTGCTACAAATCTATCACCAGCATCATCGTAGATTTCCGATAGCAAATATTGTATTTAATTACAAAGGTTGACGTAAACAAAAAGTAAGAGGGGAAATTGAAAAGAAGAATAAATGCAAGAAAGAAAATGATCCTAATATTGAAAGATAGTCAAGAACGGCGGTTTTTAGCCATCTCTGTTCGTCACTAGTTCATACGACGATTGATACTACAAAATTAATGGCCGACAATAGAGAAATATAGGATAAATTAGGCAGGAAAAAGAAAGAGGAAAACTGAGTAATGAAGATTAGATATGTTTGACATCTTCAAAAGCCCTCGGCAAGCATAGACCTTAACCAATTATATATATATATATATATATTTATATATATATATATATATATAATGTTGCAAGACGATGAATATTTAGGCAAGCTATTGGAGGAAGCTAATGCAGTACTTTTTTGGATCAACAGATTGAGGAGTTCAAGCTGTGTTAGATTAAGAAAACAACGTAACAATAAACATTAAAATATTTCTTCGTTCTCTGCACTTATTAATGTTGACGTGGTTTTAAACACAAGAAATGACAAGTTATGACACATCACCAGCTTAATCTGGTTAAGCAAGGGCTCCCCATTTATAGGAAGGCCCGGTTTTTCTTTTCCCAAAAGGCTACACAATATTTTTATCTTCATGTTAAAAAAATAAATAGTTCAAAATAACATTTATAGATACACACACACAAGAATGATACTTTTTTTTTTTAACTGTCATTTTTTTAAGGCCTCTAGGAAGGCCCCAAATAATATCTATTTTGTTGGGTTCCTTAAACAATGTGATTATTATTTTCTTCTTCTTCATATAATATCTCTTCAATTTCTCAAAATAAAAATCTCTCTCGAACTTTATAAGGCTACAATTACTATTTATTCTGAATAAAATGTCCAGATATATCTTTCTTACTCATTTTTTATCCACTTGCTAATATTACTTTTTAAATATCACATTAGTTGTTTTATTGTTCTTTTTTTGTTGTGGTGTGTTGATTTGATTTTCACACATACCTAAGTTAAGGGGGGAAAAAAATCTAATGCAAAATATGCACCGGATTTTGACAAAATTCAAGAAAAAGAGCAGAATATAAATTTTAATTCAATCGAAAAAAGGAGCTCTTTGAACAAAAAAAAAAAAAAAAGTTCAAGGCAGAATATTCTACAAAAAAAAAAAAAAAAAAAAAAATCGTTTGAAGAGGCCTCTTTCAAAAACTTTGTTTAAAGCCCCAAAATTTGTTAAGCTAGCCCTGCTACGACGGAATTGGTTTCAAGATTTTGGGACAAATCGATAGAATTCAATAACATGGAAAGAGATAAAATCACTGATTGAGAAAAGAAAAGTGCATGTAAACTTCCTTGTTTGAAAAGGAAAGCATTTCAAGATGTATAGATGAATTTAGATCTAATTTAGATTCGTTTGCGTGTATAAAGGTTTTTTTTTTTTTTTTTTTTTAAACTTTTTTATTTGGTTGCCGTTCAGGGTAGATCCGATTTTCTATCGTTTTGTCTTCTTTTTCTTTTATTTTCTCTTTTAATAAATTTGGATAGAGGTTTTAGTTCCTCCACTCTGTTTATATATATATATATATATATATTCACAGATTCATACAGGTCAGCATTTTCTGGCTGGTAAACATTTTTACCAATGGTTGGAAAACTTATCACGGCCGTTCACTTAGATTACTACTCATCTAATTGACTCAAAGTACATCACCCGTATTGTATATAGGTTCGTTTAATATATATATATATATAAAAGGTAAAAGCTAGCCGTTTAGTATGGCAAGTAGAAGAGGATTTGAGGTATTTGACTATGGAAGAAGTCATATATAGAGTCATTATCATGGTTTTGCAACGTACTTGTCCTTATTTTGTAATCAATAACCATCGTTTGACATGCAATTAATTATTAATTACTTGATAAGTTTTGGTTTTGCACTTGTCCTTCCTAACTTGTATTTAGTTATAGCTGGTTCTATAGGCCCCCACCACAAAAAATAAAAAAATAAAAAAAAAAAAAAAAATAAAAATAACAAGGTTGTATACTGGGGTGACGACTTTGTTCATTTCCCTAAACTAGCGTAAGATAAAATGAAAGGTTAATGGGGATACTTTAATTTGTTAAGCTATGATTATTTTATTAATCGTACTACTTAAACGGCTCAAATAGTACGGCTGTGACTTTTTTGGTGTATAGTTATGCATGTTGTTTTCCTTTGTCAACATGAGACTAGGTGACATATATGAGGCTTTCATAGAACCATACATTATAATTTTATTTTAAAAAGAAAAGGCTAGTTAAGACTATATGCTGAAAAGCACAATTATTCCTTGATCGATTTCTTTTCTTTTCTTTTCTTTTCTCTCTCTCTCTCTCTCTCTCTCTCTCTCTCTTTTCAACACCAAACAATGACAGAGCCATGAATTTTATGAGCGGGACAAATCACAAAAATTAAAATTTAACAAGTTTAATGAGAATTAAAATAGAAAATTTTTTATTTTTAGTGAGAGTTTTGTATATCTTAATATAAAATAAGACATACACATATATTTATACAAACAAAAAAATTTGAGGGGAGGGGAGGGGGCTTGAGCCGCCTTCCCTAGACTATATTGGCTTCGTGTATGATACTAAAGACATGTATGACTATAGTTTTGGTAAATTATTATTACATACTTCAACCCAAAAAAAAAATTATTACATACAAATATTTATTTTGATATGGATATATTATTTTAATCCATATATCTGCGTGTGTAAGTTTATTACATGTGTATATATATTTACACACACTGACACATACACATACATATTTATTGTTAAAATATAAAATTATTGTTAGCCATAACTCCGAAAAGTTTAAGCTTTTAGGAGAATTGGTAAACTAACATAGTATCATAGTGGGGGGTCTTGAGTTTGAACCTTTACAATTACACACTTTATAATCTCTTTATTATTTTTGCGTGTTGGATCTTTAATATGTTTTGGACTTCTTATAATTTGTGTTGGACTGTCAAATTAATATTTGTCTGCATATTTATCTATTATTTGGTTTATACGTGAGGGAGAGTATTGAAATATAAAATTATTATTAGCCTAACTCTTCAAAACTTAAGCTTTCGAAAGAATTGAAAAACTAACACACATGTACTTGTGCATATACATACGTACATATGAATGCGTACAAAAACAAGTCAGAAGTCAAAGCGACAGTAACTATATTTACGGGTTGAGTAGTTGGATAACTCTTGCAATTAATATAAAATCATTGACAGTTTCATATGGCTTTAAAATATTTCAATTTTCTAAACAGGCGCCCAGGTACTGATGTTTTGTATACAAATATAGATATATATATATATACACACACATATATATTGTATACATATATATTAGTTATAATTTTACCAGGAATTAAGAGTTAGGGGACAAAATTACTTATTCCTAGATGAATCTGAACCCCCTCCCCCCCTCTCTTTTCCTTTAACAAGGAGAAGAAGACAATAAAAAAGCCACGTCTAACAAAACTGAAATATTTCCCTATATATACATATTAATTAGGAACCGTGAAAACTAAATTTGCATTTTATTTATATTATATTTCTATAAGTAGATACTGATTTTACTAAGTTTGTAACTTTTTAACTGTTTGATATATAAGTGTACACATTAAAAATTTATCACGCTCAATCTAAGATTATCTTTAATTATAAATAAGATTTGTGAAAAAGTTAACTTAACTATTAAAATAACAATACCTATCGAAAGAGCTGCATCGAAAAATTTATTCCCCAACATGCTTAATACATATTTTTATATACATGCTAATTGCTAATTAATTGTCACTTATATGAAAGAAGTGCATCGCATCATTACAACTCCATCGTTGACCTAAATGACAATTAATATTATTTTATTGCTTTAATGTTTCTGGACAAAAAATATATAGATATTTCAGTCCCCACTTAATGCAACTTGCTCCTTTATCTACTTTTTTTTAGCTTTAATTAATTAATAGAGGTCTAACCAATGTTAACATTTCATTTCCTTATCTTGTTGTTGTAATTGGTTTTCGTTTTGGATTTTTTTTTCCTTGAAGAATTTTAAAGTAAATGTATGGGGATTAATTTAATGTAGAATTACGTAACGATTCAATTAATTATAGACATAAATTAAACTGTGGTGGTACTATTGCCAATGGCCCTTGGAAGTTTCGAGAAAGGCCAAGTGGCAGCTGGAAAAATTATTTGAAATGTGCAACTAATTAAACTACAATAATGCTAGCTCATCATATCCTGGACAATGAGAAGAGGACGTACGTATATATATGTCAACGGTACCTCATAATACTAATATGTTTTGATTTTACAAAAAAAAAAAGTTGTACGTTTATTCCCAATAACTGAAAAAATATATACATGGAAAATTTGAAAGAAACTAATTCAGTATTATCCAAAAATTAGATTGTTTTCAGTCCTTGTGACAAACCGACCAGCAAAAATAAAATACATCGCATGTATGATATTTATTTTATTAGCAACAATCTAAAAGAAGTATTAAAAAGAAGGGTATAGTTTTGGTAATTCAAGATAGATAAATACATTGTTAATATATTCGTATAAAAGTCAATTGGTATATGTAGAATAACTTTTTTAACTAAATAAAGAATTTTATTATCAAGCCACTAAAGGATAAGAGATAGACACCAATAAAAGGATAAGCCCATAGAATAGAACCCAGTATAAGCTAACCGGCTAGCCACTGAATGGCTAGGGAACTACCAAATGGACCTAAAGTCCATAAACCAACGGGACAATATGTAGGTGGCTAACCCACTCGGGAAAAGCCGAAGCAATCCCCTATCCCAAACATGGAGGAAAACTCCTACAACGAGTGACGCGAATGCAAAATCCGGCTACCAAACAACACCCAGTCAAGCAACGACTAAAACCCGATCAACAAAACCCAGATCAATATAAAAAACTATACGAGGGGCCAGAGGGGAAACCTCCGCCCTTATTACAAACACAGAAAACAGACAAAAGAAAAAAGAGGAACTGCAACCTTCGAGAAAGCCCTACCCATCAACACCGAAGTAACCATCGATGCGATCGGACCATTGCGGAAAGAAGGCCAGCAACAAGGAGAAAAAAACCGACTGTGCGTGAGGGGCACATGCCACCCACGACGGGCAACACAGGCCCACACACCGACCCAACCCCCTCATGACCGCCCCTTAGCCCAGCTCTCGTGGTATATCCACGAGCCCTTGTGACAGATGTGCCCGGATCTGAGTTAGATGCTCTATTTTAATATTACATTTAAGATTTTTTTTTTTTTTAAACACGCTAGCGTTTGCTGAAAAACTTGAGAGTTAATTTCAAATTTGACTCTTAGCAAATAAGTCTTATCTCCCTTATGTATTATACTTTGAAAAAAAAAAAAAAAAAAAAAAAAAAAAAAAAAAAAAACCTCTTAGCTTATCATAAATACATTGGTCCTGTAATCATTAGACATTTATTTTTAAACTATTTTTATAACCTATATGCTCGTCGAAAATTGCTAAACATATGAATAAAATTGTAATGACCCCTTACTAACTAATCACGTTATTTATTTATAGTTAAAATAATAAAAATAATTGATGTTTTAGTTTAAAAAAAAAAAACCAAAATTGCAACAAATAACTGGTATTCATAGAGCTTCAATTATAAAAAAAAAAACCTCGTATTCATAGAGTAAAACGAGACAACTCTTATCCTATAGATAACCAAATTAAATTTGAAATTAACCCACAACTTAATCCAAAGATGTATATAGGGATATATGACTCCGCCCCGAAATCAGGACCTCCTCTTAGCAAAAGGTTTCGGAAACAACATGAAATAGGTTGTTTTATGAAGGTGGCGTTTGGAACATCAATTAGAATTGGAGATTTGGAAATGTTTTGATTAAAAATAAATTGAGTTTTGAAAATTTATGTTTCGTTGAAAATGAATCGTGATTGTTAAAAAGTGTAAAGTCTTGAAATGTATTCGGAAAAAAATAGTAGTATGGATTTTATTTTGTTTCTCTTGTCCTTTATGTAACTAAAAAAAAAAAAAAATCTCATTTTGACTTGAAGTAAGATAGTTATGCACTTTTAAAGTTTAAGTTTTTTGAAAATAAAAAGAATTTGGAGACGTAAATAGTGAAATTAGCTTATTTATGTTGAAAAACACAAATTAAAAACAACCTAAAAACTTCAATTGAAGTGCTGTAGATGCCAAACGACTGGAACAATCACCAAGTCCTGGTTTTCGCATATAGAGTATCGACCTTTTGTCTTAAATAAGATGCGCTTCATTCAATTAACGTACCTTTAGCTTACGTTTGGTTCGCCAGTTGGAGATAAAAATTTTAAGTTAGAGTTAATTGACTTTTTATTTATAAATTTTTGTTGATTTTTTAGAAAAAAATAAAAATTAAGATGAAAAAATATAGGGGGTGTTTGGTGAATGAGTTTGAGTTAAGATTTTTAAGTTTTAATAGTAATTTTTGTTGACTTTTTAGAAAAGACAAAAAAACTTGAAAAGACAAAAATTTTTTTCAGAAAAGACAAAAAACTTTTTCAGAAAAAGACAAAAAAAAAAAAAAAAATACAATTTAACTTTTAATTAGAATTAAATTTAAATATCAAACAAAACTTTAATAAGTAGATGGGATGGGACCATTAACACTTAATAGAACGCACACGGTTTACTTGTGTGAGCTAATGTCAACGCCATATGTAACCATGACTGTCTTTCACTTTCTCACAACCATTTATATATCTATATATGCGTATCTGTATAAACTGAAACTGACGCCTTTCCCATTGTCCCACACTTTCCAATCTCTCTCTCCAACCTTTTAGAGAGAGAAAGAGAAAGAGAAAGAGAAACTGACCATCACAGACAAAGCAAAATTGATGTCAACTCCACATTCATAATATGAAGCTTATTTGGTCTCCAGAAACAGCTACAAAAGCTTACATAGAAACAGTCAAAACAGTAAGTAACTTCAAAATCCACCATTCTTTTTCCATTTTCAACATAATTTTTATGATTTCTAACGTTTTTTTTTTTTTTTGGGTAGTGTGAGAAATTCAAAGAATCCGGTGTGGCCGAGCTCCTCGCCGCCATGGCCGGCGGCTGGGACGCCAAGCTGATTGTGGAGGCCTGGTCCTACGGCGGTTCGATCGGCACGAGCATCGGCCTCGCCGTCGCCGCCCGACACACGTGCGGGAGGCACGTGTGCATAGTCCCGGACGAGAGGACGCGACAAGAGTACATAAAGGCCATGAAAGATGCCGCCGCGCCGCCGCCGCCGCTCCCCGAGGTGGTGGTCGGAGATACGGCGGTGGCTATGGAGGCGCATGGCGGCGGAGTTGACTTTCTGGTCGTTGACTATAACCGGAGGGACTTTGGGAGGGTGTTGAGGTCCGCCTCGGCCAAGGTCAGCAGCAGAGGCGCCGTTTTTGCATGCAAGAATGCATGGCAGCGAAACGTCTCAGGGTTTCGATCGCAGTGGCCGCTCGAGAGGGGGATACGTGTCGTCAGGTCGGTGTTTCTTCCCGTTGGGAAAGGATTGGACATAGCTCACATAGGGAGTCCTGGTGGTTCCGGTGGGGTTGCGGGGTCCTGGAAGGGTTCCAGCCGTTGGATCACGTACGTCGATCAACGGTCGGGGGAGGAACACGTGTTCCGGGAGTGAATTTTGCTTCTTTTTGCCCTAAAATAATTTTGGAATCATTACCCCCAATAATTTTCTTGCGTAGAGAAGAGAGACTAAAGAGATATGTAAAATGCATTATATTTTTCTCTCTCTCTCTCTCTCTCTCCTCAATTTGAGTCTTTGTTTGGATCCTCAAGCAATACCATGGTCATAATCAGAATGAAATTGTTAAGATGCTATAAAATGATCTTATAGCATCTTAACAATTTCTCTCTCTACGATTTTTTTTTTTTTTTTGGGGATTTGGATGAGGATTTCAATTGGCAAGAGTAAGAGATTCCTATAAATATGTTGTAAGTATAACTTCGTATGTGTACCAGTTAACTTGAATAATTAATATCTTTATCTCTTTGTTCGACATAAATATATATATATATGTGTGTGTGTGTATTTACATGCTTGTTCATTTAATCAACCCTGTTAGCTAGCAAATAGGATATATGGTACTCCTGTTGGGGCTATATATATAATCATGGAGTTTGAATAAGGGCAAAGAAAACAAGGTTAAAAAAAAAAAAAAAAGCCGACTACAATGGATGTTACATATCCGTGATGGTTAATTAGCAGTACTGAAGGCGGGAATTTATGTGAGGGGCTAATAATTACAATATAAATATAATTAACATAAATTGAAGTTTAAAGTGGCATGGATCCAATGAGCTATTTCTTGCATCTCCGCTTCTTTATAAAAATTTAATAAGGGCGCAATTGCCCACTGAACCTTAATTCTTGAGTGATTGAGTTCATACTTCCATTTAAATCTAATCTATTATAATCCTGAACTTAGAACATAATCTAATCCCGATCTTAGAATAGAATCATCTTCTTAGCATGAAGTGAATTTTATCATTTTCTCTCAATATCAAGCAAACTTCAACTCATTTCTCCCTTATAAAAGCAATTCTGACGACGGATGCGGATTATGTATCAAATGTCACTAATGAGTTATATATTGAAGATTAATATAAAAAGTGTTATTATTAAAATTTTTGGGATATGTAAGATGAAATTTTCAATTTTTAGAGGGAGTTATTTGTAGTGTAGTGGAATATAATATACATGGCTTGCATTTTGGCTTTCATGATTTTGAAATGGTGTTTTATTGATCTTGTGAAGATCTTGGAAACGAAATTGTCAATATAGTTAGCAAGGTATCTTTCAACCACCTTTCCGACCATGAGTGTGGAATTATTTTAAATATAATCTTTGATTGATATATACATTTGAACCGCACATATAGAATTTGGTATATATATGACTAGATCTTACGGGCATCCTCGTCTTTGTCAGTTTCTTATAATATAATGCAGGTCTTTGAGGAAAATTATAATTTAAAAATGAAAAGCATATTCTTGTCTGAGCAGTTTGACATTAAGATTTTTTTTTCTTTAAAATCTACTTATGATGAAAAGATGCCTTGTAATTTGCTTTATTTAATTAATTCTATTAGCTCCAGCATGCAACCAAAATATTCTGATTTCTTAAACTAGGTGCTTGCTTACTTATGAATTCTTCATTTATGAACTTTTATGAGAGTCCAACACAATGAGTAGTTCTCGGGAAGCTTTTTATTTTATTTTATTTTATTATTATTATTATTTTTTTTAAATCGTCCTATATTTTATTTTGTATTTAAGATCTTGTATATTAAGATATCCAATGCAGACCAAAGGCTTTGAGCTAATACCGTATGCTCAAAACGACAACATTTTCAACATTAAACAAACGACATTAAAAAAAACACCAAAACGACATAGCGTAGTAGCGGCTAAACAAGGGGCTGCGTTTTAGAGAAAATTGAAAATAAACGAAAATAAAGAAACGGCAAGATCAAGAGCTGGATGATGCTCCTGTATCACCTTCCAAACTTCTATAATTAGAAGTTAAAAAGAAAAAAAAAAAAAAAAACTGAAGCTATCATGTGCTTTATAAAAGACAATCATGCAAATTGCCCCAAAACAAAACGAAATAAAAATTAAAATTAAGTGGAATGATAAAATATAGTTATTTATAAATGTGGTCTGGGCCAAGCCCAACACCAAATCAAACAGACGGGTCGGGGCTTAACTCATGGGGTGTTTGGTGAATGAGTTTAGTTTAAAATTTTTAAGTTTCAATAGTAATTTTTGTTGACTTTTTAGAAGAGACAAAAATTTTTTTCAGAAAAGACAAAAACTTTTTCAGAAAAAGACAAAAACCATGATGAAAAAGTACAGTTTAGTTTAAAATGAAACGTGGAGCCAAACTAACCCTCATATTTGTAACTTTAATATAAAGGGCTAAACTTATGTAACTTATATTAAAATGTCCATGAAGGCATCTCAAAAAGTTCAAAGAGTCTCAAGACGAGCATATTACACTGTCCTTATCTACACTTCACAAAACATGGGTTTGTGACAAATTTTATCCAGAAATTAACTACATAATCTAACTTCTATATTTCTGAAGCTAGAAAAATCAGGGGGAAAAAAAAAAGAGAAAGGCTTTTTAAGCTTCAATCCATTGCCTTTTAGTAGGAGAAGTGATCCTAAAAACATGTTCTTCACCAGTGCACTTGTCCACCTTTACCACCCAACGATGACTCTTCTTTTGACCAATATTTGTACTTCTACTCACAAGCAAGCCCTCTCCAATGGGTAAAAAATGAGTCTTTGCAGGCCCTAACCCACTTCCCGGCCAAGATCCCTTGTGAAGGGCATTGTACCCCACAATAAGCACGCCAACGTGGCCTGTAGCGCTCTTCTGAGCCGCGACAAAAACCCCCTTGTGGTCGTTGATGTCGCAGTCGATGAGCACAAAATCTGCACCTTTGAAGTCGTTTAGCAAAAGCGTCCTTGCGTTTCCCGCGACAAACTCAACGCGGTTGGCGTGGTGTCCTAGAGCGTCCTTGGAGGCTTGTAGCTCGCTTGATCCCGGGAGAATGCAGACCACCCTGCTGCCGGTTTGATGTGCTGCCGCAACAAGTGCTAACGCTGCGGTTGATCCTGCTGCACTGGCACATGCCATCACCATCAGCTGCGCATTGTTGCCGGCTGCTAGTGCTGATATGAACTCGGCGACATCTGGTTCCTTACCCCTTTTTGCCTGAAAATATGAAGCGGTAAAAACTTAATAAGATATTTTAAAACTTCAGATCATATCAGACTCAACAAAATGTTATATAGCATTATGAAAGAAACATTAGCAATTAGAACATAAGAGAAAAGCTTTGAACGCTAAGCTTACCATTTTGAGGGCTCCGAGAAAGGCTTTTGTGGCATTTTCAGCAGACCAGCAAGCCATATTTTTTTTTCCTTTCGGCTTTTGATTCCAATAGGCTTCCTTGTTTGAGAACGTTTTTTTATGTTACACTGATTTGCTTCACAATTGGAGCAGCATTGGCCTTTTATGTTTATATATATATATATATATATATATATATATATTTGTTTGGGGGACAGTGAAAAAAAAATTTAGCAGATGGCGGAGACTAATTAGGGCCCACATGCGCTATTAATTGTTTGCATACAAGCATCCGAGGAAGGTTTTAATTGACATATTCTTCTATGCCAACTGGCAATGTTGAAAACTTGGGTTCAAAAATTTGAACAAAACGGAAAACTTTCCTGGTGTATTATTTTTGTAAAAGATAGCATCATGAACGGAGAAGGTTATACCAGTTAAGAAATGAAATCATGCTAATTAAGTCTCTCTTATGCTGCCAATGACCACTTGATCATTGGGCCGCCGGGAGGGATAGGGGGTTTGAATTTGGAAGGATGCAGGTTTGATCTTGCATTGTATTAGATTTAAAAAAAAAAAAAAAAAATCTCTCATATGCTATCAAATATCATGGCATTTTCCCCTTTTTACTAGGATTTGATGGTTACATTATTAAGAAGAACAATCTTTTATTGCATTATTTTCTTAATTGGATAGTTGTAAATAGCCTTGGATTGTAGATTATCTCGGACCTAAGTCAAGGTATTGAAGGTGATTTTCAAATATCACATAACATGATATGATACGATGATATATAATACAATAGAAACAAGGTATAGGGAATGAGTTAGATACTCTTAACCGTCAAAATGAATCCTTTCGAATCAGATGTCTCCTTATCTATAAGCCCAGAGATCAGAGAGAATAGTAATACATAAGCCTAGCCTAGAATGCCTAGGCAACAGAAAGAGAATGAATAGGAAGAGAAGACTAGAGAGGATAGTTATAGTAAGAAGAAGAATAATTTTCCAGTTCGAGAATAGGGAGCAACTAGGAGACAACATCCGAGTTAGCAACTTTCAAAGCAATTCGGTAAAAGAATCTTTCTTTTTCCCAGAGAAGAGTCTTCTTTAATAAATAAAGACATAGGGTTGCCCAGAACAGTTCTCCCAGCAAGGGGAATCCTAGAGGAGGAAGAGGGGACAGCGCAAGTTTTTACATTCTTTCAAGTCAGATCTTTCCTCCGGTCTTTCTCTAAATAGCTTAGCTTCAACTCCAAAGCTTCCGGGTTTACCCCTTTAGTTTAGTAAGATTGAAGGCTTCCTTCAAGTCTCATAATTAAGAATGAATCAAAGTTTCTCAAGTAGGATTCGAACGCACGACCAGTCAGTTAATAGTCGACCACTCTATCACTGAGCTACTGAAGGAACATCAGGAGGCTAGATCTTAAAAAGTTTAGTTCCTATCATTGTTATGTAGAACAATCTCGTACTGCATTACTAAGACTCAAAAAAAACTTACTGTTTAAGTTGATTCATGATCTCTCGAGTAATTGGGCATTACTTAAAAATGTTTGAACACATATCCGTCACTCTTTAATAGATTATAATTTAAAATGCCACAAAAAACACACAGTAATTACCAAACCTTCTACTTATTTCGTACCGAGCTGAGGGAATATGTATGCAAAACATTATCACTTTATTGTGTAAATTAATTAACATGATAGTGATATCATATCCTTTTTAGTTTATTAATAAGTCCAATCTTTATATTAAGGGACAGAGACCGCATATATAAACAATAAAAATGGGATAAGATGTCATTATTGAGCTCATTTTTTTTCATATAGAAAAGAATATAAAAATTATTTTCATGTAACATCGAGAATGACAGTCCCACGGCAACATCATAAAATGCATTTGATTAGATATTTTTCTTTTATGATTTATTTCTCGTCTACTAAACAATATGACGAAAAGCCTCCCTCCTTTACATTACCTAGGGATTTTACTTTTCTTCCCTTCTTACCAAACAAATTACACGACCATTTTCCATTTAATTTTCCCTCCACCCACTTCCGTTCTTCCTCTTTTCCATCATACCAAACATACCATTAAAGTATGTTTCATTCGGTATGATATTGTCCACTTTGAGTCTAGTGCTTGAACGATTTTGCTCTTGGGTTCAACCCTAAAATGCTTCATATCATTAGGAGGTAGTCTCTTTACTCAATGAACAATCAAAAATATCCATTTCTAAGTAATGTGGGATTATACAACTTACTCTTTTTCTTATAAGGATTGATGACTGTCACAATCACCCCTCTTTTTAGGGCCCAAAATCCTTGTAGGTCACACTTCCAGTTAGATATAGGCTCTAATACCATTTGTAATGACACGTGCCTACCTTTAATAGGATATTTTCTACTTTGAACCTCATACTTTCATGGTTTTGCTCTCTGGCTCAACATCCTCATTGGCCACATTTCTGATTGGGTATAGGCTATGAAACTATTTATAATAACTCATGCCTCTCTTGGTATAATATTGTCCGCTTTAAGTTTTATACTTGCATGATTTTGCTCTTAGGCTCAAGGTTTTTCTCTTGAGCTTAAACCTAAAAGGCCTTACAGTATTAGGATGTGGTCTTTTTATTTAATGAACCATCATATATATTTATTTTTAAACGATATGAGACTGTATAACTTATTATTTTTCTTTTAGGGACTAATGATTGATACATCGTCCACATTGGAAAAATAAAATACAATGGGCCCTATGACTTAAAATCCCTTACATATATGGGAGAGGTTGCGATAGAGCCTCTCTCGAAGTAACTATCGGTAGAGCTCTTTTTTGAGCTGTTAAGAT
The DNA here is from genome assembly GCA_025413485.1 of Ficus microcarpa. NCBI lineage: Eukaryota > Viridiplantae > Streptophyta > Magnoliopsida > Rosales > Moraceae > Ficus > Ficus microcarpa. The sequence goes on along the minus strand of CM046383.1, from coordinate 12,535,358 downwards.
TTAATCGAATGGTTGACATATTGTTAGTGTATCATAATTATCATACACCTTAACTCATTTTATCCCTTCCCACCCCAATCTTCTCCGTCGCTGGCAACTTGCACCCCGTCGACGCTGCCCCCCGACGACGACGACCACACCCCCAACCGCCCCACCCCAGGCCCAGCCGGCCCCCCACCCCATCCTAGGCAACCCCCTCTCCCACCTCAGATCCCCCTGCCCCGGCCACCACCCAGCCTAGGCCCTCTCAACTCCCTTACGCCCCCTCCCCCCAGCCCGGCAGCCCCCCCCCCACCCAGGCCTCCTTGGCCCTTTCTCTTTATTCTTCTCTCTCCCTACCCTTGGCCCCCCGGTGCCCCCCTACCATACCCCTCTCTCTTTTCTTGCCAAGGGGAATCGGTTGTGTCGACGGTATGGGGGGGTCCAGGTGTGGGGGGGCTATGGGCTGGGAAGAGAGACAGAGGGGGGCGGGGTGGGGCCGGGCGGCCCTCGTTGGGGGTATGCCATGGGGGCTATAGGGGGCCTGGGGGTGGCTGGAGCGTGGGGGGTCGGGGCTGGGTGGGGGGCGGTCGGGGCTGGGGCCTAGGGTAAGAGGGTGAGGGTGGGTTGCTGGCGTCCGTCGCCGGTGTTGGCGGGAAGGTTACGAATGACGGAGAAGACTGGGTGAGAAGGATAATATGATGTAAGGTATAGTTAAGTATGATACACCAACAATATTTCAACTGTTCGATTAAATCTTAATAGTTCAAAAAGGGACTTTATCGGTAGTTATTTTGGGAGAGACTCTACCACAATTTTACTCTTTTAAAAGTTGAAAATTTAAAAAATCAAAGCTTTTACAAGTGATCTGCGCCACTTAGCACTGGCTGGGTGACAGATGGTGCACACTAGTGGAGATAGCCAATTTATTTTATTTAAATTAATTAGATTAATTCTCAATGTAATACAAATATATTATTTATTTCATGAGATCCTCTTTTATCTTTTCTGTTTTCTGAAAGAGAAAAATTCTCCATAGCACTTTTTGCTTCTCCCATATGTTGAGAATTAAAAGCAAATGACACAAAAGGTTAAATAGAAATCATACTAATTAAGACAGACACCCACCTATCTATTTGAATTGTACCAAAATTAAGCTTGGATAGTCTAAGGTGTCACTGGATTTGAATCTTTTGTGAAGTTATTAACCTAATCAGATGACAGTAATATTCTTATCTTATGTATAATTTATATACTAAATTTAACATATCTCTATAGAATATGGGTAAAAGTTTTATGAAAATTTATTGTTGTACATGATCCAATTGTCAACTACTAAATTTCTGCCTGTATGGTTTTTGAAACCAACAATTAATTCCACCGTAGCTCGAGAAGTATGTGAAGAAATTACTCAAGAGAGATAGATTGTTTTGTATTCTGATGAAAAAAAAAACTGTAACTGGCCAAAATCCTATATTTATTGTTACACTAGAAAAAAACCCCAAATAGAGAAAAAAAAAAACAAAAAAAACAAAAAAAACAAAAAACAAAAAACTACTTGAAATCAATTGGATAATGACCAAATAATTATTATTTACATTTTTTTCACCATTACGTGTAAAAAAGAAAACCTAAAATAAAAATCTTATATAATCCAAAAACATATTGATTCAGTGGTTACAGGTATAGCTTAACGATAATATTACACCTAATTTTATCAAAAAGATATAGAGCTTAAATCACTTCTCCTCCAAGTTCAAAATAATAATAATAATAATAATAATAACAACATATTGATCCGACACATAAAATTTCTGAATAAAAAAATTACTTACAAAAAAATAACTTAAAAAATAATCATATATGATATCTAGTTGATAAAAAAGAAATAAGTCAACAATATATGGACTCAAAAATTTGAAACCCTAAAAACACAATTAAAAAGATAATGACTCAATCAACATGAACTTATTAAGCCACTCCAAAATTAGATGGTGATAGATTCTATGATGGGTCATTAAGCCCCGATGAGATTTGTGAGGAACGCCGTGGTGATGGAGAGTCGGCACCCCTTTAGATGTGCTTGGGAGTTTTTCCGGTGTCTTCCTGCATTTTTTTTTCTCCCCCATCGTTGCTAATGGAGGTCCCTCTTCCGGTGAAGGAAAGGCAAAAATAGAAAATAGAGGCGTTGGGGACGAAAGCGGGGAAGAGAAACGGAGAATAGTTACCAAGTTTCTTATCTAATTTCTGATTTTGTTTTATGGGAGATTAAAGGGATTTTAAAACAGTTTTCTTTATTTCAAAAAACAAGGAAAAACAGTTTTCTTTACTTCAAAAAACAAGGACCTGTTGTTTTAGAAGGAAATCAAATATATTTTCTTTCCTAAAATAAAATGTATGGGTATTTTGGTCAAATTGAAACGGGTACTTATTATTATTATTATTATTTTGTTTATTTTTACAAATAAATTTGTTGTTGGACAATTCTTAGAACCAGGACTCTAATTTGGCTATAAATAATAGTCTATATAAAAATTACTTTTCGTTTTTTTAAGTCCAAAAGTTATTTATCAAAAGTTTGAATAATTAGTCTGTGTGACACTTTGTTTTCATATATTGTTCAATCTATCCTTTTTTTTTTTAACACTTTTTTCTCTTATAAAAATTTAAATTATGAGTTTGAACCTCTATAATCTAAATGGTGTTTAGTCTTTTAAAAGCATTAGAGTCGAAGTCACAATATATTTTTTTTTCACTTTTTGATAGTGATAAGTGTTCGGAAAACATGTAAATTTATGTGGTTGCAGACATAATCTAGTTTTATCTCACCTAACTCTATTTAAAAGTGCAAAATTTGAATTTCTCATAACCAAGTTAAAAAAAAAAAATGTAATTATTTGTCGTTTGTGATAAATAAACGACATCTCTGCCACCAAGTTCTTTTTTCCGACTTGTTCTTCTGAAGGCCAAAGTACATGCTTTCGTGGTCTAAATCCAATCTAGAAAACGACACGTATTTATCGACCTAAATGCTTCCCTATTTTAAACAGGTGCTTTGCGGTAAGGGTAAAAACGACAGGAGGCGGCGTCTCATTTGAATAAACAACTTGTCGTTTTACATTAAACTTAAACGACAGTATTTTCCATACAAACGACACAATATTTTTATAACAGATAATTACATGTCGTATGTGTCAATAGATGTCTTGTCGTTTTGTATCTTTTTTCAGTATGAAGACAACAATTTTTATTTTTATGTCAAGAAGTGTAAAAATAAGATTTGGGGTCCGCTTATTTCGCATGTTTGATCATCTTATTTTAATTTTAGAAATAAAACGAAAATGATATTTGTTGAACTTAAAAGCTCATCTTATTTTCCTTAAAAAAAAAAAAAAAAAAAGAGTTCATCTTATTTAGAAATAAATTGCCAAAAAAAAAAAATTCATCTTTCAGAATCAACCCATTACACTCATTTGCATTACAGTAACATTTTTAGATTAAAAGATTTCTCTTCTCTACTTTAAGTTTTAAAATTTCATGATTTTTTTTTCATTTTATCTTTGAGAAAAACGATTCTTTTTTCAATGATCATAATTAATAAGGGTTAATTTCATTAATAGCACTCTTGAAATAAATTATATTAAATATAGTATCATTTTTTCCCCTTCATTTCTAGCACTGCCACGTCAGTTTTGTGGAGCCCAGCAGCATTAAATATATGCCAAAAGTCAGGTTTACCCTTATTTCCCACCAGCCCAAGAGTCACTCTCCATCGCATGTCCTATTTCAAACCAGCTTCTACAGTGTTTTAAAGAGAGAAACTCCGATTCTAGAGAAAGAAAGAGTTGAAATCGGCAGGTACCGCTTCATAACCACTCGAAAACTATCCTAAACCACCACAAAAAGCCTTTTATAAACTGCTTGCAAGTGTGTTAACGTCAGAAATCTTCAAAAGAAAAAAAAAAAAAAACTCCCCATGTCGAAGCCCACGAAAATGTCTGAGAAAAACACAACTCTGAAAAGGAGGTCTGTCCGAATATCGGCTTCGGCATCTAAAAGCCCATCGGCCAAGGAAAAGTTGATTTCTGTTTTTATGTTTATAAAGTTTATGTTTTTAATATCTTTCAGTAAAAATGTAAAGTTCTAATTGATTATGTAAAAAAAAAAAAAAAGTTTTCATTTTTATAAGTGTTTTTGATGAGATTCCAACTTTCTAAATAATCTGTTGAAAAAAATTTGTTTAAAATACATAAAGTTGGTATTTTTATATGATTTCCAGATGGTCATTTTCATTCGGACTTGTTGGTCATAATAAAAATGACCAATTATTAATAATTTTGGATGGTCATTTTCACTATGATTTGTTGGTCATAATGATGACTCAATTTTAAGTATTTTTGAATGGTTATTTTCATTATGACTTTTTGGTCATAATAAAAATGACTCAGTTTTAAGTTATTTTCGGATGGTCATTTTTATTATGACCAACAGATCATAACAGTTATGACCGTTACTCTGTAGTTCATGATATGGAGAGATGTCATTACTGTTACGACCGCCCGATCATAACATTTATGACCGTTACTATAGGGAGAGAGGTCATAACTGTTATGACCACCTGATCATAACAGTTATGACCGTTAGTATAGGGAGAGAGGTCATAACCGTTATGATCATCCGGTCATAACAGTAATGAACGTTACTCTAGTTCACGACGTAGGGAGAGAGGTCATAACTGTTATGACCACCAGGTCACAATAGTTATAACCATTATTATAGGGAGAGAGGTCATAACAGTTATGACTGTTACTCTACTTCACGATAAGAAGAGAGAGAGGTCATAACTGTTATGACCACCAGATCATAACAGTGATGACCGTTAGTATAGGGAAAGAGGTCATAACTGTTATGACCATCCGGTCATAACAGTAATGACCATTACTCTAGTTCACGATAGGGAGAAAGGTCATAACAGTTATGACCACCCGGTCATAACAGTTATGACCGTTACTATAGGAGAGAGGTCATAACTAGAATGACCATCCGGTCGTAACAGTTATGACCGTTACTCTAGTTCATGATAGGGAGCTTTAAACGGAATCTCTCTCTCTCACTGTCACCCGATGAGTTAATCCATTCTACTATGGAGATTCACGGTAGCTTCTGAGCACTATTCTCTAGCAAAGGTTACTTCACCATCACAGTTTTACCCTCATTTCTCTTGTTTTGTTCTCTCTCTGCCGAGTAAAGTTCTGATTTTTAATTGAAATGGTTGAGTTTTATTAAAGTTTCTAGAGACGGGAAGTTGTTGAGCCCTTCGCAATTAGAAAAAGAATATCAAGATTGGGTTCTTCAGATGCACATGCAGTATGACGAAGAAGTTGATCATGGTGAAGATATACCAATTATTGTTGTCAGCCTTGTGAAAAGCGAAGAAATTGGAATGTTCGGCTGCCAAATCTCAAATCTGACAGGTAATATTTAATCAAAATTTGAGATTTGACAACCGAACATTCCAATTTCTTTGCTTTTCACAGGGCTGACAACAATAACTGGTTCATCTTCACCATGATCAACTTCTTCATCATACTGCATGTGCATCTGAAGAACGCAATCTTGATATTCTTTTTCTAGTTGCGAAGGGCTCAACAACTTTCTGTCTCTAGAAACTTTAATAAAACTCAACCATTTCAATTAAAAATTTGAACTTTACTCGGCAGAGAGAGAACAAAACAAGAGAAAGGACGGTAAAACTATGATGGTGAAATAACCTTTGCCAGAGAACGGCGCTCAAAAGCTGCTCTGAATCTCCACTGTAGAATGGATTAACTCATCGGGTGATAGTGAGAAAGAGAGATTCCGTTTAAAGCTCTCTATCGTGAACTAAAGTAACGATCATAACTGTTACGACTGGATGGTCATACCAGTTATGACCTCTCTCCCTATAGTAACGGTCACAATGTTATGACCGGGTGGTCATAACTGTTATGACCTTTCTCCTTATCGTGAACTAGAGTAACGGTCATTACTGTTATGACCGGATGGTCATAACAGTTATGATCTCTCTTCCTATACTAACGGTCATCACTGTTATGACCTAGTGGTCATAACATTTATGACCTCTCTCCTACCATGAATTAGAGTAACGGTCATAACTATTATGACCGGGTGGTCATAACAGTTATGACCTCTCTTCTTATCGTGAACTAGAGTAACAGTCCTAACTGTTATAACCGGATGGTCATAACGATTATAACCGCTACTGTATATCGTGAACAAGAGTAACGGTCACAACTGTTATGACCTCTATCACTAGCGTGAACTACAGTATCGGTCATAACTATTATGACCATCCGGTCATAACCGTTAGGACCTCTCTCCCTATGTCAAACTCCTCGATTTAATGACCACTTTTTTTTCCTATATAATAGTGTATCTATATTTTAAAATATGACTTAATTGCTATAACATGTAATAAATTATAAATTATAACTTAAAATAAAAATTTATGCATTTTAAAATATGATTTAATTGTTATAACAGGTCATTAAATTATCAAATTATAAATTAAAATAAAAATTTATGCATCTTAAAATATGACTTAATTGTTATAATAGGTCATTAAATTATCAAATTATAAATTTAAAATAAAAATTTATGCATATTAAAATATGACTTAATTACTATAACAGGTCATTAAATTATCAAATTATAAATTAAATTAAAAATTTATGCATCTTACACTTATGACTTAATTGCTATAACATGTCATTAAATTATCAAATTATAAATTAAATTAAAATTTATGCATCTTACACTTATGACTTAATTGCTATAATATGTCATTAAATTATCAAATTATAAATTAAATTAAAAATTTATGCATTTTACACTTATAACTTAATTACTATAACAGGTCATTAAATTATCAAATTATATATTAAAATAAAAATTTGAGAAACTTTGTACAAAGACATATACGCCCTCAGCCAACCCTAAACTGATTTTTCCCCACTTTCCCGCCCCTCTCCCCGCCAACCCCAATATATAAATCACAGTAGCATTAAATTTGAAATTTATCCTTCTGCTTTCCTCGTATTTCTCTCTTTTCTTTCACTAAAGGCTCACGAACTCTCTCTGCACCATTACCCACTCATCTAAACTTACTTTAAGTCCAACAAATCTAACCCCATCTTCGTTCACTCTATTCAACTAACCCGAAAAGCCAGATCTGCTCATCATTCATTTTAGCAGAGATCTTCCCACTTCCAATCAGATAATCCGAGGTAATGCTGCTTCTTATTTTCATTTATTTGTTACTACATGCTTTAAATGGTGTGTGTTTTGAATTATAATCTAAAAAATGATTCTCTGATAAACTTTTTGGGGTTTTATCGGTCTCTGTAGCACCTGTGGGTCTTCTGGTCTTGAGATATAAGTAAACTATCTATATATAACAAAACTGGTCATTTGCATAATGACCATCGGGTCATTATCATTGTGACCGCTTTTGTTATATAAGTCAACTCCCTATATACTAAGTTCGATTATTTGCATAATGACCGTCCGGTCAATATCATTGTGATCGGTTTTGTTATATAAGAAGTCAACTTCCTATATATAACAAAACTGGTCATTTGCATAATGACCTTTCGGTCATTATCATTGTGATCGGTTTTGTTAACTATATATATATATATATAATAAAACTGGTCATTTACATAATGACTGTCCGGTCATTATCATTGTGACCGGTTTTGTTATATAAGTAGTCAACTCCTATATATAACAAAACTGGTCTTCCTTCTTATGTAACGCAAATATAAAATGACCCAATTCTTGCTGTTTCGTTTAGGAATGGATGAGGTTTGTATTTTCGTCAACTTTAATAGTCAATGGGACAGTACATTGAGATATGTTGGTGGCGAAATGAAGGGAATATTGGTGCCGCAGACTGCAACATATGTTGATTTTATTCAGTTGGTCAGAAGTGTTATGGAATTAGTTGCCTAGACAAGACGATTGTCATGAGATACGTTGTTGAACCTGGGATGCTTCCCATGAGGATACAATGTGATGCTGACGTTAAATTTTACATATAATTGAAGAAGAAGGATGTTCATGTGCCTAGCAAATTTCCAATTACCATCGATATATTGGATGAGTTTGCGGCGGAAGCGATGGCACCGGATATAGGGGAAAGCAACCACATTGACGTTCAACCTTCTAGGGAGGGTGGATAGAGTGATGAAGCCATCCAACCTGTAAATGATAGTAATCTTATAACCTTTTCTCCTCATATCCCTTCTCCCATAGTACGTTCGGATTTGCACAATGACCATGGAATTGATAAGCAACATCATGTATTCAACCATGACTTATGCACGGCCCATGATGATTGTAATGCCGGGAGATTGAATGTTGCGGATGCTGCTCGTCATTCAAACGAAAAGAGTATCACACCAAGCATTGGGGCCCATTCTATTGCCAGTAATATTAGATCTTAGTCTGATAATGTACCAAGTAGTGACAGTTTTTCCGGCCCAGTAGTTGTTGCTGATTTTACACCTATCACAATGCGCATAAATGTTATTTTTGAGAACAAAAGTTACTGCAATACCATCTTCATCACGATACCATGACTAAACACTATCAATTCAAGATGAAGAGGTCGAACTCTACTCTGTTACACGTGATATGTATAGATAATGAAGGTTGTCCATGGCAATTATGTGCGAGTAGGATGAGAGATAGTGAATTTTTTGTTGTGAAGAGGTACGACGACGTCCATATTTATTCAATTGAAATCGTTTAAGGTCATCATCGTCAAGCCAAGAGCTAGATGATTGGCGAGTGTGTTAAGAGAAAATACTTGGACCCGGCTAATACCTTATATAGACCTCGAGAAATAATGTGAGACATGCAGGCCGAATTTGGAGTGTTTTTTAACTATCTTAGAGCATGGCAAGGGAAGGAAACTACACTAACCAACCTGAGGAGCGATGATGCAGAGTCATACAAAGGTAATTCCCCTGACTGGCATTATAACTTATATATTTACAACATGATATTGATTTCTTAATAATTACAGGTTTGCCTGCGTGGGCTGAAATGGTTAAGAGGAAAAATCCTGGATCCGACATTCACATTGAGACAGACTTAGAAAATTGTTTCAAATACTTTTTCATGTGCTTAGCTGCTTCAAAGCACGGTTGGCCTTATTGTCGTCCAGTAATTGTGGTTGATGGATCAGCATTGAAGGCCAGGTTCGGAGGAATGCTGCTTGCTGCATGCGGTCACAACGCAAATGGCTCCACATTTCCATTTGCATTTGGTATCGTTCCGTCGGAAAGCAATGAATCATGGCAATGGTTCTTCGAGAAGCTAAGTGATTTAATCGGCATGTGAGAGTACCTTACTATTGTAGCTAATAGGCATAAGGATATCGAATATGCAGCCAACCTCGTGTTTCCAGATGCTGCCTTCCGGATATGCGTCCAACACTTGACTGCAAACCTGAAGACTAAGTACAAAGATTTCAAAGGCCCTATGAAGACCTATTTTGACAGTGCATCGAGCTCGTATCTTCTAAGTGAGCACAATTGACATATGGAATCCATCCGTAGTTATAACGCCGACATGCACCGATACCTTCTACAGGACGATCCTACAAAGTGGTTGCGCGCATACTTTAGTGGACGGAGGTATGCAATTATGACAACTAACATTGCAGAGTCATTAAACAGTGTGGATCGGAAAGCCAGGCTAATGCCAGTTGGATTCTTGGTGGAATGGTTAAGGGAATTACTACAAAGATGGTTTGTCCAAAGACATGAAGAGGCCTTGAAAATAACATCGAAATTGGCCCCAAATGCAGAGAAATTGATTCGAACAAACTTCTTGTTAGGTCTAATAGTAACGGTATGTGATAAAGACCACATCATGACGTACGGTTTGCTCAATTTTTTGTCTTAAACTGTATTAGATCGAATAAACTAACGTCTTAAAATTCCATTTCTTACAGCCGCAGCCAGTTGATCAGTTTGAGTACTCTGTCACCAACAACGCAGTCCAAATATTTATTATTGATATGAGCCAACGGACCTGTACCTGTAGACGATTTCAAGTCGATCAAATTCCTTGCGTTCATGCAATGGCCGTGTGTAACCACCGACTAATTGATCTATACAATTATTACTCTAATTACTACACTAAAGATTTTGTATATGCAAGCTATGCACATGTAGTCCATCCGATTGGCAGCGCAGAGGACCGATCTTCAGTCAGATCGCAAATTGTGAATCCTCCCAAGCTAAAGCGTGGCCCGGAAGGCCTCGGGTTCATAGGATTTTGTCCTAGGATGAAGAACTTGATCCCATTCGGGGTGGTAGATGTAATGGTTATGGACACAACCAACAAACCTGTACTAACTTAGTACCCTTACGAATACATCAAACAAAAAGGTCCCAGACATCAGGCACAAAATCCAGTTCGTAAATGTATTGATTTTTCCAGCAATTTTACTTTTATGTTGTATACCAAATTGGACACATTTGACATTAAAGAATCATTTATGTTCTTTATTCCTTGTACGTGTAATGGGTGTTTTTGGACATCTGCCCATCTGTACGTTTATGTTCTTTAAAGAAGCATGTATGTTATTAGCACATTTTCATTATTTTTTTTTTCCAGATATCTACACAAGAAGCATACAATTTTCACATGACGTTGGATTTTAGAGTAACGGTTATAACCGTTATGACAACCGTTATGATTGGAAGGTCATAACAGTTATGACCGAGTGCTATATGGTCAACAAGAACCACGATTATAATAGTTATGACCGGGTGGTCATAACGGTTATGATTGGGTTCTATATCGTCAACAAGAACCACGGTCATAACCGTTATGACCGGATTCTATATCATCAACAAGAACTACGGTCATAACGGTTATGATCGAGTGCTATATCGTTAACAAGAACCACGGTCATAGACGTTATGACTGGATGGTCATTACGGTTATGATCGGGTTCTATTTCGTCAACAAAAATCACAGTCATAACGGTTATGACCGTTTTTGTAGGAATACCAACAGTCATTTGTTCACGATATAGAGAAACAGTCATAACGGTTGTGACCACCTGGTCACAACAGTTATGACCGTTATTCACGTTATATAGTAGCGGTCATAACCGTTATGGCCACCCAGTCATTATTAAGTAACCGTTTCTGTAGGTATATCAACAATCATTTACGATGGGCCCCACACATTAAATGTAGCCAAAATCCAGATTTTCATCTTCTCCCACCGCCCAAAAGTAACATTCCCCTCGAATGGCCTAAAAATTATTTGAAACCACATTCTACAGCATTTTAGAGAGAGAAAATCTGGTTATAGAGAGAGAAAGAGTTGCAATTTCTTGTACTACCCCATAACCACTCGAAAAACCGTCCTAAACTGCCACAAAAGCCTTTTATAAACTGCACTCTACTCTGTCAACGTCGTTTAATCTTATAAAACAAAACATATCTATGCCCACACAAATGTCTGAGAAAAACTTAGAGAAATCTGGAGCCAAAGTAAAAACTTCCAAAAACCCGGCCCCAAAGATCGAGAAAACAGTGTCTGATAAAGGGTTGAAGAGAAAGCATGGAGAAATCGACATGCAGACTCAAACGACTCAAAGAAGTTGACATGTGCCGTATAAGAGAAGACATCCGCAGCTGAAGAGGTAAAAAAGTTCATTTATGTTTTTATATTTATAAAGTTGACATTTTTAATATTTCTCAGTACGAATGTGCGTTTTTTAATGCTTATGAAGAAAAATTTTTCATTTTTAAGTGTGTTTTTGATGATATCCCACATTTGTATTTGATCTGTTGAAAAAAATTTGCTTAAAATACATAAATTTAATATTTCTAACCATTTTTTGTAAATTTTAGTGTTCTGGTTTATATAAATTTTAGTGTTTTGGTTTATCTAGATAGGGTTAGCTTTATGTAAATATTTTCCTGGAAGTTTGTCTGGTCATATATTACTGAGTTTTAAGCTATCTCGGGTTAGTTATTTTCATTATGACCTGTTCATCATAATGAAAATGACCTGGGTTCCTTATTATTTCGGTTGGTCATTTTTATTATGACTTGTTGGTCATAATGAAAATGACCTGGGTTCTTTTCTATTTCGGGATGGTTATTTTCATTATGACTTGGTGGTCATAATGAAAATGACCTGAGTTTTTTCCTATTTCGGTCGGTTATTTTCATTATGACTTGTTGGTCATAATAATATTTACTCAGTTTTACGTACTTTCTGCGTTACTCATTTTTATTATGATTTGTTGGTCATTTCCATGTTGACTTGGTGGGCATCGAATTGTTAATTTTCATATTTATGTTATTTTATGCTAACATAAACTGATCACTTCACCGGCATACATATATAATTACTCTTTCATGTTACCATTAATTCAGCTTTAGTACAATCGACACATACCTGATGGTGAAATTACCCGGGCGAAAATAAATACCTTTGTTAATATTAAGGAGACATGTAATAATTTGAGAAACTGGTTGTTTCCTCGACAGTATGAGTTGGTCATCCATCAGCAATGCATTCAACACTTTCTAAACTTAAATACACTTGGTTGGGCTGGCCAGCTGTTCCACAACATTGTAATGCGCCTGACGGATTACAGTGACAAGGGTAATGCTCTTTGGTTTTAGGTTGGTGAAGAACTGGGTAGGTTTTCCATCAACGAATTTGGCCTAATAACCGGAATGAAATGTGTTGGGTCTACTCATCTCCCACCGATGGCCGAACCCAGATTAATTAGAAGGTATTTTCCGACTGTGAGATGTGTGTCGAGGGAAAATTTGGAGTTACAAATGTCGAATGCGAAATTTGACAATGACAAAAACGCTATCAAGCTTAGTCTACTATACATGATATTTTGCATTCATTTATCAAATGCAAACTCCGTCAAGATAGACTTGAAGTTTTTTGCCTTCGCCGATAAATTGGATGAGTTCAATGATTTCCCTTGGGGCGTGCTCTCATGGGAGGCAACCCGGGCTGCAATCTGTGTCACAGTTGACAACAGAACGTCTTCGAAGAAAAGACCGTTAAAAAAATCTCAGCAAGTTCATTACAGTATTGCGGGGTTTCCCCATGCCTTATTGGTTTGGGCATATGAGAGCATCCCAAGTATAGCATCCAAATTTACCACCAATTATGAGCAGGCCATTCCGTGTATGCTGTCGTGGATCACCGCGGATAATGTCAAGTGTGATGATGTTATGTGGGCTTTTACCGCGGTTGGCAAAATCAAGTAATTTACCTTTCTAAGTCGTGTCAAGTACAAATTATTGATCGTCATAACAGTAATGACCTCGAGATCATAACATTTATGACCACCCAATCATAACAGTAATGACCTGTTGGTCATAATAGTACTGACCGGGTAGTCATAACAGTTATGACTACCCCTATTTATGCTACTACTCGTCTTGGTCATCAACCTAATGACCGGATGGTCATTCCAGGAATGATCGTATACCTTATACAGTTATCTAAAAACCTCATTGTTGTTATGTGTGCAGCCGAAATGTTTTGAGATAATGCCCACCAAAGAATAGTTGAAGGACCCATAGGTTGTGCAGTTATTTTTGAAGAACCCAAAGGTTGTGTCTCAATTACTTCCCAAGCCTTCTGTACCACGATCGAGCTTTGGTTCAAACTCCGAGTGGTAGGAGTTTAAAGAAAAGATCCGAGCACAGGCGGACTCAATTAACAAAAGTCTTCGGGTTCTTAAAAAGGACCAAAAGAAGTCCAACAAACTGTTGCGACGGGTTCTCAAAATGTTGATCGACACATGCATCAGCAGGGCCAAGGAAAGGTATAACCCAAAACTCCAGTCACCAGCAGGCAGGCGATTAATGTTCCAACGAATGAGTCGGATGCTTTGAAGACTACCTCCGATGACATCGGTGCCATGCTGATATTAGGCTGCAAGCAGCCATGGAGTTCCTTATTGGCGATAATGTTATTGTCTCCCATCAACATGTAGAGGAGGAGAGTAATAAGGTAAGCTTGTATTTTAAAATTGAGTCTACCATATATAGATGCAAATGATAATTTTTGTTTAAAACTGAAACTGTTGTGATCTATAGGTGCCCTAAGGATAGAAAATCTTAGGGATTTTCTGTAAATATGACATTTTGATATTAATAAGAGGAAATTATTCATGTTTAATAAGTTGTGTCCTATTTACTTTCATTTGTTGATTGTATAATTATTTTGAGCAAACATAAAATACTCCTAGGCTGTTGGTAATATATCGAATTACCATATGTATACGGGGTATGCATAGAAGATGTGGTAATTTGATAACAGTCTAAATAAATAGTCCGCAATCAACGGAATAAGATTTGGGGATCTTATTCATGATAAGATTGTAAAGGTTGTCTATTTCCTTGGAGGGATGGTTTGTCTTGACCATCGGATAGGTTCCGAGTAGAAACTTTAATGTATACCAGTATTGAGGTATGACATTGGACTGGACCTAAAGTGTTAATTGATTCGGTTTAATAATTCCGTTTATAAGAATCAATGATACTTTGATTATCATCCTGCATTAATCTTAATTCTGAAATGATTACTTGAGTTCGCATCCATGACTTATGTACTTTGATGCACTAAAGGTGAGACACTGTTAATTCATGGTCAACATACTTGTGTTTTGGGTGCATGACTTATGGATGGAGAAATCAAGATTCATAGATACGGAATCCATAGCTATCTTAATGATAGTAAATGTTATCTACTTAAAGGTATTATTCGGGAATTGAAAGATAGTATAACAAGATCTTGGCCATCGGTTTACTTTGTGTTCTCTGGTGGTTTTCCAATTGTATGGTTTTACAATTGGTGGTTCTTTCAATGGAGAATAATTGAACTTTAAGTTAAAATGATTGAAAAGGTAAAACGGAAAAGTCCTTAATTCAATCATGGATAACATATGGGGATTAAGCAAGCGATGAATAAATCATGGAAGAAGCACTACGTGAGAGAGCTTTCGTAATACGGTATGTAAACAGGAGTTCAGCTTCAAACTTTTAGTGGAATAGTTTTGAAGTTGATAATTGATGGATAATTAATTTGGGATTAATTTTTCACAATTATAGGAGCCTCTTTACATATTTCCATCGGGTCCCTCTATTAGCTCATATAGTTCCACGAAGCGTCTTGGGATTTATTCCTAATGAGATCGGTAAATTGTAAATGGAATTTTGTAATGTCTATTAAGACATGGTACTCTCTAACATGCAATTCAGAAAGGATTGGACATGTGAAATTTGTAGACAAATGATTTGTCAACATGTGATTGGCTAATTTGAATTTTGAAAATAAGATTGTGTTTGAATTTTGGAAAACAAAATTTTTCTCTCCTAATTAAAAGTGGTGCACGTTTTTTTAATTGTATGGAGGGAAGAAAATTTTGTTTCAAAATTATTTAAATATATTCCTAACATTTAATTATTAATTGGTTTAAATAATGGAGATTATTTCATGAATTTTTCTTTCCTAATTAAATAGGTGCATGGTTTTTGTGAGGAAAGAAAATTTGAAATATTTCATTAATTTAAATTAATTAATATGGATAATGTTTATGGAAAATATTTATTCAAATATGTGAATCCTATTTAAATTCGAAAAGGTTTAAAAGAAGTTTGAATCTAGATAGGACTAGGATCTTTTAACTAGTCTAGATTCTTGATTTAAAATTTAAACCACCAATCAAAATTTCTCTCACTTTGTGGCCGAATTTTAAAGGGGATTTCCTCTTGAAAATTATTTTTATGTTCAATGAATCTAGCCCTAAAGTTGTATGATCTTTTGATTCAAGATTTATCCGGAAAATAATTATTAATTATTTTTCAAGTAGGAGATAAATTTTGAAAATGATTGGAATACTATATAAAGGCTAGGAGTTCTTGAAAAACTAATTTTTGATTTTTTTTAAAGGAAAAAAACGTTTTTTAATAATTAAAAAAAAATTTTGTTTTTCTTCCACATCAAAAATTTGGCTTTCTTGTGAGAAAAAAAAAAAAAAAAAGAAAATTCCATTGAATCAAAACTGCGAGGAAGGTTAAATCGAGTGATAATTTTTCATAGGAGGTTAACCCGTTCTTGTTTTGTAGTTTTGAAGAAAGAAGTTGATCAAATTCTCAACGAGGATCATCGGAATTGAGAAGGAGGGATCTAGACTTCGGAAAGTATTACCGGTCGCTTGGATTCATAGAACGTGTGCTCACACACACTCTGAGACGTGGAACTCGAGAATAGTAGAGAAGACACGTTGGTCAAACGCTCTAGCAATTCCGGAATCCAAGAAATAAGGTACGCTTGATCATGAATTAATTTATTGTTATATGTATCATGAGCTTCTTTTCCGGAAACGGCATAAAAATTTTAAAACTTCCGCTGCGCCGTAACTTTGACACCGGATCCGATTTTTCCAACAGAAACAAGATAGTTTTTATTATGACATGTTGTGAATCCAAATAGGAAAAGTTGGAAGCAACTTTACAAGAAAATGTGGGAAAAGGGCCTAGACAATCTGATCCACTTGATGAAATCAAGGAGGAGAGCATGCCTCAACCGGAGAAGGAAAAAAAAAGAGGATAAAGATGATAAAATCATCATCAGTGGAGATGACGTTGAACAACTTGCAGGCCCAGCCAAGGAGGCCAGCACCAGTGACGTGATTATTACAAATATCCATAAACTAAAAAACATATTCATTAGAGTAACTTTTAATTTTAACTCGTTTCATATGTCATTTATAGGTCCCTAAGAAGAAGAGGGTCAGACTATCAAAGCTTGGCCAACGGCCGACCGGATCTAGGACTGAGGTTGGCTCCCCGGCGTGTGAACCGAGTCAGATATTTGTGCCCTCCCATTGGGTCTAGCAGATGAACGTCTGCTTGACACGCTAGAGGAGTTCAGGGAGTGGATCAAGAAAGGGGTGTTGAAAAAGACTCCTACAGGGTAATTTGTTATAACTCATAATTGTCCTATCAAATTGAAGTATATTGAAGTATATAATATATTAATAATGTCATCACCACAACAAATATTTGTTTTTTCACAATGCCAAGCATTACACATTGGACAGACCCCATGACCTCGGAATCATGACGGTGGAAAAAAAAGTTGGTTTTATGAATTGGCAACCTCCCCTGTTTGGCTATGGGATGAAGTAAATGGTGTTATTAATTGTTTTGTAATCAATGTCGTGATTTTTAAGTCAATTTTAACGTGAAAAAGGTACATTGTTTGATGACTAGCTTATTTACAATACATTGCTTTTGTTTTGTGTATGAAGCACATTGATGTAGCCTTTTACTACTTGAGGAAGAAGATCAAGCAGTATCCCAACTTGGAACAACGAAAGGTGACAATTAAGGTGTATGACTCTATGCAGCATGAAGGCCTTCACAATGAGCAGGTCCGAGAGAGAATGGAATATTTATTAATGTTCATTCTATTGCTGGCTGGTCATCTCGGTTTTTTCGATTTTAAACCATGAGAACCTCCCAAAATGCACCCAATATCGATCACCATCATGAAAGATATCCCTTAACAAGCCAATGAGATGGTACAATTTTTGCAAATGTTTTGATTATTTAATGTTGCTTGTAATGCATATGTGAATTTTGTCATTTTTCATTCGTGCAACAGGGGTGACTGTGGTATGTTTACAATTAAATATGCTGAATGCTTGATAGAAGGGAGGGATGTCAGGTATTGGGTAATTCATAGATGGATCAAAATGTTTCGGGAGTGGCTAACATGTTACTTGTGAACTCATGCGAGATGTAAGCTTGCAGGAGCTTATAAAAGTGATGAGGAGCAGGATATGGACTAAGAGCATGGAGCCACACCAAAATTTTGTCTTTCCATTTAACAGACTGTAAATAGAAACATTTTTTAATTCATTGTATAGCAAATTATTTTGTTGTGATTTTTATATAGTATTTGTTGTAAACTGTGAAAGTTCACATGATAAAATAAGCATAGGGACAGAGGTTATAACTGTTATGATCAGGTGGTCATAACGGTTATGACCAGGTCTCTAAAATACCCATAAGCGTAAGATGCATAAATTTTTATTTTAATTTATAATTTGATAATTTATATGGTATTTATTGTAAACTGTGAAAGTTCACATAACAAAATAAGCGTAGGGACAGAGGTCATAACTGTTATGATCAGGTGGTCATATCGGTTATGACTAGGTCTCTAAAATGCCCATAAGTGTAAGATGCATAAATTTTTATTATTTTAATTATAATTTGATAATTTATATGGCATTTGTTGTAAACTATAAAAGTTCACATGATAAAATAAGCGTAGGGACAGAGGTCATAACTGTTATAATTAGGTGGTCATAACAGTTATGACCAGGTCTCTAAATGTCCATAAGTGTAAGATGCATAAATTTTTATTATTTTAATTTATAATTTGATAATTTAATGACATGTTATAGCAATTAACTCATATTTTAAATATAGATACACTATTATATAGGAAAAAAATGGCCATTAATTCGAGGAATTTGACATAGGGAAAGAGGTCATAACTGTTATGACCATGTTATGATCAGGTCTCTAAATTGTTGGTCATAAGTGTAAGATGCATAAATTTTTATTTTTAATTTAAAATTTGATAATTTAATGACTTATCATAGCAATTAACTCATATTTTAAATATAAATACACCATTATATAGGGAAAAAGTGGTCATTAATTCAAGAGTTTGACATAGGAAGAGATGTCATAATCGTTATGACCGGGTGGTCATAATGGTGATGACCGTTACTCTTGTTCATGATATAGAGTAGCGGTCACAACCGTTATGACCATTCGATCATAACAGTTATGACTGTTACTCTTGTTCACGGTATAGAGTTGCGGTCATAACCGTTATGACCACCCGGTCATAATAGTTATGACCTGAACAAGAGTTGCGATAATAACCGTTATGACCACCCGGTCATAACGGTTATTATCGATATTTATGACCTCCCGGTCATAATATTTATGACCTGAACAAGAGTAGCGGTCACAACCGTTATGACCAGACGGTCATAACCGTTATGATCGTTACTCTTGTTCATGGTATGGGTAGCGCTCATGACGGTTATGACCAAGCAGTCATAACGGTTATGATCATTATTTTTGTTCATGATATAGAACTAGGTCATAACCGTTATGACCAGCCGGTCATAACAGTTATGACCGGTATAGGGTAGCGGTCATAACCGTTATGACTACCCAGTCATAATAGTTATGACCATTACTCTTGTTCACGATATAAGTAGAGGTCATAACCGTTATGATCACACAGTTATAACGGTTATGACCGTTACTCTTGTTCACGATATAGAATAGCGGTCATAACGGTTATGACCGCTAGATCATAACAGTTATGACTGTTACTATTGTACACGATATCGACCACCCGGTCATAACAGTAATGTTTTTCTCAATCAGTTTCGTGGCTTTGGACATTTAACGGTTTTTGAAGATTTTCCGACTTTCACAGAATTCCAAGCGGTTTATAGAGGGATTTTGTGCTGGTTTTGGGTGGTTTCCGAGGGGTTCCGGCCGGTTGCAACTCTTTCTCTCTCTAAATTTCAATTTCTCTCTCTAAAATACTGTAGATGCTGGTTTGGAAATTTTTTTGGGACATACGAGGAAGACGATGGTAAACTTGAAAATTTGCATGCATTTAATGCTGCTGGACCCCACAAAACTAACGTGACAGTGTTAGAACTGAAGGGAAAAAAATGGTGCTGTATTTAATATAATTTATTTCAGAAGTGCTATTAATAAAAGTAACCCTAATTAATAAAGGAACAAATCTATACAAATACCCTATTAAAAAATGATATGATTTTATTAGGTTTGTTAAAAAATAATTTTCAAATGATTGTTTATAAAATGTATCCAAATGTTATTTCAGAAATTTAAGCTTTTTCGGAACTATTTAAAAAAAAAAATGCACATCCAAATACTATTTCAGAATTAAAAAAAAAAGTGATTTCTAATTTCAAAATGAGAAATTTTTAATTTCCAAACCGAATGTACGAATTGGACCCTTTATTTTTGTCCCTCTAGCTAGGACAATTCTGTGGGTGCATTAATTAAGTCTAAGACCACTCTAGTCTCCAATAAGTGAGTACACTTGATCGCAATTAGATCTCTTATCCTCTAATTAATACTTACTTTAATGGTGTTGATTATTTCTATAAACGTCGTATGATTTGTAAAGATATTGCTGCTTGTAATCCATGTACAATATATTTAAAAAAAATAAAAAAGAAAAAAGAAAAGAACAAAAAGCGTTATCTTTTAAGGGCTGATGTCGTCCTTTTGGTCTGAGATGTAACAAATCATTCATAGAGACGAAATAGATGAGCTTTTATTGAAAGGGATACATAAATTATCTCTTTCAAGCATGACGTCTGCGAAGCAACAACATATCATATTTTATATTCATTTGTCAATTCACAAGTTTATTAAACTTGCAACTTTGTTTGATATTTGCTGATTTGAAGACTTTGTCTCACATGTTAGAGAAGCTTTTCCATTTTTTTCGTCCCCAAATGAATTGAGATCAAAAGATATAGTGATTCATGACTTTTAAAATGTCTAAAACCAATCACGTCTCTGATTTATATAAATCATCTCACATTAATTCTTATGTTTATCCGACTGTTAAAATCTTAATAGAAAAAAGACACATGAGGATTTTTTGTGGGGCTAATTTTATTTTTTTATGTATTTTACGTCCCGACTTTCAATAATAAAACCATGCCTTTATTTATTAAGATTTTAATAGTCGGGTAAATAGAATGATTAATTTAGAACAATTTGCACAGATCGAATGACATTTTCACAGTAAGAGAGAAATATAAGATTTGATTTTTATTTTGAGGATTGAAAATGATATTAATCGGGTTATTTATAAACTATGGCTTTTATTAGATTGCTACAAATCTATCACCAGCATCATCATAGATTTCCTATAGCAAATATTGCATTTAATTACAAAGGTTGATGTAAACAAAAAGTAAGAGGGGAAATTGAAAAGAAGAATAAATGCAAGAAAGAAAACGATCCTAATATTGAAAGATAGTCAAGAACGGCGGTTTTTAGCCATCTCTGTTTGTCATTAGTTCATACGACGATTGATATTACAAAATTAATGGCTGACAATAGAGAAATATTAAGGATAAATTAGACGGGGAAAAAGAAAGAGGAAAACTGAGTAACGAAGATTAGATATGTTTGACATCTTCAAAAGCCCTCGGCATAGACCTTAACCAATATATATATATATATATATAATGCTGCTAGACAATGAATATTTAGGCAAGCTATTGGAGGAAGCTAATGCAGTTGTAAGACTTTCTTGGACGGATCAACAGATTGAGTTCAAGCTGAACAAATATTTACGCATGTTAGATTAAGAAAACAACGTCATAACAAACATTAAAATATTTCTTCTTCATGCTCTTCCCTTGTTAATGTAGACGGGGTTTTAAACACAAGAACTGACAAGTTATGACACATCACCAGCTTAACCTGGTTAAGCAAGGGCTCCCCATTTATAGGAAGGCCCGGTTTTTCCTTTCCCAAAAGGCTACACAATATTTTTATCTTCATATTAAAAAAATACATAGTTCAAAATAACATTTATAGATACACACACAAGAATGATACTTTGTTTTTTTTTTTTTTTTTAACTGCCATTTTTTTAAGGCCTCTAGGAAGGCCCCAAATAATATCTATTTTGTTGGGTTCCTTAAACAATGTGATTATTATTTTCTTCTTATTCATATAATATCTCTTCAATTTCTCAAAATAAAAATCTCTCTCTAACTTCGTAAGGTACAATTACTATTCTATTCTGAATAAAATCTCCAGATATATCTTTCTTACTCATTTTTTATCCACTTGCTAATATTACTTTTTAAATATCATATTAGTTGTTTTATTGTTTTGTTTTTGTTGTCTAATTTAAAATATGACAAAATTCAAGAAAAAGAGGAGAAGATAAATTTTAATTCAATCGAAAAAAGGAGCTTTGTGAAAAAAAAAAAAAAAAATCGAGGCAGAATATTCTACCAAAAAAAAAAAAAAAATCGTTTGAAGAGGCCTCTTTCAAAAACTTTGTTTAAAGCCCCAAAATTTGTTAAGCCGGCCCTGCTACGACAGAATGGGTTTCAAGATCTTGAGACAAATTGATAGAATTCAATAATATGAAAAGAGATAAAATCACTGATCGAGAGAAAAGAGAAGTGCATGTAAACTTCCTCGTTCAAAAAGGAAAGGGTTTCGAGATATATAGATGAAATTAAATTTAATTTAGATTCGTTTGCATGTATGGAGGTTGGTTGGTTTTTTTTTTATTTTTTTTTTTTATAACTTTTTTATTTGGTTGCCGTTAAGGCTAGATCTGATTTTCTATCGTTTTGTCTTCTTTTTCTTTTATTTTCTCTTTTAATAAATTTGGATGGAGGTTTTAGTTCCTCCACTCTGTTTATTCATGTACATATATAAATATATATATTCACAGATTCATACAGGTCAGCATTTCTAACTGGTAAACATTTTACCAATGGTTGGAAAACTTATCACGACCGTTCACTTAAAGTACTACTCATCTAATTGACTCAAATATATGTATATATCTACATATATAGAGATATGCGTATATGTATGTAACAATCTGATATTGTACATCACCCGTATTGTATATAGGTTCGTTTAATATTTAAAAAAAAAAAAAAAAAAAAAAGGGTAGAAGCTAGCATTGTAGTACGGAAAGTAGAAGAGGATTTGAGGTATTTGACTATGGAAAATGTCGTATATATATATAGTCATTACAACTTGTCCTTTGTAATCAATAACCATCGTTTGACATGCAATGAATTATTAATTACTTGATAAGTTTTGGTTTTGCACTTGTCCTTCCTTGCTTGGATTTAGTTATTGCTGGTTCTATAGGCCCCCACCACCAGAAAAAAAACAAAAACAAAAAAGGAAAAAAAGAAGGTTATATACTGGGGGTGACGACTTTGTTCTTATCCCTAAACTAGCGTAAGACAAAATTAAAGGTTAATGGGGAGACTTTAATTTGTTAAGCCATTATTAATTTATTAATCGTACTACTTGAACTATTCAATTAGTACGGCTGTAACTTCTTTGGTGTATAGCTCTGCATGTTGTTTTCCTTGTATCATCGTGAGACTAGGTGGCATATATAATGCAGGCTTTCATAGAATCATACGTTATGGTTCCGTTTGGTTCACCATTGAATGTAAATTTAGTTTATAGTATTTTTTGATTAGATAAAAAAATTCATAAAAAAAAATTGAGAAAGATAAAATTTAATTCAACTATAGTTGAACTATCATCACAATCTATTTTTTTAAGAAAGCAGTTATTTATCTGAGCACATTTTCCAGATCATTTCTTTCTCTCTCCTCTTTTTTTTTTTTTTCAATACCAAACAATGACAGAGCCAGAATTTTATGAGAGGGACAAATCACTAAAATTAAAATTTAACAAGTTTAATGAGAACTAAATTAGAAATTTTTTTATTTTTTGTGAGAGTTTTGTATATCTTAATATAAAATAAGACACACACACACATATATATATACACACTTATACAAACAAAAAAATTTGAGGGGGGGCTTGAGCCGCCTCTACTAGACTATATTGGCTCCGTGTATGATACTAAAGACATGTATGACTATAGTTTTGGTAAATTATTATTACATACTTCAACCAAAAAAAAGAAAATTATTACATACAAATATTTATTTTGATATGGATATATTATTTTAATTCCATATATCTGTGTGTAAGGTTTATAAGATATATAAGTTTATTACATGTGTATATATATTTACACACACTGACACATACGTGTATATATATATATATATTATTGAAATATAAAAGTATTATTGGCCTAACTCCGAAAAGCTTAAGTTTTTGGAGAATTGGTAAACTAATATGGTATCAGAACGGGAGGTCTTGAGTTTGAACCTTTGCAATACTCTTTATAATCTCTTTATTATCATTGCTTGTTGAATCTTTAATATGTTTTGAGTTTCTTATAATTTGTGTTAATTTTTAAATTAATATTTGTCCACACATTTGCCATTGTCTGACTTATACGTGAGAAGGAGTGTTGAAATATAAAACTATTGTTGGCTTAACTCCAAAAAACTTAAGTTTTTGAAAGAATTAAAAAACTAACACATATACATGTGCATATACATTCATATGAATGCGTACAAAAACAAGTCAGAACTCAGAAGCGAACAGTATCAATATTTACGGGTTGAGTAGTTGGATAACTCTTGCAATTAATATAAAGTCATTGACAGTTTCATATGGCTTTAAAATATTTCAATTTTCCAAACAGGCACCCAGGTACTCATGTTTTGTATACAAATATATATATATATATATACATATATATATATTGTATACAATATATTAGATATATTTTTAGCATGAATTAAGAGTGAGGGGACAAAATTACTTATTCCTAGATCGATCTGAAACCCCCCCCCCCCTCTTTTCCTTTAACAAGGAGAAGAAGACAATAAAAAAGCCACGTCTAACAAAACTGAAATATTTCCCTATATATACATACTAATTAGGAAAAACTTACCGTGAAAACTCAATTTGCGTTTTAGTTATATTCTATTTCTATAGGTCGATACTGATTTTAATAGATATATAATTTTTCAACTGTTTGATATATAAGTGTGCACATTAAAAATTTATCACGCACAATCTAATATTGTCTTTAGTTATAAATAAGATTGTGAAAAAGTTAACTTAACTATTAAAATAACAATACCTGTCGAAAGAACTGCATCGAAAAATTTATTCCCCACCATGCTTAATACATATTTTTATATACATGCTAATTGCTAATTAATTGTCACTTATACGAAAGAAGTGCATCGCATCATTACAACTCCATCGTTGACCTAAATGACAATTAATATTATTTATTGCTTTAATGTTTCTGGACAAAAAATATATTGATATTTCAGTCCCCACTTAATGCAACTTGCTCCTTTATCTACTTTTTTTTTTTTTTTTTTATAGCTTTAATTAATTAATAGAGGTCTAAACCAACGTTAACATTTCATTTCCTTATCTTGTTGTTGTAATTGGTTTTCGTTGTGGATTTTTTTTTTCCTTGAAGAATTTTAAAGTAAATGTATGGGGATTAATTTAATGTAGAATTACGTAACGATTCAATTAATTATATAAATAAACTAAACTGGGGTGGTAATATTACCAATGGCCCTTGGAAGTTTCAAGAAAGGCCAAGTGGTAGCTAGAAAAATTATTTGAAATGTGCAACTAATTAAACTACAATAATGCTAGCTTATCATATCCGAGACAATGAGAAGAGGACGTACGTATATATATATATGTCGACGGTACCTCATAATACTAATATGTTTTGATTCATTAAAAAAAAAAAAAAAAAGTTGTACGTTTCTTCCCAATAACTGAAAAAAATATATATATATGGAAAATTTGAAAGAAATTGATTCAATATTATCCAACAAAATTAGATTGTTTTCGGTCCTTGTGACAAACCGACCAGCAAAAATAAAATACATCGCATGTATGATATTTATTTTATTAGCAACAATCTTAAAGAAGTATTAAAAAGAAGGGTATAGTTTTGGTAATTCAAGATAGATAAATACATTGTTAATATATTTGTGTAAAAGTCGATTGTTATATATAGAATTTTTTTTTTTTGACTAAATAAAGAATTTTATTATCAAGCCACCAAAGGATAAGAGACAGAGACCAGCAGAGGGATAAGCCCATAGAATAGAACCCGGGATAGCTAACCGGCTAGCCACTGAATGGCTAGGGAACCACTCAATGGACTTAAAGTCCCCAAACCAACGGGACAATACGCAGATAACCAGCCCACTCAGGGAAAGCCGAAGCAATCCCCTATCCTAAACATGGAAGAAAACTCCTACAACGGGTGACGCGAATGCAAGATCCACCTACCAAACAACTCCCAGTTAAACAACGACTAAAATTCGATCAACAAAACCCAGATCAACACAAAAACCTATACGAGGGGCCAGAGGGGAAGCCTTCGCCCTTATTACAAACAAACACAGAAAACAGATAAAAGAAAAAGGGGAACCACTGCAACCTTCGAGAAAGCCACACCCATCAATGCCATAGCAACCATCGGCACGATCGAACCATCATGGAAAGAAGGCCAGCAACAAAGAGGAAAAACAGATTGCGCGTGAGGGACACACGCCACCCACGATGGGCAACCAGGCCCACACACCAACCCAACCCCTTCACGACCACCCCGTAACCCATCTCTTGTGATATCCATGAGCCCTCGAGACAGATGTGCTCGGATCTGAGTTAGATGCTCTATTTTTATATTACGTTTAAGATTTTTTTTTGTTAAAACACGCTAGCATTTGCTTAAAAACTTGAGGGTTAATTTCAAATTTGACTCTTAACAAATAAGATTTATCTCACTTATGTATTATACTTTGAAACGCTTAAAAAAAAAAAAAAAAAAAAAAAAAAAAAAAAAAACCTTTCTGAGCTTAAAATAAATACATTGGTACCGTAATCATTAGACGTTTATTTTTAAACTGTTTTTAAAACCTGTTTGCTCGTCGAAAATTGCTAAACATAGGAATAAAATTGTCATTACCCCTTACTAACTAATCACATGACTTATTTATAGTTAAAATAATAAAAATAATTGATGTTTTAGTTAAAAAAAAAAAAAAACCAAAATTGCAACAAATAACTCGTATTCATAGAGCTTCAACCAAAAAAAAAAAAAAAAAAAAAAACCTCGTATTCATAGAGTAAAACTAGACAACTCTTATCCTTTAGATAACCAAATTAAAATTGAAATTAATCCAAAACCTAATCCAAAGATGTATATAGGGATATATGACTCCGTCCCGAAATCAGGACCTCCTCTTAGCAAAAGGTTTGGGAAACAACATGAAATGGGTTGTTTTATGAAGGTGGCGATTGGAACATCAATTGGAATTGGAGATTTGAAAATGTTTTGATTCAAATTAAATTGAGTTTTAAAAATTTACCATTTGTTGAAAATGAATCGTGACTGTTAAAAAGTGTGAATACTTAAAATGTGTTCGAAAAAAAATAGTAGTATGAATTTTATTTCGTTTTTCTTGTCATTCTATGTCACTAAAAAAATCTCATTTCGACTTAAAATAAGATAGTTATGCACTTTTAAAATTTGAGTTTTTTGAAAATAAAAAGAATTTAGAGATGTAAATAGTGAACTTAGCTTATTTATATAGAAAAACATGAATTAAAAACAACCTAAAAACTTCAATTGAAGTACTGTAGACGCCTAACGACCGGAACAATCACCAAGTCCCGGTTTTTGCATATGGAGTATCAACTTTTTGTCCTAAATAAGATGCGCTTCATTCAATTAATTATGTATTTTTAGTTTACGTATGATTTGTTAGTTTACGCTTGGTTCGTTAATTGAAGATAAAAATTTTAAATTAGAATTAATTAACTTTTTAATTATAAATTTTATTGATTTAAAAAAATAAAAATTAAGATAAAAAAATATAATTTAATTAAAATTAAATTTAAATACCAAATAAAACTTTTTAAAGAGAGGATGGGACCATTAATACTTGGGACCATTAATAACAGAACACACACGGTTTACTTGTGTGAGCTAAAATGTCAACGCCACATGTAACCAAGACTGTCTTTCACTCTCTCACAGCCATTTATATATCTATATATACGTATCTGTATAAACTGAAACTGACACCTTTCCCATTCTCCCACACTTTCCAATCTCTCTCTCCAACCTTTTAGAGAGAGAAAGAGAAAGAGAAACTGACCATCACAGAAAAAGCAAAATTGATGTCAACTCCACATTCATAATATGAAGCTCATTTGGTCTCCAGAAACCGCTGCAAAAGCTTACATAGAAACAGTGAAAAGAGTAAGTAACTTCAAAATCCACTGTTCTTTTTCCATTTTCATGATTTCTAACGGTTTTTTTTTTTTTTTTGTAGTGTGAGAAATTCAAAGAATCCGGTGTGGCCGAGCTCCTCGCCGCCATGGCCAGCGGCTGGGACGCCAAGCTGATCGTGGAGGCCTGGTGCTACGGCGGTCCGATCGGCACGAGCATCGGCCTCGCCGTCGCCGCCCGATACACGTGCGGGAGGCACGTGTGCATAGTCCCGGACGAGAGGACGAGACAAGAGTACATAAAGGCCATGAAAGACGCCGTCGCGCCGCCGCCGCCGCTCCCCGAGGTGGTGGTCGGAGATGCGGCGGCGGCCATGGCGGCGCATGGCGGCGGAGTTGACTTTCTGGTCGTTGACTATAACCGGAGGGACTTTGGTAGGGTGTTGAGGTCCGCCTCGGCCAAGGTCAGCAGCAGAGGCGCCGTTTTTGCATGCAAGAATGCATGGCAGCGAAACGTTTCGGGGTTTCGATGCCAGTGGGCACTCGAGAGGGGGACACCTGTGGTCAGGTCGGTGTTTCTCCCCGTTGGGAAAGGATTGGAGATAGCTCACATAGGGAGTCCTGGTGGTTCCGGCGGGGCTGCGGGGTCCCGGAAGGGTCCCAGCCGTTGGATCAAGTACTTCGATCAACGGTCGGGGGAGGAACACGTGTTCCGGAGTGAATTTTGCATCTTTTTGCCCTAAAATAATTTTGGAATCATTACCACCAATAATTTTCTTGCGTAGAGAAAATAGAGTATAGAGATATGTAAAATGCATTATATATATATATACATATATTTCTCTCTCTCTCTCTCCTCTCAATTTGAGTCTTTGTTTGGATCCTCAAGCAATACCATGGTCATAATCAGAATGAAATTGTTAAGATGCTATAAGATGATCTTATAGCATCTTTGATCTTATAGCATCTTAACAATTTCTTTCTTTCTTTTTTTTTTTTTTTTGTTTGTTTGTTTGGGATTTGGATGAGAATGGCAATTGGTAAGAGTAAGAGATTCCTATAAATATGCTGTAAGTATAACTTTGTATGTGTACCAGTTAACTTGAATAATTAATATCTCTATCTCTTTGTTCGACATGAATATATATATATATATATGTGTGTATGTGTGTGTATGTGTATTTACATGCTTGTTCATTTAATCAACCCTGTTAGCTAGCAAATAGGATACATGGTACTCCTGTTGGGGCTACATATATAATCATGGAGTTTGAATAAGGGCAAAGAGAACATGGTAATAAAAAGCCGACTACAATGTGTGTTTCATATCCGTGATAGTTAATTAGCAGTACAGAAGGCAGGAATTTATGTGAGGGACTAATAATTACAATATAAATTTAATTAACATTAATTGAAGTTTGAAGTGGCATAAATCTAATGAGTTATTCTTCGCATCTCCGCTCCTTTATAAATATTTAATAAGGGCGCAATTGCCAACTGAACCTTAAATCTTGAGTGACTGAGTTTGATTTTCATACTTCCATTTAAATCTAATCTATTATAATCCCGAACTTAGAACATAATCTAATCCCAATCGTAGAACATACTCTTCTTCTTAGCAAGAAGTGAATTTTATCATTTTCTCTCAATATCAAGCAAACTTGAACTCATTTCTCCCTTACAAAAGCAATTCTGACAACGGATGCGGATTATATATCAAATGTCACTAATAAGTTACATATTGAAAATTAATATAAAAGGTGTTATTATTAAAATTTTTGGGGATATGTAAGATCAAATTTTCAATTTTTAGAGGGGGTTATTTGTAGTGTAGTGGAATATAAAATATATGGCTTGCATTTTGGCTTTCATGATTTTGAAATGGTGTTTTGTTGATCTTGTGAAGATCTTGGAAACGAAATTGTCAATATAGTCAGCAAGGTATCTTTCAACCACCTTTCCAACCATGAGTATAGAATTATTCTAAATATAATCTTTGATTGATATATACATTTGAACCGTATATATAGAATTTGGTATATCTATGACTAGATCTTACCGGCATCCTCGTCTCTGTCAGTTTCTTATAATATAATGCAGGTCTTTGAGGAAAATTATAATTTAAAAAATAAAAAGCATGTTCTTTTGTCTGAGCAGTTTGACATTAAGATTTTTTTTTTTTAATCTACTTATGATGAAAAGATGCCTTGTAATTTGCTTTATTTTATTAATTCTATTAGCTCCAGCATGCAACCAAAATATTCTGATTTCTTAAAGTAGGTGCTTTTATTTTTTTTTAAATAAATTTTTTAAACATGCATATGAGAACTCTTGGCTTTCTCCTTTTTAAACAAAATGGTAGATCTCAAGTTCAATTTTAAAACTTGTGGAAGTAGCCCCTCAAAATATACATGTTCATGTTTGCCCTCACTTATTGCTTATTTAGATTTTTGATCTTATGGCGTAAAAGCCTAGCCGAGGGGATTTTCTACAAAAATCGACCGGGAAAATTGGAAGAGAATCTTGTTCTAATCCTAAAAGAGATGAGATCGGAGAACAAAACGGTTGAAAACTCTCAACTCAAAGATAGTTCAATTCCCAAATCTGATCAAGTCCAGTACAGACCAAAGGTTTTAAGTCAATACCCGAGGCTCAACACGACGACGTTTTCCACAAAAAACGACAATCAAAAAACCAAAACGACATAGCGTAGAAGCAGCTAAACAAGGTGCTGCGTTTTCGGGAAAATTGAAAATAAACGAAAATAAAGAAACGGCAAGATCAAGGGCTGAATGATGCTCCTGTATCACCTTTCCAAACTTATATAATTAGAGGTAAAAAAAAAAAAAAAAAAAAAAACCGAAGCTATTACAACTAGGACAATAATTCAAATATGTGCTTTTTAAAAGACTATCATGCAAATTACCCCAAAACAAAACTAAATAAAAATTAAAATTAAGTGGAATGATAAAATATGGTTGTTTACAAATGTGGTATGGGCCAAGCCTAACACCAAATCAAAGAGACGGGTCATGGACCGACCCTCATATTTATAACTTTAATATAAAGTGTTAAACTTATGCAGCTTATATTAAGGGCCCGTTTGTTTTGTAAGTTTAAACTTAAGGTTTCAACTCAAGTTTTTGTCTTTTTCTGAAAAAGTTTTTTATCTTTTCTAAAAAAAATTTTTATCTTTTTTAAAAAGTCAACAAAAGTTACTATTTAAACTTAAAAATTTCAACTCAAATTCATTCACCAAACGGGCCTAAAATGACTATGAAGGCATCTCAAAAAAGTCCGAGTCTCAAGACGAGCATATTACACTGTCCCTATCTACACTTCACAAAACATGGCTCAATGACAAATTTTATCCAGAAATTAACTAGATAATCCAACTTCTATATTTCTGAAGCTAGAAAAATCAAGGGGTGAAAAAAATAAATAAATAAATAGAGGCTTTTTAAGCTTCAATCCATTTCCTTTTATTAGGAGAAGTGATCCTAAAAACATGTTCTTCACCAGTGCACTTGTCCACCTTTACCACCCAACGATGACTCTTCTTTTGACCAATATTTGTACTTCTACTCACAAGCAAGCCCTCTCCAATGGGTAAAAAATGAGTCTTTGCAGGCCCTAACCCACTTCCCGGCCAAGATGCCTTGTGAAGGGCATTGTACCCCACAATAAGCACGCCAACGTGGCCTGTAGCGCTCTTCTGAGCCGCGACAAAAACCCCCTTGTGGTCGTTGATGTCGCAGTCGATGAGCACAAAATCTGCACCTTTGAAGTCGTTTAGCAAAAGTGTCCTTGCGTTTCCCGCGACAAACTCAACGCAGTTGGCGTGGTGTCCTAGAGCGTCCTTGGAGGCTTGTAGCTCGCTTGGCCCCGGGAGAATGCAGACCACCCTGCCGCCGGTTTGATGTGCTGCCGCAACAAGTGCTAACGCTGCAGTTGATCCTGCTGCATTGGCACATGCCATCACCATCAGCTGTGCATTGTTGCCGGCTGCTAGTGCTGATATGAACTCGGCGACATCTGGTTCCTTACCCCTTTTTCCCTGAAAATATGAAGCGGTAAAAACTTATTAAGATATTTTAAAACTTCAGATCATATCAGAATCGATAAAAATGTCATAAAGCATTATGAAAGAAACATTAGCAATTAGAACATAAGAGAAAAGCTTTGAACGCTAAGCTTACCATTTTGAGGGCTCCGAGAAAGGCTTTTGTGGCATTTTCAGCAGACCAGCAAGCCATATTTTTTTTTTCCTTTTCGCCTTTTGATTCCAATAGGCTTCCTTGTTTGAGAACGTTTTTTTTATGTTATACTGATTTGCTTCACAAGTGGAGCAGCATTGGCCTTATATGTTTATATATATATATATACATGCATATATATATATATTTGTTTGGGGGGACAGTGAAAAAAAATTTAGCAGATGGCGGAGACTTGTTAGGGCCCACATGCGCTACTAATTGTTTGCATACGAGCATCTGAGGAAGGTTTTAATTGACATATTCTTCTATGCCAACTGGCAATGTTGAAAACTTGGATTAAAAAATTTGAACAAAACGGAAAACTTTCCTGGTGTATTATTTTTGTAAAAGATAGCATCATGAACGGAGAAGGTTATACCAGTTAAGAAATGAAATCATGTTAATTAAGTCTCTCTTATGCTGCCAATGACCACTTGATCATTGGGCCGCAGGGAGGGATATGGGGTTTGAATTTGGATGGACGCGGGTTTGATCTTGCATTGTATTAGATTTAAAAAAAAAAAAAAAAATTCTCTCGTATGCTATCAAATATCATGGCATTTTCCCCTTTTTACTAGGATTCGATAGTTACATCATTAAGAAGAACAATCTTTTATTGCATTATTTTCTTAACTGGATAGTTGTAAATAACCTCAGATTGTATATTATCTCAGACCTAAGTCAAGGTATTGAAGGTGATTTTCAAATATCACATAGCATGATATGATACGATGATATATAATACAATAGAAACAAGACATAGGGAATGGGTTACCTACACTTAACAGTCAAAGTGAATCCTTTCATTACGAGTTCCAAAATTAAGAATGAATCAAATTTTTCCAAGTAAGATTTGAACTAATGACCGGTCAGTTAATAGTTGACCACTCTATCACTGAGCTACTAAAAGAACATCAGGAGGCTAGATCTTATAAAGTTTAATTCCCATCATTGTTAAGTAGAACAATCTCGTACTGCATTACTAAGACTCAAAAAAACTTACTGTTTAAGTTGATTCATGATCTCTCGAGTAATTGGGCATTACTTAAAAATGTTTGAACACATATCCGTCACTCTTTTATAGGTTATAATTTAAAATGCCACAAAAAACACACAGTAATTACCAAACCTTCTACTTATTTTGTACCGAGCCAAGGGAAAATGTATGCAAAACATGATCACTTTACTGTGTAAATTAATTAACTTGATAGTGATATCATATCCTTTTTAGTTTATTAATAAGTCCAATCTTTATATTAGGGGACATACACCGCATATATAAATAATAAAAATAGGATAAGATGTCATTAATGAGCTCATTTTTTTTCAGATAGAAAAGAATATAAAAATTATTGACATGTAACAGCCAGAATGATAGTCCCACGATAACATTATAAAATGTATTTGATTAGATATTTTTCTTTTATGATTTATTTCTCGTCTACTAAACAATATGACGGAAAGCCTCCCTCCTTTACATTACCTAGGGATTTTACTTTTCTTCCCTTCTTACCAAACAAATTACACGACCATTTTTCATTTAATTTTCCCTCCACCCACTTCCGTTCTTCCTCTTTTCCATCATACCAAACATACCATTAAAGGTTGGCAAGACCTCTGCACTCAGAACCTAAAAACTTTCCCAGAAGTGTAAGTAAATCAACCCAAGAAGCACTCAGCAAACATGTCAATTACTTGTCCCCCAAGTTGCTAAATATTCTGAGAGGAACGCTAACGCAACGTTAGTACTTGCATGCCTTGTTTCATTAATTAATGGATAGTTTGTACTTACAAGCGACCTCC
Organism: Ficus microcarpa; assembly: GCA_025413485.1. Lineage (NCBI taxonomy): Eukaryota > Viridiplantae > Streptophyta > Magnoliopsida > Rosales > Moraceae > Ficus > Ficus microcarpa. The sequence goes on along the minus strand of CM046383.1, from coordinate 12,501,223 downwards.
CTAGATTCCACTTGAATTGTCGTTTAGTACCTACGTTTATTATATTAAAATCGTAAATACTCTTTTTTTTTTTTTTTTTTTGAAAAAAGGAGGATGGTTGGTGCTATCCTGCCTTCTATTTCTATCGTCTATACAAGAGATCGTGGTCCACTACTATAACGGAAAATATCTGATTGAAGAATGATCTAAGTTTCACCCTGACTATCATAGACCCAATGCCAAATAGCCTAGTAGTTGGGCAGGACCTGCAGTTGGGATTTTGGAGTATCGAGCATTAGAATATTCTAAGAGGGAAGAAAGAAAAACATCCTTATCGCTGCATCAATCATTGATAGAAAGAAAGACATCTTTATCGCTGTACCAATCATTGATAGTAAGTTTATTGAAATGTCTCCTCTTCTACGCCAAATTAATTACATCTTAGCTGTTATTGTCCTCCACTTCCTGAGCAATAAGTATATTTAAAGAGAAGGCCAGTATCCTGCTTCAGCAGAACCAAATCAAGCGCTGTCCATGGTCCTCGGGCTCAAGGCTGCAAAGCCACTACGGTTCATAAGAAAATTATTATATCCTTTGAAGAGAAGAGTCACCTTTTCGCAAAGTGTTTGTCCTCGAATATTTCTCTTCTTTTAAGTAAGCAATATGAATAGAAAGGGCTATGGTTCCAAAATCCAAACTACAATATTTTGTCTTTTAAACAATAGGAATGAAGTGTATTTTTAGAATTAAAAAAGCTTTCATTCTGGAATTAGTATCGATATTATTGGATTACTATTTGAGCAAAAGAAGGTGAAAAACAGATACATTCTTGTATGGTAAAGCAAAATATGTGTGTAGGACCATTGGGGGAGAAATAGAGAGGAAGTTGAGAACAAGCTCGAAACTTGTTTATTTTGAGAACAAACATGCATTAATTAAAGTCTAAAAAGATAGTACAGACAGAAGGTACGACGATGCTTGGTGTCGGTTACACCCAACAACCGACACGGAAATCCAAGTATGTCACGTGGCTGTGCCATGCATTTACATTGAGAATCACAGCCTACCCTTCTTTTATATAATGTTTCTTTATCCATTCTCTTCTTGGAATTCCTCGTACATGATTTGTTTGTCCCCGCAATGCAAATTGCATTTTGTTTTCTAGATTTTCCCAGAAGCTGCTTAGTTTTTATGAGAGTTGGTTTCCAATTATAGGCTGGAGAAGAAATGAAGTGTAATCTTGGGCCAACATAGAAAATGATGTTTTGCAGATGCAAATAAACTGAGCAAATCAAGTTTCTTTGCTAAATTCGTTAAAATTAGAAAAGATTGCTTCCAAATGGGCGATTTTGAAAATGATAGACATTATGAGAAATCTGTTTTATGACTTATCAAGAAGTCTATTTCTTGATTTACATATTTACTCAATTAGATTATAAGTGTAACTTTGTGCAATTTTTTTTTTTTTTTTTTTTTTTTTTTTTGACATCAACTAGTGAAAATATTTTCCAATATATGTGTAACTTTAGGCAAATTCTTTCCATCAACCAGTAAAGAAAGGACGCAAGAAGAATGACTCGTGTTCATCTGACCGTATCTTCTTTCAAGTTCCTTCATGAAAGTAAAAACCCTAACTTATAATGTGAACTATACTTTCACATCTCAATCAGTGGAAAAGATTTCATGAAATGTGTAATTTTGGGCTAATTCTTTCCATCTACTAATCAAGAAAGGACACAGATGTTTATTTGACAGTCTTCTTTAACTTGATTGTCTGAACTTACTTTTACCCTACTGTTAGATATTTTTAATTCAACCGTTACTGATATACGAGTGAGTATATAAAAAAGTTTCAACATGATATGCAAATATGCTTCCGATCAATTGTAAAGTTGATTCAACCGACTAAAATAACACCGTCTACATATTGAGTAAAAGTACAAACCATGAGTTTTCAGTTTTTCCCAAGAGGAAAGATACTTGTAACCCAATTGCCATTGTTGCTAAACCCTCAAATTTGATTTATCGAAAATCATTTTTGCAAAGACAACCATGTATCGTACAACTCTTCCAAAGTAAAGGAAATAGATTTCAGACTTTTCCGACTACATCTCAAAGCAGAGAAGAAAACCAGCCTACCACTCTTGTTGACAGATTCCAATTGACTCTGTAGTAATAGAACATATATGATGGCTGACACGTCATTCTATATTGATTCTGACTACTTTCTTGGTAGTTTTGGCCTCGTTACTTGGTGCCATCCCCCTGGCCCTCTGCACTTGCCCTGAAGATGGAAGGAACCAACTCCCCGAGAATGCATCCGGCCCTTGTTCGCCTCTCTGAGTACCTGCATTGTTGTGACATTGAAGACATAAAAAATTGAACCAAGCTTACACAATAACAAAACATGAATTCAGTTGCTATTTAGTGAATGTCTACAAAGTAAAATCAAGTAAAGAGTAAGAACAGGAAACTTTGAAAGGAAAGAAACCAGGAAGATATTCCGCGTTGCTGCTAATTTAATCTTTTGGAGCAAACATTATTTCCTGTTCTACATCTATCAAAAAGAAGGTAGCTAGCAGGTTACATGAACCAATCTCTAAACAGTTTTTTGTAAAAAGAGTATATATACTAGATCCTGAACCATTGTAAAATTCCAATGCCTTTTAGGGAAACGAACAGTAATACACATACTAATCCTATAGAGTTAACAATAAGAAAGCTGCTTTCTTCAGCAAAAAATAAGAAAGCTGCCTCTTTTGGTCTTTTTGTTGTGTGTCCAAAACAAATGAAAGAACATATAGTTGTTTAGACAGATCACCTTAAGTTACTAAGTATAAAGAAATAACTAAAATGATAAGCATACATTGAACAGTTTAGAAAAAGAAAAAACTGAATCGATTTCACATGAATTACCATGCATATTGAATCCATCTTTCCAGCCAGACAAGTCACCTTTGTTATTACGGTTCCATGCCTCTTCAAAACCATCAAGCTCGTCTGGCAAACATTCCACAATTAGTTCAGTCATTGATCTACATAAAAGTAAGCCGTTGATAATAACAACAAGAAGCATGAACTCACCTTCATTCAAATTATGTAAAGTTTGCATTGTGTCGACCTTACCATCAGAGTTAAGCTTCCTTGTGACACTGTGACCCTACACAAGCATTCAAACGCTTCAATGTCAAATAGTAGTTACAAGGTCGATTCATTTTCTTTCCTTCCTTGCTACATACAAAATATAGACGAGAACGTATCAAAGGAACATAATGGACAAAATAGCTCAATTGAGTGATTGAATAAAATTATAAGCATAAGACTTAACAATATCAGATAAGAGATAATATAACTAAAAAGGTAATGCAAATGTAACCTTATCATGAATTCCCCTCGAGATCCTATGTGCTGCTTGCCCATTGGTTTTGTCTGCTTCTTTTGTCTCCTCCACAACCACCTGACCCACAAGCCACAACCACTTGAGAAAGCCGAAAAATAAAATTAAGAAATAGAAGAGTAACAGAGAAAAGGCCCGGTACAATTCACTTTCCCATAGAATGTCACTTACCCCATCACTGCCTGCCCTCCTTGTTCTCGTGGAGGTGTAATATGCTCCATCAACACCACCATACGTGACTTTGGAGGTGTGGACACTGTAGCTACGATTATTAGGCTTTGTCCCTTCTGCCTTACAAGGCTGATTCTTATAAATCACATCCTTGCTTTCCCTCTCTGCTGAAGAAAACCACATCAAACAGTTGGGGCACATAACCAACTTTAATAACAATATAGAAAATTGTGAACATATAGTAAAAATAACCCAAATATCCGAGCTTCATTACCATCAATACCATCATCATCATCCGGATGCTCAACAGACGGTTTTTCGCTTGACTCGTGGCCTTTGTCCTCTTGTCCCTCGTCATCAGAATCCAATTCTTGTATCAGGACACCTTTTTCTTTAAACCTCTCCTGTGTACCATTAGAAGTGGAAGGAGGGCCAAACATACTAGACTCAAACAAGCTACCAAACGGGCGAGAAAAGAAGGGATCATTAAACGGATCCCTCTCGCCGAAAAGGCTAGGAAACATGCTTCCAGTAAAACCAAAGCTCCTAAAAGGATCACCAGAGCGAAAGAAATCGCCTGCTCCTTCTCTTTCCCTCTGCATATTGTGTGATTTCGACACTTCCGAGGGATAAACAAGAAAAACAATGTCAAACACAAATCTTAATGTAACTTGTAGGCCAAAAAAAGAAAAAAATTCAATTTTGGATTATACTAAGGGAATGACAATTGATCGTCAATAAATATTTTATATCTAACAAACAGTTTGCCAAAATTGAATAAACAAATAAAATTCACATGCGAAATACCCATATATGAAAATTGATAATAAACTAAGACATCAAGTTACTAAAAGGAAAAAAATAAATAAATAAATAAAAGAGGAGGATGAGAAATTGCAAAGAGAATGGCAATTGATCATCAGTAAAGATATCAAACATAACAAACAGCACGCCAAAATAAATAACATAAACAAAAAATAAAATAAAAATAAAAAACTTTGGACACGAAAGTACAGAATGAAATTGAATAAAATTCATCATTTTTTAATCAACTAAGACCTCACATATAGAAAACAGCAAGCCAAAAGTTTCAATTTTTCTCTTAAATTTGCGTTAGTTTCAAATGAAAGAAAAGGAAACAGATAAGAGAACTTCAACAACGATACTTTCTGTTTAGGTCGGACGGGAAATGGAAAAGAAAAGAAAATTTTGAGAGAAAAAGAGTACAGAACCTTTATATGAATGTTCTGAGAAACAGAATTTCGCGATAGACGAAACTCAAACCAACACGATGAGCATCAAATCGTCGAAAACTCCATAAAAACGAAAACGCAGAAGAAAACACATGAACGTTCAAGGAAAGTACGAATTCAGCTTAAATTCGAGTTGATCACTGTTTGGATAGCGAGAAAATACGAGAAAAAGAAAGAAAAGGAAGATAGAGAGAGAAAATATACCCGAGAATACTATATGAGTTGCAATTGAGAGAGAGAGAGAGAGAGAGAGTGAGGTAAAGAACCAGAAAGGCCTGCCCTGCTCGTATGTCTGATTCTGTTGGTAGGACAAAGGCAGTTTATATACAACGGATTGACCAGTAAGAGAGGAACACGTGTACGAAACAGTTTTCTGCGTCACGCTAGAATGTTCGGTCTTGTTTGAATCATGGAATTAGTTTTGTACGACAAACGGTATAATTTTATAATAACTATAAACGACAATTTCCTCCAAACGACATGTCTTGGGAAGGGAATAATTAAAATTATCGTTCGAAAAACTTTATTATGTGCCGAATAATCTTGCAACGATTTAGAACAGAGTAAGGAAAACGACTTGAAATGAGAAGATAACAAAGACAGAAGGTGCAATACTAATCAGGAATTTGAAAGAATAGAAAATAATTAAAAAAAATAAAAATTTAAAAATTTAAGTTACAGTGTAGTAATTAAGGGAGGCAGTGAAGGTGGTGTGAGCGGGGCAAGGAGAGCAATGGCGGTTGGCCTAAATTGAGAGAGTGATAAATGAAAGCTTTGAGATGAAGCCAAATGGGCTTTTTAATTAACAACAGCATCAGACAAAACGACAGAAACCCGAAAACGACAAGAATTCAAAGACGATAGTTTTTTTTTTGCTTTTTCTTTTTCTTTTTCCTACTTGAAAAATGATAATTATTCGGGGGGAGATAGCAGCGTCCACGGAAAGACCGACTCTAATATCAAAAAACGACGACAATGGCTCACCTAGGAGATGGAGATGCAGACACTGCAGGGATTATTTATACGAATGTTTATATTAGAGGCTATAATTTGAAAAATATTCAATTTTCTTTTATTTTTATGAATACCAAAATTATGTGTTTAAAGACTACGTTTATCTTTTTATTAAGAATTGAAAATGAACAAATAAAGAATTGATAGCAAAGAAAAGAAAAAATCTTTTTAAAAAAAATCAGACTATTGCACGATATGTGAAAAACAATCATTTTAATAAACAATTGGTCATTAGAATAAAAAGGTTACAATGAATTTATAAAAAAGAAAATTAAATAGTTATTTTAAGAAACAAAAAAAGCTACCTTTAAAAAATGAAATAAAAAATATTTTAAAACCTAAAATCAACATCATAATGATATAGTAATTATCATGAACAAAAAAAATGACAATGATAAAGTAATATCATAAATGAAAAAAAACAGACCACAATCTAAAAAACATCAAAAATAAGATAGTAATTATCATAAAGAAATAAACAATTTTAAACAATGTTAAAACTTTAAAAACTAACTATTAAAAGTAGACCAATGAGAATAGAAAAAGAAATTATCATAATAATGGTTTTTTTTTTTTTTGGGAATCATAATAGTGTTACAATTATCATAAAAAACTAAATCATGCTAAGAAAATGGGTTTATAAGAAACTTAAATCATACTTAAGAAAATATGTTTATAAAAAATATAAATTGTACTAAAAAAAAGGTTTTTAAGAAACCTAAATCATACTTAAGGAATATGTTTATTAAAAATATAAATAATACTAATAAGCAATCATTATAATTGGTCATTAAGATAGAGATACAATAACAAAAATAAAAATGAGGAAAAAAAAATATGAATCATAATGATGGAAAATGATGTTAAAAATAATAAAAAAAAAGTCAAATTAGGTACTCCAAGTGGCTGTTTCTTTACGTGGACATTTACGCAATATTGACAGAAAAGAGACATATTTAAAAGAAAAATGTTAGGGATATCAACTTTATTCCTAACTTTTGAGTACCAGTTTATAAAGCATATGAATTTTCATTATTTTATTCATGAGTGATTAAAATATTTTCATATTAATTGATTACTTCTATCAATAAAAAAATGACATGTGAGTTAATACTCAAAAAACAAGGATTACAGTTGATATCGTTAATGTCTTGTGTAATTATTTGACATCGAGAGTCTGCAACGTGGGCTTGCCTTGAGAAGCAGGTTTCTTTTTCTATTTTTTCTTTTTAATTTTTAAAACATTAGCCGTATAATTTTAACTGTTCCAAATATATATACTTTTTTTATTTTTAATAAATAGCACACTAGGATATATTTACATAGCTTCTTCTTTTCTTGTATGATTTCTTGCATGGTCCATTGACATCACGAAGGCAATCGGGAGCAACGCAGTTGAATGATTCGAATGAGAAAAGCGTACACCGAACCAGTCCACGTTAGCCTCTTTTTTTTTTTTTTTTTTTTTTTTTTTTTTTTAAGTTCCTAATAAAACTCTCTTTTTGCTGTGTTTTCTTTGATAAAATACAATGCAAGCTGAAACATCGTAACAAAATAAGACCAGAAAAACTTTGGGAATGGGGATCCGAAAATGTCGGAAGTGAAGCTGGCCGATGGTGCTGGGGAGCTATGTGGGTGGGTGGGTGAATCAGATTCGAAATGGGATGTGGGAGAGCTTTACTTTGAAGCAATGACATCATAAATCATAAATACAAGAACAAAGATGCAACAAATTTACCCTTTCAAAAAAAGCACAAGATACGACAACAATTGAAAAACGACATTTACCTGAAAGACGACAAAACTAAAAGCCGTAACTTTGACCAAAAATATAAGTAAAAAATAAAAAGACGATACCAATTTCGAGAGATAGAGAACCATAAATAAATTATTTAAAAAAAAAAAAAAAAAGGACAACAACCAGTACAACTTTATCAATGTTAACAGACAAAACACGACATCAACAAATAGAAAACGACATCAACAAGAAGCAGAAAACAAGTTCGACTCCAATCTTTCCCTCTCATGCACAAGAAAAAGCATGCAACCAAAGAGTCCAAGTCCTAACAAGTAACGACAGATCTAATCTTATGGGAAAAAAATAAACACAATACTACTAAGCTGACCATATTAAGCAGGGCAATTAAACAATACCAAAACATTCCAATTTCACAGGGGGGTCAAAATTGCAAAACTCCGGCATGAAATTAGAAAATACGGAGCAAATAAATACACACAACACTGGATTTGACAGGCTAGTGAAATTGATTCTGTACTCTCTAGTCCAGGGTAGAAATCTACCCTTTAAAATCAGCACATTACCTACATGAAAAGGAGTTACATTTTTCTGTTCTCCACTTTCCCAACTTCCCTACTTGCCAAACAATAATACATATATTCATACCGACAAGCCATCCTTTCTTCTTGCATTCTTGTTCCTCCATTAACTTAGTGCATTTCCTGTCTCTCCCTCTCTCTCTCCCTCTCTAAACTAATAAGTTTACATGCCCGTGGGAAAGCGTGATTCAAAGTGTTGTCAGCTGTTGGATGGGTCAAGGTTGTAAAGGAACCCTTTTGCCGCAAGGACCCCATATCTATTTTACAATGAAAGCTGCATGCGTCATCACATAAGTGGTCCTCGGTTCTTGCTTCTTAGAACTCTTGAGAATCAAGCTCAGGCTTCGATGGATAGTCGAGACCCTGAAGTGCGGGCATCCGCCGCAAATCTTCTTCTGAGTAAGCAGGGATGAACCAGTATAGCTTGTCTGCCCCAAACACCTGAAGCAAGACAAACAAAAAGCTTAAGTTAATTAATGGTGAAGATTTTACATTCTACACTCACCCCACAAGCACACTACCCAGAACATGTATAGAAACAGGATTTTCAATGTCTAGACCAGTAATCATCCTTGCATAATCTTATGATTGTTTTCCTTTGAAGTCATGAATGCTTTGTCTATTTACCATAAACCTTTCAAAATTGTAAGCAAATTAAAGACGTTTAACTGTACCAACCTGCTCAAAATTCTTCTTTCGCCCCAGGTCATATCGCCATTTTGGAGTGGTCTTCTTCTCATAAGCCTGATCACAGAACAATATTATATTTTATATCTGTGCCCTTGCCATCAAGAAAGGGCGTTTAGCAAATTGGCTAGAGGCAAATGAACAAATGAGATACGCATGCTTGGGAATGGCTTATACCTCAATAGTTGTGGTATTTGCAGCCACCAGCGATATATGCATAATCAGGAACCCCATAACACTCAAAGCAAACGCCAGATTCAATACTGAAAAACAGAGTCATAATGGTTAGTTGTGGAAAATACAGATACAACAAAATTCCATGGTTAAGAAGAATAGGCAATTGGATACTACCAAAGGCAAGAAATGTAGTCGCAAGGGTCCCAGGTGTTCCAGGTATTTCAGTATCACTAAAAAATGCAATGAAATGCGGCAGCAATGATAGAGTCACAAGACTTGTCTCGAGAAATGTGTAGAACTGCAATGAGATTAAATAAATAGATACTATAAATCAACAATAGCATTTTCGCACAGGATGAGAGCATGAAGTTCAAACAAGAAAAATAAGTAGAACCATCTGAAAAGAAAGTCACATCTTGTAGAATTATAAACACTTATATAATATAATATGAGGAAACACCAAGAAGAGAACAAGGTGAGCACAAAAAAGACTTTGTTGTTACCCTAATAGGTGCCTAATTGTCTGGTTGCTCAGCTACGAATAGACGACAAAAGGATCACACAACTAAAGTCGACAGTTGAAAACCTCTATCTTCACTCAAATCTCACATATCACTAATAGCAATAAACCTTCATGCTGGAAAGATCTCTAGTTGCATCACCTCTATCATAGAGTTAGTTTCTAAAGCTTTAAACTTCTCCAAGTAGTTTTTGGAAGACAAGCCTAGACTAATCCTTTACTACTCTAACACTCCAGAAGAAAACGAGCTCCTAAAACACAGTAAACTTCAGCAGAAGTGGTCTATTTAGGAGTCAATCAAGAGAACTTGGAAAGATCAGCTGGAATCATTTGAACAGTTGAATAGTAGACGCAGGGCTAGAAACTATTTCATGCCAAAAGTTTCCTAAAGTCTGATATTAGAAATTACGCTTAACTTAATCGAGGCATCTTTATCGACTGTGTCCAGAAAGTAGAAATATATGCATAATAATAAAAGATACCAACCGATCTAATCAAATCAAGGCACATTTAGTTACACCAAACGATGGCACCTTCATCAAACTAACCAACCTACTCAAACAGAACATGGACAAAAAACAGCTGAACAAGCAAAGAAGATGTATCTTAACAAACATGCCTTTCAACTTGAGCAGCAAAAACAACTTACCAAGAAAAGAAGGAAATACTTGTAATTTAATGCCCCGACACAGTTAACAACCCATACACAATGGTGGTCCATTTTAAGCACGCACCGCCCACCTGAAACAAAATGCCAGTTCAAAAACTTATTCTCTGATAAGTAAAGCAAACTTGTAACGAATTGAGAACACAAAAACAAAGAGAAGCCAAATTTCTACGTATTATGCAACTCACAAACAGAACAGTGATGGCAACGAGGTGGTTTCAGCTGGCTGCACTTTCGACAATACCGAATTCTTTGGTTAGATGGTTCAGCCTGCAAAGTAGCAAACTCCGACCCATTTAACGGGTCGGCTTCGCCTCTTTCCTCATCGACGGCAGGCCTCCAGTTCGGCGGTACACTACCCGGATCGGTCAAAACGACAGAAAAGTAACTCCACAATAGCATCACCAACTGCACATAATAATACGGACATTCGCCTTTAAGCATCAAATTTTCTAATCCTCCTATGTAACAAATCAGAACCCATTGTTCAGAGATCTTACAACATCAAAGATTAACACTAAAATTCCTATAACCGTGGAATTCTTCCCTTTATTCTTCCATAAATCTCAAATCAGAATTACCCCAAAAATAAACAGACTTTAGATTCAAGCCAAAAAAACAAAAAACAAAAAACCAAAAAACAAAAAACCCGGAATCAAGCAAACGAAAAGAAACAAAAAAGTTGGGATCTTTTGGAAACATACCAAGCAATGGAACAAGATCAAAACGACAACAGCAATGAGAGAATCGAAGCCACCATCGTTGAGAGCTGGTCCGTAATTAGTCAAAACGACGGCGTAATAGGTGACACCGACGACCCCAAGAACCAGGAGGATCATGATCGAGCCCAGACCCCGAAGAGCTGTGCAGAACTTGAAAACATTCCAAGCCATCGCAAACCCAGATCTATGCATGCCTCCTAAACCCGAAAAATTTACAATAAAAAAAAAAAAATTACCAAGATGGGTTTCTGAGATTTATGAAGAAAACCCAGTCAGTGATCTGTGAATTAGCTGGCCTGCATATAGATATATATGTTATATATATACATATATATATATATAAATAGTTGTGAAAAGTTAAAACGACAGGAGAAAAGTGCTTTCGTGTCCGAGTTATCTTTCTTTTTCAGAGAGTGGATCAGGATTTGAGAAATGAAATCTAGGGTTTAATAGGTTTGTAGGATTGGGGATTCTAATTTCCGGGTGGGGTTTGGTTTTGAATCCATGTTAGATACAGAAGGTCTTCTAAGAACGAATTTTAATTTTTTTCCCTTCTTTTTTTTTTTTTTGAAAATTTTTTTTCCCTTCTTAATAGCAAGGATTTATTTTCTTTTGTTTTTATTAATAATTGTAATCGAAAGAAAAGTAAAGAAAAGAAATGGGTTTTTGCTACAAAGGGGAAGTATTCTACAACGACTCACTCCAAACAAATTTTAAAAAATAAATAATAATAAGTAATATTTGATAAACGATCCTTCACATTTAATGAGAGATAATTAATTTGGTTCATAGACAATTTTCTAGAAGGTCTCGGCCCCACACATTTTTTTTTTGTTTGATTTTTTTGTTAGTAGAAAATGGGATACTATTTGGTTTAAATCCACCCATTTATATTTCAATTTTCTAGAAGTTGTGGAAAATTTCCTGCCCCATTGGGTTGTCTTTTGACTAATTACAAAATTTGGATGAGGACTGTTATTGATGAAAACTTTGGTCAACGATAATTTGGTTTTTAATTTTTATCAATTGATTTAGCATCCGTTTAGTAAGTTAATTGGAGATGAAATTTTTATGTTCAAATTATTTAATTTTTTAAAAATTAATTATAAATTTTGTTAACTTAAAAAAAAAAAAGAGAAAAATTGATATAAAAAAATATAATTTAGTTAAAGTTAAATTAACTTGTCAAACAGAGATTTACATAAACTTAGGTTAGGTCAAATACATAGGTCTACAATAATTCCAAAAAAAACAAAAACAAAAACAAAAAAGGTGTATGGTTTATGAACTAATATATACTAATATGTGAATTTGAAATATATATTAAACTTTATGATCATTCCTGTTTTATTTTTTAAATCTTAAAAATTCTCAAGTTGTCCTATAAACTTTTAATTGGCACTACTTAAATCCTTTAATTAGAATTTAAGTTAAAAATAGAAGGAAAAAAAAATGAGTTAAATACAATCATTTCACCTTTTTTTTTTCTTTTCATTTTTTAACCAAAAAAAATCCTAACAAATTCATTTAGTAAGACTGATTTTCTTATTTTTTCGGTATGTTTTAAATCAAAATTTTAGTAAAAGAGATTAACCGAGACAAATTCAAAATTTATGAGATAAAGTGGGGACAATCTAAAAGTTGAAGAGTGTAAATAAGAATAATTCTTAATATATATTTGAAAATATATTATTTTTATTAATATATTTATTAATTTAATACAGAAGAGAACATTAAAAAAGAAGAAGAAGAAGAGGTTTTTATACTAGTTACGAGGAGTTTACAAGGTTAGTATAAGGTTAGGTAAACATGCTTTGTCAAGGAAAAGAAAAACAGAAAAAGATTACATTATTGATGGTTTTGTAATGTATATGATGTATCTTAAAATCTAAAGTTTCCAATATGGACATTAGAAAGCAATTGCATGATTAATATTATCATAAAGTAATGTGTTATTTTAATTAGTGATTTCTTTTTTTCAGTAAATAATTATTGATTTCTTCAAAAAGCTAAAATAAAAAAACAACTCTAAAAAAGTTGTTTATGAAGCAATATACAATCTATTATGCTACATATATTTGTCTGTTAGATTAGAGGCTTATTGGTTGCAGGTTATTATCAAGAGAAGTAATTATTATACTTGTTAAAAGCAACGTAACTTGCTAACAAATATAATAGACTCGATGACCTTATAATTGACTTGGATTTTCAAACTTTATATTCTTAATGCTAATTGTTTCCAAGGAAAAAGAAAAGACAAGAAAGAGGAGGGGAAAAAAGACGGGCTCATTTGATTCTCAAATATGGATCTAAATTTTTTATCTTAGTTTTTACTGTTTTTGAAAAATCAATAATAATTATAATTAATTTTTAAAAAATTTACCAACTTCAACCTAAAAATTCTATTTCAAACCAATATTTCAAACGCAAGTTAAACACAACTCTACAAGCAACTTATCCCGAGTTCAATTCACACACAAAGGACTTTCACAGGAGGAATTTTTTGCACTTTGCTTTTATTTAGACGTTAAAAAATGTTAAAGCTAGCTTTTTAGTTAGTGCTTAGTATCACATTGTTTTAAGGTGTGTTTGGTTAGAGGGAGAGATGGAGGGAGGGAGAGTCCCATCCTATTGTTTGATTGGAAGGGAATGAGAAGGAAGTTGAGAGATGGAGCGAGAATCTCTCTCTTTAGCCCACCATGCAAACTCTACTTCTTCTTTTCAATTAAAAAGACAATTTTGTCCGTAGTTTTTTTTTTTTTTAAATAAGAAGTTCAAAATGAACAATATAGTAATTAGTTAAAAAAACTATCATTCATCCTTTTAACTCTCCCTCCCTCTTACCAAACAACATGAAAGATTTCTACAATCCTCTCCATTCTTCACATTCTTCATCCTTACAACTTTCTCTATCCATCTTCCTCTTAATCCTTGCTACAAAACATAGTTGTTTAACAAGATAAAAATATAAAATATTTTCTTTTAAATAAATGATGAGAATAAGCATATAATAACCAAGAGGAATTAGGATCTTCTTATGACAAAAATAGGTCATATATATTTTTAGTGAGAGAGTGAGAAGTTAGTGAGAGTGAGAGGAAAAGCTTTATGAGACTAGGATTTCCCCTTGAGCTCTTCTTTCCGCAGTCGTCCTAGTCCAATGACACCATGAGTTTACTGAAGGGGGGATGGGCTCATCAGGTTTTCTCTGAGGGTTCTTTGAGTGAAGGGGAACGGCAGGTGAGGAACTCGCGGTGTTTAGCCAAATCTGGTCGCGTTGGTGTTTGTGTGAATTGGAGTGAACGTGATCTAGTCGGATATGTTACTAGCTTGCAGGTTTCTAACAAGATCATTGGAGCAGATGGCGCTACAGATGGTAACAGAGATCATGCCAATAGCGAGCCTTCGGGATTTTCGATGATTGGTGCTTGGCTTTGATTTTAGTTGGGCTTGTGCGGGGGACGACGAGCCTTTGGGTGAGGGGCTGATTGTGGGGCCGGCGATGGATATCCGAAAAAAACCCAATCTTTAAGATCTGGATATGAAGACTTGATTGTTGCTTTTTTCTCCAGTGAAGTGGCACATGGTAGCAGGGCAGTGGATCGTGGGACGATTGTTTGATGATAATGTATTCATGTTTTTATTTATTACTAGTTATGAAATACGTGCAATGCACGTGTAAAACTGTAATTGTAGTTTTTATAACGTGTAATATAAACAATATTATAAAAAATAAATAAATAACTAATTAATTTAAAAATAAAATATAATAATAATTATCTAAATTCAAAAATTACATTTCATCATAAAATCATGATGACTTAATATTTATTATATAAAACACATAATAGTTTTGATTATTTTGTTCTTTCACAATATTTACGGTATATATTATGTTATTTAAAATCAAAATTTTATATCTTTCTGTTGCAAATGATTATTTAAAACAACAGTAATCTGATAATTTGTTTTTAAAGATTGACCATAATCAATTAAGGATATTAAAGTTATCAATGAGAAAGCTGATATAATACAGACTTTAAGAGAGAAAATTTGGGACGTTGAGGTTCTAATAAGGAGGAAAAAAAAAAAAAGAAAGAAAGAAAATAGAAAAGTTGCAGGAAGAAGTATAAAAAAAATTGAAAAAAGACAAGCCAGAAATTTAAGAAAAAATGATGAAATATAAGTAAAACAAAGTAGAAAGGGGATAAGAAAAAATTAACAACAGAAAAACAAAATATGGAAAAATGACATGAAGAACCAAATAGTTTCATTAAAAAAAAAAAAAAAAAAAAACCAACAACAACAACACTTAAACAGTTTTCCCAAAAAAAACAAAAACGCACTAATAAGGTGGATATTTTACAACTAAATTTATTATTCTGTTGAATGTTAAGGAAATATAATGAAATTGAAATTAATTTTCATGCCAAAAAAAGTAAAATAATCACATAAATATTATCAAAAGTAATAAAGTAGAAAGTTGAGAACCTCATTTAATCTATCGTGAAAACTCTTAAAAAGAAAAAAAAAAGTTTGATCATGTAATGAAAAAAAGAAAACTTATCACAATTAAAAAGCAAAAAAAAAAAAAAAAAGCATTCTCCATGAAAAAGCAAAAAAAAAAAAAAAAAGCACCAAACGGCAGTATGTTTTTGACTACCAAAAAGAAACAGTGAAATTTTATTTACTCTTTTATATATGTAGGATTATGAAAATAAGATGTATTATTGGAATAAGGATTTTAAAACGCGACTAAAATAATCTGAAAAAAAAAAAGTTGATACATATTTAAAAGGAATCAATTTTTATATCATATTTTAACCTTTATAATATGTCTGGCAATGTTAAAATGATGATACTAAATAAAAATGAAATAAATAAACAAAGTTAACAATTATATGCAAGGAACATAAGTGGAAGGCAAAAAATAAAAAAAATAAAGAAATAAAGAAAAAAAAGCAAGGGACGTATAGGCTTTTACACAGCTATATCTTACACCTATAAGGCTAGTATCATGAACAACTGTCTACAATTGTTGACTAAGCCCATACTGAGAGTCAGGGAAAAAAAAAAGCAAGATGCACAAAAACGCACCGTTTTTTACTACGAAAAATGAACAGTAAGACGTTTTCTACTCTTTTAATATAGTTAAGATTAAGAAATATCTATAATTAAAAAACCTCCTTTCATCTATTGTGAAAATTCAAAAAGACACGCATAAATTGTCATGAAAAAAAAGAAAAGAAAACTTAATTAAAAGCATGAAAAACTTATTCCATTTCCGGTAGGAATATATTAAATTCCAATTCTCCACAGTATATAGCTATTAAGATTATAAAAAGAAATTAGTTTTTTGGTCATGAAGTTTATATTAGATATCAAAAGAAAAATCTTTAAGAGAGGAAATGATGGTATGCTGAGTTTCAAAATGAAAATAACAAGTAAAATATTTACTAAAAGAATTGGTACAAGTGAGATATGATTATTTATTTTTCATTTTAATATTTGTTTAATATTTGTGCTGTAACTTTATATGGGAAAAACAAAAACATATGCTGCTGTTATCACGATGATATGAAAATAAAAAAATATTTACGGGAGGGAGAGACAGTGGTTTTATTTTATCATTGAAAAAAATATGGGTTTCATTTTTTTATTTAAAAAAAACATGGGTTTCATTTTTTTATTTAAAAAAAAAAAAAAGAAAAGAAACGTGGCTTCCACTTTTGTGAAAGAGATTTTATCGTTTTCCTATGTACATGTGGAGCTTTGTAGTGTTGGAATTGGTGCTCTACAGTGGCATGCTGCTGAAGCAATCAAAGAGTCACAGAAAAGGAAGGAAAAGCAAAAAGTAGAGAGGGGCATCAAAACGAATCGTTTTTGACGACCAAAAATGAACAGTGCTCACTCATCTACTCTTTTATTATAGTTAAGATTAGTGTGTTTTTGTGGTTGGTTTGAAATAAAACGGGTGGTTCTTCAATCTCTGTCATGTGTTTGGGTCGTTGATCCACTTGGTTTCTCTCGGTGTGATCAGAGTTTTAGTTTTGCTAAACTTATGTCTTAACAAAGATTGTAGTGGCCTCTGTGCTATGAGTAACTGGCTCTCAATCGATCAGATAATTTCATTGATTGTAGAGCTTTTATCAAAACTACCTTTGTACAGGCTCAATTATGGTATTGTATAGGAATTCAAGGAATTCTCTTGTTACTGGGTTTTGACGTATATCCTCCTCACTAAGCTTCATCAGATTTTATTGATAGAATTGATTTTATTTTAGGGTTATGTCTCTTGTACTATGATGTTATTTATTTGGCATTGATGTTTATACCATATATTTAGTTAATGCATTTCTCCATTTAAAAAATATATATATATATATATATATATATATATATATCTTCTCACTAGATTGGCACTCTTTAAAGCTATATTTGAATTGAAAAAAAAAAAAAAAAAGGGTTAAGCAAACATGTGCACTTTGGCGTAACGAAACAAAAATTAACCACCAACCAAATAAACTAGCAGAAAAGAAACAACAGAAAAATAATCTAGGCAGAGGATAATATCAAATGGATTAATGAGTTGAAACTTGCACCATGAAAAGAATCCTCAAAGATGTCTCGTTAATCAGCATCTGGCCAGAACACAATACACAATGGAAAAAACACTAGAAGAGAAAAAGAGTATATTTTCGCTCCTGGAGCCGGCTAACTGTAAAATCAAGACCCCTTTTGGTATTGTTTCCAATACATTTTAGAAAGAAATCTAACGGTTTTCAATAAAACTATTTTGGAAATGATTTTGAAATAATCTTAGTTTTCACAAAATTAGACAAAAAGAAACAAAACCAAAAAATCATTTTCATTGTTTGTTAATAAATTTGAAAGGAAAAAAAAAGGTTATTTTTCCATTCCTGTTTTCATTTTCTAAAGCTTACACACTCAACAAACATTTTTAGAAATGCATCCAAACACAATTTTACTTTTTCTTGTACTCAAATTAATTTATCTAAAAGCACAAACAAACACAAATTAAAAAAAAAAAAAAAATCAAACAAGTCATTTTGCAAAATATTCTCATTTATAATGACATATCTAAAACAAAGCTATTCCCAAAATGCTCTCAAATGATCCCTAACGTCTCTATTTACATTTACAAAACAAGAATCCAGATCAACGGACCATCAAGAGGTAGAATCCATAAAAAATGCATGGGAAGCCAATTTATCCGTTCTCGGTATATTTGAGAGACCGTAATGAATTGTAATTGCTTGCCATCTCGCTTTATATTCTAAACAAATTTCCTTTCTGTCTCAAAGTAAACTCACCACATAAGTTGAGTTGCAATTGAAACATAAATAATTCCAATTGAATTGTCTAGCAAAACTAACAGCAGTTTTTACCTCCTTGCTGGGTATCTTAAACCCACGATATTCCTGCAGATCTCAAAGCATGCGGAAGCTATCAAAATAGAAAGAATTCCCGCTGCTGCTGCTAACCGAGTCGTGAGAGCAATATCACTCAACTCGTGAGCTACCCGGTTTTTCCAATTAGCGGAGTCTCACTAGAAGGACAGATGAACATGACAGGAATCGCCTCAAGATTGCCTTTGTCAATGCGCTATTGCTCAAAACTCAACGGAGAAATGGCCGCTGCCTTCTTGCAGGGTCGGACTACATGGAGAGAATAGGGAGGAGGAAGTAGCTCCGAACCGTGCTTGACCCATAAAATTTGTCGTCACGAGGATAAGAGACGTCCAAAACTCTTGGTGCTTGGGGATTTCCCTCCAAAACAGAATCATTATTAGCCATGAGCGATAACAAAAGGCCTGTAAAAAGAGTGCAGATTAACAAACAGAGCACAAACACAAAGAACCTAATCATATCAGGAAAACAAAAAAGGATTCGATGATGGCAACAACAACAAGCTCCAGCGAACTACTTAAAAAATAAAATAAAATAAACTTTTTGCCAAGAAAAAGGGCATAGAAGCTTACCCAAGTTTCAATGAATCTCTTTGTAGCGACAGAATGAGGCCAACGTCCTTCAGCCGAAACAAGTTTCTCGCCAACACAAGGAGAAACTGAGCTGAGTACAAATCAAAAAGAAGACGACGGTGCCGTCAACGACCAACCGTGGCCAACACCACCTGCAATAGCTAGCCGACAATGGAGGCGTAATCTCTGATCCTATGTTTTTATCATTAAAAAAAAAAAAAAAAAAAGAGAAAAAAAATCAGCGGATATAAGAAAAAAGAAAAAAGAGAAAAAATAGAAAGAATGAAAAGGGGGAATTAGCAATTTTTTTTTTTTTAGATGAATTCGGACAACTTTATACTTGTATGAATGGAAAATCAACTACGAAAGAGGCAACAAGGTTATATTGCAAATAATGAGGGCTTACCAGAACGCTTCTCTTGGTGGTAGAGTAAAGAAGATAACCCTCATAAGATTCTCTCGAAACCCAAAAAAACCCAAAATTGCAGGCCTAAAGCTACGATAACGATAAACACCACCTCAAGCATAATCAATTCAAATCATAAAACAATTGACAAAATAAGATTAAGAATCATTTATTCAGTCCATTTTTCTGTTACACAAATATTTCTAATACTATGTTCACTTAAACACAATATTTTTATACTGTATTACAGTCCAAAATTCATCTGTGTAAAAACAGATAGTATAAATTTTTTTCTTATTTTTCAAATCCTTTTTGCCATTGATCTATACTAGATGTGCTTGATTTTCTAGGGTAGTTTTAAAGCCTATTTGAGCTATCTTGCCCATCATATCGAGTTTTACAGTATATTTTCCATACTGCATCACATAATACTGCAAAGTCAATCAGTTGACCGTTCTTGGTCAAATTTTGACTTTCTTGGTCAAATTTGACTCTTTCGGTCAAACTTTGACTTTTTTAAAATTACGTACTTTTACGTCCTTTTTGACTAAAAAGGGCATTTGCTAGCCTTAACAATCTATATTGAGTCTTATTGAACTATAAGATCTCATAAAAAGTATGAAAAACTCTTAACTGAGCTTTTTCATAATACCTCTACGGTATACACATAATTCCTTTGAAAAGGAAACAATAACATAGAATTTCTAGGTATTACATAAAAAATAAAAAAAGGGGAGAGAGATAGAGCGTTGATTCTAATCTAGCCCCCCTAGTCATCTTCTCAGTTACCGAGCACCCCCCCACTCCAGCTGGCAAGCTTAGGCGCCTCCATCCTACCTCAACGAAGAACAAACCCCCCCCCCCCCCCCCCCCCCCAAACCCTTATTGGGCTTGTTAAATTGGTGGGGACTCGATGTCACAGGGGGACTTTAGGTCACGCAGATCTAGTTGGAGGGGGCTTTAGGTAACATGGATCTGGTTGGAAGGGGCTCTAGTTCGCTCAGATCTAGTTAGAGGGGGGCTATGGGTCTCTCGGATTTAGCAGGGGGGTCCATCTAGGTGGGGGAAAGAGTGATGGGGACTCTGCATCGGGGGTGGGGGGTGTTGGGATCTAAATGTGCCATAAGGATAGGAAATCAATAGTAGGGATTTTCTGTAAATATGACATTTTGATATTAATAAGAGGAGGTTATTCATGTTTAATAAGTTGTGTCATATTTACTTTCATTTGTTGATTGTATGGTTATTTTAAGCAAACATAAAATACTCCTTGGCTGTTGGTAATATATTGAATTATCATATATATACGGAGTATACATAGAAGACGTGATAATTTGATAACAATCTAAATAAATAGTCCGCAATCGATGGAATAAAATTTGGGGATCTTATTTATGATAAGATTGTAAAGGTTGTCTACTTTTTTGGAGGGATGGTTTGTCTTAACTATCGGATAGGTTCCGAGTAGAAACTTTAATGTATACCAGTATTGAGGTATGACATTGGACTGGACCTAAAGTGTTAATTGATTCAATTCAACAATTCCATTTATAAGAATCAATGACGCTTCAATTATCATCCTACATTAATCTTAATCCTGAAATGATTACTTAAGTTCGTATCCATGACTTATGTACCTTAATGCATTATACGTGAGACACTGTTAATTCATGATCAATATACTTGTGTTTTGGGTGCATGACTTATGGATAGAGAAATCAAGATTCATAGATACGGAATTTATAGCTATCTTAAATGATAGTACATGTTATCTACTTAAAGACATTATTTAGGGATTGAAAGATAGTATAACAAGATCTTGGCCATCGGTTTACTTTGTGTTCTCTGATAGTTTACCAATTGTATGGTTTTATAATTGGTGGTTCTTTTAATGGAGAATAATAAAACTTTAAGTTAAAATGATTGAAAAGGTAAAACGGAAAAAGTCCTTAATTCAATCATGGATAACATATAAGGATTAAGCAAGCGATGAATAAATCATGAAGAAGCACTACATGAGAGAGCTTTCGTAATACGGTATGTAAACATGAGTTCAGCTTCAAACTTTTAGTGGAATGGTTATGAAGTTAATAATTGATGAATAATTAATCTGGGATTAATTTTTCACAATTATAGGAGCCTCTTTACATATTTCTATCGGGTCCCTCTATTAACTCGTATAGTTTCATATAGCGTCTCAAGATTTGTTCCTAATGAGATCGGTAAATTTAAGCTAACTATTATCTACTAAGTTTTTATGTATATTCAGTCATGTTTTTTCTATGTAAATTTTGTCATGTAATGTTTTGTAACTAGAATTATTTTATAAATTGATCTTTTACTGCAATATTGTCAATTTGATATATTGTCGATTTTAGATAATTTATAATAATAATCTTTTTGGTCATAACGTGAGAAGTCTAATTCATTTGAATACTTTTGCTGAACCAAAACTAAAATGGGAAAACAATACATGTGAGGGATTCTTGATACTTTACCACATTTTGATTATTGAATTTTTCACCATTTTAAATTACATTGTTTTTAAATTTGTTTTAAAAATCACAAAAATACTTCTTCTTCTTTGTTCTTTTGATTACTGATTTCTCTAACACTTTTATTCCGCTATTCTTTTCTTGTTTGTTTTTATCACATCCTCATGGGATCGACCGTCCTAATTGTGCTACAATCGACCACTTGTTTTTGTACATGTTTGGGTGTAATCACCATCGTAAAGTTAAAGCCTACCGCTATAAATGGGATCGACGCGAGACAGAGTGAGATCCGGAGTCGTGAGAAACTAGCAAAGGAGACAGAGTGAGATTAGAGCTCACAAAGGTAAAGGAATAGATCAGAGGAAGATATCTTGATGGAGGCCACAGAGATCTCCAGATTTGTGAGCAGTGGAGGAGATCAGACTCGTTAGCAACTAACGAAGTAGACGGAGATTGGAGCTTAAGAAGATGGAGGTGGAGATCGGAGCGAGCAATCTCAACGGAGGCCCACTATTGTTTTTTTTTTTTTTTTTTGAAACCCCAACTATTATTATTAGGTTAATTTGATGACCTTAGTATTAATTTTGGTCATATCAATATTCAAGTATTGAGAGTATGATTGAAAAAATTAGTGTGTCACATAGATAGGAGATGAATAATTAGGATTTATACTTAATATATCCAAAGGTGTAAGATTAATCAAGAATTATGCTTAGATTTGAAATTAATGGTGTAGATTTTATGTTAAAGGATCCAAGGCAAATCAATGGTCAAGCTTTGGATGATAAGTGACTAATGAGAACTTAAAGTAAGGATTGGTGTGATGGAAAATCCAATGGGTGAGATCAAAGATAACAACCTTTAATCAATAGCGGGAAAAATTAGAAGAAAGAAAAACAAAAAGGGGGGGATTGAGAGGGAGATCCGAATTTGTTGTGGTTAAAAGCAAGAAGAAATTTGTTCAAATGAAAATAATGGCATATGGTGAATGCATGCAAAATCAAGTAAGGGAATTGTGTGGGTTGTTTTGGCAATATGACACAAACAAGTACAAGTGAAAGTAATCACTTGACTTACACTTTGTTGAACAAAAATTTTCATGCCAACCCCTCCCTCAAGTGGCGACAATGCAAGGGGAGAATCAGCCAAAATTTTCTATTTTTATCCCTCAAAATACAGCTCCTTTAAAGTAAATGTTGGCTGAAAACAAGCCCTAAACATCTCACGTTATTCTCACAAAATTTAAGCTAAAAAACCTAGCCTTCTCTAGCCACCACAAAGTTCAAAAGCCACCAACACTATTCTCATCTCCAACACCTCTCTAGCATCCTCCTCCCTCCACTTTCAAGCTCCAAGCAACCCCATTACTAAGTTGGAAGAAGTGTGAGGCGGAGTTAGAAGATGTGTTATTAGAGGTAACCTAGTGGTTCTTTTTGTATTTGGTCATTTTTAGATAACTAAATCATGTTATGTAGTTATAATCTTAATGTTAGACTTCTTCTTATCTAGAAAAAGGTTTTGAGGAGAACTTTGCAAGTCTGAGGTCTTAAAAGATCCACGGAGCATTTCGGTAAGATCTACGAACTTTGTTAGATCTTGTGGTTATTGTGATAATATGGCTTAAGTTTAAAACTTTGGCATGAAAAATAAAGTATATAGTAAGATTCTACAAAGAATAAACTTTATTTTAGGCTTTAGAATCACTTGGTTTGCTTTTGTATATCTACAATTATGTGCATTTGAAGTTGTGACACAAAACTAGAGAGAAAAGAAACCTCTGGGGTATAGTCTAGTCACAGGTTTTATGAACTCCGAACCCTTTAGTCTCAAAATTTTGAATTCTAAGTTATAAATCTAAGAACTAGATTCTTTAAGCTTTCCAAGAAGATATCAAGCGCCTTAAATGGATAAATATGTAGTTTTTTGGGAATTTTACAAGTTTAGACTATGAATCGAGAGTTTTTGCTGGAACCCTATACTAGTCACGGGTTTGGTCTTTTTTGGGTTAGCAAAACATAATGTATTGCAATCATCTTCTTAATACATGAACTATACATCATAAGCTTTCCAATGATATATCTTTTGCCTCATTTGAACTTTTAAGTGAATTGTTATAATTTTTCTAAATTTATTCATAAATCTGGACATATGATACATATATGGGATCAACATTAACAAAACCTAAGGATATGGTATAAAACACTTAAATACTAAAAGAGATAACTTTATGGCTATAAAGTAGATATCTCAAATTTTGAAATGAGTTATCATACTTTTAAGACAAATATATACATAAATTTTAATAAAGCACAAAAATTATACTGTAATATGATAAACTAAGATTTTATCATGAGACACTTAGGAACATGTCCACATTAATGTTTGAAACCCTTGAAATCTTGGAATATTATAAAGATAGAACTAGATACTTCAAGCTTTCCAACGAGTAATCAAGTGTCCAAAATGAGATTATACACAAATTTAAATAAATCTTATAAGTTAAAATCTCACATTGATAAAATGATTGAACATTAAAAATGTGACATAAGGGTAAGTCATAACATAAAGACATAAATATTGATGAAATGAGTTGATATTAAGTATATCATCAAGTAATGTGAAAAACTCTAACTTTATAAAGTTGAATCATAAGTTTTTAGATGGACTAAGACAAAATAAACTAGATGATTACTAGATATACACCAGGGGACTACCGTAGCATAATTAAATGATCATGACTAATGAGATTGAATCTTACAAGCCCAATACTAGATGGAAGGTAACTCACTTAAGGGTATGCACTTAGGTGATTGCTTGTCATAAAGGAGATATAGATTGATTAATTAAATTATTAATTAATAAACTAATAAATATATAAGAAAATGTAATTATGCAAAGAAAGTTAATTATTAATTAATAAAGTAATTAATTAATTATAAGAGCTAATAAGTGATTATTAATTGTATAAATACGATTATTATATTGAGTAATTACATAATTAAAATGCATGATTGATTAAAGATTAATTAGTAATTAATAATTAATATGATTATTAATATAATAATAGATGATTATTGAATCATTAATAACTAACATAATTATTAATTATTAATTAATAGATGAGAAAGAATATTTAAAGAACATAATTAATTATTGAGGATATAGTTACTAATTAATTATGTAATTGATTTATCATTTTCCAATTAAGTAATAATCACGGATTATCTAATTAATTAATTAATTAGTTATTCAATGATAGATTAATTAATCAATTAAATTAAATTAAATTAAATAAATGATAATTAGTAGAATTTTCTTTTACACTTAATAATTTATGGGAATAAATTATTAAGGTTAGTTATGATCCAAATAAATTAAATTCCCCTTAATTTATAAAACAAAATAAATAATATATATTTATATATAACCATGATTCACTCTAATGATAAAATATTGTTAAATCAGAATATTTTCCCAAATTTATGTAGTAGGAGTTATAATTCCCGAAGTTTAAACAAATAAGATAAGTAAATACAAACCTTACCTATAGCATGTAACAAAATGTTTTACTTTTTTGTACAAACCTCACCTATAGTATAGAGCCAAATGTTTTTCTTTTTTGATATTTTATGTTTATTATGATTTACCTTGATGATGTGATGTGTATATGAGTTACCTGTATTGCTTTAATGAAGCATTTGATGTGCATAATTTCTCTTGTACTAACATGATCAACATTACTCACAGATATGCCATAATGATGATGCATAGTGGTATATAAATATACATATTGTTACAATTAATAAGAATGAGGCTAACGAAAGATATAATTAATGCTTTGTTTAGTTGGTTGGTTCAATCTAACTCAACTTAAATTTTTTTTTTGGTCTTTTTCCTAAAAAAATTTTTGTCTTTTCTGAAAATTCAAAAAAATTTACTATTATAATTAAAATATTTTAACTCAAACTAACCAACCAAACATCCTATAAGTGTTGTATGAACCTCAAATTAGTGAGATGATATAATAAGAATGAAAGTTATAAGTTATGACATTGAAAGTTATTGGAGGTTGCTCTCCCAACTCCTCATTGGTTGTGCACATTTGGGTACGATATAGGAGCCTTTAAGTAGACAAGACATGTATATAATAAAGTATAATTGAAGACGCATAGATCACATGTATTTTTTAACATTTATGATTTTATGTGTGATGATATGATTATATGAAATGTTTTGTGAGATATTGTTTGTACTTGCCAAGCGAAAGTTCATACATGTGTGTTCGTGTTGTAGGTAACGTAGTTAAGCAGCCTGCCACTTAGATGTTTTCTGGACTGACGAAGCTGTGTAGAGATAATGAAGGAAGGGAGTGAGATACCACCACAAAATTAATTTCTGCATTTAGACTTTTTGACAAAAAGGAAGCAATGATGCAAGCTTGCCTACACCTTTAAGGCTGTGGCTCACCCTGTCACAATGCCCGCTACGATCCGATCGCATCCCTTTGTACCACCTCATCGGTCACAGCTTATCCCTCCTCATTGCTTGATCTTCTGGTATGTGTTTGGAGAAATTTTCGTTTTTTTGGTATAATCACTTAAAAAAGGGTTTTTCTTAATTGGCTTAAATTTTTATTAGGGATATATATAGTCTTAAATAATTTATAGTAGAAATGGTTTATAAAATTACAAAACACATTCTAAACTTAAATAATTGGTTTTGACTACAAATTATATGCGTTTATTTGTATGTGTTTTTCTATAATAGTTGGTTGTCAGTACACTCATCTCCTGAGTTTCCCAATGAATCTACTGATTCAAAATTTTGAGATGGGTAAATGTCACGAAGGAAAAATTGATTTCTTAGCATTAGGAATGCCGTCTCTAATTGTAAAAACAATTATAATAATCGATGGATAAAAAATTTTAACTTTCAATTGAGCTTATCTTTTACCTTTAAATAGGTATTTTTGTTTCTCTTCGTCTTTTTTTTTTTTTTTTTTCAAATTTTAAAATTTAGTGAAGTGCTTTATTAATATATGTATGACAAGAAGATATTTTATTTAGTCCCTTCATGTTTAATATAACTAGTTACTATGATTTTCCACTAGCAGCTTTGCTTTATAATTAGTCTAAACAAGATACTACTTATTTGAAATTAATTGAATGAACAATTCATAAAAAAATTCTTATGTGGTAGTTCATATACGCAAATCAAAATTTCTTGCCATGTCCATTTTCAATTCTTGGTTATTGAGATTCATGGTAATTTATAATTTTATTAAGAATATAATTTTAATTTCCTTAATTACCTGTCAATTGTGAGTATACATGCAAATTAGTGAGCTTTTCTTTCTGAAATTAGAAGATTGCCTCAATTTAATCAAATTTCATACTAGTTATTGATTGTCAAAATTAAAAGATGATAATTTTTTAAAGACCGTGCTAATTATTCCCCCTTCCTATATTGAAAGGTTGTAACAGTTGAAATCCGTTGTAGAAAAAAAAAATGATTTGTCTTTTTATGCACACCATTTCTCAAGTTTTTTTTTTTTAATTTTTTATTTTTACCGAGGTTAGGTTCAGGGTTAGAGGGGGTCAGTTGGCCCGTGACCGAGGTTAGGGTCGGGGCCAACCTACCCTGTCCCTGGTCCGACCCCAATCTTAAATGAATGGTACTTTTCATTAAATACCATACGTATGATTTAAAATTAAACGAATCATATTTTAAAAAATTAAATTAATTATGCAGTACAATACGATTTAACAATACACCAAACAATGTCTTCAGTTATCCGCATTTTAAACACAATACAATAGATCTTACCTAATATAATATGTATAATTGGGGCCATCTGATGGCACAACTTTCTTGTAATTAGCTTTTTTGACATGTTGAGCTAACATTGATCAAGTACTTGCCACCTTAGACGGTTGAGAATCTTTGTTGCGGCAAATGCTTGATAGGCGGCATTTCGTCTTGTTCCTTTTGTTTCGAGGATCATTAGATTAAAAAAAAAAAAAAAAATTGGGCATGCAAATTAAAAAAACAAAAAAAAAAACAGAATTTTTGGCCAACTAAATATGTCCTTCCTTCTTATTTGCAAAATGATTCTATTAAAATAACAGATATATATGTAATACAATTATAAGAAGACAGGTACAATTTTCCAAATTAAAATTTATACGTTAACATAAACTGCAAACATCCACTAAAGTTTGAGTAGTACAAAACTAATGTACAAATATATTATGTTTAAGCATAATAATTGTAATTAATTAGCATTAATAAACAAGTGATAATTGCTCTTTTAGCCGTTCAAAGATCCCTTTTGGGTATTCCAGTGGCCTCGGAACGACCAGAACATGGAAGTTGATAGACTTTGTCCTACATATTTGTCTGCTGTCTTGTATTTCTTTGCTTGAAAATTTAGAGAAATAACTTTTAATTTATTTTATCTCCTCCTCTAATTAGTTACTAATCTGCATATTTAAGAGGAGCGTTAGGTGCGATTAGAGGGATGTGATGATAATTTAGGAGATAATTAAAATGGCAGAGGAAAAGGGTTCAGTTTCTGTCACTGGTGCAACTGGGTTTATCGCCTCACGGCTTATTATGGGGCTTCTTCAACAGGGTTATTCTGTTAGAGCTACGGTTAGATCTCACCCTCCAGGTATACCTAATTTTTTTGATTTTTTCCATGTGATTAAGAAACTAGGAAAAAAAAAAAAAGTAGGAGATTTTTACGCTTAGAACTTCCCTTAAAAAAAAAAAAATTATGATAGGAAGTGTTGTTTTATAGCAGTTATATTAACTTTTCTACTATTTAATATATTAATGAAAATGGTGTTGTGTGTCGTACTGTAAATTTTTTAACATGAATAATCAATTGTTAGAATAAAGTTCCTATTAATAGTAAAAAAGACAGTTTATAGTGTAGTAACTCTTGAAAAAAAGTTCTACGCAGGCTCATATTTTTTCAATTAGTACTTCATGAGTTCTTCGGCTTAGTTTCATGAAATGTCACGCTAATTAGTCGAGTTATAGAGGCATAAAATTAAAACAGTCCGAAATATAAGCTATGGAATTTTTTATAACCTCAAAATGGGGGGAACAAAGATGTTCGGATCCGTTTGGTGAGTTTGAGTTGAAAAAGTACAGTTTGAGTTGAAAATTTTTGTTGATTTTTCAGAAAAAAAAAATTTTTTCAGAAAAAAACAAAAACTGAGATGAAAAATACAGTTTGAATTAAATTATCAAACGGGGCCGAACTTTTTTTGGAAGACTTGTACCTTAACCTCCAAATCCTCAATTAAGGAATCATGTTTTTTTTAAAAGAAATTTGCGGACTCAAATACCAAATAACAAGAATAATAACTACGAAAAATTGATCAAACTTGGGCAGGAAGCGCCAAGAAAGATCTCAGCTTCCTGACAAGCCTACCAACAGCCCCAGAGAAGCTCCAAATCTTCGAAGCCGATCTCCAACAACCCGAAAGTTTTAGCACGGCAATCGAAGGTTGCATCGGGGTGTTTCATGTCGCTCACCCCATCATCATAAGCGAGCAAGAACCCGAAGATGAGACAATCAAATCGACCGTGGAGGGTACTCTAGGCATACTAAAAGCATGCCTAAATTCGAAGACCGTTAAGCGTGTTGTCTACACTTCCAGCGCAACGACTGTGTTACACAGTGGCAATGTCCAAGGCTTGGTGGACGAGAATACATGGAGTGACATAGATTTCTACAAGACTCTAAATCGTAAGGGCACTAATTTGTACATGGCCACCAAAACAAAGACCGAAAAGGCTGCCCTAGAATTTGCGGAGAAACATGGGTTGGATCTTGTTACCTTAATCCCGCCATTGGTTGTCGGTCCGTTCATTTGTAGCCATCTCCCTTCGTCTGTCGGACTGGCACTATGCATGATCTTAGGTAAGTGTTTTGCCCTAACCATGATATTTGGTGCTTTTTTTATCTTGCTGATTGTCATGCAATTGCAGATTTTATCTTATTTATTTAGTTGTACTAAGTTGTTTATTAAACTTTAACTATACTCATTAAAATTCAAGAAGTTAAATGTTTGGTCTAGTGATAAATCAATACTCGTCTAAAATGACACTATTAGAAACACAATTAATTTTCGATTTTGTCGTTGTTTAGCTAGAAAGTGTTCCGCGATGACTTATCATCGCCAAAAATAATTGTTGAAAGTCCATTATTCAATTATTTTAGGCATAACTTCTCATGTCGTTGCAAAACTTTGCATTGACTTTTGTTGTCCCCATAATTCGTCGCCTAGCAGCTTGATGACATGGCAGAACTCTATTTAGTGACAACAATTTTATGTTTATTATCTCTAAAAGTTTTCCTTATATAATTAATTCATAACTATTCTGTCTTTAGCAACATTTTTACCCTCGCTAAATATTTCAATCTTTTTTTTTAATTTTTAACAAGAGTCATTTACAAATAATTGACTAAAAATTTGATCAGGTCTACCGATTAAATTCCTCCACGCCCGAATTAAAAAAAGAATTTGGTGTTACAATCGATTCGTGTAGTAGTGTTGTACTAGTTTATAAAGATATTTAAGTTACTCATGCTTATTTATTTTTCAATTAATTTAAAATTATTACGAATTTAATTTAGTAAACAAGTTGTTTATATGATATAACATTTGTCCGAAGTGTTTTTTTTTTTTTTTCCCTTTCTATATGCAGGTAATAGGAAGGATCACTATAAGTATCTTTGCAAGACATCTTTGGTTCACGTAGATGATGTTACTAGGGCACACATATTTCTATTCGAAAATCCTAATGCAAAAGGAAGGTACATTTGTTCATCAAATAATGTTTCCCTCGAAGAATTGGCTAAATTTCTCTCTACAAAATTCCCTACCATCGCAATTCCAACTGTAGAGTGAGTCCTCTCTCCCCCCCCCCCCTCCCCTACATTTTTAAATTTATTCGTCCTTTTTCTTTTTCTTTGCCTTTATAAGTGCCAAAAAATTGTGAGCTACGTTTGATTAACTTCCCATTGATAAAGTACTAATGCCAAACTAATTCCCGCAGTTCATTGAAGGAAATTGAAGGTTATGCTGAAAAACGTAGCTTGTCGTCAAAAAAGCTTGTGGACTCAGGATTCGAGTTTAAGCATGGCCTTGATGATATGTACGATGGAGCCATTAAATCTTGCAAGGAAAAAGGGTTTTCTATAACTTCCTTTTAGATGGATGTTTGTGTTTAACTTCAGCTTGATATAGTTTGTATGTTTATATCTATATAGATTATGAAATATTTAAATTATATATTAAATTTTGACTTTTTTTTAATGAAAAAATTTAGTGATGAGGTATTCGAACTTCACATCTTACGGTAAATCAGATATAAAATTCTATCATGCTCTACGTAAACTCTTAAATAATTTTTGAAACTCTAAGCTTTAAAATTGTATGTCAAATCTTATTATGAGGTACAATTTAAAAAGATATGGATTTTCAGTAAGTGTTTAGGATTCATTTTTTAAGAAGAGTTTTAGGAGCTGGAATGATTTTACAAATTTCTAGTAAGTAATTGAAAATATTAAAAGGAAGTTTATAATGTCTAAATTAAATTCTAATACGAGTTTTAAAGTTTAAAAGAGTTTTTTTCGGAAAGTCTTATTTTTGACTTGACAAAATGCTCTTCTTTAAGATTGGAAGCTTTTCTGATTAAGCATCCAAATCATTTTTGAGTCCCAAAGCTGCTTCTATGACTCTCTGCTAAACAGGTCCTAAGTTTAGTTCATTAAAAAGAAAAAAAGAGAAAGATATATGGATATAGTTGCATTATGAATTTAGTTCACAACTAGTTTAATTCATGACCGCAAAAAGTTTTTTCACTGTGATTTATACAACCAAATGTGTAGCTGTACTTAACTAAAAGAGTTAAACTGTGCTCTAAATTTAATAAAAAGAAAATTAAAATTGTACCTACATTAGTATTAGAGAATTCAAACTACGCTTTATTTTGAATTGTCATTGTTCATTGTCATTATTAATATTATTATTAATATTATTTTGTGTTTCGTAGTGTACCTCCTTAAAAAAGACATGCGTTTAGTGCACGAGTTGAAAACTAAGTTTTTTAATTTTCTGTTGGAATTAAGTTGCGTGTTTGGTGAAGTATTTGAGTTGCTGAAGTTAAAAAGTGTAGAAACTTAAAATGTGTTACGAAAAAAATATCAATATTGAACTTGTTTCGTTTATCTTGAAATTCTATATAATTAAAAAAAAATCAATATCCTATTTAAATTTATATATACAAATTCATGAATTTTTAAAATTTGATATGTAAAGTTGTAATTGTAAACTGTAAACAGTGAAAATTGATTGACTCTTAGGAAAAGACAGAAAAATTATGATTCAAACCAGGAAAGGAAACGACATGGGAAAGGAAAGGAAATGACATGGGATTTACTACTGATTTTAGGCCTCCCGTTACTTAAATTTATTTATTTATTTTTTTTTTACGTACTCGACATATAAGCATATGGGTTTCAGATCTTAGTCTAACGTGGCGATTCCTCAAAAGAATGTAGGATCCTAAGAATGATTCGATCGAGTTAACAATACTCTGCCTCTTCTTGATGCGGGTTCGATTCCCGCTGACCGTTTGTGCTTACTCCTTACATATATATCAACAGCAAACAAATAAATAAATAAATAAATTGATAGATAGATAATAAAATAATCAAGTTTTTTTTTTTTTTTTTGGGGTCGTTGTACGTATTCGGTTTTACAAACAGAAGTCACTCCAAGATACACACAGTAAAGATTGAGCACAAAGACGATTCATATTCTTTTACGGAGTTACTACAATGATGACCAAACAACCAATGCCAAGAATCGTCCATTGTACTAGTGGAACACAAAAAACCCTGAATAAATAAATCTAGCGGATAGAAAGATAATAAAACGCTAAACAAACAAGATAAAACCAAAATTAGTTGTACTAAGAACCACCGATATTAACTAAACACAATAGGAAAAAATAAAAAATAAAAAATAAAAAATAAAAACAGCCCAAATATCAAGAACTACAAAGCTTTCAGTAGAGACAATTATTTATAATACACTTGTTATGGAGATATTAAGTACTTGGAATTCAATCCAATAGGACCAAGCAAGGACTATTTATACAAAACCCGGTCATACATGCCGTCCCAAGATGCCTTTTGAGCATTGCAGTGGCCTTCGGAAACAACGCACAAAATATGATTTTGGAGTACTTTTTTTTTGCCCAATTTGTCTTGCGTCTTTCTCTGCTCAGCAATTTAGTTAAAAAAAAAAAAAAAAGAAAGAAACATTTAAGGAATGAGGGTGTTAAGGAGATGCTGATATAGTTGGGGATGTACAGGTGCACCTGCTGATATTTGTTACCATCATTTATGGAAGAGATGTGCACTTTGCAAGACTGGTGTTCCTACAATGTGACACTTCCATCTAATAAATTAACTGATGGCGTACTTTCTTGAAGAACTTTGTCCTTAGATTACGGCGAGGGATATCTTAATCATGGGTACATTATTGATATTATCTAATGTTCGGGAATGTGCACTTTTGCTAGGTTTTCTCATTATCTGGAACATGATTCATCGCTAATCGATGAAAGCTTTACATTTCTTTTTAAATAAATAATTTGTCCTTAAATTATAAAGTCTCAACATGTAAGACTGAGAAATTGATATCAAACAACTTCCTGGCCCGGAAGCAATAAGAGAGACCTTAGCTTCTGACAAGCCTACAAGAGCACATGTGAAGCTCCGTATATTCGAAGCTGATCTCTCACAACCTGACAGTTTCAATTCGATAATCGAAGGTTGCATCGGGGTTTTTCATGTCGCTTACCCCGTTATCATACATGACCAAATATATCCCGAGGATGAAAACATCAAGATGACCGTGGAGGGCACTCTAGGCATATTAAAAGCCTGCCTAAATTCCAAGACAGTCAAGCGTGTGGTCTACACTTCCGGCGCAGTGACTGGCGTTTAATGGCGAAGATCTAGACTTGACTGACGAGAATACATGGAGCGATATTGATTTTTACAAGTCCCTAAATCGTAAAGGAACTAATCTTTATGTGGCCACAAAAACAAGGACTGAAAAAGCTGCTCTAGAATTTGCGGAGAAACATGGGTTGGATCTTGTTACAATTCTCCCTACATATGTTGTTGGTCCATTCATTTGTAACCATCTCTCTGCCTCTGTGCACTTGGGATATATAGACCATGATCTTCGGTAAGCTAGTACTTGTTGATTTATATATTAATTAAGCTTTTGCAATATGTAACGATCACACCTATATTTGATTTGATATTATTTTCTTGAGGTCTGTCTTTACGATTTTGCTCTTGGATTTTATCCTAACTATACACCGTCACCTATAATCTTCCATAAGTAACTTGCGACTGGGCTTCATTACTCCATCTTGGCCGTTTTCTTTCTTTTCTTTTCTTTTTTTAAATAATATGAACCTATATTTCCATTATTAACTAGGAACGAAAACGCTCTTAAATTTTGAGCCTGAAATCTCCTACCCAAACCCTTTTCCTTCCACTCACTGAGCTAAACGTACCCCAGCAGGGTCTTTTGTTTTATGGGATTGATAGATGTTATTATGCACAATAGCACTCTTTAGCTTTCTTTTTGTCTCGTTGAACTTTGGTTCACTCTCATTGCAATACAAATAACATTGTCCCCCTCTCCCTTATACGCTTTTAGGAAAATTGCTTACATTTTATTTTGACATGAATAAGGGGATGAAGATCACTATAAGGGGGTGTTTGATGTATAAGTTTGAGCTAAGATTTTTAAGTTCAATAGTAATGTGACTTTTCAGAAAGATACTTTTCGGACAAATTGATTTTCCATTTAACCGATGAAACCCCTAAATCACGAAGTATGGTATAGGTAGACATGCATATCTTTCTTTACAAAACCTTATATCACTGGAGGAATTGGCTACATTTCTTGCCACAAAATTCCCCGACTTCAAAAATATACTTTCTGTAGAGTGAGTGATCTTTTTTTTTTTTTTGTTTGTCCAACATTATATTTGTTCTCATATACTTTCAAATTCACCTTTAGTTTTTCCAATATTTATACGTGTGTGTGTGTTTGTGTGTAGGGAAAGTTTTGATGCAGACATGACGAAATTTTCAAACGTTTATTTTTCATGTAGGTCGTTGAAGGACGTCGAAGGCTTTGTTAGAAAAGGAAGATTGTCATCGGAAAATCTTCTCAACTCTGGATTAAGTATAAGCATGGCCTTGATGATATGTTTGATGGAGCTATTCAATCTTGCAAAGAAAGGGGTTTTCTTTAATTTACATTTACGACGAGTTTTCTACGTTGAAATGTTGGGTCATGGTTCATCTCTCTCTCTCTCTCGTAATAAATAAAATGAAAAGAATATAATAAAAGTTTGGATTAATTACAATTCCACTTGAATTATAAGCCTTCTAACAGTTTGCCACCTGGAGTTTCAAAATGTAATATTTGTTCTTCCTAATTTATGTTTCATTAACAAATTTAGTTCTTTAATTACTTTGATTGATGAAAATTACACATGTCAAACATTCAAATATGGTTGTTGAGATATTAAATAAGTAATCATTATTTTATCTTTTATTCTAAAGCATAATTTAAGTTTTTTTGATTAAATTTATAACAAGTATAAGAAATACCATTAAAAAGCCAAAACATAAACAAACACCTATATTGAAAACAAAAAGAAACAAGCTTAGATCTGGGCAAAATGGGAAAAAAAAAAATACAAAAGCTATGAAAAAAAATGATATGAAAAAGAAACAAGCTCACTTGCCGATAGAAATTCAAATCATTCAATTTAGTACTTTTTTATCCTCGATTTTTGGGTAAATTTTTCCACAAACTTGCTATTATATTTTCATGGCGAATGGTATATTATCATCATATCAAACAAAGATTATAAGATATCATCTTGAAGAGGAAAGATCTACTAATGTAAGGACTTTGTTTATTAATGGAACTATTACAACACCTATATAATTCAAAGATAATACGTATAATTAATCTTTTTTTTTTTTTTTTTTTGCTAAAATGTCATTTATTTCCTTGTCATGTGTTACAAAAAACTAGTGGAACGGAGCAAAATTTATCTTAAAACTGAAAATTCGGGAAATTTTCTAACGACGGACTCATAAATGAAAATTTGGTGGCTAGAGTTTGCCGCGCACCAAACCTCCCGAAAAACGACATGTGAGGTTGTTGAGCGTAATTAATGCACTGACATGAATACTTAAAAATTAATTAGGCTCTTTCCACAATTGAGGCAGAGTATGCCCCCCTTGACCAAAACTAGTAAAGAGATGGTTAGAATTGGGTCCCAAGATGAGAAGAATGTGTGTGCTGCAATAGTAAAAGTGCTATTCACTTAGCAAAGAACCCCTGTTTATTATGCTAGGACAAAGCAGATAAGATGGAGTCTTAGGACTTGAGAAGATTCAGGAGAGTTAGAATCCAGTATGTGTTAATGAAGACTCTTACAATTGAGAAATTGAAGTCGTACACAACCTCATTCGGACTTCTCTGTGAGGATCGAGGAGTTGTAACCACTACTAAATAGCCATTGATAGTGGATTAGTCTGCAAACGAGAGATTGTTATTATGTGGAGTCTAATTAATTCCTTGATGCAGAGACTAAGATAGTCCGCGGATGGGTTTTGGCCTTGCCGTAGGCGGTGGAATGGGGCGGGAAGCCCCATAACTTAAGAGAGGTTAGAGGGGAAAAAAAAAAAAAACAACACAGAGTGTTAGGACGGGAGTGAGTTTCTTTTGTAAACTTTTTTGATCATCATAATGAATTACTGAGTGGTTAAAGATAACATGATCTCACATAAAAGCGAACTTTCTTGTTTGTTTGTATTCATTTATTTTCTTCGAAATATAAAATTAGGATAACTATTTCTCAACGAAACGCTTTTACATGTATATCTCTCACTGGATTCACTCTTTTCTAGGCCGGCTCTTCTACAATAGCTTTGTTAACTTTTTTATACCTACTACTTAATGTTATTTATATAATGAAACCCGCGTTCACATTATTAAAACCCGTTTTTTTATGAAAAAGAGTAAATAACAAACTGGGAAAGCAAAAAGATTAAACTTTGCTTGATGTAATGGCAAGATTAGAATCCTAAAATGCACTAGTTGGTAATTATCACAAAAAGTCGTCTGCGCATTTAAAAATATCTTGCTGAATATATTGGCTCATTAAATCATGGGTGATCTGAAAAGAGAGTTTAACAGCCATATGTTTGAAATTGAGTGTGAAAGATTCGAACTCTAATTAATTAATTATAGAATTATTATTAAATTATGCTTGCAATAATTTTAACTGCAATGTGTTCAATTAACGGCGGCGAGCCTAAAAATAGACGGTTCAATATTCGTGAGAGATACTTGTGTGCATTATTTATAGAAATGGATAGGATTATGATCCTCAAATTACCTATATTTATAAGTAAATACATATATATACACAAACACACACGCACACACATCAATTTACAATTGTATATTAACAATGCAATATAGTAGCTGTCATGACAGCTGGAGGAGGAAGCGAAAGAGAGAGCCTACCTAATTACTCTCTATATGTGTAAATATATATGTATATATATATATATATATGTATATATTGTATACTGGTCCATTTGCACAAATATTAAGGAAGAAATAGCATATATAGTATGAATCAAACTGATTTCCTGCCCCAAATTAGGAAAACAAAAATAAATGAGTAAACTCATGAGGTGTTCGGAAACCTATAACTAGCTGTAATGACGTATACGTAAAATTAACATTATCATATATGTATATATATATATATATATGGGACACTCTTCAGTCCTTCGCTACACAAATGAAGAATGAAAACTTCACTATCTTTATAGCCGTCGGATCTCATCTCTATGGTTCATTTTAATCGAAGGGTAATAGAAATTGAGGTGACATGCTCATAAGTTTTCTTTTGATATTAAATAATATGTATTATTTATTTAATTTGATTGGGATAACTTACTGATTAATTTACTTCGTAGTGACAAAATTATAAGGCCAACTTATTTTTCTGAACTATACCCAATCCAAACAATTTTACTTCATCCATTGCTAAATATGCAGACTTTATCCCCAACCAACTACATAACTATCACCATCATTCGACTTACTATGACGTTTCCATTCCATTTTTTTACTCACTTTCCTGCCTTCCTTTTTTTTTTTTTTTTTCCTTTCAATATGCCCAGATATTTATGATTTTGACCTTATAATCATACCTATTTACTAAATGCCACCGGTGAAACTCCTCCCACCTCCTATACCCGGTTCCCGCTTTATTTTTACATTTTTTTTTTCTCCCCGTTGTACAGCTAACCGCCAGCCCATTTTTCAACCAGAAAAAAAAAAAAAAAAATTGAAATCCATCCTATGCCGACCTCTGCTGGAGTTTGAGTACTCCTGAAGGACAATAGCCTTGGCCTATATATATATATATATATATATATAGTAAAAGGAAGTTTACTGTAGGCTTCGATGACTTACTCGTTTTACACATGGGCCTATATATATACTCGTTATACACACATGGGCCTATATATGTATATATATAGAGTAAAAGGAAGTTTACTGTAGGCTTTGATGACTTACTCGTTATACACATGTACGCTAACAGAAGATGAAGACTATTTTGCAGTAGATGAACAAAAGTGATATATAACAGCTTATTAGAAAACTCCTCATCAAAAAAATATTAACTTAATTGGTGACAAATACACACACACACACATTTATGTAAGTTAACTAAAAAGGGTGTGCATTTGTAAATTTGGCATGTTTTTCGTGTGGTCCTACTTCAATTATTTTGTTTATTTCTTTTTTATAAGAGTGGGATTTGGTGGCATGTGTTTCGTCACTCCTTGTGTAAACAAGGATATTGTCGGTTTTTTCCTCTCTGTAGGTTTTGTTCTTATGATGTGACTTGTTTCCGTGTTCCTTTTAAATACGATAACAGATTTCCATCCTTGTCTTGTAGATCAATTTTGTTCCACAAAAAATACTAAAAAAAAAGTTGTACATGTAAATACGAGAAATTATAGGCAGATTGAGTTGAATCCAGTTATATACATGTGTGTGTATATATATATATATATATGTATATATATTCTCCGAAAACCCAGTTATATATTATATTTAGTTGACTTCAATTAAATCATATTTATAGAGCTTGACATGTATATATGTTTATACATATATATATTTATATGAACTTGACATTGAAATTGAGATTGATCACAGAAAGCTGGAAGAGATGGAAGAAGGAAGATCGGGTAGAGTTTGTGTAACGGGAGGAACTGGGTATATAGCATCATGGCTCATAATGAGACTTCTTCAACATGGTTATTCCATCCGAGCAACTGTTAGATCCCCTCCACCGGGTAATAATTATGATACATTTTAGTTATTCTTGACGTGTGTGTATATACATGTGTGTGTGTGTGTCTATGTTTGCATTGCATATACTTATGTTGCAATTGGCTAAGCTTAATTACTCATTAGATGGTATATATTGTTCTTATAAACTTGACCAACTTTCAATGTGTAGATCAATGGGCAGAAGTACAAACTAATTATGGCAATTTTTTTTTTCAATTTTTGGAAGACAAATTAAATTAAGATCATTTTTTTTAATTTTTTTAATTTTTTATTTTAATGGAAGAGAGAGTTAAGCATCAGGAACTACAAGCACATGATCTCAATTAGATTGATATCCACTGGCGAAAAAAAAACAAAAACAAAAAAAGATTGTATATTTAAAATTTCCTTACAAATAAAATTTTTTTTTTTGGGGGGGTAAATCCATACATATTATGTCTGTGCCAGATTGCAAGAGAGATATAAGCTACCTAACAAACCTACCGGGAGCAAAAGAGAGGCTAGAAATTTTTGAGGCAGATCTCAACCGTCCAGAGAGTTTCAACGTGGCGATCGAAGGGTGCGTAGGAGTCTTCCATCTTGCTCACCCCATGGACGTTGAGGGCAAAGAGCCTGAAGAAACGGTGACAAAGCGAGCCGTGGAAGGGACATTGGGGATTCTCAACGCCTGCCTCAACTCCAAGACCGTAAAACGTGTTGTTTACACTTCTAGTGCCGTGACCGCACTGTTCAACGACAAGGGACTTAGTGTTGCCGACGAGACGACGTGGAGCGATCTCGACGTCTGTCGGAGTATCAAGATCGTGAGCCCTAACTATTTGGTCTCCAAGACTGTGGTGGAAAAGACAGCCCTAGAATTTGCCGAAAAGAATGGATTGGACCTTGTCACAATGGTTCTTCCCTTGGTTGTGGGACCCTTCATTTGTCCCAGCATACCTTCATCCGTTTACATTTCACTGGCCATGCTTTTTGGTATGTACAATATTTATGGTGATAAAATTAAGTTTGTTATTTTCTATGTTATATTACAATGTACTATTAATTAGTATAATTCAATTAATTTAACTTTAACAATGTAATATATGCAGCTGACTACGATCAATATAAGCATATGGTTAAGTTGGACCTAGTTCACATAGATGATGTGGCTAGTGCACATATCTACCTTCTTGGATGCTCAAATGCTAAAGGGAGATATATATGTTCTTCAGTCGATATAACCATTCATGAATTGTATGATTTTCTGAAAGCAAGATACCCAGAATTTCAAATATCTTTGCCAGAGTGAGTTCCTTTTTAAAGCGTATTTTGTGTCCATATAATATATATATATATATATATATATATATGCATGTATGTGTGTTATATATATGTTAGATTGTGAATTTATGACATCGTAAAGTTACTAGATTGTTGTGAAATTTATGTTTGATTTGAATACGTGGTTTGGTATACTGAGTTAGGTTTCGAGAATGTGATATACCTAAGCCCATTTAGTAGGTATCGAAATCAGATATTGCAGGCGATAAGGTTTGGACCTGGTCCATTTGCTTGACAAGCTAAATATGACGGAAGGTGTTTAATTGTAATAAATTATGCCACATAGCTAATTAAGTAACTGAGTTGTTGACAGCCTCTCTCCTTTAGTTAATTTTAAAGGATTTCAAGTCTATTTAACAATATAAACGTGTTTGCATTTGATGACTACCTTTTCATCTAAATTAGTGTTTTATTTATTTATTTATTTATTTTCCAGTGATTTGAATGAAACTAAGCTAGAAAAGGGGTGTAGCCTCTCATCAATGAAGCTCTTGAAAGCTGGATTCAAATTCATGTACGGCCTTGATGAAATGGTTGATGAAGCTGTTCGGTGCTGCAAAGTCAAGGGTATTCTCTCACATTCCTCCAAAAGACAAGGGTATTATGAAGAAAAAGTATAGCTGTACCCAGTGCTCATTGTAATTATTTAGAGAGAGAGAGAGAGAGAGAGAGAGAGAAATCCTTCTTGTTTTCCATCCACTTTTGCAGAATCTACGCTTTTTTCAAAAGAACTACGAAAATACATGTATTAATATGATCAAAAGAAACAAAAGTTTTTCATCAAAAGCAGTGGCAGTATTTAATTTCTTGGGCGTTAATTGCGGTAGAAGGACAAGCAGCACATCTGCATATACGGAAATATAATATGATGGTACATATCAAAATAAACATCGGCTTTAGATCATGCGATCATATGATGCGTCACAAAGATATTTTGATTTTATTTTAAATATATATCTTACTTTTGTTTTTTATCTATTGTCACCGATTTTCTTCTTAAATTTTTTTTTGTTTTATCACATAATTAATTATTATTTTTACTATCAGTATTAGGTTTTAAATTTATCATTTATGAAATTTAGTGTCCTTGGCATAGTTTAAGTTATTACAATCAACCCGTAAAAAACGAATCATAAGACAATTATTTTTTGTAGATCTTTAATTTTTTAAAGTAAATTTAGTAAATCTTAGTCATACAATGCAAAAATTGAATTTCGGAAAGAAAAAAAAAAAAAAAAAGCACAAATTGGTTGTTTTTCACAGGAGCGAATGTCGTTATAATTTAAAAACGACAAGTTTCTTAGTCCGAGAAACGACTCCTCGTTTGTTGCTATATACACGACTTCGTCTGACTTGTGAGGGAGAGAAAAAGAAAACAAAAAGCAACCTTGTTATTTAAGGAAAAATACGTCGTTCTTCATAAATGTGGAAACTTTATTTTATTTTATTTATTTATTATTTTTTTAAGTATGGTCCCGTTGCAAAGAAAAGACAGGTGGCTTGTCTAATTATCAAAATAAGTCATGTATTTAGATAAAATACTATTATTTTTCTCTTTTATTAGATAAATATCTAGAGTGTATATATAAATATATCCTTATTTTGAAAAATTAGACACGTATCATCTCTTAAAAATGATTATTTTTTTGTGGTTACTGAATAGCCATCGTGCAAATTTCGAATCTCCTCGTCTAAAAGTGAAGATTTCGAATCTCCTCATCTCTAAGTTAAAAAGATTGATTGAGTATTCATACTTATCTGTATTCAATTATTATTAATATTTTTAAATAGTAATTACTTTAAATTTAAATTGACTAAAAGGTTAAATATGTAACATCCCTCTTAGAAATTCATAAACTTGATTTCATAAATTATTATCATGGATTTCCTTAATTAATATACTTCTAACAAATTATTTTTATTAATATCAAATTTTAAGATCATAAATGATTTTATATGTATTATCTGTATGATGATGTCATTGATCTAATAATGTTGAATTTCTTTATTTAAATGAGAAATTATATATATATATATATATAATGGGTTGAATGACATATAAATTTATATAAAAAAATTTATTTTATCGTATTAGAGAGATAAATATTAATTTTTAAGAAGGAATCCCAATTATTATTAGTAGTCAATTTGATAATTTTAATATTTATCTTGATCCTATTAATATTTAAATATTGAGAGTATGATTGGTAAGATTAATATATCACAAAAATAAGAGATGAATGGTTGTGATTTACTAAGAATAATTCTAAAGGTGGAGGATTGATTAAGAGTTGTGATTAAATTTGAAATAAATGGTTAGATTTAATGTTGCAGACCCTAAGCAAATCAATGGCCAAAGCTTT
Source organism: Ficus microcarpa (assembly GCA_025413485.1). Classification (NCBI taxonomy): domain Eukaryota; kingdom Viridiplantae; phylum Streptophyta; class Magnoliopsida; order Rosales; family Moraceae; genus Ficus; species Ficus microcarpa. Next base: position 12,458,191 of record CM046383.1, on the reverse strand, counting down.
GATTAAAAGTGACTAATGGAAGCTTAGGTCAAGGATTGACGTAGTGGAAGATCCAATGGTTGAGATCAAATATCATAACTTTTGATCAATGGTGGAAAACTTGGGTGAAAGAAAAACAAAAAAAAGGGGGGTGGGGGGAGGAATTAAGGGGGAGATCCAGATTTCTAGTCAAATAAGTAAGAGGAGGTATGAATTAAGGTGAAAGTAGTGTGTTGTGCATGCATGCAAACACAAGCATGAATTGACATGGTTGGTTTAGGCAAAAATAACAAGAAACAAATACTTTGAATACGACGTAGAGGTAGAAGTATTGGTTTTTTTTTTTTTTTTTTTTTTTTTTTTTTTTTTGTCTGTTGTTTTTTGGCTAAATGGAATTCATTAAAGGCAAAAAAGCCAAAGACACAAGGCCGAAAACAACGACCAAAACAGAGCAAACAAAATGAAAGGAGACCAAATCTAAGCAAACAAGACAAAAAAAAAAAAAATGATGGACCAACTGCGCAGAGTTAGACCACTCCTCTCCATCCAAAAACACTAGATTTGGAACTTTAGAGACGTCAATAACACCTAGAGAATTGGATAATCTGCACCACTTGGCAAGATTGTGGACAGCAAAGTTAGTAGTCCTACGAGTCCACAAAAATTCAACTGATTCGAAACCTGAGATTAGAAGATTGCAGTCTTTATGAATATTGGATAGGGGCCAAGGACAGCCGGGTAACGAAGATGACAGCGCCTTAACCACAAGAGAAGCATCACTTTCGCAAATGATAGCTCCACTAGTGAGAGACTTAGCCTGAATGAGACCAAATCTGATCGCCAACGCCTCGGCAACTAACGCTTCAGTTTGAAGAACAAGTTGGGCAGCCGCTCGAACCATATTAGCCTGAGAATCTCGGATAACGACAGCAATGACAACAGACTGATTAGTCATTAAAATATCAGAGTTGATTTTCAAATCTACCACTAAGACCAACAAGCACTGAAAAAGAAGGAGATTTTAAGCACTCCATCACCAAATTGGACCACGCTTCACTAAAACCGATGCGAGAAAGCACCTCTTTGAGAAAGTCCCACTCCATACGATCACAAGCCTTCTCCACATCGACCTTTAACAACATGAGTCCTCCTTTCCCTTTCTTGCGTTTCATAGCATGCGAGACCTCTTGAGTGAGAATGGAATTCTCATTAATTAATTTTCCTTTCACAAAAGCTGACTGAACTGGGGAGATGATGTTTTGAATTATAGGCCTTAATCCATTAGCCTTGATTTTGGAGATTACTTTGCATACAAAATTGCAGAGGCTAATAGGCCTAAAATCACCAACCATCGAAGGGTGATCCTTTTTCGGGATGATAACCAAATTCATAGCATTAAGAGCTCCAACAAGTTTTCCTAAGGAAAAATAGTCTGAACTGCATTAACAACATCCTTTGAACAATCTCCCAATAATGGTGAAAAAATATACCTGAGAAACCATCCGGGCTAGGAGCTTTCCAAGGGTTCATAGCGAAAACCACCACCTCTTTGATTTCTTGGGCACCAGGAACGGAAATCAGCTCCTTGTTCTCCTCCTCCGACACCTCCTTCATGAACAGGTTCTGAAGACCAACAGGAACGGATAAACTTTCTTTTCGAAAGATCTCCTTGAACTTGGAGACAAAGACACCGCCAATACCAACACGGTCCGATACCGACTCTCCATCTCCATCCTTAATGCCGCTAATCCAGTCCAGTTATGACGTCTTCAAACAATAGTTGAAGTGTGAAAAAACCAAGTGCTTCGATCACACTCCCGGAGCCAAGTAACCCGAGCCTTCTGCCGCCACAAGATTTCTTCCTGTTTGAGGAGTTCATCCAATTCCTTATTTGCTAACATAAAAGCCTGCGAATCATCATGATTACCAAAGGCAGAGTCGAACTCTTTAGATAGGGAGCTGATCCTCTTCCTTGTCTCAGCGATGTGACTGTGAATATTTCCGAATTGCTCATTGTTCCAAACTTTTAAAGCTTCTCTAGTTCCCGAAAGACGACCAATAAGTTGAATAGGGAGACGGTTACACGAAACGGACTTCCAGGCTTTCTTGACCACAAAAGTGCTCCTCGGGTCTCGAGTCCAGACTTCTTCGAACTTAAACTGGCGTTTGACAAACAATTCTCCTTCCGTAGAAGCAAAAGATCGGAGAAAAATTCCGGAATGACTTCGAGCGCTGCTCTGGGAAAAGCTGATCTCCAATCAACGCCCATCATAGCCCCATCCAATCTTGCATTAGAGAGATTCCACCCACTACTTCCATTGGACCAAGTAAATTTAGGTCCCGAAGCACCCATATCAATGAGGCCAAGATTATTAAAGGCTTCAACAAAAGGTCTCGATGCCCAACTAGAGCTAGAAGTTCCCCTTTCTGATATATCGAGAACGCTATTCAAATCACCTATTAACATCCAAGGCCCATTAAAAGTAGTTTGTAATTCTGAATTGTCTGCTAAAAAGCCGATCGATCACTACTTCTAAAAGGCCCATAGATTGCAGACAATATCCAACGATTTTGGGGCTCATTACCCTTCACCCAGCCACTAATCAAGCTTTTGTCAGAGCAAACAATTTCAAAATCCACAGAATAATTCCCAAGCCACACACAATTCACCCGCCTAACCCACTGGAGGAACGTCACAGAAGTTATTCAAATTCCATCTACGAAAAGTCTCGTCATACACGTACCCTTAATCTTAGTCTCGTATAAAATCACAATGTTAGGTCTACGCGACCTACCAGCCCCCGAACACCTCTAATTGACGTGGCTGGGGCCAAACCAGGACAATTAAGCGCCAATATTATCATTGGTACAACGGAGGCCCACTTGGCTTGCCTCCGCCTTATCATTTTTTATTGGGACAATGAACAAGTTGTTACCTTCATCACCTTAATTATGCTTTTTCTGTGAAGCCTCATAGATTCATCTTGAGAGAAATTTGTCTCATCTTGAGGATCCAGAGAGATCAACAATTCATGGGTTCCAGCCAAGTAGGGGGTTTCTTTGATTGCTTCCAGAGTTCTTCTTAACTCACTTCTTTTTGGATTTCTGCTTCGATGCCTTCTTGTCGCTTCCTAGGGAGAAACCACCAACATGGCCTACAAACTCAACCGGGGAAGTGGTGTTCTGGGCCGAATTTGATGACAGTGAAGAACAGGCTGACCCAGAAGGAAGAGGCTGACGCAAAAGGATTTTGGTTTTGGGTTGAAGAGTCCAAGACAGGAAAAAAACGGGCTGATGCTCCTCTTCTTAAGATTGTTCTTTTGGGCCCTACAGCTCCCCAATACCAGCGCTTGGGGCAAAAATTATAGGGTGGCCTGGTAGGTATCGACCACGTCTGGCCCAACCATATAGTCAAGGGTGTCTGAGAAACTTTCAGAGGGGAACCAGAGTGTTGGAGGGGTGTCTGGATATAGGACGTGGCTGAGCCCTCCGATTCTGAAGCTGTTCCATGTCATCCGTTGCCATGTTCCTGTAGCATTTGAAATCTTTAAAGAGGAATTAGGCTGCGGCTTGTGGGTCAGATTATGGCGTAATCCGCTGGGAGATTCTTATCCTCTGTGGTCGCTGAATTTGACCCATCACCATGAGCAATAAGCTGTGCAATATCCTCGGAGAAGGTTGGGGTTCAACCGGAGGAGCAATCTTGCGCTTTTCCGGCGACCAAAGCCATGAGTAAAGATCAGAACGCACCCAATTCCCATAGAGTCTGACATAGCCACCTTTGCCGTTCGCTTTCTTCGATGCTGCCAGAAAAGAGCAAGTTTTTTCCTCATGACCCATTTACCCACATTCGAAACAGAGGTTGCAAGTCTTTCATACTTGGACTCTATCCATTGCCATTCAGCAAAAGAGTCTTGAATGTTCATACGCTACTCCAGGTGTCAACTTTGCATGATCATGTGGGAACCACACACATTCCAAGGACAACGTTCCAGTATCAAATCCCTATCCTGGTTGGTTTTGAAAGTGAAGACAAAGATGTTCGGCCCCTCTTCTTGAAGATACCAAACTGCTATGTCACTCCACGCCTTTACCAGACCATTCCTGATAGCCAAACGCCCCAACTTCCTTTGACATAGAACCTTCGCCACCAACTTCCTAGAGTTAGATGACACTCAACTCAACTCGAAAACTATTACTCGAACTTGAAAACTATTACTCGAGTGAACTTAGAGAACAGAGAAGGAAAAGGTATTATACCACCAAACACACTGAAAAATATGATCCAAAGGACCGAACACTACTCAGAGAAGTGAGATAGTATACTGCGTCGTCTCATATAAAGAAATGATTCACTTCTTGTTTGATCTCCATCTCTTTCTCTCTCCTCTCTCTTTCATCTCTCTCTCCCCCTCTCTCTCTCCTCTTTCTTTTTAGCTTGAACTTGATTGATCTCCACTTCTTCTCTTTCTTAAACCCCCTCACCTTCCATCTCTAACTTAGAGGTACAAGTTGAAGGGGCCCATTTGTCTTCCACTTTGTACGACACAATTTCTTACTCCCTCGTGGTGGTGACAATGCAAGGTGCATATCAATCAATATTTTCTATTTTTGCCCCTCAAAATACAACTCTTTTTAAAGCCTACATTGGCTAAAAATAACCCTAATGTTTCATTTCATTTTCACACAAGTTAAGCTTAAAAACTTAACTCCTCTAACACCACCAAGTCTCAAAAACCACAAACACTAATCCCCATCTCTAACATCCGTCTAGCACTTTTTCCCCTCCATTTTCAAGCTCCAAGCAACCCTATTACCAAGTTTGAGCAAGTGTAAAGCAGAGTTAGATGACGCGTTACTAGAGGTAATCTAGTATTCTCTTTTTGTTTTACTTACTTTTGGAGAATTAAAGTATGTTGTATAGTTATAATCTTAATTTTAGGCTTCGTCTTACCTATGAAAAGGCTTTAAGAAGAATTTTGAATGTCTGAGGTGTTAGAGGATTCACGGAGTATTTCTATAAGATCTACAAAATTTGTTAAAGCTTGTGGTTGTTGTGATAATATGGCATGAATTAAAAACTTTGGTATAAAAAATAAATTAAATGATAAGATTCTACAGTGAATGAGCTTCATTTTAGACTTTGGAATCACTTAATTTACTTATGTATGCCTCAAGTTATGTGTATTTGAAATCATGATACAAAACTAGAAAAAAATAGGAATTTTAGGGGTACGGTGTAGGCCACGGCTTTTATAAAATCCGAACCACTGAAACTCAAAATTTTGTATTATAAATTATAGATCTAACAACTAGATCCTTTGAGCTTTCCTACAAGGCATATTATGCTTCAAACGGATAAATATGTAATTTTTGACGAGTTTTACAAATTAAGATTACGAACCGAAAGGTTTAGTTAGAATTAGTACCAACCACGGGTTTTGTATGTTTTGGGTCAGTAAATCATAATGTTTTGAAAAAAAAAAAAAAGTTGTGTATAGACTAGATATTATAAGATTTCCAATAACATATATTTTACCTTATTTGGACTTGTACGTATATTGTTATAATTTTTTTAAATTTAACCACAAATATAGACATGTGGCACATTTGTGAGACCAACAGTAGTAAAACCTGATTATACACCATAAAAAGCTCAAAAATAGTAAAAGCAATAACATTATGGTTGTAAAGTAGACATCCTAGACTTTGAAATGAGCTATCATACGTTTAAAATGGATGTATGCACAATTTTTAATAAATAACAAAATATTATATTTCAACCTGGTAAATTGAGATTTTACTATGAGACATTAAGAAAACGTCTAGATTAATATTTGAAACCCTTAAAATATTAGAGAAAAATTATAAGACTAGAAACTAGATTCTTTAAGTTTTCTAATGAGTTATCAAGTGTCCAAAATGGAATTATACACAAATTTAAATAAATATTACAAGTTAAGATTTCACACAAGCAAAATGATTAAACATTAAAAATGTGACATAAGAATAAGTCATAACATATAGACATAAAGATTAATGAAATGAGTTATTATTAAGTGTATGATCAAATAAATGTGTAAAACCCTAACTTTAAAATAGTTGAATTACAAGTTTTTAGATGAGCCAAAATAAAATAAACTAGAGGATTACTAGACATACATCAAGAGATTACTTTAGCCCAACTTAATGACAATGACTAATGAGATTGGGCCTTAAAAGCTTAATGAAAGACAACTCACTTAAGAGTAGATACTTGGGTGACTCATTGTCACTGAGGTGATGAAGATTAATCAATTATTTAGCTCATGTTCGGTTCAGCAGTTTGAACTCAAAAATTTGAGTTCAAACTCAACTGAAAACGTTTGGAAATGGAGTTTAACTCCAACGCACGATTGAACCGTTACACAGTAAACCAAACTTGGTTTACTGTGCAACAAATCCAAGCTCCGGGCCATCGCCCATGGGAGTTCACACTGTGCTTGGTTTCCCTGTTGGCCATCTGATGTTCATCCACCGCCCGACTTCTCCCTCCCTCCTCGCCCATCGCCACGCCTTCCCTTACCCTCCTCAGGGCCTCGCCGAGATTGCGACAGCCGCAGACGAACGAAGCTCGGAAATCGCGCAAGCTCCGGCGTCCTCGGCGAGCTTGGCTTGGTTGACAGCGGTGACCTTGAGAATGGCGCCGCCGCGCAGCATTTGGTCAAACAAGGAGGAGGCCGACGACAATACTCTCTCTTTTTCTCTCTCTCTCCTCTGTTTGTTTGTTTCTCTCTCTAACAATCCCACTCTCTCTTTCCTCCGTTTGTTTGTTTCTCTCCTTCGAGCTCCGGCGTCGTCCATGCGACTCCCCGTGACCGTCGGCAATGTCGAAGGTGGTCTCCTTCTTCTACTTGTGCTCCTCAGGGTCTCTCGGGGTTGGAGGCGGGTTTGGCTGGTCGGTGGCCGCCGGGCAGTCTCGTGGTGGTGGTTCGTCGAGGGGGGTTCGCCGGAGAAGTGGTGGAAGTGGCCGCGTCCGCCGCCGAGCAGCGACGACGATCTAAGCTTGGCGCCGTAAATGAAGAGAGAGAGAGAGAGAGAGAAACAAGCGAGAGAGAGAGAGGCAAATGAAGAGAGAGAGAGAGAGAGAAACAAGTAAGAAAGAGGTAAATGAAGAGAGAGAGAGAGAGAGAGAAACAAGCGAGAGAGAGAGAGGCAAATGAAGAGAGAGTAACAAGCAAGAAAGAGGTAAATGAAGAGAGAGAGAGAGAGAGAGAGAAACAAGCGAGTAAATGAAGAAAGAGAGAGAAACGAGTAAATGAAGAGAGAAGAGAGAGAGAGGTAAATGAAGAGAGAGAGAGAGGTAATTATTTTTATTAGTATTTTTAGTTAGCAACTATGTAATTATTGTAGTTATATTTTATGATTATATAAGAAATATGGGAAAAGATTTTAATGTATGTTGTTGATGTGTATTTTTATTTTAATTAATTTTAATTTTTTCATTTTTCTTCATTAAAATCTATAATGGAATGTTAAATTTGAATTAAAAATTTTAACTCAAACTTTTAACATCCACACAAGGCCCTAACACTTTTTAAATTTTTCAACCAAACTTTTTACCAAACACTCAACTCAAGTTAAACTTTTCAACTCAAAATTTTACCAAACACTCAACTCAAACTCTCAACTTAACTTATTTTGAACTGAACCTAAAATTTTCAACTCAAACCGGTGAACCAAACGGACCCTTAACAAATATATTAATAAACTAATAAATATATAACAAAATATATTTCTATTAAGAAGGTTAATTAGTAATTAATTAATTAATTAATTAAAAGAGCTAATAAATAATTATTAGTTGTGTAAGTAAGAGTATTATATTGAGTAAGTACATAATTAAAATGTATGATTAATTAATTATTAATTATTGATAAAGTTATTAAAATAATTATGGATGATTAATTAGATATTAATTATTAATATAATCTTAGTATTAATTATTAGTATAAGAAATGAATAATTAATAATTACTATATTATAAAGAATATTTAAGTAATATAATTAATTATTAATGGCATAATTATTAATTAGTCAATTAGAATCATGTAATTTATTTATAATTATTCAAAATTAAGTACTAACTATTAATTAATTAATCAATTAAATTAAATTAAATAATAATTAATAGAAATTTGTTTAACACTTAATAATTAATATGAATTAATTTGTATGATTAATTATGATGCAAGTACATTAAGCTAATCTTAATTTATAAAATAATAATAATAATAATAATGAAATATATATATATAACCATAATTCGCTCTAATATTGAGATATTGTTAAATTAGAACAATTCTCCAAACTTACGTAGTCGGAGATATTATTTCGGAAGTTTAAGTATATATGACGGATAAGTACAAACCTTACCTACAACATTGAATAAAATGGTTTTCTTGTTGATGTTTTATGTTTGCTATGATTTGTCTCGATGATGTGATAGATATATATACATATATCACATGTATTGGTTTGATTAAGCATTTGACATGCATAATTTTTCTTACACTAATATGATCAACATGCTTTATAGATATTTATATCATAATGATAAATACACAGTGACATATAAATCTACATATTGTCACAATTAATAAGAAGAAGGCTAACAAAAGTTAGGATTATGTGTCGTATCAATCTCCAATTAGTGAGAATATATGATTAGGACGAAAATTATAAATTATGACCTTAGAGGCTGTTGAAGGGTCACTCTCCCAAATCTTTATGGGTTGCGTGCATATGGGTACGACATAGGGACATTTAAGTAGACAAGATATATATATATATATATTTAATAAAACATAATTAAACACATATAGTTCACATGCATTTTAAACATATTCTGACGTGTAATAATATGATTTACGAAAATATTGTGAGATATAGTTTGTGCTTGTTGAGCAAAAGCTCATATGTGTGTTCTTACTATAGGTAACACGAGTAAGTAGCCTGTCACTTATATGTTTTATGAACTAGTAAAATAGTGCGAAGGCGATGAAGGAAAAGAATTTGATGCTACCACTAATTTAATTTCTGTATTTAAACTTCTTAAATTATTTATATCGATTATCTTTATAATTATATTTTCAATATTTTTGTATTACTAAACTAGTAAGAGTACTTTGCGAGAAAAAGGCTTTAGAGGCTTCCCTTTTAACTTACATGATGTTATAGATTTTTAATTATTATCTAAGTAAAAATTTGAATATGATATTTATTATTTAGAAATTTTTAATTTTTTTAGTTAAAAATTTTAATATATTTAACTCTTGAAGTATGAGTATAATTTGTTTAAAAAAATATATATGTATTTTTGAAACTAAACATAAATAATAAATAAAACTATATGAATTAATTGTCCGAAAAGTTGGATCGTTACAATACTTATCTTCGGATAGAATAAGGAACCTTATTTTTATAAAAAATTTGATTTAACTCGGCTAGTTTCACTTTTGGCAACCCCACATACAACCTCATACTTCTAGCATGCTTGTTTGGAGTTCTATTCATCCTCTTAGCTACACCATTCTGATGTGGTTTCCTTGGAATAGTCTTATTCATCTTTATTCAATTCTCAGCACAGTACCGCTTGAGATCATCATCTATGTGCTCTCCCCCATTATCAAACTATAAGCACTTCACTTTCAAATTTGTCTCATTTTCAAACATAGCTTTCCATTTCATCAAAGCATAAAAGACATCAAATTTGTTTTTAAGAAAGTAGGCACATACCTTCTTGCTTGAGTCATTGATGAACATCACATAATAATTAGAGCCTCCAAGAGAAGCATCAGTTGAAGGGCCCCACATGTTTGTATGAACAAGCTCCAATTTCCTAGTCTTTAGCTCCCTACTTGTTTTTGAAGAACTAACTCTCTTTTGCTTACCAAAGATGTAGCCTTCACATAAGCTATGATCAACAGTCTTCAAATCTGTTAGTTTTCCTTCAGAGTGAAGTACCTTCATTCCCTTCTCACTTATGTCCCTGAGCCGATGATGCCAAAGCTCAGTATTAGCTGTAGAATCAACAACTGTTATGGTATCTCTGCAACTAGGAATAATGTAGAGGGTTCTAGTTTTACTCCCTCGAGCAACAACCATGGCTCTTTTTGTGACTTTCCAACCTCCACAATTGAAGGTCACATTGTGCCCTTCATCATCATGTTGCCCTACTGAAGTCAAATTACGCATCAATTTAGGCACGTGTCTCACCTTATGAATCTTCCACATGAACCCATTAGGCATCTTCAAATTGACATCGTCAATAGCAACGATGTCCAAAGGTTCTCCATCGCAAGATAAATCTTTCCATGATTTCCAGCAACATAATTCTCCAAAACATTACAATGTACAGTAGCATGGAATGATGCTCCCGAATCTATCACCCAAGAGTCAAAAGAACTATCAACAGACAAGAGTAAAGCATTATGTACCTCATCAGTGGTGGCATTAGCAATGTCAAAGTTCTTGTCATTGTTCTTCTTTGGAGCCCTACAATTCTTTTTCAAATGGCTGGTCTTGCCACAATTCCAACACTCCACATTCCTACCATTCCTGGACTAGCTTATCCCATTCCTTGACTTTCCCATATTGCCATTACCCTTGTTGGAATTCCTTTCGGAATTTCTACCACTATTCTCAACATTAAGAGCCGAGTTCAACATTGAGGCTTCTCCAGAATTCTTCCTGCGAACTTCTTCTGTCAGAATAGAGTTCCTAACATCAATAAACTTCAATTTCGTATTCCTAATTGAATTGGTAATGGGTGCTCTCATAGGTTCCCAACTATTGGGTAATGTGGCTAGGAGAATCAAGGCACAAATCTCATCATCAAATACAATCTCCACAGAGAACAATTGATTCACAATAGTATTGAATTTATTCAGATACTCAACCACCAAAGCTCCTTTAGGCATCTTTAAATTAAAGAGTTTTTTCATGACATGTACCTTGTTGGCTGAGGGTTTCTCATACATGTCTGATAGAGCCTTCATCATCCTTGCCATGGTCTTCTCCGTTGCTACAATGTGGGCAACATTCTTTGACAGAGTCAAATGAATCACCCCCAATACTTGTCTATCAAGGAGTTTCCATTCATCATCCTTCATGCCTTCAGGCTAATCACCCAAGGGAAAATGCAATTTCTTGCTAGAAAGATAGTCTTCCACCTGCATCCTCCAAAAGGAACAATTCGAACCATCAAATTTGGTGAGACCTTGTGCCGATCCTTCTTCGCTTGTCATCGTTCTCAATTTGAACCAAATGCTCTGATACTAGTTGTTACAAATTTGATGCCTCTTAATTCTAAGAACACCAAGAACGAATAATTGCAAAAAGAAACTAAAGGCAAGAAAGACCCCGGTTTTTACATGTTCACCCAAATTCGAGACTATGTCATGTTTCTGCCGCTACAGATTCCACTATGATGATGATGAAGATTACAAATTACAAGAGAAATCACTCACATAAACTCTCAATTGTGTTTCCCAATCTATCACAATCTCTCAATGTTTGAAACCCACCCAAATTGAGTTTTCACCAATACTACTCAACCCTAGCCCCATGCTCTCTTTAAAAACGTGTAAAAAAGGACAAAAATGCATTTCCCAAAAAAACCGGCTGCGACCTGGTGCTGCACAGCACTGACTTGCTGCCTTGGCGGTGCCATGTCGCCTAAAAACAGGCGTTGTGGCTCTTGACCTCGCCCCCGCGCCCTCCCCCTCCCTCTTTTTGATCTAGGTTGATATATTCATCTTCACACTTAACATAACCTTTGAGAGCTAAAGAATTTCACATATTCACATAACCATTCTCCAAATATTTACAACAACTTAATGATCAAGACAAAGTGCTCAAATTTGAGTCATCACAATCAAAATGGAACTAACACAATAATTTATCACAATGCTTAAGCAATATCTACACTTTTCCAAATGTTGTGCACAATACGAACCATTTTCATATGGATCATTGGAAATCACCAAAGAAAACACAAGATACCTCAATTATTCACTAAATTTTCAAAACTTTCTTTTTTTCTTTTTTACGTATATGTAAAAGAAAACAAGTAAAATGAAAACTAAACTTTACCCACCCAAACTTAATAGACACATTGTTCTCAATGTGTAAGCCATAGAAAATTAAAGAAGGAATTTAGGAACTACCCTCATCGATGCTTGGGCTTGATGGCTTGCTTTCTCGAAGTGTCGCCAACTCTCCTCATCTCCAAAACTCGTACAAAGCGGGGAAAAACAAAAAACAAAAAAGAAAGTAAAGATCCTAAAAACTTGAGATTAACAAAATTCAAACAAAATATGAGACAAGGTTAGAAACTTGGGTTACCTGTTAAGAAGTGCTTGATTTATACTTGACTATTGTCAAAGTGCTTGTCAAAGAGCAACTTCCGACTATAGTAGGTGTTATACGACATTGAATATGAGTTTTAGTTGTGAACTTCCTTGAGTTTGATAAGAAGTGGAATGAATCGAAACGTAACACCCAATGATGGAGGGAGGGGGGGCTGGGGGCCATGGCCCCCCTAACTTTTTAAAACTTTTTTATAGTGTAGGTTTTTGTTTTTGTTTTTTGTTTTTAATTTAAAAAATTAATACATGTATAAACTCGTTTTGGCCTCCTTTAAATTAAGAGTTCTCTATATTTTACAAGGCAAACAATTAGAATTTTAAAAAATGAAAATAGTTTTATTAAATTCATATACATTAGTGGGTCTAGTGCTTGATCTAAAATCTAAATTGGAAGTATAATTTTAATAGCCCAGTATTTTAAAAGACTGGTCCATTATACTGAGTAATATTTCATCTACACATAAACTAAAAGCTTCCAAATGACGCAAACTCTTCACTCTCCCATTCCACGATTCCCAAACAAATTTGAAAATATGCGTTGTTGTTCAATGTGTGATTTTTATTTTTATTTTTTTCTCTGATTTACTGTATTGGATTTCTTCTCAACTTAAGATAGTTTCGTCTTGGTTTATCAATTCATTTTTCTTCAACTTCTCATTTCCACTTTAGGTTTGTATTTGTTTTTCTCGCTTCTTGTTTTTATTCTTTTCTTTTCTTTTCTTTTTTTAAAATTTAAATGTGATTTTTGTATTTGTCTTAATGTGGAATTGGTAGGCTACGGTGCTAGTGCTTTTTCTAAATTTTTTTGTTTGTTATTTTGTATTGATGATAATATGCTAATTCCGATTATAAAATTGGAAATATCTCGTTAGAAATTAGTTATTTTTAGTTTTTACTGTGGATTTTAGCTGAGAAAATTAAAAACATTATTGCTTAATATTTTGAATTTAAATACAATTTTTTTTTTCAATTTAGTTTGTGATAAACTTAGACAAGCTTTTTTTTTTTATTTTTGTTAAGAATTTTGGGCTCATGGGTTGTATTGGTGTTTGTGCCGTTTATGGAAGATAATTTTTTGAATGATTACTTGATTGTCAACATTGAGAATAATTTTTTGAATAACTGCTTGATTGTCTATATTGAGAAGGAAATTGTTGCAAAATTTAATATTGAATCAATTATAGATGAGTTTATCTTTATGAAAGATCATCGATCACAACTTATATTTAAAAAAAGAAAATGATATTTTGAGGCATTTGAATTAAACATAGCTGCTCATTTATTAAGAAAATAATGTCATTTGCAAGTGCATAATATATTGTTTTTTGAGATTCAAGATGTGAAATTTGAATACCTATAAGTATTACGAAGATACTAATATCAACACTTAAATTTTAGGTTTTGCATTACTTTTATTTTTAGTTGTATATAACTGACAATGATACGTTGTCTTATTTAGATAAAATATTGATATTTTCATCTGTCAATAAATCATGAATTTAATAAACAAAAACTGTTACATATATATATATATATTAGTATAATCTTAATCAAAAAAATTTTCAGCACCCTATCAATAAATTGACTCTGTACACCAACAAAACTTTGCTTCGATGGATGTGCTCGGTGGGCAATAGTCTAGAAATCTACATGCTATAAATGCAGTTATATATTTGAGTATTTGTTTTCCATAGAAGCTCAACCTACGTGTCATTTATCTTTCAGGAAAATAATGTTGCTTATCGTTTAAGAAGTAACTTAGCAGATGTAGAAACGACATTATTTGTAGTAGAACAATCTTTTCCTTTGTGTTTCTGAGCGACGTGTCTTTCAAAACAAATATGCGTTTCAGAAGAATTTTATTTATTTATTTATGTTCCAAACCATATTAATTGGAGCAGGAAGTTCAACGCTGGAAAATGAAAGGGGAATCAAATCTCAGCCAAACCAGAAAAAGATATGCATATATCTTGTAAATATGCACTAATTGTGAAATCAATTATAATAAAATAATTAAAATATAAAAACAGGACACCTGCTTTTTCTAAACCCATAAATACAATAATTAGAAGGAAAAAAATGTTTTAAAAAATAAAAAAATTAAAAAGTCGGTTATTTGTTTACAGAAAGAAGAAAGAAAAGTGGGAGTCTATTGACATCCTTTACTTTTCCCACCCTATTTTTGAAACATATATCAATTAAATCTTAAATATTAATTATTACTTATTACACCCATCTTAATATTCCAAAAAAACCCCTAGAATTAAGTTCTAATTTTCATCCCTTTTTCTACCCACCCACCAATAAATCTCTATTTTTTAAAACAATATTCTATAAATCAATTTGGTTGCTTTCCTCCTTTTGGACTTCTTCCTTTTCTTTTCTTTTTTTTTTTTTTTTTTTTTTTTTTGTGGCTGAGAAATCCAACGATATTATGTTAAAAACTGTAACACTTTGAATAAATTCTCTCTCACTGTGTGTTTGTTTCCTTTTTCACAATTGCAGTTTTCTTCATTTCATAGATTTCTCCAATCGTCGATGATTTTGAAGTATAGAATACTTCTCCAAGTTTTCAAAATGCTTAATTCATATTTAAGCTACTGTCATCGCCATATATTGGAACAAAAAGCTGCCGATTTAGCTTTTTAGGTTTGAAAATGGAAAAAGATGGGACAACATAAGAAAGAGGTAAACAACTACAAAGATTTTATGCTGATTGATAATGAGGAAGAATATACAAAGCTCCCATAAAACGTGAGAATTTCTTTTTGAAAATAATATTTTGTAGTCAAGAACGACGTTTAGGACGGTTTACAAAGGATTCGTTTTTTGTTCTTTGTACGTGCAGGTTTGCATTTTTTTTTTTCCTTCAAAATTGTTGTGGTTTCAATGTAACATTGCTGGATTTGTAAGCAAAAAAGAAGGAAAAAGAAGAAGAAGAAGAACAACAACAACAAGTCGAAGCCCAAAGGAGAAGAAGACGGAAAAACAACCAAACTAATTAAATTAAAAAATAGAGGGTCATTTATTATAGGTGGGTATAAAAAAGATAAAAATTAAAATTTTTTAGAACATTAAAATAGGTGTTGTAAGTAATAGTTGACATTTAAAATTTAATTGATGGGTGTTTTAAAAAAAAGGGTGGGAAAAATAAACAGAGGGGTATTAATAGAAAGAAAGAAAAAAAAAAACGTGTAGTCAATATTTTTACATGCATGTATTAAAAATGACTAATTTTTAGATGTTTTAAGGTACCCTTTTTCAAAATTTTTTTTTTCTCTACTTTTGCTTATTTATTTAGCTTATTTATTTATTTATTTATTTATTTTTAACTTTTCCTCCTATTTTCTAACTTTTTCAATTTTTTTCATTTTCCCAATTTTAAAATTTAGCGATACCAAATATTATAATCCTAATATTTTTATACCAACATATGTGGAAGTGAGTTGTCATTTTTTTATTGATAAATGTTAAAAGATTGCCACATAATTGATGGTATTTATTAATAAAAATGTGACAATTACTCGATAAGTGAGTTGTCAAAATTGGAATTGAAATTAGTATACCTGACACTACTATTTCCCTAAAACCACATTTCTAATTTTATATGTTTCAAAATATTTTTATTCTAATCTGTCTCTATAAAAATTATTTCTAAAAGATGTTTTAATTACAATCTTCAAATGTATTTTTTTTAACTTGTACTTTTTAGTTTTCTTTTTCTTTTTTAACTCCCCCCCCCCCCCTCTCTCTTCATTTTTTTACAATTTAAATAACCTTTTCATTTTTTTGTCTTTTTCTCCCTAAAATCATATTTTTAAATTCATCAAAAAATGTATCTGTAAACATGTATGAAAAATACTTTTTGATTATAATTTGTCATTTTCCAAATGTTTCAAAATATGTTCTGACTTAAATATCTTTATTACAATCCTCAAAACATTGTTTTGTCAAAGTGATTATTATAAAGACATTTTATAAATTATCTATTGCAAATAATTTCTCTACTATTTTGTGACGTAACTTTTAACAATTAAAAAAATACTAATAATGGTGAAAATAAAAAACAAATTTTGTTAATTTCATTAGTTTAATTTTATATATTATATTAAGATATATCATTATCAATCTATAAATTTTGTATTATTAATCATCATATTATAAAACTGTACATGCAAAGCACGTGTCTGCACTAGTACAAAGAGAAGTGGAAGATGACATTTCACCTAAAGGAAACCAACAGGGAAGAAAAAAGACATTTAAACGTGGAGCACTAAAAGTAAAAAGTGTCGATCAAGGGACCCAAAATAAATAAATTTTTAAAAACACTGTTCATCATCTTAAAAAAAAAAAAAAAAAAGAAATTGGATCATCAGAGAGAAGATGGAAGGAGAGAAAGGTACAGTCTGTGTAACAGGTGGCACTGGATTCATCGGATCTTGGCTCATCATGAAGCTTCTTGATCATGGTTACTCTGTCAGAACCACTGTTCGATCTCACCCAGGTTAGCCATCTTCTTAAAAATTAGAATTTTAGACATTTGCATAATTCAGAAGTTTATTTAGCCAATAAAGAAAAATGAATTTTAAAGAAGGAAAATAATCAAGTCTGGAATATTTCACAATAGATCTCTCGAGTATAGTTATATATATAAGCAGTTGAAACTACTTGGCATTGAAACTGTGGCAGAGCAAAAAAGAGACCTCAGCTTCCTCACAAGTTTACCAGGAGCGTCCGAAAAGCTCAAAATCCTCAGCGCAGATCTCGGCGATCCAGAAAGCTTCGGAGCAGCCATCGAAGGGTGTGTCGGGGTGTTCCATGTCGCCACTCCGGTTGATTTCGAGAACAAAGAATCGGAGGAAATTGTGACCAAAAGAACGATAGATGGGGCGATAGGGATCTTAAAGGCATGCTTGGATTCCAAAACAGTGAAGAAAGTTGTGTACACTTCTAGTGCTTCTGCTGTGGTGTTTAATGGAAAGAATTTAGATGTAATGGATGAGAGCTTCTGGAGTGACGTGGATTATGTTAGGACACTTAATTCGCCTGCAGGTCCGTATGCAATTTCGAAGGTCTTAACCGAAAGGGCAGTCGTAGAATTCTCAGAAAACGAAGGATTGGAGGTTGTCAGTTTGATTCCTCCTTTTGTTGTCGGTCCGTTCATCTGTCCTAAGCTCCCTAGCTCTGTTGAATTCACCTTGGAAAGACTCTTGGGTATGTATTGCTTTCGAACACAAAATTCTGTTTCATAAAGCTCTTGATAGCCTTAAAACTTTTGCTAGCTTATGTGACTTACAACGGCGGTTCTATCCAAATTTTAACCACCGTCATCGATTTGGACTCTGCGATACTTTAGTAAATACGGTAGTAACTCATCCAAATTAAAAATTTGGGAAAACTTGCCTAGTTGTGTAAAGTTTCATGATACAAGAGTGTCGAATACATTTAGTTACAAACTTGGATCTCTTTTCCGATTCTTGTTAATGCAGGTAACAATAGTGAATCGGGTCTTAATCCTATAGACATGGTGCATGTGGATGATGTTGCTAGAGCTCAAATTTTCTTGTTTGAACATCCTGAGGCCAAAGGGAGGTACAATTGTTCATCACTTGCGATGACAGTTAAAAATGCGTCCGAGTTGCTATCTACAAAATATCCAGAACTTCAAAAGCCCAAAGAAGAGTTAGTTGAATTATCCTACGTATTTTGTTTCATATTTCAGAAATTCTCTTCTGTACTTTCTCTAATAGTTCTTTTTTTTTTTTTTTTTTGGGTGTAGATCTCGTCTGAAAGGCTCGAAGCTGCCATGTCTGTCATCAAAGAAGCTCCTGGATTTAGGTTTTGAATTCAAGTACGGGTTGAAGAAATGTTTGATGATACAATTAGATGTTGTAAAGAAAAGGGTTATCTTTAGTACCCGAGTTCTCTAAAGTTCCCTGGTTGATTTCTCTGAATTTGATATCTGTTTCTGTCTAGTAACTACTCTTAAAGTACGAAAAATTGACAACCGCAAAGTAAAACTTAAAGGTCAGAAATAAATACTTCTCCAGCTAAAGACAGTAATTTATTATTTTAGCATTAAATTCTTCAAAGCAGTGTTATATTTGGGTGCTAAATTTGATGTAATGATTTTTTTTTCTTCCATTTATTTTTACAAACTTCATTAATTAAAATTAGTAATAACAAACAGATAAAATATTTGAAACAACATTATGTATTTTGAGCACAAAATAGAATAAGGTACCAAACATGTCATTTTAATACCTTTTTGTTTCAAATGCCGGAATGCAATAGTTTCAAAAAAATTAATAATAATAAATAAGCACAGGAATTTTTACGCTTTTTTTTTTTTTTTTATTCCAAACATACCATTTGGCCTTTGGCATTAGCCGTTGAATTGGAGATGACTGTACTAATTACAAAACTACTACAAATTCCAGAAAGAAAAAGACAAAAAGTGAACAGAAAACAGAAGAGAAGAGAGAGAGAGAGAGTAAACGTAAGATAGTGGCCAACAAGAAACTGACCCTCTAGAAAGTGGATGACAATAACCTTACACGAAAAGAAAACAAATTGAAGAAGGCCATTACAATGACATTTGAACAGGTGAAAAAGTGTTTCGAGGATCTAGGCTCATAATGAGGCTTCTTGACGATGGTCAGTATCACAACAACCGTTAGATCTGGCCCAGACATAGCCAGCCACCTTGTTAAATATCGGTTAAATGTAATTAATCTGACACCTTATTATATTTAACTTTAATATTAATATTGGATTGGACAAAATTATTAATATTTAAAATATGATTCTTTATTTAATTTTCTCGTTAAATATTAGGAGAAAAAAAGAAAAAGACAAGAATAATACTTGGGCGCCGGTGAAATGTTTTTCTACATTTTGAGATTTGAATGATGTTTATTTTATTTTAGGATTGTTTTAAGTGTTTAAGAATAGTTAAATGATCTCTATTCTACCTTAAGCTTCGAGTTTAATTTCAGGAGCAGATAGAACTCTACAGTCAAATTTGTTGACAAATTAAAAGATTAAAAAATATAACAATCAATTAAATATCCAATCCATTTAAAGATAAGAATAAACCAGACACCATTTGGAGTCCAAGAAAGTTTTTGAAGTATTAGTTCTATTCAAGACCTTTCATTTTTCATCCCTTTTCATTCATAGTCCTTTCCCTCCCCCATGAAGTGTGCTAAAAACCCACTATTCCCACATCAAAACCATCCATAACATGCAAACAACTGTAGATACGTATATATATCTTACGTGTGTGTGTGTGTTTACATATGATAGAAAGCTCAATATTTACTGTTGGGAAAATACCCCTGTACTCGTAGTTCAACAAAAAAACAAACTAAAATAGAAATAATGAGAAGACAATGAATTTACGTAACTCGGTAAAATTACTTATGTGAGAGAGAATAAATTTATTAATACTTTCATAATTACACACTTATCAAACACTCTCAACCTTTCTCTACCCAAAACCCTTTACATCTTTTTCCTATCTCTCTTCTCACTTTCTCTCAAATGGAGACACATACTCTCTTGATTTTTCTGAATACCCTCCCACACAAAACTTTTAACACAATACACGTATTCATAAGCTCTCAATGGAACACAAAAATACAATTTTCCTAAACCCACAAAATAAGTACTTACCCAAAACTAATTTGACTCACATACCTAAAATTTTCCACCTTGACTCAAATTCTCTCACCTCACACTCATGCTTACAAGAATAAACATGTGTCGATTTCAAACTATCATTGAACTTGACATGGGAACTAGTTTCTTCTTCCTCCAAGCTTTGTCTTCAGTTGTCACCTTCACCTTGTTGCACTCTTTCCCTCTTGCAACTTCTTTCACAAGGGACAAAGACCTTTCTTGACTTAGCTCCACCTTTATAGCTCTACCTGCAACTATCTTCCTCATCAACTTGGGCAGATTCTGCACTTTTTCACCCTTCATGGCAACCAAAGAACCTCTTTTCACTTCCATAAAACCACCGTTAGCATAATACTCACATCCCAAACATCGTTTCACTTCCATAAAACCACTGTTAACAAAAAATTAAACTTCTTTTTAGTCAAGGAACATGCCTAACATTCACCAATGTTCTCACAGCTCCATCAAACATCTTCAGCTTCACAATACCTATTCCAATGGCTTTAGCACTTAAATCATTGGCCATCAGAACTGTATCGGCATCACAAGGCTCATAAGTATTAAATCACTCCTTTTGTGGACACATATAGAATGAACATCTTGAATCTAGAATCCAAGAGTCAAAATTGCCTCTCTTAATAGTGACAGAATATACATTATCTTCATTGACATACCTGTCACCAACAACATTTGTAGCTTCTGTCTCTTGAGCTTTCTGCTTCCTTTTTTCTTCAAGGTACCTTGTTAGTTCTTCGCAGTTTCTCCTAATATGCCCCTTCTCATGGTAGTAAAAGCACTCAACATCCTTTCATGAACTCAATTGGGAATGGTCATCATTCCTCTCACAATATCTCCTTCGTGTTTTACTCCTACCCCTACTTACATCTAACTTCACCACAAGAACTTGTACAATATGAAATGAACTACTATGTTGTTTCATGTTTGAAATCTCCAACAAACCAGCTAACACCTCATCCATGGTCAACGTAGTTTTTCCAACCAACAATGCAGTTTCGAAAGTCTCATACATTGGGTTAGGGAAGCCAATAAAATTACCGCTTTATCTTCCTCATCAATCTTGACCTCTACAGTTAACAACTACTTTATGCACTTATTGAAATTATTTATATGATCCCTAACATCACTTTCTTCACTCATCTTCAACTCATACAACTACTTTTTCAGAGATAATTTATTTGTTAAGGATTTCAACATATAAAATTTTTCCAACTTCTCCCATAACTTAGAAGGAGATTTTTCATTCATAACACTATATTTTAATTTAGGAGCCAAACTCAATCGAATAATGCTTACCACTCTTGCTTCCAGTTCTTCCCAATCTCAATTGCTCATTTTTTCCGACTTCTTCCCTTGCAATACTTTTAGAAGTTCCTGTTGCACTTGAAAATCCTTCACGGTACTCTACCAAATGTTAAAATTATTCTTTCTGTCAAAGCTCTCAATCTGCTTGAACTTTACTCCAAACATCATCTTGATTTTTCTTTTGAAAATCTTCAACCTATCTCTGATACCACATGTTGAGGAAAATACCCCTATACTCGAAATGCAACAGAAAAATAAACTAAAACAGAATTAAAGAAAAGACAATGAATTGATGTAGTTTCGCAAAATTGCTTACTTCTATGTGAGAGGGAGAATAAATTCACTTACACACTACTATAAAAATTGGCTTAGATGACGGATATTACATGACGGTTTTTGGAAACTGTCATGTAATCTTCCGATTTTCATAGAATTACACGATGGTTTCTAAATACCATCGTGTAGTCCTATGAAAATCGGAAGATTACATGATGGTTTATGGAAACTATCGTGTAATCTCAGAGATTACACGACGGTTTTTGGAAACCGTAGTGTAATCTTTCGATTTTTATAAGATTACACGACGGTTTGTGGAAATCGTCGTGTTTACATGACGGTTTTTGGAAACCATCGTGTAATCTTCCGAAAATCAAATTTCAAATTTTTACTTCGTGAAATTCGCGAGTAAACCCTTGACAAAATTTCAAATTTTAGAGTGATTTTCGAAACCGTCATGTAACCTTCTGATTTTCATAAGATTACATGATGATTTCTATAAATAGTCATGTAATCTTCCGAAAATCAAATTTCAAATTTTTACTTCGTGAAATTCTCGTGTAAACCCTTGACAAAATTTCAAATTTTTAGAATGATTTTCGGAAGATTACATAATGGTTTCTAAAGATTACATGATGGTTTCTAGAAACCATCGTGAAATTTTTCGAAAATCACTCCAAAAATTTGAAATTTTGTGTTTTGAAATTCGAGCGTAAACTTTGACTTAAATCCACTTTCCTCATCCTTTATTATCATATTTATCTTTCTTTTTCTCAACCACTCAAAGATTTCTCTAACCCACTATCTCCTCCGCCCGCCCGCCGACAACGCCGCTGCCTTACCCTCTGTCTTATTCTCCCGGTGACGCCACCCGCCTTCCCTTCTTCCTCATTCGACCGTCGCCCGCAAGGCCGCCATCCCCTCCCTTTCATTCTCCCGTCACCCTGCCCTTCCTCTCTTTTTTTCGCCACCGCCGTCTCCACCTTCACTACCACCCTGTCTTCCCATCAAGGCTGTGAAATTTTTTGCATCAAAGAAAGGCAAAATGACTTTCATATTGCTCAATTTCTTATTTAACAATAAAAATACAAACACATAATTCTTTTATAGCGTTTTTGGAATGTAATTTGTGTATTCATTGTTGTTTAATTTTTTTTTTGTTGCTTTTTATAGACGAATCTTTTGTGCAATTTTTTGGCATTTTAAGATGTACAAACACATACTATTCTACACATTTTTTTTCCTCCCACCACATGCTCGATGAAACGTCAAAATGGAATTTTGTTTGATTTAATCTTAACGGTATGCGTCTTAATTATTTTGAATTTTGCAAACTGGCTAGGACCCTAATGGATTGGAAGCTTATAGCCAGAAAATGGATTAAAAGGAGACGAGACAATAAAACAAAAATTTCGGATCGTCTTTGTCCTCACCAAGAGGGAAGTGTTGAGTGTGGTTATTTTGTTTCTGGTTTTATGAGGGACACAATGTTGAATGGAATTGACGTACTTGAAAGAAAAGTGTGACGCCCCGACCAGCACCCACGTGGAACCGACCACGCGAGCGGGGGACCGTCACCTTACCTTTACTTGACTTGAACCTTTTTAGAAAATATCGGAATAAATTTTTTTTTTCTTTTCTTACTTTTAAAACTTGAAAACTTGAACTTCGTTTTCTTTTGAAATCGTGCCTTGAAAACCTTACATACATACATAGCATAACTTGACATTTAACATACTTGAAAAACTTCATAACTTAAACATAGTGCGGAAATTATTGCGTAGTGGTATCTCACACCGCCCTTCACTTGCTGTATCGTCTCCAAGCCCACCAAGTAAAGCTACAGGCCTTTATATCTCTACCTGCAGTATGGAATATATCTGATGAGCTTTCGCTCAGCAAGTACAAACTTTAATCTCACAAAACATTTTTCATTTTAACATCTTGAAAACATACATCATCATATGCATGAACCATTTATGTTCATTTATACATTCATTTTTAACTTGAACTTATCTTTCATATGGGCCCCATAGTGTACGTACCCTTAAGATATAGCGCGCCTCCAGATACAGTTAGAGTTTGCAAGGTCCCTAACTGCTCTGGGAAAAACATGAGTGATTACACCCTCCCGCATCAACGAAAGGGCGAATCCATAAATTGAACATGAAAAATCCTCCACCTTGGGGAGGTTGGTACGACACTTTACTTGTGAATTTTTACCAAATGGTTTATCATTGGTGAACATACCTTATGATGTCACAAAATCATATCTTATACATGCGCATGACATATTTTAACATAACATGGCCGCTTTAAATCATGGGATCGTTAAAATATGGCATTTTTTAAAACTTAAAATTCTTTAAATCATGACCTCTTTAAATCATGACCTCTTTAAACATAACATCCTTGAAAACATAGCATTTAAACATAGCATTGCATATTTGAACATACATTACTATTTTTCCATACCACAGGTGAGGTTTGTACTTACCTTAGGTCCTACGCTTTTGACGTATCATTCCTCGTGAATCTTAACAGGTTCCTATTCCTTAACCCAAGTTAGGGTTTGAAATCCCCTTTGTTCCTTGCTCATGGATTTTGGTCCAATGGAGCACCAAAAATTTTCTCTTGGTTTCCTTGCTAGATCTACACAAAGCCGAGTGTTCCCACAAGATTTCCCACAAAAATTTCCAGATTTCCTCACCCCAAACCCACGGCTTTGGCTACCCCAAAGTGGGTCTCCAAGCCTCCAAAATTTTCTCTTCTTCCTCCCTAGTAAACCCGAATACCTCATAAGCAAAAACCCCATGAAAGATTTGGTTTTTCTCTTCCCTTTCTCACCCCCAATACCCACGGTTTCTTGCCGGAAAAACTGGCAGAGTTTGGATGCCTTTCTTGAATAAAAATGAGTATTTTTGGGGTGGCTATTTATAGAGGGAGGGGTGCTTGTTGGGTGGTCACTTTTTTCTTTAAATTTTGGCTTTTTCCCAAGTTTTCACATGGCTGCCGAATTTTGGGGGAGGGGGAGTGTTGGCTGCCGAATTTTTGGGGGAGGATGGAGGCCATGTGGCAGCCATTGGTGGAAGGAAGGGGCGGTTGGTTGCTTGGCCCTTAATTTGTGGCTTTTCCTTCCTTTAACTCCTTGATTTTAGGCTTTTTCCTTTGTCTTCCATCTTCCCATGTGTTGCCGAAAATTGAGGGAGAAAGGGGGAGGTATGGGCTGCCCATTGGATGGTCCTAGAAGCTTCTAGAGTCTTCTAGAAAAATTTCCCATGCTTAGCTCACCTTTGTGATGTCATCTCCATGAGGTCATCCCTTAAAACAGGGCCTTGTTTGGCTCTTGGTTCCTTTTCCAATTTAATTCATTTTTCTTGTGCCACACAGTTATTTCTAATACTGTGTTCCGTATTTTCTTACTGTACTTCGGTCCAAAATTTTTCTATGTAAAATCGAACCGAAAAACTTTCTTTCTCCTATTTTCGGAGACCTTTTTGCCCTTCATCTTTTCTTGGTGTGCTTGATTTTCTAGGGTGGATTTAAGGCTTATTCTTACTATCTTGACCATAAAAGTTTGCAGTCTCTTCTTATACTGCATCTCATCATATCGTAGAGTCAACGTTTTGACCCGTCCTTGTCAAACTTTGACTTTTTAGTCAAACATTCGACTTTCGTAAAATTACATCATTTTTCGTTTTTTTCGACTCAAAATGCCGTTACTAACCTCAACATTCTATTCCAAGTCTCATAGCCGGTTAAAAGAAAATTCTAACCTTGGCTAATAAAATTATGAATTTCACATGGCCATTCATAATTTTTCATGAAAACATCTTGCAAACATATCATACGGACTTCTAATTTCTAACAAATAGAGAAATCTTAAGTCCATGAAAATTCCGGGTGTTACAAAAAGAATATTATACTTGGGATGAAATGAATTTAATTAGGGGAGAATGGACAAAATTTGTAATGCAATTCATTAATTATGACATGTAAATTGGTAATCTAATGGATGATTTTTTTTTACTTTGATATAATGTAGCAAATATTTTGTCAATCATATCCTAGGCCGTGTATTGATAACACACGGGTTAGGTCACCCGTGGAAAATCACCAAAAAATGTCAAATTATTTTTTAATTCATATTGGATTTTACACGACGGTTTCTGTTAAAAACCATCATGTAAAGTGGACTTTATACGATGGTTTATGTTCAAAACCGTCGTGTAAAGTCCACTTTACACTACAGTTTCAATTACTCTACACAATGATTTTTAACAGAAACCGTATGTAAAGTTCTCACTTTAGCGAAATTTGCTCCATTTTTTTCTCTATTCGATGGCAGTGTGAACCGTCGTGGAATATTGAGATACTACGACAGTTTATTAACCGTCTGGTATCTCAAAAAATTCCACGATGGTGGATTACACGACGGTTATCTAACTGTCGTGTAAGCTTTACACGATGGTTAATAACCATCGTTAAATCTATAATTTTTACTAGTGACACTTTCACAATTACACACTTGTCAAATACTCTCAACCGCTCTTTATCCAAAACCCCTTACACCCTTGCCTATCTCTCTTCTCACTTTATCTCAAAAAGAAACACACACTTTCTGGATTTTTCTGAATACCCACACATACAAAACTCTTAACATAATACATCTATTTATAAGCTCTCAATGAGACACAAAAATACAACTTTCCCAAACTTACAAAATAGGAACTTGCTGAAAACTAATTTGAGTTACATACCTAACATTTATTGTTCAAGCTTTTTGCCTAAAATGGTTCATCTGGGACAAAAATGTTTTGTATTTAATTCTTTGTCCTTGAAATTTTTTTTTTTGTTTTCGGCCCATTTTTTAACAATTAAGTCCTTTCTTTGGTATTGATATATATATATATATATATATATATTAATTTTAGTCCTTTAATCTTCTTTGTATTTTTTCATGCCTCTTTTTTTTTTTTTTTTAATTTTTTATTTTCAGGTCATTTGTTTTTGTTTTGTTTGTGGGTATTTTTTTAACTTATTATTTTAATTTTTCCACTGCTTACATAAATTTTCTCAAATATTTTCTCAAATACGTACGCATATGTTTTAGACTAATATATATATATATATACATGTGTGTGTGTGTGTGTGTGTTATGTAGAAATATACGACAATGCCCTTGTTCCAAAAATTATAAAAATACTGGAATGAGAATATGAATTCAGAGCATATCGAAGACCTTCCCCACAGGCCTACCAGGCGCATTGGAAAGGCTCAAGATCTTCGATGCAAATCTCAGCAACGCAGAAAGTTATCGAGCTACCATCGAAGGGTGCATTGGAGTCTTCCATGTTGCCACTCCGGTTAATTTTGAGAATAAAGAA
Organism: Ficus microcarpa; assembly: GCA_025413485.1. Taxonomy (NCBI): domain Eukaryota; kingdom Viridiplantae; phylum Streptophyta; class Magnoliopsida; order Rosales; family Moraceae; genus Ficus; species Ficus microcarpa. The sequence goes on along the minus strand of CM046383.1, from coordinate 12,431,133 downwards.
GGAGAGGAAATAGCGACCAAAAGATCAAGAGATGGAGGAATGGGGATCTTAAAGACATGCCTAGAATCCAAAACAGTGAAGAAAGTGGTGTACACTTCCGGTGCCTCTTGTGTGAGAGTCAATGGCAGGGATTTAATGAAATGAACTAGAGTTTTTGAAGTGACATAGATTATGTTATAGCTTTCAAGTCAAATGCAGGTATGATGTAACGGAAGTATATTTTAGAATAATAAAATAGTAAAATGAAGGGGGTAAATCAATTAACCCTTTAACATCTTCAAAATCCGTTGATTCACACGAAATACCAAAAACTTTATAGAAAAGAATAAACACTCAAAATTTCATTAATCAACTCCTTATTTCCATTACAAAAGGGCATCCTTATTTATAAGACAAAATATAAATGAAAAACTAAACAAAAACAGTTTGACCTAATTAAAGTAATAATAAAAAACGAAATCTTCCAAAATGGAAGAGAATGTACCGAATAGAAAGCAAAAATGTAAAGAATCAAACTTAAGGAATAAGGAAACTCAATTGGAATTAATATATGAAATTCCTAGGTCAACTTATTATAGAAACGGAAATTATCAAAAATTAAAAAAAAAAAAAAAAAAAAAGAAGCCCTTTTGAAGGCGTAAACCGTGGAATTTTGCCAAAAATTGATGTACATCTGCCACGTATTTTGTTCATTGGCTCATTTCCGTCCAAAAGACATTATTTGTCGTCCAAATTTGGCATCATCAATAGATCATATGAAAACCGAAAAATTGTCTTATTTGGTCTTGGGGTAGTACCATCACACCATAAAGGCCAACTTGTGCGGCACCACATCAAGGAGTTCATAAGAGATTTCCAAGACCTTAACTAAGAAGGAGGTCCTTGAATTTTCAGAAAAACATGGTTTGGAGGTTGGCACATTGATTCCTCCTTTTGCTATTAGCTCTTTCATTTGTCTTAAGCTTCCTAGCTCTGTTCTATATGTTTTTAGTTTAAGTTTGGGTATGCATTGATTTTGTAAAACCCCTTCTTTTTTTTTTTTTTTTTTTTTTTTTTTTGTGGCCATATTGTTTGAACACAAAATTCAATGGAAACTATATTCCGATAGCTTAAACTATTGGTAATTTAGTTTCCTTACCTGGAATTTGAGTTGCAAGAATCTGTTGCGAACTAGATCAACTCTAACGAAATAAATGCGAACTATCATGTATGGGTGGCAATCCCTTCATAAAGGATGAGATTCCGGTTCAATTTTTATTTAGGCAAGCCTGTAGTTTTTCATATTTCATTTTCTAAGTACTCAAAGTATTCATATAACCTCATACATACTAGGCGGTATTTTGTCATGCATATAATCTTTATTAGAAATTTTAAGAAAGATGAGAAATTAGAATTTGTCCACCAACCAACGCCATCAAGTTCATAATTGCCAAACAGATAATTTTGTAAATTCTTTACACCCATCGGATATCTCTACATCCTTTGTACTTGTCTCGAATAACTCCGACATAAAATAAAGTGTTGTTCCAAATCATTAAGCGTGTCAAACATTTTATAACATACATCTTCTTCCTCAATTATAGGTTTTTTCCTTTACTCGCCGAGGTTGGATGAAAATAATCTTCACCGTCCAAATACCCTGTTTGATTGGAATAGATAATCAATTATCGAAACAAATGTCCTTTAACAATAGTAGTTAAATGCATTCTATGGTTCCCACAATCAACACAAGTACACCAAATCTTATTCTTGTTCATATGATACGAGCTTTCCCAAGGGACAAATTGTACCAATCTTAAATTCTTTAGACAATTTAATAGCCCACATCCACTTCCTATTCATTTGCAAGTCCTAAACCCAAACATGAATTTTAATTATAAAAATCTCATACAAATTTCGATTCCAATCAATTTCACAAATTAACAGATTCATAAAAAAACAAAAACAAAAAAAAAAAACCCCCCTAATTTCAATCAATTCATAACATACCCAATAAATTTCAAAACTAATTTTACAACAAATTCATGAACGTCTCAAATCTAATCAATTTCACAGCCAAATTCCTAAAATTATCCTTAATCCGAATCAATTTCACAACCAGGCCAATCAATTTTAAATGAATTTTACAACTAAATTCATAAAAACACTACTAGAAAAATATGATTTCACGACGATTTTAAACCATCGTGAAAGATACCACAACAGTTTAAAAATCATCATTGAATGCAAGCTTAGAATGTCATGCGTTGCCATAGAATCCACTTTCAATGACGGGATTTTTTTTTTCCTAAAGTCATTGTACAATATTCACTTTCAACTATGACTTTTCGAACACCACGGCCTACAGTTAAGGGAAAAAAAAAAAAAAAACCTTATTTAAGCATAAATAGATCATGTTTGTTTATCAAAATGTTTTATTTATTTTGCAAGACTATATTTATACTTGCTGATCGAAAGTTCATTCAAAGATATTCATACTGTAAATAAGAAAGCCTGCAGTTAACTAATGGACTATGCATGGCAGCACAACAAATTGTAAAGGGCGATTATGGATGCCTCTAAGCAAATATTTCCGTGTTTTTAATAATATATTTTGATATACAGTACTCTACAATTGTGATTATTTTAGTACACTTTATATGCTTTTAAGACTTATGGTAAGTAATTAGCACTGTATCCATTAGAAGATAAGAAAATAAATACGTAAGTTCTTTTTTTTTTTTTTTTTTTTCCCTGAATGTTCCTAAGTTTTTAGTCTTATGAGATAAGTGTACAGTTTAAGTATGTAAAGTAATGGCCACGTCAAGTGGGTCATTACACTACAAAGATACGTAAACACATTCTTGACTGTTTCCCAATGTATTTGCCCAGAATTCAGTTGGTGTTTGCTAATAATTAATTCAGTTGGTATTTGCTAATAATTACAACCGTATACCAGATATCCGATCTTGTACCATACATTAGGTTTCTTATAGTAGATGCATGAAGAACCTTATCGTATAATAACTTTCAAGATAAATTAAACATGATTGTTACACCCACAAGGGGTGGATAAGGTGACAAAAAAGGATGGCGCCTTCCTTAGTCTCTTCATTCATTTACCCTGGAGGTTCAAATCCCATGAAACTCCTGTAAGACCCTGCTCCAATTTAGGTTGTGGATGCATTGGATTGGTGATGCTCTGAGTAAAGCCCGGATTGACGATGGAAAGAGATAGGGTTAAAGGTCCATTGCTTCTTTGCCATATCTAGGGAAATGAATCCCATCATTTGGACCAAAATTTGGGCGATGAGGGAGCCACCACTATAGCCTTATAATTACCCAAAAAAAAAAAAAAAAAGGAACATGATTGTCATTTATACACCGGCATGTGGGGAGTGAAAAAATTTGAGAATTGTTAGTTATTTTAAATTTAACTATTAGATAAATACTGAATTTTGGTAATTATCTTTTTACGTTATTTTGTAGGGTTAGAATTGCTATTCGAACTTTGAACTTCTTGCTTTGAGGGGTACGTAGGAGAACTATTTTTATTGTGTCATTCATTGTTATTTAATAAGAGAGCTGTATTTTTCTTCTCAAACCTGTTTATAATTAGTCACAACACAGGAAAAATATAATTATTCTTTCTTTAGGAGCTTGGAAGGAATAAAGAAAGGTATGGAGTACTAACACGTCGAAGGAATAACTTTTTCTCTGGAGAAAAAAAAAGGACTTTGAAGGACACAATCCCCCCCCCCCCCCCCCCCCCCCTTTTTTTTTTGGTTAAGGGAAAATTTTTTATTCAAGTCATGACGGAGGCCAAAGACAAATGCATAAAATAGGAGACTTATGATTTTCTTGTAAGGTGGGAGACATATAATAGGATACTTATATTTTTATGCCATCAGATAACATTTAATATACAAATTTCTATATTTTCTTAGTTAATAGATAATTTTGACCTAAAATACCCAAAAGACCCTTAAATAGAAAAGCTATAATTTGGATTATTTACCTTTTTATATCATGTATTATACTTTTATTTAGAAAGTATACCCCGCATTCAAAATCATGCGCACCTTCTTTTATTACACTACATTTAGTAAATAAATCAAGACTTTTTCTCTATAAACACTTTATATTGACATAATAATGTCCCAAATACCTTTGAAAAGAAAAAATATAAAACAACAAAATCTATAATTTTCTGAACAATCTCAATCCCACCATCGTGACCACGCAACCCTATCCCACCATGCCGCCATGCACTCCTTCCGACCTCTCCGCCCCTTTATTTACATTTTTAATTTACATTAGAATTCTTCAATCATTTTTAATTTAGATTTCAAGGGTATTTTGGATAATTAAAATGTAAAAATTAAGAGTTAATCAAGAAAATGTATAGATTTATGTACTAAATGTAATCCGGTAATATAAAAAATTGGAATTTTAAAAATACATGATATACTCTTTGGATAAAAAATAAATTGCATGGTATAAAAATGCAATTAATATTTAATTGTAGTTTTTAAGGGTAATTTGGGTATTTTAAGATCAAATTGGAGTGTTAACCGAGAAATGATATAAATTTGTATATTAAATTTAATCTGATGATATAAAAATGTAAATATTCAAAACGCATGGTATATTTTCTGAATAAAACAAAATACAAATTACAAAAACATAAATAAACCCTTACTGTAATGAGTAATGCTAGGGCTCAAAGTTTATCTAATTTTTCAACATCCGATGTGATATATGAATTATTTGTTTTTTTCATAATAATTTAAGAATTGGGACTTTCAATATTTCTTTCAAACCTTTTGAATTTTGACAATTTACCATCCAAACTTTTAATTTACTTGATTTCTTGAACTTGTAAAATCATCACAATGTGCCCTGCAAGTACTAAAAACCGAAATTATAAATTTAAGGGGTAAGTAATAAAAAACCAAAAGGCTCATCAGGCAAAAATACTATATAAACCCTAAAATTGCCAATGTCAATTAGTATCTAAAAAAATGGTAATTGCTCATTTCCTTGTCTTTTTATGAAATTGAGATTGTGGATCCCAAAATCTTTTTTTTTTTTTTGGTAGTTAAAATATCCCTAAACTTTAAAAGGGTACAATTTGGTCCTTTTTACCAAAAGTTTAAAATTTTAAACACAAAAAAAAGTCACGTTGATCACACATGATTTATTATTAAATGATAATTAAGAGAAAAAAAATACGAGATTCAACATTCAACTTACAAGTTTCATATGTGATTTATTCCATCCAAATTTTAATCTTTTTCAAAGAAAAAAAAAAAAAAAAACAAAAAACAAAATTGCACTCTTTTAAAGAGTTTAGGGACTTTTTAATCACATTAAAAAAAAAGATTGGAAACCAAATCATAACTTCATAAAAAAGTTTGGGACAAAAAAATTAACTTTTAAAAAAATATATCTATCCATCGAATGATAATTAAAAATTAAAGTAGGTTAAAAAGAAATCTATCAATGGAATGACAATAAAAAACTTAGACATCCAATAAATTGAATCGAAAAGTAGGCAAAATAGTTGGCAGTATTATAAATGTAAGCATATAGATGTTTTTACACTCTTATTGAGATTTGCTTAAAGAAAAAAAAAAATCTTTTTAAGAAACAAAAGAAATAAGGTGAAGAAAGGAATAGAATGGGAACTATCCTTTCCTTCTTAAATGGGGGAAGCCTAGGCTTTTCAGGTAGAGTAATTGGAAATCGATCGAGATAACTTGAAGAAAGAGTAAAAGTTAATAAAGCCAAAATTCTTTTGAAGAAACTAAAGAAATAAGGTGAAGAAAGGAATAGAATATGGGAACTATCCTTTCCTTCTTAAATTGGGGAAGCCTAGGCTTTTCAGGTAGAGTAGTTGAAAATCGATCGAGATAACTTGAAGAAAAAGTAAAAGTTAATAAAGCAAAAGGATAGAAACTTAAAAACAAACTCATTAAATCGAAATCTTCTTCTTTAATAACTTTCTGTAGGGAAGAGACCAAAAAAAAAAAAAAAAAACAAAACAAAACCACAAAAAAAAAAGATGTGAAATTACTGCGCAAACAAGGAAAAAAAATAAAATAAAACCGTATCACTTTCCTTCGATTTAAACCAGATTTGTGTGCCAATTTTGTTTCTTACACGATGAAGGAATAGCCTGCAATTTGACAATTACGTAGCAAGATCAAAAAGAAATTTACTTAATTATAAAGTGTTCTTACATCAAAATTGATAAATATTTAATGCATGTACAATGTACAATCCATATTAAATGCCTCTTTTAGTCTCTCTGATTCCTAAATCTGGTTATAGATGTAATTTAGTAATAATTACACTATCCAAACTCAAAAATAAAAATGTCATAGTATTTCATGAGAGTTAAGGCAAACTATAACACCTAAAATGCCCGCGCACTAGAAGTTTTGACCAACTCTGGTAAGGACAATAATTAAATTCTAACATAACTCAATAGCTCGTTGTTATCTTAACTGTAATATTATAGGATATTGATATATATATATATATATATATATATAGCAATCATAGATATTTCACATGCGTTTGGTGTATTGGTTGGAGTTAAGTTTTTTAGGTTGAAAATGTTTGACTTTTTAAAAATTAGAAAAGACAAAAATGAATTGAGTTTTTTGAGTTGAAGTTGTTTACTTTATGGTAAAGGTGTCATTAAAAAAAAAATAACAAAAATAAAATAATAATAATAATAATAACTTCTTCGAAGTTATTTTCACAAAAGCCCTTGGAGCATATGATATATATATGAGTCCAAGCAAGATGACATATACCTAGTTTTCTTCTAGTAACCTTTGCTAGTTGCTTTCTCCTTATTTACTCAAAACTATGCTTAATCTTGGTCTCCCTCGTATTTTAGCCAAATTTTTAGTAGATTTTGTCTGGCCTCCAATTAGTCATTTCAGTCATTAACATAAGTTGTGGGGTCAGACAATTTCATCAGAACGCTTCTGCAACATGTGCAATGGTTCGATCCCAATTAGGCATTATCATTACTTTTGTTCCCAGTGCAATTATTTCATCCACAAAGAATGTGCTGAGTGGCCGGAACACGTCGACAACCCATTGCCTCCTCCTCATCGTCTCACACTTCAAAGAAGATCATTAGACGACAACGTTAATCGCTGCTGTTACTGCGAGAAGCCCTTCCAAAATGATGAATATCTCTACGCGTGTGAGCAGTTATGCTCCGATTTCTACATGCATAGCGCATGTGCCATGATCCCAGTGCCGACCATAATGTCCAACATTGACGGATCAGAAGAGCACAACGTTGTTCGATTTTCTTGTCATCAACAACCGATGATCCTTGTGGATCATAGGGATGGGCATAAAAGGAGAGCTAAATGCTTTGCATGTCAATCAAACCGGTCGGGTCCAGTGTATTCTTGCATCTCAAGTAAGTGTGACAATTTTATCCATAAATCATGCTCAGAGTTGCCACAGAAAATTCAACACCCTTTTCACTCACCCCATTCTCTTATACTCCAGGTCAGTCAACCTCAATCTTGTCGTTCGTGTTGTAAAAAACGTTGTATCCTTGCTTTCAGTTGTCCTGAAGACGCGTGCAACTTTAACTTGTGTATAGAATGTGTTTCCCTTCACCTAACCGTCAAATGTCAAACTCATGATCATTTGCTTTCTTTAGTAGAGAAATCATCATGTGAAATTCAATGTGATGCCTGTCAAAAATCTTACGAGACAGGGATCAAAGTTGTTCCTGAGGAATTTAATTATACTCGATCCTTACTGTTTCATTGCATGGTTTGCACTTATAACCTCCACTTTCTTTGCGGACCATTACCCCGTACCATCAACTGTGAGTACCACATGCATCCTTTGATTCTGTTTGATCACTCAGTCTCCAAAGATTAGTCAAATGAATATTATTGCGATGTGTGCGAAGAAGAACGGGATCAATCTTTTCGTATTTACTACTGTGAAGAATGCAAACACGCAGCTCACATACATTGCTTAAGACATGAGGTATGCAAATTTTCTCCCTTTTTCTGGATACTTTTATGCTTTTTGTAGTAGTTTATTGCAGACGTAATCACATTTTAAGAGGAAAAACAAATTCTAATTCACAAATTAACTATTGCTTTGTTTCATTGTACAAGTTTCTTGTGAACAACATAATAATGTTCTATGTACTAATTAAAGATAGTAACTTACTTAACAATATTTAATGGTACAACTAAAAACTTTGAGAAGGTACAAAATAATGTAGCTAGTATATTACTCATCATGATTCGAAATATAGCGTTTTGCATGCAATCTTTTCGTTGCAATCAGACCAAGGCTACAATATCTTAATCATCTGCCAAAAGCAAAAATAATCAAACAGTTTAAAAGATATATGAATTGAACGAAACTTTTGTGTGGTAGTTAAAATTAATAATTATTTGCAACCAAAAAAAAAAAGTTATTAAAGTGTTGATGTAGGCATAGCGCTTACGGTATCTTCACATCTAATTAACGTAGAGTTAAAATTCTCCAACTCATAAATTTAATAAATAGATAATAAAATATAAAGCCAAAATCTTTTTTTATTTAAAATGGTTAATTACTGCTTCTTTCCAATTACTTTTATTGATAAACAACGCAAAGTATCTAATCCGCTTGAGTGCAAGAGTACGTTTCATTTTCTCATAGTACCGTCCAATTCTTACTTATTATATATGTGTGTGTATATGTATATGTGTATCAGATTATGAAGGCATTAAAGGGAGACACTGAAGACGTGGAGCTAGAGGCCCTAGGAGAAAACCGATGGAATGTTTTGGCCATAAAATCAAAGGATCACCAGGGAAAGGAAAATTTAGAGGAGTCAACCCTCAAAAACATAGTGGATATGCTGACAAAATCAGAAAGGGAAATGTTAATTGATCCATTTGGTTTTAATGATTCACAAAAGAAGGTTTACCGAAGAAACTCGTATAATCAGTTCGTGCAAAAAAATTCACGTTTTCATTGTGAATCGTCGATTGAAGATATTGATAAAATGCAAGTATTTTTTCGTTTCAACACCAGGAATGTTTATGGTTTTGATTTCTTAGGCCAGTTTTCCGAAGCGCCTAATCATTTTGGAAACTTCCATTGTGAGCTGAAATATTTCACACCCGAAGAAGGTTTACTAAAATTGTTAGATGAGAAGTATTTAAGGCAACAGGTAGAGGATGTTGATGGTTACATGATACCAGAGACATTGTCTCGGATTTTCAGAAAAGTACTTCTCAAGTTTGGAGATCTTGGTGGGAAGAGAAGATTGACACCGGCAATGAAGAGCGTCACCGCTACTTTACTTTGTATAGTCATCGACAAGATGTGCAAAACGAAGGTCGAAGACATAACAAGGGATGATCTCAGACACTTGCATTTCTACCTAACGGGAATTCAAAAAATAACAAGCTTCAAACTTGATCAATACATTGATTCTTTTGAAGTCGTTATGAAATCTTATCTCGGTTTTGAAGCAATGAGACATGAGAAGGGCGTTCGTGAAAAGCTAGATCAGAGGATGGCAACCCTGGAAGCTGAGATGGAAAGATGCAAGAAGAATCGCAAGAAGCTCGAAAGATATACATCTCAGATGTCGGATTTCATGAAAGTGTGCTGGAGCAAAGCATTGGAAGAGAAGGCGAGCACATGGGGAGATAGGTGGTTCGATGTCAAAGTTGAGAGGCACCACTGATCCTTAATTCTCTTGTTTACCCCTTTTTTTTTTTTTTTCTTCTGTATTTGCTAGCTAGCTCTTTATGATTACTTTGTTTCTCTTTCGGTAGATTGATCATATGTATTGTAACACCCGACTTTTTGAACTTCTAGCTTTGCTTGCAAGGATTTAAATCATGAGTTTAATATGTGCGTTTAAGTTAAACAGGGATCCTTGCATTTATGGTATCAGAGCAATGCAGTTCTAGTACGTCATGGGATTTGCTAAAATTATAAAATATTTAGTACGGCATGGGACCAAGAACTCAGTCAACTCTAATTTTGCTTGGATTTGCTAGAATCATTGAAACTACCGTTTAAATGGGGGTCAAGAGAACTACCAAATTTCAAAAACGAAATATGCATACGAGGGAGAGAATTGTAAAACCTGACTTTTCACTACTACAGAATATAGATTCGACGACGGTTAAAAACCATTGTAGTAATACTTAAACGACCGTTTTTTAACCGTCGTGGAATCCACAGTCATGGTATATATTTAGATTCCATGACGGTTAAAAAACTATCGTGTTAGGCCAAGATACCACGATGGTCATGTGATCGTCGTGGTAGGCCGAGCTACCACGACGGTCATATAATCGGCGTGGTAGCCGGCTCTAGAAACCGTCGTGGTAAGTTGGCTACCACGACGGTCACTGACCGGCGTGGTAGCTCGGCTACCACGTCGATTCTAAAACCGTCGTGGTAAGAGTAAAAAAAAAAAAAAATTTACGAATCCAATTCATTCCCCATGGCAAATCAGCCTGTAAATGATAAATAATGACCTACATTTGTACAATTAATATGCATATAATACAAAAAATAATAATGTTTTTATTCAATATTCAATATGCTGCATAACAAACCTAGCCCACTTGTTCCTAACCAAAGTCATGTCAGCATGGATATAAAAATCCTTCGTTTGAAGAGCAGCTAGTCCATCAATAGTGAGGGTTATTTCTCGCATGAAAGCTAACACAAAATAACCACTGTGACGCCCCGACCTATGTAGGGTCGTCACCTTACTTACTTAAAACTATATCTTTCTTGAAAATTCGAGAATAATTTTTTTTTTCAACATCCATATATATAAATAGATTTGCCCGTAGCAATTTATCATACATACATATTGAAATAAAAAGATTGTTTAAAGTCTTTAGTACCAAATATACTATGTAACATAATTTGTTTTTGAGATATATACATATATAAAAAAACTTATTAACTCAGAAGAAGATGCGGAAAATATGCGTAATGGTATCCCATACTGCCCTTCATCCGCCGCAACGTCCACATATAGCCCACCATTTAAGCTACAGGCTTCTTACTTACAGTATGAAATATAACTAATGAGCTTTCGCCCAGTAAGCACAAACGTAATCTCACAAACACATTAAAACATGCCAATATCATAAAATATGTGTATGAACCATTTATGTTCATTTATGCATCCTTTATGATCAATTATTAACTTGAACTTATTATCTTTCATATAGGCCCCCTTGTGTACGTACCAGATGCGCGCTCTCCAGATAAAGTTAGGGGTTTGCAAGGTCCCTAACAATTCTGGGAATCATTGAACTTGAACATGAATAGTCCTCCACCTGATGGAAGGTTGGTACGACACTTTACTTGTGTATTCTTATCATGTGGTTTATCATTAGTGAACATACCTCATGATGTCACTATATCATATCATAACTTACACTTCATTCATAACATGGCATGTCTTAAAAAAACATGGCATTTTTACAAACATAGCACTTTTACAAACATGACATTTTTGTAAATATAGCACTTTTGTAAGCATGACATTTTTGTAAATATAGCACTTTTGTAAACATGATAGTTTTGCAAATATAGTACTTTTGTAAAGATAACATTTTTGCAAACATGGCATTACGTAGAACATAGCACAAAACATGTTATAGCATATTTGAAAATAGATTACTATCTTCCATACTGCAGGTGAGGCTTGTACTTATCTCTTGTGATGTGTCCTGAGTGTTGCGGCCTCAATTTGGGTTGCAACAGCAGGTCACTTCCTACTATTTGAAAAAGTATAGGATAAGGATCCTGTCATAAAATGTTGGTGACCTAACCAACATTCACACATAATCTTAGTTGTATGTCCGCCTTAACTTACACATGATTACTTATTATATTACATAAGGTAATCTTGGTTACTAAGCCCGTATGCATACAATTAGGGTTAGGCTACTATCCTAACCTTGAGCTTGTATCTTAATATCCTTAATCCATTATCACTATTGGTATCCTGTAGGGTTATATTGGGTAACCCTTAAGGTGATGAACCTGGGTCAAACTTGGTCAACTCAAGTCAACTTTGGTCAACTATGGTTAACCCTTTATGGGTTAACCTTGGGTTTTGGGTTTGACCCAGTAACTTCGGTATCCCTCCTGGTTACTATTCGTAGTCGGCTTGTTTATCAATTTTTGCTTGAAAATTCCATTTTCTTACCTTTTAGAACTTTTAGGTAATTAATGTTATAAATCCTTTAATTTGCTTGTAAAAATTCTTACTTCTTTGGGTAAAATTTTATAAAGCTATTAAAGACTGAAAACTGCCTTTGGAACTGTTTCCATAATCGAAACAGTGGGTGTTGAGAAGAAAAACAGTTTTTCCGAACTAGTTTTAGAAAATCCTGTGTAGGAATTTTCTGTTCACTGCACAGTCTTCGCAAAACAATGTCAGTTTAAAAATCCGTTCCGAATTTGAAAAATTTGTCTTCACAAAAGTTTTAGCTCTCGAAAAATCCTAAAACTTTCATGTTTTACAAAAAATCCAGTTCTGTATGTATCCTTGTCAGTTTTCATTTGAAACTGGCTGGTCGTGCAAACTAGGGCTGGGCAGACCAGTCTCGGATTTTTACAAAAACGGAGGCCATTGGAGTCTCATTTTGGGAAACGGTCTACTTTAATCCCTAGGAAAAACCCTGTTCTACAATTTTCATGTTTTACGTTTCACCCAATTCGGCCTCTAAAGGCCTTAAATTTCCACTTTCCCGAAACTGGCCAGTTTTGAATCCGAACTGGCAGTTTCGATTGTTAAGTCCGGTTTACGTCCTAATTCGCAAAGTCTAACTCGACCGACCACTTCGGGAGCTTACACAGCAAACATGCAGCATTTCTAATGTCCCATATATTCAAACATGCTAACCCCACGTGCTCATGCAGCCCCTAACCGATTGCCTTATTCCTTGGGCTGCATGGTTTCTAACTTAGCATCACATTCAAGCATGCACCATCACATTCACCCTTAAGCTAGCAGCCTAGCATACACTGCCTAGGGCAGATTTTGACCAAAATCAGGGGACATACCAATCATTCACCATCTAACATGCATCCTAACATTTATCAAGCACAAACCATGCAAGCAATTAACATAGATAAGCCAACCACCCCTAATCACCTAACCAAGCACACACTAACATAACTAGGGCTAGAAATTAAATTGGACCTATGTCCTTACAACTTTAACTTGAAATACAAAGAAATTCCAAATTGAAGACTTAATTAAAAGATTAGGGTTAAGGGAATACCTTGATTCAAGTCTAGGGTTTAGAAATTCCAAATTTCCTTTCTCCCCTTGTCCTCCCTTGCTCACGGCTTTCACTCTAGCTAGGATACCAAAATTTTTTTCTTGGTTCCTTGGTTGATCCACTCCAAAGCCGAACACACCACAAGGCTTTCCCCCAAAATTTTTCAGCTTTTCCCCTCCTTTTTCTCTTCCCCTCACTCTCGGCCACAATGGCCAATATGGCTCAAAAATTTTTCCAACTTTTTCCCTTGCTTTCTAGCCCAAATCCGAACTTTCCCCTACAAATCCCCCTTGGAAATTTTTGTTTTTCTTTTCTCCTTCTCTCCTCCCAGTTTTCGGATTTTCAAGAAGAAAAATGGCAAGAGTTTCACTAGAATTTTCAATAAAAATGAATAATGGGGTCACCTATTTATAAAGGGGGGGAAATTTGTGAGAATTGCACAAAAACCCCATGAAAAACTAATATTTGCTCTATGGGGGGGTGTAGGTGGCAACAATGGAGGGTGCTAGAAGCTCCAAGAATACTTTCCAAAGCTTTAACAAATATTTATGATGTCATAAATCCAACTAAGATGACATCATCCACCCTTGGCCTTGTTTGGTTATTTTCCTTAAAAAGCAGTCCATTTTTGTGCCACACAGATATTTGTAATACTGTGCTTCACTAATACACATTATTTTTATACTGCACTGCAGTCCAAAATTTATCTGTGTAAAAATGGAAAGTAAAAAAAATTTTTCTATTTTTCAAAGTCCTTTTTACCCTTTATTTCTAACTTGGTGTGCTTGATTTTTCTACGGTGGTTTTGAATTTTGATCTTGCTATCTTGTTTCTAATGGCAGTTTTTCACATTATATTTTTCATACTGCTTATCAAATAACTATACTATCATGTCTTTGACCTCTCGGGTCAACCTTTGACTTTTTAGTCAACTTTGACTTTTTCGGGTCAAACTTTGACCAACGTAAAATCACGAAATTTGTTAAGCATTTTTCCATAAAAAGCTTCATACATGGCTAATCAATCACTTATTGAGTCTCATAGCTAATTTAATGAGAACTCAAACATTAGCTAATAAAATTATGAATTCCACATTGCTATTCATAATTTTTCATGAAACATCTTATAAACACATATTATGGACTTTAATTCCTTATGAATAAGGAAATCATAAGTCCATGGAAAATTCGGGTCTTACAACTGCACTCTACATAACCTTCCTGTATTGGACATCGAGCAGTCTCAATCAAAGTCTCCCAGTTCCGTCACTGTTTTACTCCTCCTCCCACCAACACCTTCCAATCATTAAGTGCCATAACAATTTCAAAACAATATTTTACAACAACAATTATTGTATGCATAGAATCAGATATATGAACATCAAAACATACTTATGTCATAATTAGGTCTTTAAAATCATCACCTGGTTCGTTTCCGAGAGGATTAAAATATAGGACCGAGTCATCCCATGGATCAATAACTGTCAAGATCCAATGTTGGCCGCTGTTATACGGCATGAGAAATAGCTTTCCCTGTGGAGCGTCTCTTAAGCTCCGTATAATGTAATTGGCCCTCTCTCAAACGTAGGCGGCGCGATTGGTAACACATTGAACTGGTGAGACGAGGACTGGGGAAATAAACTCAAACCATTGATCCACTCCTGCTTTTGCACAACATTCCGCTAAGTATCTGCAAAATAATTAAGCTGACTTGTTACACAAAAATGATGTATATAAGATTAAGAAGGATAAATAATTAAATAGTTTAAGGAAAAATGTATTACCTAATGTAAACCATTATGCTATTTGCACTGATTTCTTTAAATATTATAAAATGGTAGACATCTTCAAACCCAATATATATGGGCATGTCATCGCCATTTGCGAACTGTTGTTGATAGCAGATTATTTGGGTACCGTCGTGCATGGAATTTTATGCGTAATATGCCAACGGTTTCAAATCGAAGGGCATGTCAGTAAAGTCAAACAAAGGCATTTCTTCTTGCGCCGGTTCTTGTTGTACCTCTGGTTGTGACTGTATTTTCTTCCTCCCCGCTTTCTTTTTGGTTCGTTTGCTCCCCTCGGCTTCTTCGTCAGGAGCATGACTAGGACCTTTGCTTGCCTGGCTCAAACTTGGTTGAACGATGACTAAGCTTTTCGGCCAAGCAACAAACCCACCGATAGCTTCTTCAATACATGTGGCTTCGTGCGTCGAAATAGGTAGGAGTGCACCTCTTAGTTTTGGGACTGTAATTGTCACTCGTACATTCTCCTCACCTAAAGGAATCCCATGGACTGTGTCCGTTAGAACACATTCCATGTATGCCCTACCGTTTGCAATAAGAATAACTCCTCCGTTAATTAAATCAGTCAAAAATAGATGGCATTCCTTACTTGCATTCGGCATGGTCTTCGGATTCGACGCCTTAGCTCCTTTTTCATTCAGAGTGCAACTAGCCTTGAAGCTGTTGTGTTGATCAACTGTCGGTGTGGTTGGCTCCGCTGCCATTGTTTCTCGGTTGATACCGTGTTTTGCACATAGTTCCTGTACGGTTCTTTCTAATACGGCTAGCTGCTGTTTCATATCCAAGACTTCAGCATTTTCCAAAGAACTTCCCATCGGGTTGAAGTATTGCGACTGCTTGACAAACTTCGATTGACCTCGAATCTGACCCGAATGCTCGTCATTGCCTAATGCCTTGGTCAATATGTCCTCTGTCCCCACAAATTCGAAACTTCCTTGTGTGTGTTGTTCACTGATGTCCTCCTGTAACAATTATACAATATGTTATGACTTCGTAAACATAAACGAATATACTTACTATTATAGTTTAATCAGATTCGAATACTTACTATTATATCGGTAATATGTTTACATGCTTCATTCTTGAAATATCCATCGGGGTTGACGCGCATGTTCAGCCAATTATCATGCCGCTCTGCGTACTTTCCCGTCTTGTCGAACTATAGTTTAATAATTACCTTAGTAAACATATAAGACGAAATTGGAAGTAAAACATACCATTTACAAATTACGTGTATGTGATGCCCTCGAAATTCATAAGCTTAATTAATGAATTGTTATTATAGATTTTATTCATTAATATGCTTTTAGTGAATTATTTTGATGAATATCAAATTTCAAGATCATGACTGATAATATATGTATCATCGGTGTGATGATGTCGATGATTTAACAATGTTGAGTTTCTCTATTTAAATGAGAAATTTTAAATACCTAAAACGTGTGATGAACGACATGAAAATTTATACGAAAAAAAATAAGTTATGTCGTATTAGAGGTATAGCGATAATTTTTCGGAAGGACCCCGATTTTTATTAGTAGATTGATTTAATGATCTTAGTATTTATTTTGATCATGTTAATAGTCAAGCTTTGAGAGCATGTTTGGGAATTAATGTGTCACATGGATAGAAATGAATTATTAGTATTTACTCTTAGGAAATCCAAAGGTGGGAGATTAATCAAGAATTGTGCTTGATTTGAAATCAATGGTATAGATTTGATGCTAGAGAATCCTAGGCAAATTAATGGCCAAACCTTGGATGAAAAGTGACCAATGAGAACTTAGATTAAGGATTGGTGTGATGGAAGATCCAATGGGTGAGAATAAGGATGATAACTTTGGATCAAGGGTGGATATTGAAAGAAAGAAAAAAAAAAAAAAAGAAGAAGGAAGCAATGGGGGGGGTCGGTTTTGTTGGTTCAAGAAACAAGAAAAAATTGTGAACAAAAGAGAAATGAGGAAAGTGGTGCATGCATGCAACCACAAGTAAGAAATGGCATGGTTTCTTTGGGTAATTTGACCTAGAGAAGAAGCAAGTGATAGTGACCTTTCATCTCAACTTTTTGAACCAAATTTCACCTACTTTTTGCTCCCAAAACAGCCGGCCATTGAAGGGCTAATTCAGCCAATATTTTTCAAATTTCATCTCCCAAAAGACAACTCTCTCAAGGCCAAAGTTAGCTAAGCACAAACCCCTAACACCCCATTTTCTTTCTCACACAAACCAAGCTCTAAACAAAACCAAGAACCACCAACACTACTCTCCATCTCCAACACTCCTCAAGCACCTCCTCCATCCATTTTCAAGGTCTAAGGAACCCCAACACCAAGATCGAAGAAGTGCGAGACGGAGTTAGAGGACGTTTTACTAGAGGTAACTTAGTGGTGCTATTCGGGTTTTAGTTATTTTTGGAGAAAAAAAAATATATGATGTTTAGTTATGATCTTAATATTAGATTTTTCTTACCTAGGAAAAATTTTTGAGAAGAACTCGGGAGGTTCGAGATCTTGAAGGATCCCCGGAGCATTTCGGTAAGATTTGTGAACTTTGTTGAAGGTCGTAGTTGTTGTGGTGATATAGCATGCATTAGAAGCTTTGGTATGAAAAATAAATTATATATTAAGATTCTACAGAGGATAAGCTTCATTTTAGGCTTTGGAATCACTTGATTTACTTTTATATGTATAAAGTTATGTGCATTTGAAGTTGTGACAAAAAACTAGGGAAGAAATGAACCTCCGAGCCACTGACCAGCCACGGGTTTTTTATACTCCGAACCATTTAGACTCAAAATTTTGGTTTACAAGTTGGAGAACTAAAAACTAAATTCTTTAAGCTTTCCAACAAGGTATCATACACCTTGAATGGATAAATTTACAATTTTTGGTGAATTTTACAAGTTTGGTCTACGAACCAAAAAAACCTTGCTGGAACCCGGTACTAGCTACGGGTTTTGTTGATTTTGACTCAGCAAACCATGACGTTTTATAAAACTGTTTTTACCATACAAAATAGACATTATAGGCTTTCCAATGCCATATCTTTTGTCTTATTTGGACTTGTAAGTAAATTTTTATGGATTTTCAAATCTTACTCATGAATCTGGACTGGTGGTGCAAACGTGGGACCAACAGTGACAAAACCTAAGTTTATGGTATGAAATGCTTAAGTACTAAAAGAAATAACTTTACCACTGTAAAATAGACATCTTAAGCTTCAAAATGAGATATCATGTGTTTAAAACGGTTATGTATATGAATTTTAATAAATCCTTAAAGATTGTATTGAAATCTGGAAATTTGAGATTTTACCATAAGACACTTAAGAAAACATCCACATTAATATTTGAAATGCTTGGAATCTGAGGAAACAAATTATAAAGACAAAAACTAGATGTTTCAAGCTTTCCAACAAGTTATCAAGTGTCCAAAACGGAATTATACTCAAATTTAAATAAATCTTACAAGTTAAAGCCCTACACCGATAAAATGATTAAACATTAAAATGTGACATATGGGTAAGCATAACATATGAATAAATTTAGTTATGAAATGAGTTGATTTTAAGTGTGTGATCTAATGATTTGAAAAACCCTAAGTTTTTAAAGTTGAATCATAAGTTTTAATGGGCTAAGATAAAGTATACTAGAAGGTTACTGGGCCTATTCCATGAGATTACCTTGGCCCAACTAAATGAACATAACTAAGGGAATTGGACTAGCCCAATAGTAAAATAGAGGTATACCCTTAGGTGACTTCTTATCACCTTGATTGATTAATTAATAAATAAATTAATTAATTAATTCATAACCAAATGTAATTTAATAAAGGAATTAATTAATTTATTGATTATTAATTAATTAATTAATTATAAGAATTAATATATGATAATCAGGATTATTATGTTAAATAATTACATAATTATAATACATGATTAATTATAAATTAATTAATCATTAATTGATATAATCATCAAAATAATTAGGGATGATTAACTAGAGATTAATCAAACATTAATTATCAGATTAATCAAATTATTAATTATTAATATTAGAATTAATAATTATTAATTATTATAGGAGAAAGAATATTTAAGTAACAATTATTAATTTAATTATTATCAAGTCAACTAAAATTATATGATTTAATTTTAATAACTCAATTAATTAATGTAATAATTAAATATTATTTAATTAATTATTTAATCAATTCAATTAATTAATATAATTAATTAATTAATTAACAATAATTAGTAGAAATTTATTTTAGCGTTTAATAATTAATAAGAATTAATTATTAAGGTTAATTATGATATAAATAAATTAAGTTCACTCTAGTTTATAAAATAAATGAATAATTGAATAAAGTAATATAACCATGATTTTATCTAATAATGAGTTATTGTTAAATTAGGACAATTTCTTAAATCCGCATAGTAGGAGATACAACTCCCGAAGTTAAGCACATAAGACAAGTAAGTACAAACCTCACCTACAGCATGAAACAAAATGTTTTCTTTGATGATGCTCAACGTTTGTTATGACTTGACTTGATGATGTGATGAGTCTATAAATTACACGTATTGCTTTGAATAAGTATTTGATGTGCATAAATTCTCTTGCACTGATATAATTGACATGTCTCACAGATATGTATGCCGTAATGATAAATGCATAGTGACATGTAAATCTACACATTGTCACAAATAATAAGAATGAGGCTAATGAAAGATAGGATTAAGTGTCGTACCAACCTCCAATTAGTGAGAGGATATGATAAGAACAAAATTATAAGATATGACCTTGGAGGTTGTTAGAGGGTCGCTCCCCTAACTCCCCATTGGTTGCGCGCTTATGGGTACGACATAGAGGCCCTTAAGTAGACAAGATATGCATATAATGAAGCATAATTGAACACACATGATTCCATGCATTTTGAACATTCTTGATAATTACATGTGATGATATGACTTATGAAAATGTTTTGTGAGATATTGTTTGTACTTGCTGAGCGAAAGCTCATACGTGTGTGTTCGTGCTGTAGGTAACGCGGGTAAGCAGCCTATTACTTAGATGTTCTTATGGACAGGCGAAGCTATGCGGAGGCGGTGAAGGAAGGGAGTGGGATACCACCACGAAATTAATTTCCGCATTTAGACTTCGTAATTTATTTTGTAACGACCATAATTATAGTTATGTCCCAATGTTTTGGTATTACTAAATTAGTATGAGTACTCCATGAGAAAAAGACCTTTGACTCTTTTGCTTTAATCAACATGAAGTTATAGCTTTTTAAATATTATTTAAACATGAATTTAAATAGGATAATTATTTACTAGTGGTTTTTAATTTCCACATATAAAAATATTAATAATTCTAATTTTTATAGTATGAATATGATTTAAAAAAAAAAATTTTAGTATTCTTTTTAGAGCCGAATTTAAATAAGTGTTAAGACTTAAGTAAGTTTGTTAACGGTCCGAAAAGTCGGGTCGTTACAGTGTAAGTTATTCACGTACATGTGCTTGGTCACGTTTCCTATATCCGTCTCGGCCTCCCGTTGATCCGTATTTAAGTTTCTTTCTTGTCTCACTTCCTTGTTTGGATAGTCTTTTGAATTCCAGTGTCCGACGATATGCAATGAAAGATTCCCAATCATCCTGGTTGATGGTGGGGTAATTGTGAATCACTTTTGCCGGTCGTTGCCACACAGCTTCTTCGACAATATGATTCCTTACAAAAGCTTGGTAAATATCATATCTAAAATTTTTTACCGACTCTGCACATGACTTTAAAGATTGTTGTTTAAACGAGTCACCTACAGTGAAAGAAGTTACAATTTCCATCCACACTCTTTCTTTCCTTTGGGCTAAATAGGCACTTCTAAAGTTGGATATCCAAATGGGTATGTGCTCTCGAGCAAACACTCCAATCCAACTCTGTAATGCATCTCCTCCCTTCCCTATTGATTGCCCTTTCGCGTCGAACGAAACTTCAAGTCGTTCTCCCTTTGTCCTAACTTGGTGGACTCTTCTCATAAGAATTGTTCTTCGTTTACCATCTTCATCGGGATTGAATCTAGGTGAGTTGGTTCGTTGTGGTTTTTCAATTTGAGTTTGAGTTGAGTGTTCCTCCTCGTACTCTTGCAACATTTTAAATCAATCTAAATCAACTCCGCACCGAAACACGTAACGAAACAAAAAATTGTTGTCAATAAAGCATTATAAAATCGTGGTATATCCATGCATAACCCAATCAATTTAATTCAATATAAAACAAATTCGAACTCAAATAAGCATATTATTGAATATGTCAAACGGTAACATATAAGTCACAAAATCAATAGTTTTCCCGGATAATTGTTGAATCTGTGCCTTACCCAAGCCCTTTTATTTCAAGCTACAACTATCTCTAACTCAAAAAGCCAATTTAGCCAACATGTCATATACAAAACTTTAACTTCCAACGTCAACATTTTTTTCCGAAAAATTACCAAATCCGTGCATTATCAAAGCAATTTTAAAGTAACCTAACTCTAGGCCACAATCAACAATCACGGAATGTGTAAGGGAAAGATATATGATGGAAACTTCCAAAATCAACAATCAATGGAAATTTGGTAAACCATCGCGTCACTCAACCATTGTACAACAAACCGAAACTAAGTCTCACTCAAAGAGGAATTTGGTCGAACATGTAGTGTGCATAAACTTAACATGCAAGAGCAACACTTTTTTTCCGTTTCAAAAATCACCCAAAATCACAAACACAATCAACAATCACCGAAAATAAAGTTTACAATTATTTTAGCTCACTTCCATCAACCGTTTCATGAAATAGCCAGCATAAACTTACCGTTTAGTGTGGGTGGGTCAATTGGTGATGGCGAGAAACCTTGGGCGTGGGGCTTGGCCACGGCGTGGGCGTGGGCGTGGGCGTGGGCATGGGCGTGGGCGTGGGCGTGGACGACGGCAAAAAACCAAAAAATGGAGGACGTAAATAGCAACGGCGGCAAGGAAAGAGAGAGGACGAGCAAAAAAGTTGAGATGAGAGCCAAGAGAGAAAATGGAGGATGGAAGGCAAAGAGAGAGAATGGAGGATTCAAGGCAAGCAAATAGAGAGAATGGAGGATGCAAGGCCGAAAATTAGATTGCAAATGAAGGATGCAAGGCAAGCAAAGAGGGAGAACTAGGAGGTAGTTGCCAAAAATTAGAGAGAAATCTTTGAGGGAGTTGCCGAAAATTAGAGAGAGAAAGTGGAGGGAATGATGTTTTTCGGGTTGTTTTTATGCATAAAGAGCAAAATTTCGACCACTTGCAAACGCGCACGCTTCCCGGGTAATTTTTTAAATTTCCCAGGACGGATACCACGGCGGCCACACATGTGTGTTATGCATAAATCAGTCCAGACCAATTCTCTTTTTGATCTTGTATTCATTTAGACTATGGCATATAATAAATATTATAATGTGCACATATGCAATTAACATATAAGGTAATAAAACTTACTATAAATTATATATACAAAACCGGGAAAAAAAAAAACACGTTGAAGCTATGGTTTTTTTTTTTTTTTGGACTTCTCAACACGTGTCCACTCGACATCTAAATGAAGCAAGTGTGAGGAATCATCGTCCAAATCATCAATCTCCTCCACCGGTGGTAAACCTGCCGTGATAGATGGAATGTCCGTGGAATCTTCAACATCTTCTTGGCCATCCCGGATTAATTTTGGATTCATTGGCACGACTAATGATAACTCTAAATTGTCAAGATCCGTTGTGTAAAAGACTTGCACTGCTTGCGATGCCATAATAAAAGGATCATTTTTGTATCCCATACGCCTAAAGTCCACCACTGTCATGCCGTCCTTATCAATCTTAACAAAATTATTGTCAGCCCACTTGCATTTAAAGAGTGCTATCCGCAAGCCGCAATAATCAAGCTCCCAAATATCTTCAATGAACCCAAAGTAATTCATGGAACCGTATACCGGGTTTTTGTCCTTTACGGATGAAATATGCATAGACTCGGTACGGAGGCTCACACCACTATTTTTGACTAGATGCTTCTCATCTCTTTCGCGAGTGTAAAAGGTGTAGCTATTGACAAAGTACGATGTATATCTTGTGACTATCCATGACGGTCCTCTTGCTAGCTTCATTAAGTCTTGGGAAATGCTAGGCTTCATATGCAAATGTCGGCTTATCCACTCCCTGAATATCCGGTTGTGCTCATCTTGAATCCACTTCTCACATCTTGTTTTCCTTGGATTCACAACTCTTAATTCCGTCATGTGAACCTCAACGAATGACTCCACTTCCTTAGCATTGTGCAAAACATACAGACAAGCTTTTTCCCATTAATCTTGCTTTACTAGTGAATGAATGCCCACGGATAGTCCTTTCGACGTAAATAACCCACTCATTGGCAACCCTATTGGCTCCATGTTGGATAAATACTCAGAGCAAAATTCAACTGATTCCTCGGCTATGTATTTTTCCACTATACATCCCTCCGGCCTATTTCGGTTCTTCACATAACCCTTCAAAACCTTCATATGCCTTTCAAATGATACATCCATCTCAAATGGACCGGTCCACATAGCTTAACTTAACGAACTAAGTGCACCGTTAGGTAGATCATTATATCAAAAAAGGCTGGTGGGAAAAACTTCTCAAGCATACACAAAGTCATCACCAATTCAGATTGCAGCGAATCTAGCATAAGTGGATCGATTACCTTGGAGCAAATTGAATTGAAAAACGAGCATAACTTCGTAATTGCATATCTTTCGTTAAAACTCCCCGTAATGCAAGAGGTAATAATTGCTGCATCATGATATGATAATCGTGAGTTTTCATTCCAATGAACTTTAAATTCTTCATCGATACCAACCTTTTGAAGTTAGAAGAATACCCACTTGGCACTTTTACGGACGCAAGCCATTCACAAAGCTTTCTCTTTTCTTGTTTGAATAATGTGTGCTTTGCCGGAGGTAATTATGTACCGTTCGATCTTTTGTCGGGGAGCAAATTTGGTCTAATCTTCATCTCTTTAAGATCCAACCGTGCTTTTTCACCATTTTTAGTTTTGTTTGGGATGTCAAGCAACGCGCCCACTATCGATTCACAAACGTTTTTCTCAATATGCATAACATCTAGGCAATGACGAACGTAAAGTGACTTCCAATATGGAAGTTCATAGAAGATTGACTTCTCTTTCCAAAGTCCATCAACAACGGGTGTGATACCTAGAATTTCATGTTGCCATTTTCCTTCTAAAAGAGGAATTATGAGCATATGTTGAGATGTTTACGGAAAAACTCAGTTAAGAGTTTTTCACACGTTTTACGAAGTCTTATGGCTCAATAAGACTCAGAATAGATTTTTAAGAATAGAAAACGCCATTTCATGTCGTAAAGGACGAATTAGGACACAGTTCCGAAAAAGTCAAAGTTTAACCGAAAAAGTCAACTTTGACCAAGAAAGTCAAAGTTTGACCAAGAGTGGTCAACGGTTGACTCGATAGTGAAAAATGATGCAGTATGAGAAAATACTGCAAAATACGTCAGTATGGGCGGGATAGCCCAAGTAGACAATAGAGCCACCCTAGAAATCAAGCATCCCTAGCATTAGTTAAGGTCAAGAATGACATTTTTAGTCAAAAAATCACCCAAAAAGACCGGTCAAAGTTCAAGGGCAAAAATGTCAAAATTTTCACTTCTGGGGCAAAAGTGTAAATTTTGGAAAATATGTGAAGTATGTTCAGTAACGTCGTTAGATGATGTCACAACGAGGCAATGACTTGCCTAACAAGCAGAAATAAGGACCGGCCACTTTTGGGGGTGAAAATGAAAGGATTTCTGTCTTTCGGGGCAAAAATATAATTTTAGAAAATATGTGATTCAAGTATGAGAAAATCACATAAAATCATGAAAAGAATGATATTTGCTTGAAAAGCAAGCATGATGGCCAATTATGAAGTTTAGGGGCATAAATGTAAAAATTTTCACTTTTGGGGCAAAAGTGTAAATTTTAGAAATTTGACGATATGAGCATATGAAATCACCGAGATGATGACATCATAAAATAAGATGGGTGTGTTGATTTATAGGACAATCGGACACCTAGAGGGTATTTTTGCAAGAATTTCCATTTTTGGGGGCAAAAGTGTAATTTTAGAAAATTGTGAGGTAAGCCATGAGCTAAGCAAAGTGACATCAGCCATGACATCACCATGCCTAGCTGTTGCTGATCAATGGACAGCCAGCCACCTTAGGGAACAAGTCAAAAGATTGGAAAGTTTAGGGGTCAAAATGCAATTTTTCAAGAGTTGAAAAATGCCTATAAATAGACCCATTTGGACAGATTTTTGGTGCAGAAAAATTGAAGAAAAGCAGCCAAATTATAGCCAAATTTCTCCAGAAAAATTCGGGAGGAAGAGAGGAGAGAAAAAGGGCAAGAAAAAGTTGGAAAAATCTCATGTGATCCACCATAGGAGTGCTCGGCTTTTTGAGCATGAAGCAAGCATGAAATCTGGAAATTTTTTCCAGAATTTTCTGGGTAGAAACCGTGGGTTAGTGAGGAAGAAAGAGAGGAAAATTTTCAGGCCAAATCCCAAGGTGTAGCCGAGTGAGAAAGAAGAAGAAATCAACCATGGAAGCCAAGGGATTTTTGTGCCTTGGTGGTGCATGGGTTTCGGCCAAAAAGGAGCAAAATTTTATGGGTCTTAGGGGCAGCCAAGGGCTCGGCTTTGGCTGCAAGGATTCACCAAGATGATGAAAAAAATTTTGGTGTAATTTGGGAGCCAAAAGCCGCGGACAGTGGCAGCCAAAGGGGGAGATGGAATTTCAGTCCATGAACCCTAACCTAAGCTAAGGGTAAGTCAAGGTAAACCCTTCAATTTTAAGTAAATTTTCCATGCAAGATTAGATGGAAATTTATGGTTATGTTTTATGTGTGCATGGCTGAAAATTGGAACCCATTTGGTGGGAGTAATTCGGATGCAAAAGGCAGCCAAGAGGAAGCAAGGAGGTTCGGCTCCCTTAGGTGAACCAACTCCGAAAATTTTAAGAGGTCAAGCCCTAACCTTAAAGCTTTTGGTTCAAGCTTTAAATTGGGAATTTATAATGTATTTCCAAGCAAGATTGTAAGGGCTTAAGCTCAATTAATTTTGGTTAATGCCTAGCTAGGGGTGTGATGCTTAATTAGGGTGTATGGTTAGTAGTTTAGCTATGCATGATTTTATGTTTATGTGCTATGTTTTATGCTTGCATGAGTGCTTGGTTTGCATGATAAATTGGTTAGTATTGTCCCTGTCCTAGGTGCAGCCGTGTGTGGCATGAATGCTAGGGTGTTAGACTTAGCTTTGGTATGGTTTGTATGATGCAATTTCATGTGATGCAACCTTAGAACACATGCAAACCTAGGGTTTAGTAGTTCCGGTTTTGGTTTGCATGGCCACGAGGGGATGACATGTCAACACATGTGGGACGTTAGTTAACGTGCATGTTGTTCATTTAGGCTCCCGAGTGATCGGTTGAGTTAGTTTCCGAAGTAGGAGACGTGAAATCAAAGTAAACACGAAACTGGTAGGTTCGGACTAAATCTGTCCAGTTTTCGTAAACGAAAAATAACAGGCCCTTAGAGGCCGAATTTGGGAAAACGTAAAACACAAAAGTTGTCCAGAACAACTTTTCCTAAGGGGTATCGTGGGTCGTTTTCCAAAATAAGGCTCCAATGGCCTTCAAAAATGCCAAAACCCGTGGCTAATCTTTTAAGTCTCCAGACCCAGTTTCGTTTCAGGGGTCATCCGGTTTCAACTAAAAACTGGTACGAATCTAGGCCGAATTAGGAGTTTTGTAAAACATGAAAGTTTTAGCATTTTTCGAAAGCTAGAACTTTCGTGAAAAAACTTTTTCAGATTACGCACCGATTTTAAAACGAAAATTGTTTTATGAAGGGTGCTCAAGGAATCCGAAATCCCTGCACCACAAGTTTTACAAGTGTTGTTAGAAAAATGGTTTTTCAACCTTAAACGAGTATTTTGACTCGAAAAATCGTTCCAAGGACGGTTTTCAACCTAAAATGATTTTACGAAGCATAAATCCATGAGTTTGGATTTTATGAATTAAGTTAAGAATTTTTACACGAAAAGTGAAATTTTGGGATTATTTCCCTAAGTGTTTTCCAAGAAAGGAAATTAGAGTTTTCAAGCAAGTTTATAGCCAACGTTTAGTTCACGAATGGTAATCGGGAGTTATACCCGAGTTATCGGGTCAAGCCCGAGACCCAAAAAGTTGACCATAAAGGGTTGACCATAGTTGACCGCAGTTGACCAAAGTTGACTTTAGTTGATTTTGGTTAACTAATAGCATGGAGTTAGTTATCCTTACGGGTTATCCAAAGTAACCCAAAAATTAAAATCAAAACTCTAGGGGTTCTTGGTTCTAATCTAGCATTCAAACACAAACATGCATCCAAATCAATCTTGGCTACATGCATCAAAGGGGGGCTGTAGGGGCAGATTTTTGGCCAAATTTTGGGGACACACAACCTAAGTTTTCTAGCATGAAAATCATACAAAAATCAATACAATACAAGCAAGATTTTAAAGCCAAACACCCTAGTTCTAGCAAATCAAGAACACACCGAAATCTAAAGCATAAAAACGAAAATGGACTTACGTCCTTACAACCCAATCGAACCTCAAATTGAACTTGGAATAAAGCTCAAAATAAAGGGGTTTAGGGTTTGAGAAATCACCTCAACCAAAGCCAAGTTGGTTGCAAAAATTTTTCCTTTCTTCCTAACTCTCCACACCACACGGCCACACCTAGGAAAATGGAGATCTAAGAGAAATTTTGTTGGCTCTTTTTGCACCTCAAGGCCGAACACTTTAAGGAGAAAAACCCCAAAAAAATTTCAAGAATCACTCACATTTTTCTCCTCCTCTTGGTCGGCCTCACTTGGAAAAACTCACAAGAAAATTTTTCAAACTTTCTCTCTAGCTCTCACCTTGGCTGCCGAAGTTCCTAAGCTCCACAACTCAAGAAATTTTCTTTGGTTTTCTCTCTCTTGCTCTCCCTCTACTGCCGACTCTCTAGAGAAAAGAAGACAAGGTTTTTGGCTGAAGATTACAAGGAAGATAATAGAGAGAATGGAAGAGATTTGATGTGAAAAGTAGTTGGTTTCTTCTCCTTGAATCTAGGCTTTTCTCTTCTTTCTTTTCCAAGGATTGCAGCCGGACTTTGGAGCAAGAAATGGTAAAAAAATTGGCTGAAATGTTGCATTAAATGCATGGGAAAAGATGGACAAGAAAGAGATGGGAATGGTTGGTTACGATCCCCTTAAATCTAGGCTTTTTCAATTCTTTCTTTTCTTTTCTTTTCCATTCTTTTCTTTTCTTTCTTTGTGCAGCTGCAGACGACCATGGAGGGGGGGAAGAAAATAGGCTGCCACTTGAGGTACTTGAGTTGGTGGGGAAATGATGTCATGCAACAAGGTGATAGTTAGCTTAGTTAGGTTCTAACTTGGCTAGTTACCTTCCAAAACTCATTTTTTTCTTCCCCTTTGTGCTACACAGATAATTTTAATATTGTGATTATTCAAAACACAATATTTTTACCTCATACCGAAGTACAAAATTTATCTGTGTGAATTTTGGATCGAAAAATATTTTTCTCAATTTTTTCCGAACCCCTTTTTTTTTGCCTTTAACTCTAACTCGGTGTGCTTGATTTTCTAGGGACGTTTTACGGCTTATTCTTGCTATCTAGTTTACAAAACTTATCCTCGGAACTCGTTCCGCACTGAATTCGAAAAATCTCAAAAAGTCAAAGGGTTGACTTTTTGTCGGTCAAACTTTGACTTTTTCGGTCAAAGTTGACTTTCGTAAAATTTTGCACAGTTTCGATCCTTTTGACTTGAAAGGTCCGTTTTCGAACTTAAAAATTAAATTTGAGTTTTCTCGACCCATCAGGATTCATAAAATCGATCAAAAGCTCGAAATTAAGCTTATTCATGAATATGAACATATTGTGAATTTAATTTCTTAAGAGAAAATATGGACATAGAAAATTCGGATATCACATAAATTGTTTGCCCCATTTATTGGAAGGTCCATAAAAGTCTACGTGGATGACATGCTAGTAAGAGCTACCGCGTAAACGACCACGTTAAGGACCTCAGGGATTGCTTCGACACCCTATGACAATACCAGATAAAGTTAAACTCTGTTAAGTGCGCCTTCGGCATAGATTGAGGGAAATTACTTGGATTCATGGTGAACCACTGGGCCATCGAGGTTAACCCGGCTAAGGCATAGGCCGTCGTGGACTTGCAAACTCCGTAAATAGTAACGGAAGTCCAAAGGCTGACCGGGATGGTGGCAGCCCTCTCCCAGTTCGTGTCCAGATCTACCGACAAGTGTCTCCCATTCTTCCAAGCATCCAAGAGCAAGGGCAAGATCAACTGGGACGGCGAGTGCGAAGAGGCCTTCTAAGGTCTAAAAATGTATCTGGCAAGTCCACCCTTGCTATTGAAACCACTTCAGAGGGAAGTGTTGTACGTATATCTGGTCGAATCCGAGAAAGTGGTCAGCTCTGTCTTGGTCTAAGAAAAAAAAAAAGGTACATACTCCGGTCTACTATAGCAACAAGGCGTTCCAAGGGACAGAAGGAAGATATACCCCCCTAGAAAAACTCGCCTTGGCATTGGTCTCATCGCCCCGTAAACTGAGACCCTACTTTTCAAAGGCTACCATATCCGCGTCCCGACTAGCTACCCTGTAACACCTACCCAATACAACTATACATATCCTAACAAAAAAACCATATTAGGTAATGTTATTCTTTTAATTTCAACCCATGTTATTCTCAAGTAGTTAAATAGATAAAGTCTGAAAATGAGGGCAAATTTGAACTTTTGGGTACTACCTCATAGATAATAAAACAACTATATCACACTCAACCCATATGGCTGGCCAAGTATGTATACAATATAACACACAATTCAAAATGGACATAGCCAAGTATATATATATATATATATATATATATATATAAACATAGTTATAAGGGTAGTCAAAACTCAAAATAACAGGTTAGCTTGTCCATATACACAAGTCCACGAGCATCGGGAGTAGACTAGCCAACCATCTAGTCTTCCACTAGTGTTGAGAAGTGCCCTCACCTGCATCACCATAAACAAATGAGCTAAACCCAGTAAATAGAATCAACGCATGACATAAACAATATAGATATGCATGAGCTCATGACTTTATTTCTTCAATTAACTTATTCCATTTCACTTCTTTTACTCTTTCTTATCTTTTATGTGCATTAGGGTTTCTTAAATTTGGGTGGTATCCCAAATACCTTAGCCGTCGGACCTTGTGGCCACAAAACAAACATCACAATAATAAATACCATCATATTGGGTAAAATTATTTTAAACATTCCTTCTTCCTTGTAATCATCGAGGAAGCTTCCCACATTATAAGTCTCCATCATGACAGGAGGTCCATCGACCCCGTGACCACAAATATAATGTAACAAGGTGCCGTTATGTGAGGCATATCACATTTAAAATACTCCTCCCTCGTGATCATTGAGGAAGCTTCTCACACCACAAGTCTCCATCAAGACATAAAGGTCTGGAAGTCTCCATTGAGATACATTTCATCAATTCTTAACAATAAACCTTTCACAAGTCACCAATAAATCATTTAAGCTACTCTCAAACTCATTTATTACATTAAATGCATTTGATACATATCTTTCCTCATGTAGTGCATGAATGCTTATGCCATCATGATATGTAAACCGTATATCCAAATCTCGCTTTCAAATACATAATACATATGCATGACTTTTATGGTGACACAGGTGCAATTCTACTTACCTCCTGATTGGGTATTGCATAAAAGAATTCTTGGGCTTCCTCCAAGGGATCCGGTGTTCAACATCTATGAAATATGGAGCAATTTAACCAGTTTATTGTCACATCAACAATTATTAACAATAACAGTACCAAGGAGCTCGTTTCCCTATAATGAATTCTAAATTTAAAGCTTAGCTCTTAAAAAAATTTTGCCATAGTTTTCCCTGTATATAAGCCTCCCCAAAGCTTAAATATCTCATACAATACCTAAAAACAATATAATTTCTTCAAAATATCCATAAATTGCAAGACTATTACAAGATCACAATTTTCATTTTTCACTACCTGGTACCAACCTTATGGTCAGGGCCATAACTCACAATTCACAAGGAAATAATCAAAACAGTTTTAGGGTATTTAGTCAATAGATAGAGGGAACAAATCTCAAATTTTCAACTCCAACAAAGCCCTGTAGCATATAGAAATATATAAAAATCTGAACCACAGTGAAAATGACCTAAAATTGAACAGGTTCTCAAAACGTAGGTAAAACCCTAATCTCCGAATTGAATTAGTTCTCACTGCTTTACAAACTTTAACCTAACATAAGAGATGACATACTATTCAAAAATTACAGCTTCATTCCATAGTAAACCCTTTGAACCAGTGTCCAAGAAACCGAAACCAAAACTACCCTTACCATGGTACAAACTAGGCTTTTCCTTGAAATTCTCCACCAAAAATTGATCAAATTACTCAAGATTACTCTTAATTTCTCAAAACCCTAATTGAATATGGTGTTTAGAGGGAGAGGAAGTCGGACTTGGAGGGCTTGAGCAGAAAATGAGCCACCTAGTTACTTTTTTAGACTTTAAAGTGCCAAGTAAGCACCTTAATTACTTAACCATGAAGTAATTTCACCTAAGCTAGACTAGTATTTGACTTTTCAGCTTATTCACCTCCTTAATAGGGTCTTGAATGCTCACACCAATCCTTAAATACAAACTAGGCCTAAACTAACTAACTTACTTACCGAATGTGGTGTATACACTTGCACCGAAGATCCCATACACCCAAAACCCTATCTTCGGATCCTTCACCATATTTGAGCTCCACAACTTATTTAATCCATTAAATTTCATAGATGCCACTATCATAAACTTCTTTTTCATTGGTCCATTTACCGGATCGACCTTCTAGGAACCCTATCATTCATCAATGCATTATATATGACTCAACACTTATGCACTTTTAAGACATAATGCATATTATGAACATGACAAATGCATTTCAATAATCACTCAAACATATGATTCGTATTCATAATATCATGAAAGGATGCAATGTATTGGCCAACAAGTATGTGATAATTCTGAACATCACAGTAGACCATAGGTTGAGGCTACCAGGATTCCCTTTAGAACTTCGAACTAATCAGATGTGGTTGCGACTTCAGCGATTACAATTGTTCGGGCACAATAATTGACAACGAATCAGGCATAATTGGCCAAACCAGTTGCTCTTGGTCATCCCCTCATGCTCTTGGTCGGTCGTGTGGGTAGTCGGACGTTGAGGACGAACCAAACCAGTTGTACTTGGCCAAACTGTCAGTTGACAATAGCTGATTCTGGTTGCATTCCGGGTCCGTCTTCTCACGGAGTCTCTCGATCTTCTCCAAATTGCTCGTCTCCGCGTGTGGACCTCGGGTCCACACATACCCCCTCCTAAACGTGCTAGGGTCTCATTCTTAGGAGGGGACCTGGTTATATTCAATTCACCCTGCAACCACCGACCCGCTGCGAAGAACACAGATGCTTGTAGTTCTTGTCGAAGTCTGGGCAGTCGGCAATAAGGTCCCCTGATAACTTTCGAAGTAACATGATCCGGCCGACGAAAGAGCCGTCTTCATCTGAAAGAAGTTTTGGAAAGCCTTGAACGGCAACTCCAAGGCGTAGTTTTTTGCCCAGAGAACGTAGTAGCTTATCAAAATTCGATAAGCGTTGGCGTTTATTGCATCGGAGTAACGTTGAGTCTTCGAAACGCCCTTCGAAGGAACTAGTGAAACGGCAAGCGTAGCCCAGCTCGAAAGAACTTGGCAGATAGTATTATGTAGCCAGTGGTAGTCGGGAAGGCAAGTCGTTTGGTCCTAGGACTATCATCTCCACATCATTGGAGATCCCAAACTCCCGAAGCGATTCTAGATATTGTGGGGTGACCGTCGAAGTGAAGTAGTCCACCTTATATACTAGGCGGTCACCTGCCAAGTCCACCATCTCCATGTCGGCCATCCGATATACTTGTAGGCCGTTGATACGTAGTGGTTGGCTACAATCAAGCTGATAGGATTGGATGGGTTCCCCGACTGGTGTCGTGCTCTCAAAGCTCTTGGATGCATCACGACCTGATGCATTGACCATGCTAGCCGTTCTCTCGGATGCGGCATCCTCACTCATCGTGAGGTCAATCACCAAAGTCGGTTGTGCCTGGGCTGTCCTGTTCAACTCTTTGATGAATGCACAGTCCAATCGAGTAGCCGACCCCAATTGCAGAATTTGTTTGAGCCGACCAACACCTTCTCTTGCCTGGCTGGTGGGTACGATGGGTTTGTCTGGAGAAGGAATGTCAGAAATATCCGATATGTAGACTGACGTCCTGGCCTCTTCCTCAACTTCGTCTCTGGCCGTGTCCGAACTTAAGCTTGTGATATCCATGCCTGAACTACCCATTATGTTGGCATCCCTAGAAAGGTTGTCATTCTCTGAGTCTGAAAGCTGTTCGCTCATATTGAAGGATTAAAGAAGAAGAATTTACCTTCTCGGATCTTCTCAAACTTGACGAATACGCTTACTGAACCATAAGTTCTCGGCAGCTCTCGGTAGATCTCCGTAGCTTTTCGCAAATGATGAAGAAAAGGGAAGCACCTAGCCCCTATTTATTGGAGTGGATTTGGGCGGGAAATCCTTTCACGAATTATGAAGTGTTGATCTGACAGCTAGCCAATCATGGTGTGACACGTGCTGACGTGGACATATGTCAGATATTTTTATGAGCCATGCTCTCGACCAGACCAAACCAAGCCCGACGTCAACGAGGGCGTACCGGGTACATCACAACAAGACCCGACAACGCTCCCGAGGTGCAATCACTCATTCAGCACTTGAACAGAGCACCCCCAGTCCGATCAGATCAGGGATGCTCAGGGGGCTTCTGTTCGTGGTATAATTTATCTAGCAACGGAATCCTTCCCCCCGAGGTAATATCAGATTTCAATACGTTCTGTTGATCCACGACCAGGTCAGATCCGATTAGGCCTATATTTTTCCCCGGAAACTCTATAGAGTAACCATCTGTCGACCATACTAGCATTACCCATCATGTACCCTGGTCAGAGGATCGCCGGAGCCCGTGCCCTTAGCCCGGGTAGACTTCCCTGGGAACATATGAGCACCACCCACTCGATGGGCCCCTCACTATCCGTGTCACACCGCCCCGCACGGACTAATAGCCATGTCTTGGCATAATGCTCACAATCCGCCATCTGACATGCCACCTATTACTGTACCTATCTCGTCACTGGTACCTGCCGCTCACTCAGACTAACATGGCATTCACACATACGACACTAGCCCACTTTAGTGTCCCCCAACACTAGACTATGGACACATGGCATCAGTCTGTTGGACATACGGTGCCTGTGCACCTGAAACATGTCTCCCCATCGGGAACACTCGGAGTTCAACCTAACCAGGTTGCCCGAATGCCCAAGCCCGTATGGAACATCTATAATTAGAGTCAGCCTACTAATTCAAGTATGGACAATTATTCCTTGTCAAAACTCTGCCTCTTCGTTTGCTCATCAGCACTATCGCTGACTTAAGCATCGAAGTGCTTATTGCAGACGCCCCACCGGTGTTCTCATCACTTCGATGTGCTTTCTTTTTTGCAGATGACCCACTGCAAAGTGATTGTGCAAGGCCGATCAGACCAAGCAATCACATTGGGTGTTGTGCTGGAGATTTTCAACATCAAAAGAATCTTTGCTTTACATGACAGTTTCTGAATCCGTTACAAAATCTTACATTTTCAAGATGGTTTTTGGAAATTAAACTCTGTATTGCATTTTTTAGCTACTTTAGATGATGATTCTCAAGAAATTGTCTTGTAATCTCCATTGTTTATTACAATTTTTATAATAGTGGGAACAAAAAATATCAAGATTTTTTTTTTTTTTGAAAAATATCAAGAAGTGTTATAACTAGTAATGTTTGACAATTCCAGAAAAACGTATTAGCAATATATAGCTGTCATTTTTATTTTATTTTATTTTTGGGTAAGAAATAGTATGCCTGCCAATTGTCAAACAACAAAAGTGGACCAACCGGAAAGGTGACCTAGACAAACTAGGTTTGGCAAGTCCAGAAAAACATGTTAGCTATACATAGCTGTCATTTTTTTTTATTTTCTTTTCGTCACGCAACAAAAGAGAACCAACCAGAAAATGACCTGGACAAAGTGGGTTTGAATCTCTTTACCAGAACCAAACAAAGGAAAACCACTGCTTATTGTTTGGACCCTTTTTATCTGAAAAAAAAAAAAGTCTCAGCATCTTTCAAAGAAAATTCACTTCTGAAACTCCTAGCTATTGAATCATTTTTTTTTTATCATAAAGATGGAAAGAGAGAAAGGAATAGTATGTGTAACAGGTGGCACGGGTTACATAGGATCTTGGCTGATATTCAGACTTCTTGATCATGGTTACTCTGTCAGAACTACTGTTAGATCTAATCCAGGTGAGCCTCTTTCTACTAGAAATTAGGGAGAAAAAAAAAGGGTTATACTTTAGCTGGTGAAAATTGAACTATTGACCTTACATAAATGTTTTCTTAAAGTTTTGTAGTAAATGTGGGATCCATATTTATATATATATATATATATATATATTTCAAATAAAGTAAATAAGGTTACAGGGGGGTGAAGGAATATTTAGATAAATACAAGAGGGTGGATGCCTTTTTGTGTGACATATGAATCATTCGAGAAATGGATTGTTCATAATCCTAATCAATGCGGTGAGGGTAATTCGAACTCAAACACTTAACAAGAAAAATAAGTACACTACCAAATAAATAATCTCTGGGACAGAGACTATTTTATTCATACATTATTTGAAGCCTATTCCTGGGTTTAGGAATTAATTATTACGTTTGTGGACAACTAGTGATGGCAGAGATTGTCTTTACCATGTCTAAGCTTTTATAAATTAAAGGAAAAGGTTTTTTTTAATTTTTTTAAATAAATTAAACGAGAAAAGTTGGTAACTTTACCAAAGTTCTCACTTGCGTGGATCATTAAGAAAGTATGAACTTCTAAATATCCTATATTTTAAAGAAGCATATGTAGATTCATATTGAGAGAATAAAATTTAAAAGCGTTTTTTTTTTTTTTTTTTTTGAAGCTGAGAATGCTTTTAGTATTCCACGTCAAGGTCTCAAAAATACTAAAGATAATTAACATTTTTTTTTAAAATCCCAAAATATGCCATCCATTCTTAGTTCTCATTTTTCTTTGCTCGTGCAATACACATGATGAAGTACTTCAAATCCATGTCCCCGGCAAATAAAAATACATGTTAAAAATACATACTCACCTATACACTACAACATACAACTACATTTGTTTTTTGTACCTTAGTTACTGTACTTATTTATGTATACACATATGTGGTGGCAGAGAATGAGAAAGACCTTAGCTTCCTCACAAGTCTACCGGGAGCGTCAGAAAAGCTCGAAATCTTCAATGCTGATCTCAGCAATCCAGAAAGTTTCGTGGCAGCCATCGAAGGTTGCATCGGAGTCTTCCATGTTGCCACACCGATTGATTTTGAGAACAAAGAAGCAGAGGAAATAGTGACCAAAATATCAATAGATGGAGCAATGGGAATCTTAAACGCGTGTCTTGATTCCAAAACAGTGAAGAAAGTTGTGTACACTTCCAGTTCCTCTGCTGTAATAGCCCATGGCAAGGACTTTGATGAAATGGATGAGAGTTTTTGGAGTGACATAGACTATGCTAAATCTATCAAGTCAAATGCAATTTCCTACGTGATCTCTAAAACATTAACAGAAAAGGCGGTCCTCGAGTTTTCGGAAAAACATGGTTTGGAAGTCGTCACGTTGATTCCTTCTCTTGTTGTTGGCCCCTTCATTTGTCCTAAGCCCCCTAGCTCCGTTCTATCCGTATTTCATAGGGTCTTGGGTATGTAATTTTTCTTTTTGGACAACATAACTTCGAACACAATGTTGGAATCTCATCATACCTAAAACGAAAATGTTCCACATACAGATGTGAAACAATCTATCAACTCCACATATATTTCACATCATAATCCAATTCGGATCGGGATGTTCAATATTACTCTAATTTAAACTGTAAGGACCAAGGACGTCTTTTTAATTTATTTTTATGCAGGTGAGAAGACTGAATCTAGTAGCCGCTTAGATTTGGTGCACGTGGATGACGTTGCTAGAGCCCATATATTCCTATTTGAACATCCCGAGTCAAAAGGGAGGTATAATTGTTCATCAAATGTTAGAACAGTTGAAGGTGTTTTTGAGTTGCTTTCAATCAAATACCCAGAAATTCAGATACCCAATAAAGGGTTAGTGCAATGACTTTTTTTCGCATTTTTTAAATTTAAGGGCATTTCATGTTTTGATTAGTTGTAGTCTCATATTTTGAGATTATTCCTTCTATATTATCCTCCTAACATATCATTTTGCGCAGTTCTCCATTCAAAATGAAAAGCTCGAAACTGCCATGTCTCTCATCAAAGAAGCTCCTAGATTTGGGTTTCGAATTCAAGTATGGGGTTGAAGATATGTTTGATGATGCAATTAAATGCTGTAAAGAAAGGGGTTATTTCTAACTCTAGTGTACTTCTTTTAAGTTATATGGTTGCTCTAGACTTCGGTAACCATTTCTCTCTGCCTATCCTTCAAGTGCGATAACAGTGCTGTAAAACTTCCTATCGTCCCTAAAATCTTTTGCCGATCGGATTGTAGTCATCTCCAAAATGTTGTTGTTTATCCTAATATGTTTCTTATAAATAAATGTATATGTACGAAAATGTTGATACGTAGTTGTGTGCACGATAAGCATGTATCAAATCATGTTCTTAGAGATGTTTTATTTCGATCCTTCTATCAGCTTTCTTGTGCCCAAGTTCTTTCACATGAGTTTCACACTCCCTAAAGCAAGCTCGAAATGTTGTAACTTCAAAATGTTGTGGCAGAGCATGAGAAGGACCTTTTGGCTTCCCCCAAAGTCTACCAAGAGCATCCGAAAGACAGAAAATGTTCAATGTTTAACTCGGCGATCCAGAAAGCTTCGGAGCATCCCTCACAGGTTGCATCGGCGTCTTCCATGTCGCCACCACAATGGATCTCGAGAACAAAGAGGCGAAGGAAATAGTGACCAAAAGTTCTATAGATGGACCACTAGGCATCTTAACAGCGTGCTTCGATTCAAAGATAGTGAAGATATCTCTCAAGTCATGTGCTATGTTAAATCTCTCATGTCAAGTGTAGGTTCCTACGTGATCACTAAGACCCCAACAGAAATGGCGGTCATCGAATTTTCAGAAAATCTTGGTAGGGAAGTTGTCACATTGATCTATAGTTAGGGACGGATTCAGGGAGTGCTTGTTGGGGCTACAGCCCCCGCTGAAACTTTTTGTTATTTTATTTTTACACTAAAATTTTTATAATTTTTACAATTTGCCTATACTGAAATAAAAAATTCTCATGCAGTCACTACTTTGCCTTTATTTAAAAAAAAAATTCTCATATAACCCTTACTAAAAAAAATTAATTATATAAAAAAATTTATAAAATTAATTCTCACATGATCTCTCACGCACCTTTACTCAATCTTCGACGATCATCTTTGATTTGAGACAAGATTTGGCTGAAGAGAGA
Source organism: Ficus microcarpa (assembly GCA_025413485.1). NCBI lineage: Eukaryota > Viridiplantae > Streptophyta > Magnoliopsida > Rosales > Moraceae > Ficus > Ficus microcarpa. The sequence goes on along the minus strand of CM046383.1, from coordinate 12,392,159 downwards.
TTCGGGTCACTATGAGACTTTGCGAAGGAGATCTCCGGCATTGAAATTTGGTCAACGGCCATTTTAATTTTTTTCATGATTTTGTAATTTTTTTTACTTTTTGGGATTTTTTCCCGTCTTATTTTAGTATGTTTATATATTGTTTTTTTTTTTAATTTTTGTAATTTCAATGAATATTTATGATTTTAGTATGTTTATATATTTATGATAAAATCAGGGAAATTTGATGGATTTAGCGATTGTCGATAGGTATCCAATAAGTATCCTATCGGTGGAGGTGATTATTAGCCGGTAATCTACTAGTATCTTGCCGATGAAGGTGGTTACCAACTGATATCATGCACACAAAGTTGGTATCACAGTGGATATGGATGATAACCAAACGATAATCATTGACTATTTGGTATAATCGTGGACACCAGTCGGTATCTAGATACCAATTTATAACCTAAAAGTATAATTGACATTTTAAAATAAAGAAATAAATAAACAAATTTAAAATCAAGAACGCATTTTTCTAAAGTCCCCGAGATGTATAGTGGGCACACGAAATTGGCCCCGCTGAAAAGTGGTGGCAATCTTTCACCGAAAGTAAACAAATGTTTGAACATATTCTCTACCGAAACTCTTATTGATTTTCCTAGAGTAACCGAAAGATACGGAAGGAAAGAAAGGTATAGAAATTGTAAAAGGTTTTAGCGATGACAAGGTGAACTAATTAGCAACGAAAATGTAACGACCTGCCTAGCACAGGTCATTACCGTACATACATACATACAGAACTTATTGTAATTACTTAATTAACGAAATTAGCGGAAATTTTTTTTTTTTGTATACGGCGCGTACGAGCGGATAGCGATAATTAAATAAAAATGTTCGAACATCAAATAATATACATAAAAGGACAAAATGCGTAGCGGTTTCATTTCCCACATTTCACAGTTCGTCCTGCCACGCTCCCCCATCTTATATCAACAGTTGCTCGTAGATTGCTTACCTACAGCATAGACGTAAGACAATGAGCTTTTGCCCAGCAGGTATAACTACAATACCGCGACACAATACAAACATAACATATCATAGCATATCTTGACTTAACATATCATAGCATATCATGTCATAACTTAACATATGATAACATAATATATACATGAACCAATTATGCTCTTATTATGCTTTCTTATTCATTCTTAACTTATTTTCATAACTTAACTTGCTTATGGGTCCCTTACATAAGTGTCCGTACCGGGCGCGCAACTATGGAGTGGTTGGGGCGGCCAGTCCATTTTCAACTCAAACCATAATCCAACCCGACCTAACGCGGGTCGGTACGACACAGGCAACTTGCTTGCTATTATTACTTACTTATCATGTCATACTTTAATCTTATTCTTGTCATAAGAATTTGTGAACATGCCTCGTGATGTCACATATACATACTTCATGTCTTAGTCATAACATAGTCTTAACATAGCATGCATCATAACTTGACTTATCATACATCGTAACATAACCACATCATAACTTAACATACCCTACATCATATTCTAACATTACATAATTCTAACATAAAACACAGCATTCAACATAGCATACATCGAACATACTTCATAGCATACATCGAACATACTTAGGTAAGTATCACAATAGAAACCTATGCTGTAGGGGGAGTTGTACTTACCTCGTCTACTATGTCCAGAAATATGCTGCTCCACGTTACGATGCAATAGCAGGTTACCTCTTGCTATAATGAAGGACATAGGTAAGGATTTATAACCGTAAAATGTTGGCGACCTAACCAACATTCACATATAGCCTTAGTTATATGTCCCCTATACACAAGATATCTTACTTGGTTACAATAAGTAACCCTATTGTTCAAGGTTAACCAAATATGGATTATAACTTATGAGGTTACATAAAGTAACCTTAGGTACTAAGCCCACATGCATACATATGGGTTAGGTTATCATCCTAACCTTAGGTCTATACCTTAACATTCTTAATTCATAATCCATTGGGTTATATTGAGTAACCCTTGAGGTGGTCAACTAAAGTCAACATCTTATGGGTCAAACTTGGGCTTTGGGCCAAGCCCAGTAACTCGGGTATCCTTCCCGGTTACCATCCGTTATCGTCTTATTACTAAATTTTGGCTTTAAAAATCCAATTTCCATTATCTTGGAAAATTTGGTAAATTAAATTTAAAAATCCTTCAGTTAACTTATAAAAATTCGTGGTTCTTAGAGTGGGATTTATAAAAATTATTAAGGGCTGAAAACTACCATTGGAACAGTTTTCACAGTCAAATCATTAAAAATACTCTTTTTCTGCATTGTTTTAAAAATCATGTGCAGGAATTTCCTGTTTCCTGCATAGTTTTTAGAAATCCGTTTCTATTTAAAAATATGGATTGAATTAGAAAAAGTTGTCTTCACGAAAGTTTTAGTTCTTGAAAAATCCTACAACTTTTATGTTTTGCAGAAAACCCAGTTCGGACTCTAATGTGCTCTTATTCCCTATTTAACCCACCTGGCCGTGCATGAAGTCTGGGCACGGTCAGGCTCGGATTTTTGTAAAAACCGAGGCCGTTGGAGCCTTATTTTGGAAAACTGTTCATGTTGCCCTCTAGGAAAAACCCTTCTCTACAACTTTTATGTTTTACGTTTTTCCCAATTCAGCCTCTAAATGCCTCAAATTTCACTTTCCAGAAAACTGGCCAGTTTGTACCCGAACTGGCAGTTTTCATTCTTAAATTCGTTTTACATCCTATTTCACGCAATCTAACTCAACCGAACACGCGGGAGCCTAGAAAGCAGACATGTAACATTTTCTAACGTCCTAATTCAATATTCATGTGACCCGATCATATCCATGCAAACCATTAGCGAAATTGCATCACCTAGGGTTTGCATGGGTTCTAGGTTGAATCAAACCATACCATCCATTCTATCAACTTAGCATGCTCATATAACATCATTCACATACTTGGGGACATACAACTTATCAACATCTAGCATGCAAACCCTAATAATCAAACAAGTCTAAGCATATAACCATTCAAAGCTTATAAATCAAAACCACCCTTAAACCTAATCAAGCACAAAATCTAAAATCTAATCTAGGGCAATAAAAATAAATTGAGCTTATACTCTTACAAATTCAACTTGAAATACACCTAAATTTCAAATTGAAGCTCAATTTAAAAGTTTAGGGCCAAGGGATAGTTACCTTGATTCAAGACAAGGCTAGGCTAAGGTTTAGTCCACTTTCTCCCCCTTTCTCCTTGGCACTCCACAATCGGCCTTCCCCTACCAATGGGGCTCCAAAATTTTTCCGGTCACTTGGTTGGTACCTCACAAGTCCGGCCACTCTCCCAACCACTTCCTTTCTCTACTTTTCCCTTTTCTTTTCTCCTTCCCCCACAACCGGCCTCCTTGCTTAGTGGGTACCAAAAATTGTTCAAAACTTTTGCTTGTGGTTCTAGGTGAAAACTGACTACTCCCCTAAGGTTCTCCCTTTGAGTTTTTAATTTTTCTCTCTTCTCTCTTTCTTCCTTGTGCTCGGTTTTTTGAGAGGAAATTTTGGCAAAGTTTGGCTAGCTTTTCCAATTTTTATGAACAAAATGGCCAACACCCACCACCTATTTATAGGTGATGGAAAACTTTACTAAATTGCCAAAAAGTCCTTGAAGAAACAAAAATTTGCACAAATAGGAGCTTAGGTGGCCGGCCAACTCATGGTCTAGAACACTCCATATTTCTTTCCATCTTTTGTTTAATTCAATAATGATGTCATAATTTGGGATTAGGTGATGTAAGCCTCATTAAGGATTGTTTGGTCTTTTTACTTAATATGCAGTCCACTTTTAGGCCAACACAGATATTTTCAATACTGCGCTCACTAATGCACAATACTGTTATATTATACTGCAGTTCAAAATTCATCTGTGTAAAAATGGACTGTATAAAATTTTTTCTTATTTCTTGAAGCCCTTTTGCCCTTTATATCTAACTTGGTGTGCTTGATTTTCTATGGTGATTTTAAATCCTGTTCATGCTATTTTGTCCGTAAAGACGGTTTTCGTAGTATATTTCCATACTGCTTTGTCATATAACTGTACGGTCATCTCTTTGACCTTTCTAGTCAAACTTTGACTTTCTTGGTCAACATTGACTTTTTCGGTCAAACTTTGACCAACATGAAATCATAGAATTTTTCTTCCATTTTTACTCAAAAGGTCACATGCTAGTCTAAGCAATCATTTTTTAGTCTTATAAAATCATAAGAATTCACAAAACTTAACAAAAACTCTTAATCGAGCTTTTTCATAATTACCTTCAAGGTACACATTAAATTCCTTTAAGAGGAAATAGTAATATCGAAAAATTAGGTATTACGACAAATCATCACTACACATTTTCGTAGTTAAATTTAAAGTGAAATAATCAATCACCATTTTTTTTTTTTCATGAGAACCTTTAAATGATGACATATGCCGTTACTAAACGTGTCCCAAAATTTCAACAGAAAAAATCATATTTGCCTCTCTTTTTTTTTTTTTTACCAGTATTTTGAAATCTATATTTTACCCACCTCTACCACCACCACTCCCACTCTCTCTTTTTTTTCCCCCCCACCCCCACTACCTCACCTCCACCTCCACTGTCCCACCTCTCTATGTTTTTTTCTCCGTTCCCACCCACTAAGGATATAAATGGGGTGGGTCAAATGGGTACCCACCCCGTCCCGCCCTACATGGAACGGGTTTGACCTGCAATAAACAGATAAAAATGCAGTGTAGGTCGACACCTGCTTCAAACACGGTGCAATTACATGGTAGGACAGGTCGACCCTGTCCAGCCCCGATTACTATTATTAAAAAATTGAAATTAAAAAAAAAACTCTTTTTTTAACCCTAACCTGTGTTTCTCAATTATCACTCTATTTCTTATTTTCTCTATTTTGCTTGGTTTCTCTCTCTCTCTCTCTCTCTCTCTCTATAATGACCCAAATGCTAACTAACAATAATGTTAGAAATTTAACATTAGAAATTAACATAGGTAATGTGACGGTATTATAATTAGTTAACTCTAACGCTATATTGAGTTATTCTTTTTTCATTAGTGATGTGACGAGGACTCGACATGCTAAAATTCAGCTCATGCCATATTGATAAATATCATATGATGATTGATAAATTTTACATAATGATTTGATAAGTTTGTATGATAGTTTAATTATAGAAATATTTTAAATATAAGTATGCTACGTAATATATGTGTATATATGTAGCATATTACGTTATATATGTTTAGTTATAAGTATGGTGTGTACATTATATATATGTATATATGTAAATATTTATGATCTATAAATAGCAATCGGCCAAAAAAAAGATGAAGAGGGGGAAGAGTGTTTATTAGAAAACGTGAAGAAGAGAAAAGAGGGGGGAAAAAGTATGTAATCAGAAGGAAAAAAAAAAAAAAAGAGGAGAGGAGAAGTTATCCTGAAAGGAAGGGGGAAAAAAAAAATTGGGAGAAGCTAATGAGTATCCAATTGATTTCCTAGCAATTTTTCTTGATATCGGACAACCTTTTTTACCCTAAATAAGTCTTTGACAACCCACCAATCACCTATTTTGAGCCAATACCATTCAAATTAATTCCAAATTGATTTAGGATTAAATTACTCATAAATACAAAGTTCCCCTTTTACATTTTTTTAATTCAAAAAAATAAAAAAGAGTTCACCTTTTACATGCTTACAAGTCTCTCTCTTACTTCCCTAGTCTCTTTCTCACCTTCTCTCTCTCTCTCTGTCTCTCTTGCTATTCCTCTCCCACCCACAAAAAAAGAAAAAAAAAAAAAAAAAAAAAAAAGAAGAAGAAATCCAAGACTATCTACCAAACCTCCATATTCATCCAAGTCATAATAAAAAAGATTTCAAGGTATGTTTTGTTTCATTGTTTGATGATGTTTTTTATTTATTCTTTTTGGTTTGAGATTCTTTGGGGGGTTGAGCGATTTTCTTAATGAGTTTCGTCTTGTGGATTTGAGGAGATGATAAGAAATATCCAATGAATGATGATTGGAGGAGGTTTGCTTGATTTTTGTCTACTAGACGATTTTAGGGTTTTCACCTTTTAATTCATGATTTTGTTGGAATGGTAATTTAATGATTTTATATATTAAAACATGCCTTAAGGCTATATTATTTCATGTGTGTGAGTCATGTACATTGTGGGGATAATTTTTATATTTTTAATGAATTTTATTTTTGGGAATTTTTGGATTTGACCACGTACTGGAAATTTTCAGATTTTATGATTAGTGTTCCAAACTGTTTTAGAAAATGCAAACAGACTCCTTTTTTAATGAATTTGGTATTTTTGAAAAGCTCTAAATGTCTAATTTTATTTGAAACCAGATTCAGATCATTTGGAGACTTGTGTGAAGTTTTATGATTTTTCAGAGAGGCAAAGGTTTGGCTGCCAGTTTTTGTAAAATTTTGGTGATTGGATTTCGAAACTATTTTTGAGAGTCCAAACGGTCTCAGTTTTTAACAAATTAGGGATCATTGGAAATATATGGATGTATATTTTCTTTTAAAATTTTTTTTAGTTCATTTGGAGACCTGGGTGAATTTTTATGATATTTTGAAGGAACAAAGGTCCAGCTGCCAGTTTTTGGAAATTTTGTAATTTTGTGTAATTGTTAAATTTTTTGTATTTTGATGTTATTGGATGATGAAATAGGCCTATTAGGCCTGTTATAATATAATAGATGTGTTTAAAAAATTAATAACAACTTTTAGCAATTTATTTATATTTATTATCTATGACATGAACGGTTCTAAAAGCAAGCACTCGAGACCTCGGTCGCGTGTCATCATCAGAAAAATTTAAGAAAGTTAAGTAAGGCATTTATGTTAGTACACTCTCATGTACAACATGAATTAAAGAATTAAGAAGTATAAATTTTGATATTGATGATCATGTTATGATGCTTTTTAATACTTCTCTTATGATGACGTTTTGATGAAAATATATATATGTATGTATGTATGTATGTATATGTATCTTTATATTTTAAAACGGCGTTGTACACCCTTGATGATGATGATGATGATGATGATGATAATGATGTTGTTCGGTGAGTTGACTTTTTGACACCGTTGGTTTGGGATTTGCTATCACATTCATTCCGTGACTAGTGCGCAATGATATTATAATACCGGGCCCAATATATGATGGTATTAAAAGTTAAAATGTTTTTAAATGATATTATATTTATGATGATGTTCAAGATGATAAAAAAAATGTTTATTTACCTTTATTAGATTTAAATATTTTACCAAGTTATTGCTTATGTAAGTTAATTCATGTTGCAGATAAAGGAAATGATAAGATGTAGTCTTGGAGGAGCTCGGAGCAGAAGTGGGACGATGTGTGACGGGAAAACAGAAGGAACGATCTTAGATGAAATTTTAATTTCAAATAAAGTTTTGGGATTTTGAATTATGACTATTTTGATTGAAAGATTTTTGTGGACTTACTCAAATTTTATTTCATGATATGGATTTTAAAATCTTGTTTTAGATATGGAAGTTATTTTGATAAGATTTAAAAAAAAAATTAATTCCCTAGAATTTTCTGAAATAATCTAAGTTTTTCGATAAGTCAAGATTTTTATCTCAAGTTTATAATTTTCTACAATTTTATAAGAGATGAATGCTAAAAGATAAGTCAACTATGACAGTCTATAAGAGATCATTACATATATAGTTTCAGAGCCTATACCCAACCGGAAATGTGGCCAACGAGGGTTTGGGCCCCAAAAGAAGAGTGATTGTGATAATCATTAGTCCCTAGAAGGAAAATTGTATGTTGTGCAGTCTCACATCGCTTGGGAATGGATATATATGATAGTTTATAAGTAAAAAAACTACGTCCTAATGGTATGAGACCTTTTAGAGTGAGTCCAAGAGCAAAACCGTAAAAGCACGAGCCTAACGCGGACAATATTATACCAAAAGGAGGCATGGGTCGTTATAAAAAATGAGACTTAATGCAATCTTAATGCAGAATAAGAAAGTAATTGCCTATGGCTCTAAGCAATTGAAGGATTATGAGAAGAACTATTCCACTCACGACTTAGAGTTGGTTGCCATGGTTTTTGCATTTAAAATATAATTGCAATATTTGTATGGAGTCCGATGCCAAATATTCACCGATCACCAAAGTTTAAAGTGTTTCTTCACGCAGAAGAATTTGAATATGAGGCAAAGGAGATGACTTGAGCTAGTAAAGGATTATGATTTTGAAATCCTTTATCATTTGGGAAAGATAAATAGGGTACCTGATGCGTTAAGTCGGATGGTCCCTGCAATGTTAATTTCCTTGCATACGATGTCTAAACCTCTTCTGAAAAAGATACTTGATTTTGGTTTAGAATTGATAGTTGGACGATTATCAGCAACGACCTTGTCTCCTATCATTTTGGATGACATTCGAAGTAAGCAAGACCTTGATCCTAGTATTGTGAGAATTAAAAGGGAAATGCTCGAAGGGAAGTGTGAAGGATTTAGTTTGTCTAATAATGGAGTGCTAAGCTTAAGGGATGGTTATGTGTTCCTAAAGATAAAAAGCTGACGCAAAAGATTTTCGAAGATGCGCACAACATCCCGTATACGCTTCACCCTGGTGCAACCAAAATGTATGTGGATCTTAAGGGAAATTTCTGGTGGTTCGGAATGAAGAAGGATATAGCACACTATGTGAAGCATTGTCTGACTTGCTAACAAGTTAAGGTTGAGTACCAAAAACTAGGAGGGGTACTCTAGTCGATTTAGATTCCTGAGCGGAAATGGAAAAACATTGTGATGGATTTCATTACCAGTCTACCGAGGACTATGAATGGATACATTGCTGTATGGGTGGTCATTGACAAATTGATCAAGTCAACACATTTTCTTCATTTATGAATGACGTTCTATATAAAACAGTTGGCAGAATTATATGTGAAGGATGTTGTGAAGCTCAACAGTATTCCCAGATCTATTATTTTATATCGAGATAGTAGGTTCACCTCCTATTTCTAGAAGAGTATTCATGCAACTATGGGCATGAAGTTGAAATTTAGCAAGGCTTTTCATCTACAGATAGACGGTTAGACGAAAATGACCAATCTGACACTTGAGGATATGCCTCGAGCTTATACCTTGAACTTCAAAGGGAGTTGATGTTAGTTTTTGCCATTGGTTAAGTTCGCTTATAACAATAGTTATCAATCGAAGATTAGGATGGCTCCATATGAGGCATTTTGGGGTAAACTCAAGAGCAAAATCATGCGGGTACGAGGCTCAAAGCGGACAATATCATACCAAAAGAAAGCATGGGTCATTACAAATGGTGTCAGGGCCTATACCCAATCGAAAGTGTAGCCAACGAGGACGTTGGGCCCCAAAAGAAGAGGTGATTGTGATAGTTATCAGTCTTCGAGAAGGAAAATGGTAATCTGTGCAGCTCCACATCGCTTGGAAATGGATATATGTGATGGTTCATAAGTTAAAAAACTACCTTCTAATGGTATGAGACCTTCTAAGGTGAGCCCAAAAGAAAACTGTGAGGGCACAAGGGTCAAAGCGGGTAATATCATACCAAAGGGAGGTATGAGTTGTTACACTCTCTTTCTCCACTGACCACCACAGCCACCCAAGGTGAGAAGCTGAGAGATAAGTTGAGAAGGCAATGATCTGGAACTGGAAGTGGAACCTCAAGATGTGAAGGGAGAGAGAGAGAGGAAGTCCCTCAGTGAGTGACTGACACTGCGACAAATAAAAGCTTTAACAAAAAATATTGCCTATTATGCAGCAAAATGGTTTTTTACTCCAAAAAAAATTAGAAAAAAGGGCAAAAAGGAAAAAAGGAAAAAGAAGAGGAAAAGTGGGTGTTCTTTCTCTCTCTAAAGCCAGATTTCGGAACAAAAAATTTACAACGATTCAGCTCAACTCAACTCGAATGCTTGAATTAACATTAACTAGCATTGAAGCTTCTTCCTCAGCAAAAGCAAACCCTTGTTGTACGCAGATCTCGTCATCTCGATGCCCCCTTTTCTTCTCTTTTTCCTCTTTCCCTTCCTTTCCACTTCTTTACGTTCCTATATTCCTAATCTTTAAACATTGACAGAAAAAAGGCCTAAAAGAAATAAAAGAAATAAATAAATGGATTTTTACTGTTTTATTAAAAAATTAGAAGCGGGTCAACGGGGCGTGGTGGGTACTGCTGACCCACATGGGTTTGACCCGCCCCGCACTGGCATATAAATGGGGCAGGTTTACTGTGCGGGGCGGGGCTGGCAGGTCAGCTTCAAACCCATCCCGTCCCTGCCGTCCCATCGTGTCCCATTTATTACATTGTAGAAAAAAGAACATCTAAAGTTGAAAAAGCACATCTAAATACATATTATATTTCCAACGTCTGTGACTATCCCTTTTTTTTTTTTTTGGGGATAAGAAAGAGCTATGGCTGCCAATTGCCAAACGACAAAAGTGGACCAACCAGAAAGTGACCTAGACAAAGTGGGTTTGAATCTCTTTACCTGAACCAAACGAAGTAAAACCACTGATTAATGTTTGGACCCTTCTATCTTGAAGGGGGGAAAAAATTCAGCATCTTTCAAAGGAAATTCACCTCTAAAACTCCTACCTATTGAATCATTTTTAATCATAAAGATGCAAGGAGAGAAAGGAATAGTATGTGTAACAGGTGGTACGGGTTATATAGGATCTTGGCTGATATTCAGACTCCTTGATCATGGTTACTCTGTCAGAACTACTGTTAGATTTAACCCAGGTAAGCCTCTTTTTATTAGAAATTAGAAAACAAACGAAAAAGGGTATATTTTTGCTGGTGAAAATTGAAATATTGACCTAATAGTTATGTTTTCTTAAAAGGTTTGTAGTAATTATAGGATCTAATTTTCATGTGCTAACTGTTGATGCGTAATCTTTATCCCACTTGATTGTTTTATTCATAAAGCAAAAATAAAAAGTTTACTTCATTTGAAGCCCAATTCCAGGTTCAGAATTATTACGTTTGTAGACTACTAGTGATGGGCGAGATTGTCTATACCATCTCTAATTTATTTTATTTATTTAAGAAGAAAGGGTTTTTTTTTTTTTTTTTTTTTTTTTTTTGTTTTGGTGAAATTGGGAATGGGAGGATTTGAACTATTTACCTTTTGATGAAGTCAAATATGGAATTACTACTAAACGATGCCTGCAAGCACATGTTTTTTTTTTTTTTTTTAAATCAATTAAACGAGAAAACTTGGTAACTTTACTTTGGTGTTTCTCCAACCCAACGCTTATTTGGTGCAAAACGCTAAATTGAAGCACAATTTCTTCTCCAACCCAATGGCAAATGTTGCACCATTACGCGCTGTATCCTTTTTTTAATAAACTTGTTCAATAATAAAAAGTGCCTAAAAATACTTTAACAATTCATATTTTATCCAAAATGTATACTTTTCAACAAAATTATTTATTTTTATATCGTTTTTTATTACATAAATAGTTTTATTTAGTTTAATGAGTTAAATTACATCATTATTTATGTTAACGTCTACAAAATTAACTAAAATTTATATGTAACGTTCAGATATGTGTTGTATTTAATGTAATGTCATGTTTAGTTAATGTCATGGTTAATAAATATAATATTTTAATTAATTAAACATAAAACAAAAGCTTATTGTGCAAAGTGTTGGATATATAATTGCATTTTTTTTATTGCGCTAATATGTCAATCAATATATAAGTAGATAGTTGATGAAATAAAATAATTGATGTAAATGGAATAAAAAGGAATAAATAGTGAATATTATTTTTAGAGTAAAATTTGAAGTAATGGGTTGGAGATGAACTTTAAATTTGACGTAAAAGTTGTACTTTTTTGATGTAAAAGCTACACTAAAAGAGTAATGAGCTGGAGATAGACTTACGTGCATCATTGAGAAAGTACAGTAACTTCTAATGTATCCTATCTTTTAAAGAAGCATATGTAGATTCATATTGAAAGAGGAAAGTTTAAGAGGTTGGTTCATTTTATTTTATTTTTATTTTTTTGATGTGAGAGTGTTTTTAGCATTCCACATCAAGGTCTCAAAAATACTAAAGATAATTAATAATTTTTCTTCAATTCCAAAATATGTAGTTTCCACCATTTATTCTTAATTCTCATTTTTCTTTACTCCTGCAATCCACACAATGAAGTACTTCAAATCCATGTCTCCGGTAAATAACAATACAAGTTAAAAATACAAACTTACCTATACACTACTACTACACATACACATATGTATTGCTTTTACCCTTGGCATATGTGGTGGCAGAGAATCAGAAAGACCTTAGCTTCCTCACAAGTCTTCCAGGCGCGTCAGAAAAGCTCAAAATCTTCAATGCTGATCTCAGCAATCCGGAAAGTTTCGCAGCAGCCATCGAAGGTTGCATCGGAGTCTTCCATGTTGCCACACCGGTTGATTTCGAGAACAAAGAAGCAGAGGAAATAGGGACCAAAACATCAATAGATGGAGCACTGGGAATCTTAAACGCATGTCTTGATTCCAAAACAGTGAAGAAAGTTGTGTACACTTCCAGTTCCTCTGCTGTAATATTCAATGGCAAGGACGTTGATGAAATGGATGAGAGTTTTTGGAGTGATATGGATTATGCTAAATCTCTCAAGTCAAATGCAATTTCCTACATGATCTCTAAAACCTTAACCGAAAGGGCAGTCCTCGAGTTTTCAGAAAAACATGGTTTGGAAGTCGTCACTTTGATTCCTTCTTTTGTTGTTGGCCCCTTCATTTGTCCTAAGCTTCCTAGCTCTGTTCTATCCGTAATTGATATGGTCTTGGGTAAGTAATATTTCTTTTTGGACAACATAACTTAGAGCACAATATTGGAATCTCATCACATCCTAAACGAAAAAATTCTACATACGTGAAACAAACTGCGGGCAGCACACGTATTTCACATCAGAACCCAACTCGGGTCGGGATGTATAATATTACTTTAACTTAAATTGTAAGGACCAAGGACCTCTTTTTTTTATTCATCTTTCTACAGGTGAGAAGATTGAATCTAGTAGCCGTTTAGATTTGGTGCACGTGGATGATGTTGCTAGAGCCCATATTTTCCTATTTGAGCATCACGAGTCCAAAGGGAGGTATAATTGTTCATCAAATAGTAGGACAGCTGAAAGTGTTTTTGAGTTGCTTTCAAACAAATACCCAGAAATTCAGATACCCAACAAAGGGTTAGTGCAATTTTTTTTTTTTTTCCGATTTTATTTAAGTATCTTCCCTGTTTTGATTGGTTGTAGTCTTAAATTTCAGATTATTCCTTTTATATTCTCCTACTAACATATCATTTTGTGCAGTTCTCGCTTCAAAATGAATGGCTCGAAAATGCCATGTCTCTCATCAAAGAAGCTCCTAGATTCGGGTTTTGAATTCAAGTATGGGGTTGAAGATATGTTTGATGGCGCAATTAAATGCTGTAAAGAAAAGGGTTATCTCTAACTGTAGTGTACTTCTATTAAGTTATATGGTTGCTCTAGACTTCGGTAACCTTTTCTCTCCGTCGATCCTTGAAGTGCAATAAGAGTGCTGTAAAACTTACTACCATCTGTAAAATCTTTTGCTGATACCTAATGTAGTCAACTCCAAAATGTAGTTGATTATCCTAATGTGTTTCTTGTAAATACACGTATATGTATGTAAGTTGATACCTAGTTGTGTGTGATAAAAGTCCAATCCGAGGAGAGAACAACTCTAACTTCTATAATCGTGGAAAGCCATTAGACACCAAGAAATTAGTCAACCTTCTCTAGCAAATTTGGCACAATGCTTAGCTGTTACTCATGGATTTACACATCTAGAATTAATATGCTTAATCTTTATTTTCAGCAATGGTTTCTTTCCTTTAGAAATCATTCTTTCCATTCTTGTATTGCTTTTAGCCATTGGAGCTTATATAGCCGTTAGGCTCTTCTTTGTATATAAACCTGTTTTGGGTTTTGTATTGATCAAGTGTGAAATATAGCAAAGTACTCTATTTACACACATTCATCTTTCTCTTGTTATTTCCTAAACTTCATTTGTGTGCACATAAGCATGCTTCAACCCATGTTCGTAGAGATGTATTATTTTGATATTGCTTCTTTCTTTCTTGTGCCCAAGTTCTTTCACTTGAGTTTCACACGTCTTAAAGCAAGCCCCCAAAATTGTTACTTGAGAATGTGGTGGCAGAGCATGAGAAGGTCTTTGGCTTCCTCCCAAGTCTACCAAGAGCAACAGAAAAGACTGAAACTGTTCGGCGATCCAGAAAACTTCGGAGCATACATCACATGTTGCATGAGAGTCTTCCATGTTGCCACCAAAATGGATCTCTAGAACAAAGAGGCAGAGGAAATAGTGACCGAAAGATCTATAGATGGACCACTAGGCATCTTAACAGCGTGCTTAGATTCGAAGATAGTGAAGAAATTTCTCAAATCATAACTACATCCTTTTACCATTGCAGAATTTCACTATGATCAAAGAGTACAAAAATCTAATCTGACTCCCAAAGTTGCCTCTCACAGTCTCTATTTGTCTACATAAACGGTTGCCTAAAGCCCCTCGTATATCACCAGAAAAGGAGTGTAGTTATCACGCTCCACACAACTCGACACAAATTTCGGGTTACGCCTTTGGTTGATCTTCCCCTAAATTATTATCATCACACAATAAAAAACTTTAAATAAACTAGTATCATTTTGTACTATTTAAATAAACTAATAATTGTTGTAACATGACGCATCCAATATGATTAGCTATGAGTGCAAACCAACAGTAAAAGAAATTGACCAGCTATTAAGTGGGAGAAGGAATCTTTCACCAAAAGCAAACATAGGAAAACCATCAACACATTTGGACCTCTATTTCTCGAAAAACTTTCATCATCTTTCCAAGGATGTTCACTGCTAAAAATCCCAATTTCCATTCGTTTTGTTTTGAATGACTAGAAGGATGGAGGGAGAGAAAGGTACAGTATGTGTAACAGGCGGTACTGGCTATATAGGATCTTGGCTGATATTGAGACTTCTTGATCATGGTTACTCTGTCAGAACTACTATTAGATCTAACTCAGGTGAGCCACTTTTTCTTCAAAAAGAACAACAAGTTATTTTACTTACGTTTATGTTGAGGAATATTAGATTCTTGATATTCTGGATGAGATTGTTGCTTTTAATATTCATAGGATTTACTTTTTATGTGTTTGTATAGTGATCCTCTCGAATTACTTTTTAAACATTTTACAGGATGATTTCTAATACAAATTTTTAAGTTAATTAATCCCAAATTGGCGGTTTTCATTGTTAGAATCTCACTCTACTTGAACACACTAACATGAAGAACTTTGCTATTTATGTGGAAATTATTTCTTTAAAAAAAATGTAACAGTGACATTGAAAATGTGGCAGCAGAGCATAAGAAAGACCTTAGCTTCCTCACTAGTCTACCAGGAGCATCGGAAAAGCTGAAGATCTTTGAAGCCGATCTTGGTGACCCAGAAAGTTTCGGTGCAGCCATTGAAGGGTGCATCGGAGTCTTCCACGTTGCCACTCCTACGGATTTCGATGAAGCAGTGGAAGTAGTGATCAAAAGAACATTGGATGGAGCAAATGGGATCTTAAAGGCATGCCTAGATTCTAAAACCGTGAAGAAACTCGTGTACACTTCAAGTGCCTCGGCTGTTGGCTTAAATGACATGAATTTAGATGAAGTGGATGAGACTGTCTGGAGCGACATGGATTACGTTAAAGCTCTAAATCCACCTGGAGTTCCCTATGTGCTTTCCAAGACCTTAACCGAAAAGGCAGTCCTCGAATTTTCAGAGAAACATGGTTTTGAGGTTGTCACATTAGTTCCTTCCCTAGTTTTTGGCCCTTTCATCTGTCCAAAGTTCGCCGGCTCTGTTCAATTCACATTGGGATTGCTCTCAGGTACGTAAACGTAAACCTTCAGACAAGAATCAAAACATGTGATTATTCAGTTCTGGAGATCTTATAGACATAGTTTAAGCTTTTTAAAAACAAAAATACCTTATCTACCAGATTTTTTTTGCTGGTTACTCTAGCTACCAATTTGTTTATCCAGTTTTTTTTTTTTTTTTCATCAAGTGACGTAGTAATTGGTTCGGTTATGCTCTAATTGCTTGTATATCTTCAAATACATTGCATTGAATTGAATTAATAGGTAAACTTTCAGTTAGTTGTTGAAACTGTAACGACCCGCCTAGCACAGGCCGTTACCTTGCTTACGTACTTACTTACATACTAGCTAAAACACAGCGGGAATTTTTTTTTTTTTTTTTTTATATACGAATTACATCGTGCAACATAAAAAGAGATGTCTGGAAAAAAAACATAAATACATAATACTGAGTACTTAAATTTTTCAAAACGCGTAGCGGCTTAATATTCCACGATTTCACAGTGCGCCTCGCCACGTTCCGCCACCTTGCATCAAGCATTGCTGACAGGCTGCTTACCTACAGCATAAACGTAAGACAGTGAGTTTTCGCTCAGCAAGTACAACTGTCTCGTCCGCGTCATATATATAACCATATCGCATACAATTCTGTCTTAGCATACATAATAACACATAACAATTCATAACATCATTCATCATAATAGCATAACCTACAATGCCTAGCATATGCATGATCCAGTTATGCTCATCTTTACTTTCTATATCTTTCTTATCTTTCTCTTAGGGCCCTTACCTTGGTGTTCGTACTCGGCACGCAACTATGGAGTGATTGGGGCGGCCAGCCCAATCCAACTCACACCATAGTCCTACCCGACCTCGGACGGGTGGCACGATACCGGCAAGCTCGCTTGCCTTCTTTTCCTTTTCTTATCTTTTCTTTATCTCATTCTTGAGATAATAGTCTTATAGAGATTAGTGAGTATGCATCGTGATATCACATAATCCTAACTCATACTAGCATTAAAAGCTGACTTAACATGCCTTCTATTAATCATCATGTCACATGGCATATTAGCACATATAGTATGGAAATTAGCATATTGCAAAGCATCAGATAGCATACAGTTACAAACACCCTTAGCATACATATAACATACTTTAGCAAGTATCAACTAAATCCTATGTTGTAGGCGGAGTTGTACTTACCTCTTTTCCTATATCCGGGTTGCTGCTATCCTTCCACGGAATACAGCTGCAGGCCGTTTCCTGCTCGAATAAGGACATAGGTGAGAATTCTGCTTCTTGTTGTAAAATGTTGGTGCCCTAACCAACATACCTACTAAAACCTAGTTGTATGTCCCCGACTGATATCTGACTTGGTCCAATTTGGCCTTTTTACTGTTTGGGGATAATTCCGAACCTTGATCATCCCCTTAAGAGGCTACGTTGGATAACCTCCTGGGCTAGGTCTTGATCTACTATTGGGTTTTCTTGAAAATCTTGGGCCTTACTCTTACATTATAGCTTATTGGGTTAATTTCCTTAACCCACTTTTCTTGGCCCATTTCTAAATTATGGTAGCCCTTAGGGTTACGTTGGATAACCGTTAAGGTTACTCTTATCCACTTGTTGGGTCAACCAAAGTTAACATTTGGTCAACTATTGGTCAACCCTTGTCAATTTTGGGTTTTTGGGGCTAAATCCGGTAATTCGGGTCCTATTCCCGATTATAGTTCGTAATCGGTTTGATTACTCATTTTTAACTATCAAATCCATTTTCTTATCTCAAACTTCATTTTATTACCTTTTTACACTTTTGAAGGATTCATCTTTAAAATCCTTTAAATTTCTTGATGAAAATTCCGATCTTTAAAATAACTCTTTATAAAGGTCGTTTTGGGTCGGAAACTGCCTTTGGAACAGTTTTCGTAGTTAAAACAACGGTTTAAAAACAATTTTACAGTTTTTAGAAAGCATTTGAAAAACTCAGGTGCAAAAATTTTCGGATCCCCTGCGCACCCTTCGTAAAACAATCTCAGTTTAGAAATCCGTTCAGAATCTGAAAAACTTGTCTTCACAAAAGTTGTAGCTCTCAAAAAATGCTAAAACTTTCGTGTTTTGTGAAAATTCCAGTTCTGCCTGTATTAGTATCAGTTTTCGTTTGAAATCGGCTAACCCTGAAAAACTGGGTCTGGGGGATCAGCCACGGGTTTTGGTGAAAACAGAGGCCGTTGGAGCCTCATTTCGAGATTTTGTCCTCCTTGCTCTCTAGTAAAAATCGTTCCAAACAACTTTAGTGTTTTAATTTTTACTCCATTCGGCCTCTAGAGACCTTGAAATTTCACTTTTCCGAAACTGGTCAGATTCAAATCCGAATTTGACAGTTTTGGGTTTACGTCCGGTTTACGTCCTATTTCGCGAATCTAACTCGACCGACCACTTCGGGAGCCTACTAACTAAACACACAATGTTTTTAACGTCCTTTTTGAACCCATTAGCCATCTCATACAGTCCATGCAACCCAAATCCAAAATCATAAACCTAGGGTTGCTTTGGTTCTAACATTTGCATACAACACATACAAACATCCAAAATTCAACCCTAAACTAACAAGCATCAAGGCTGCCTAAGGGCAGATTTTCGGCCACACTTGGGGTACATACAACCTAAGTCTTCTAGTATGAAAGTCAATCATCAATCAAACATAAATCAAGCAAGGATCAAGCCATTTTCATCCTAGATCTAACAAATCAAGCACACACCAAAGTAGGACAATAAATTGAAATTGGACTTAAGTCCTTACAACCCAATTGAATCTCAAATTAAACTTGAAATTAAGCTCAAAATAAGGAGGGTTAGGGTTCTAGAAATTACCTTGAACCAAAGCTAAGTTTGGTTACCCAAAATTTCTCCTTCTCCCTTGCTCCTTAACCCACACGGCCACACCTCCTAATGAGCTCCAAAAATTTCGGTTGGCTTTAGGATTTCTCCCCTCCAAAGCCGAACTCTCCTTAGACAAAAGCCCTCAAAAATTTTCACTTTTTCTCTCCAATTTCTCCTCCTTCCCTTTAGCCACACAACCCTAGAAACCCACAAACTTTCTCAAACTTGCTCTAGTTTTTTGCTAACTCAAAATCACACTCCCAAGAGTAAAAGCCCTCAACCAATTTTTGTTTTCACTCCTCCCTCTCACTGATTCTTGGCTGCCGAATTTTCCAATGAAAATTTGCAAGAGTTTGCCTACAATTTCTAATAAAAGTGAATAGGAAAGGAAAGAGGGGTATATATAGACCCTTTGGGAAGTTTGGGAAATTGGAATTTTGGCCCCAATTTTTGCTATTTTCTTTTCTTTTCCCATGGATGGCCGGCCACTTGTGTGGTGGAGAAGCTTCCACATCTCTCCAAGCTTCTTAGTGGATAATGATGTCATTGGGAGGAAGCCCCATGAGGTCATTTTCCACTAACTCTCACAACGCCTTGTTTAGCTTTCTTGCCTCTAAAGAAACTCATTTTTCTTTTCTTTGTGTTACACAGATAATCCTAATATTGTGGTTCACCAAAACACAATATTTTTATATCGTACCGAAGTACAAAAATTTATTTGTGTGAATTTTGGGACCGTAACATTTTTTTTTTCTAAATTTTCCGAATCCTTTTTGCCCTTAATTTTAACTTGGTGTGCTTGATTTTCTAGGGACATTTTACGGCCTATTCTTGCTATCTAGTTCACAAAACATTACTCTCGATATTCTTTGCATACTGCACTATAAAATCTCGTAAAGTCAACTCTTTGACTTTTGTCGGTCAAACTTTGACTTTTTTAGTCAAAGTTGACTTTCGTAAAATCGTGCACTGTTTCGGCCTTTTTGACTTGAAAAGTCCGTTTTCGAGCTTAGAAATTAATTTTGAGTCTTCTTGACCCATTAAAACTCACAAAATCTTTCAAAAGCCCTAAACCGAGCTTTTTCATAATTACCTTCATAATGTGAAAATTAATTCCATAAAGGAAAAATGTATACTGAAAAAGTCGAATATTACAGAAACTTGGTAAATAAGTTGGTACCAAATAATTTTTGATGAGGCTGTTAACTATAATCGTACCTAACGGAGGTGGGCTCCACATGTGAATCCTATCTGCATTAAATGTGGTCAAGCACAGGGCAAGGGAGCCTGGTGAAATTATATATATAAATATATATATTATAGTTCTTAAATTTCTTGTCTTTTAAAAATTATTGGTGCGCCTAAGAACTGTCATTTAGATTTTAATTTTCTCAATTTATTTTTTGTGGCTCCGCTACTAACTATAACAATTATTTTTGCTTTTCTCATTTCTGTTTTTTTTTTTTCGAAACTTTTTGACAACTTTTTAAAATTATGATCCTCACCACTAACTACAAGTACACAACAACTCTTTACTTTTTGATTTTTTTTAAACTTAATTCTGGCTTCTCCTTTTTCAAATTATTTTTCTAGTTTTGTTTTGTTACTAACTTAGTGATGCAAATTAAAATAATGATCGAACTTTTGAATAAAGCTTCGGTAGTTGTTCTCAATATAATCTTCTCTATCGTTAACGTATGTAAAATTTGAAGATCAATTGCAATGTCTTGCTTATCAATAGATTTTCATTAGAAAAAATGTTGGAAACTTAACTTGTTTTTTCTGCTATTAATTTGTAATTTATCTTTAGTTTTGTCATCACTTGAAGTCTGGTTCAGTCTTTGAATGTGATACCTGACGCTAATGAAGCTGAATACATTACATTTCCTAATATGAAATTTGTGGCAACACAAAGTGCAGACTTAGTTCCAAGTATTAAACTTGTGTTTTCCTCGTAATTTCTTCTTTGGTTCCTATGAATTCATAATTATGCAGGTAAGATTAAGAGTACGGAATTTCGTTCTCTTGCCCGTATGGATTTGGTGCATGTAGATGATGTTGCCAGAGCCCACATTTTCCTCTTTGAACATCCTGAGGCAAAAGGGAGGTACAATTGTTCATCAAACGCCATAACGGTTGAAAGTGCGTCACGGTTGCTCTCCTCCAAATACCCAGAACTTCAAGCACACGGAGAAGAGTCGGTTCAATCATTTATTTTATCGTTTTCGTTCGATCAATTGTGCAACTTTTGATCAGTTTTGAAATGAGTTTTCGGAGCTATCACCTGATCTATTAATAAGTTCTTTTTGTGCAGCTCTGCAAAGGTAACCTCAAGGTTGAAACTACTGCCATGTCTCTCAACAAAGAAGCTCAAAGGTTCAGGTTTCGAATTCAAGTATGGGGTCGAAGAAATGCTTGATGACGCGGTTAAATGTTGTAAAGAAAAGGGTTATCTGTAGTCTTTTCTTTTCTCTCTTTTTTTTTCCTTTATGTTTTCCTTCTTTCTTGTTATGTACCGAATTAACACCGTTGAAAATCATTTCATGGAAATTTTACACCCAACTTCATCATAAAGTGCTGAATTTTGAGTCCCCAATCATTGAGTTAAAAGAAGAAATGATTATGATGTCATACAAAAATCTTTATTTATTTTTTTTATTTTTTATTTTTTGCCACCAAATAAATAAGGAGAATATAATGTTGAAAGCAGGAGTTGATCTCAAAGACAAAAACTAAAACTTTGATTATGCTAGCAACTGCGAATACACTATGTTCAACACCTTGTACTGAAAACCCAATTAGAAAAAGACGGAAAAAAAAAAAAAAAAAAAAAAAAAGGTCCATCTTTGCCCTTAAAGGTAGGCAAGAGGGAAAATGATAATGCAGAAGGCTAACATGTACTGCAAATTGCTAGACTTTGCAAGCAACTAGAAATATTATTCTAACAAGCCTTTAAAACAAAATTGACACTCAATAAAAATTCTGTCACACGTACCCTACAGAATTACATGGAAAATAAAGATTATGATAACTTAAGAGTTCAGAAAAAAAAAAAAAGGGCAAATGAAGTAAATTTTAACATTACGTAATTCAAGTACATAGCATGATGTTAAAATATTGGAGATGTGTTACAGATGTGTTACATGATTTCAGCCTGTACAAGAAGAAAACAATGATATAAATATTTGACTTTAGTACAAGATACTGACATCCAAACAGTGACAAAAATATTTGAGTTACTTTTATATCTATGAAAAAGTCAACAATGAGCATCCAATACAGGAAACAGACTCTTTAGCGACGATTATAGTTTTAACTGATAATGGCTATGTCCTCGTTAATAAATTTATAGCGATGATATGTTGTTGCTAAATAATCGTTGTTATACACTTATCGCTAATTATTTTTAAGCTATAAATTTAACCTGTTGTCGCTGAAATATTGTAGAAATTTTTTTTTTTTAAATCTGACATGACAAGGGATTTTTAGTGACGAAATGGGAATGGTGTTTTTAAATAAATAAATAAATAAATAAGATTCTTTCACGGATTTGATTAACTTTAACTTCATTTCATAAACACTAATTTGCTCTTATTAAATTTTATTTTAAGAAATCTTTATAGTTACATGAAAATTGTAATTGTAATTTTAAGTGAGGAAAAAAAAATGTTTGTGGAAGAGCCAATAACTATTAAGTCTTTTTTTTTTTTTTAAATGGAATTTGCCAGATCCATTATTGAATTAATTAAGCGTTGAATACATAATGAGAGATATAGTCAGGTATCTCCTCCAACCAATATTGCTCATAATTATGATCTAGAGCATAGCGAGCTAGTGAGTGGGCTACACCATTTGCAAGACGAGAAATGACACAGCAAGAACCACCACCACAAGCTCTTAATAGTAATAAAAATATCATCACGTTTGTATTTTTTTTTAACTTTTTAATTCATTATATTATGTACTCTTTTTTTCTTTAATTTTCGCATTTGAAGAATTTTATGTATTAAATTAGAAATTTTTTGTTTCCTTTTATACAATGAAAATAGTTTTTAAATATTTAGTTTTGTTAATTAGTTTATAATTAAAAACATTTTTTTTTTAAGTAGATAAAAACAAATTAACATGAATGTGGGTGTATGACAGTATGAGATGGTTAAATTTGATATTACATTAAAAGTATTTTTAAATTAATTTTAAGAAACATTTACTAACTAGGGTTATTAGTCAATTTTGTGGGTACAAATGGAACCTCTCAACTTCTTACCAGGTACTTTCAACATTACAAGCAACCTCAAGAGGTACATATAAGAGGTTTTTCAATAATACACTTATAGGTTTTACAGTGTTATCTCCTACAAAAATTTTAATTTATTATTTGAAATTTTACTATTTGAATTATTAAACCTATGATCGAAAAGGAGATTTAATTACACAAATACGTTAGCAAAGGAGAGCCTTAAAAATTAAAAAAAAAAAATTTGAAAAAAACATTAATGACTTACTCGGAAAAAAAATAAATAAATCTATATATATATGCCAGCAACCCACCTCCGGCCTTCTTACCACCGGCCCAGCCCCTGTCGACCGGCCGCCGGTGACTTTCTCTCTCTTCTCTCTCTCTCTCTTCCTCTCTCTCTCTTCTCTTCTCCCTCTCTTCTCTCTCTCTCTTCCCCTCTCTCCCACGGCCCCAGCCCGGCCCGGCAGCCCCCCCACCCTGCCCGATAGCTAAGGGCAGAAAATGGAGAGGGGGTAGGAGCCACCGAAATGGCATCGGAGTTCTGGTAGTTATGGGTCTCCATCGTTGTGGGTCTCCCAGTCGTAGTTCTGGCAGAGCACGGAGCTCTCGGTCGAGCAGAAAATGGAGGCCGGCGAGGCGTCGCAGAGCTGCGACCAGGCGTGCTTGGCAAACAGCTGGTTGGTGGAATGGACTTCGCGGTCGCAGGAGAAGCAGAGCTTGGCGGAGTCAGCACGGCAGTTTCGGTTGGGAGACCCACAACGACGCTGTTTCGGTGGCTCCTACCCCCTCTCCATTTTCTGCATTAATCTAAAAAAGAAACAAAAAAAAAAAAAAGAAAAAAACTACAGGTGGGTCGGGGTCGCCGCGTCAGCACCGCGCACGGTCGCTGCGATAGAGAAGATAAGTGATAAAGTTATATATGATGAGGTGTATGGTAATATGTTACACCAACAATTTTAATGTCGATTAAATCTCAACGTAAAAAAGACTCTACGTAGAACTCAAACACATATATATAAATCTAAAAAGAAAAAAACTGCAGTGGCTCAAGGACGTAATAGATTATTGGACACATTTGCATGAAATAAGCGGAGAGAACGTTCTAATTTACACGTTTCCCGCTTTGCACGACCATCTCCTCCCTTTGCTTTTTCCTTCCTTTCTCATCGTTTCCCGACCCCAAACACCCTCTCTCTCTCTGTTCAAACATTCTGGTTCTTTTTTTTCATCTTCACATCTGCAGTTTGAAACTCATAATAATGTCGTTTTCAGATTCCGATTCATCCTCTCATGGAAGATCCTCCGATTACAAGATCTTCCGTCAAATCAGCCGTGATAGTACGATTTCTCATCGTTCTCTCTCTCTAGTATCCTCTATCTTTCCCTTTTTATTTTCTATGTTTGTTTCCCGGGAGAATGCGTGAGAAAATTGGAGGATTTTCTCATCTCTTCCAATACTCTTATCTGATCATCATGTTCATGCTTTTAATCAAGTTCTAAATGCATATCATAGGATTGTTATACGAAATGCTCGAATCGACAAAAACAGGGGAATCAAAATCATGGAAGGTGGGATTATAGTTTTTCTTTTTTTTATATTTCGTTTCTTTACATATTTTTTTAAGTTTATTTTTTGATTGATCTTTCACCAGGTACTCATAATGGATAAGGTTACAGTAAAAGTCATGTCACATTCATGTAAAATGGCAGATATAACAGACCAAGGAATTTCACGTAAGTAAAAATGTCATATTTGCTGTCCTTAATTTCCCATATTTAACAATTTTTTCCAACTTTAAATTTCGGGTTATTGCAGTTGTGGAAGATCTTTTCCGGAGGAGAGAGCCATTGCCGTCCATGGACGCTATTTATTTTATTCAGCCATCAAAAGAAAAGTACAATATTCTAATTTTTTTTTTTTCCAACTCATTTTTTTCTCTCAAAGTTTGTTTATAATGAATGCTTACTTGTTTTGGTAACTCAGCCGATACAAAGCTATATGATAGCATCAAACTTTTCTGAATAGACAGCTTGGTCTATATTATGATCTATATCGTTTATGGACGTTGAACCTAGTTTTCATGAAACTAAATTTTTCTACGAACCTAAAAACATAAGTCCTATGTAGTTTTGTGCACTTATGCTTCGGTTTTGTCTTTTTCTGAAAATTAAACAAATTTATTAACTAGTTTTTGAAAAGTAAATTAAATCAACTCCAATATAAAAATTCTAGCTCAAACTGGTATTCCAAGACACCCTTAAATAAACTGTCCACAGAAAATGTATTGGTTATGGCTTATTATATATTTTTTAAGTCTTTTACAAATGTTTAGTGGAAGTTGGTACTAATTTATGTGACATGAGGTTATTATTTTTAACTCAAAGACTAATTAGTCAACTCACGAGTCTCGTTGGTCGAAAAGTCCGAGAGTCTTTCTACTGAGTTCGAACTCGCTTGTCTCTGCGTGGTAATTCACCAAGCTACACCTATATGAGCTTGCTTACGCCAATGATCATCTTCTTAGATATTTTTCCATTGAATTAAGAATCTTTTGTGAGTTTGGACCACTTTTAACTCTATTTTTTGCTAGTATGCAGTGTTGTAATGTTCTTGTCCGACATGTCAGGAAGGAAGCCTTTATACAGAAAGTATGTTATCAGGATCCGATTTTCTCAAGTCAGAGTTGTAATGACTTTTTCTTTTTGCCCCTCAATTTCGTTTTGATATCGATCTATCTTCCTCTTCTTTTCGGTGTTTCAGAGCATTTATGTTTTTCAGTTCGCCTGTTCCAAAGGAACTTGTGAATCACATCAAGTGTGATACAAGTGTATTACCCCGCATTGGAGCATTGCGAGAGGTGAAAAATCTCTCTTGTTTTTGCATTCATTATGATTCACGGTGAAAATTTCTCCTTAACGCTTTTTGATCTGATCTTATAATTGCTAATGTGCAGATGAATTTGGAGTATTTCCCCATAGACAGTCAGGTACTTGATGATCTCTGTCATTTTCGTAATATATTGTGTCTCGGACAATTTATATTCAAAGAAAAATTTCTTATATGTGACAATGCAATACTAAAGTTCCCCGAAAAAAGAGTAGGAACTTTTAACAGATATTGGTTAAAGAAACGACTTTAGTTACTCTGTTAGCACATATCTTTTATACTATTGCAACATTTGTTTAGATAGTTTATTCGTTACTAAAAAAAGAGGTTTTCAATACAGGCTTTTATCACTGATCACGAAAGAGCATTGGAAGACCTCTTTGGTGATGTTGAGAATACTCGAAAATTCGATGCCTGCTTGAACACAATGGCAAATCGAATCGCTACGGTTTTCGCTTCATTAAAGGTATACGAGATTTGTACTCCAATGAAAAGTAAACTTTCAATATCAGTAGGCCAATCTTTGCTCTCAACTTTATTCAGCTCAAACTTCTGACTTTTTTTTTTTTTTAAATGAAACTTTTGTTATTTTAAATCTAGTACGTAATATTATGAAGTTTGTGACAATTTTCAATTTTTTCAGGAGCTTCCATGTGTAGGTATCGTGTTGCCAAGGCAGTCGATGAATCTGCAGCAGCAGCACTACGTGATTCAATTCCTGCGAAACTTGCTTCTGCGGTTTGGAATTGTATTTCAAAGTACAAATCTTCTGTTCCAAACTTCCCACAGACTGAAACATGCGAGCTCCTTATATTGGATAGATCTATTGATCAGGTTGTCCACCAATTCCCTTTTGATATGTATCTTCTTAATTTTCTATAGGCGTTTAAAAATAAAAAATAAAAAATAAAGCCCTTACAAATAACTCGTAAGACTTTTTTTTTTCCTGAAAGCTGAGGCTATTGTGGAAAGAGCTAGGCAGTGTCTGCAATGAGTTCTGAAATAGGCTATATTTACAACTCCTCAATACAATAATATGGCTTTTTCTCTGCTTTCCCTTTATTTTTGACTATGATGGAATTGTATGAGTAGATTGCTCCTGTCATACATGAATGGACTTACGATGCAATGTGTCGTGATTTATTGGACATGGATGGAAACAAGTACGTGCTCGAGGTATGTGTGCATGCTTGATGATTTTATCTTCAATCTTTTTTTCCGTCTATTGTTTCCTTTTCTTCTGATATACGTACATAATGTGAATAGGTTCCCAGTAAAACAGGTGGTAAGCCCGAGAGGAAAGAGGTTTTTTGGACGATCATGATCCAATCTGGATTGAACTTCGCCATGCGCACATAGCAGATGTTTGGTTTCCTCTATTAATCTTTAATTTTCATGCTAAAAGTTACTGTTATTCGACGGAAATATCATCCTTATGATGTTTTATACAACTGACCGAAACATCAGGCTAGCGAAAGACTGCATGACAAGATGACCAACTTCGTATCGAAGAACAAAGCCGCACAACTCCAACAGAGTGCAAGGTTGGTAGTAACAATATATGTTAT
Source organism: Ficus microcarpa (assembly GCA_025413485.1). Taxonomy (NCBI): domain Eukaryota; kingdom Viridiplantae; phylum Streptophyta; class Magnoliopsida; order Rosales; family Moraceae; genus Ficus; species Ficus microcarpa. Next base: position 12,364,538 of record CM046383.1, on the reverse strand, counting down.
GGCTAAATCCGACATAAAATGATTTCACTAGTACATCTATTAATGAGGTAATTAGATTTCTAGAATTTAATTTTGGAATACTAATTTTGTGCAGAGATGGTAACGAATTATCGACGCGGGACTTGCAAAAAATGGTTCAAGCTTTGCCACAATACACTGAACAAGTTGAAAAGATCTCTCTCCACGTAGAGGTATCTGTTTCTTTTTCTAACTCCTTGTAAAACTTAAGGCTATGTTTGGTTGGAAGAGAAGAGAGGAAGGATAGAGAGAGTAGGAAGGATGGGGAATGTGAAGGATGGAGAGGATTATAAGAATCCTTTATGTTGTTTGGTAGGAGGGAGGAGAGTTAAAAGGACGGATGATAGTTGTTTAATTACTATATAACCAATTGGTATAATTTTTAATAATTCTTTTTAAGGGTAAGACTTTTCATATAAAAAGTGGTAGATTTGTTTCCATTAGTGGAAGGATTCAAATTTGTGGGTTTGAAGGGATCCAAAAAAGGATGATGTCTCTCCCTCGACCCATCTTCCTCCTTCCATCTCTCCCTCCAACCAAACATACCCTAAAGCTGAATGGCAGGTAACGAGTTGCAACAGTAACAACCAGTCCCGCATATCCTCGTGTTCATTCAGATAGCTGGAAAAATTAACAAAATTATTCGAGAAACGGAGCTTCGAGAACTTGGACAACTGGAACAGGATCTTGTTTTTGGAGACGCTGGAGCCAAGGATGTCATCAATTTTCTGAGGACAAAGCAGGTGACACATTTAAAGAATGTGTGGCTCACACTTTACTATACTTGGTAACAACTATTTTCCAAACTACTAAAAAGCATCTTCTTTTCCCTTTTTCCAAGCAGAACACGTCCCCGGAAAATAAGTTACGGTTATTAATGATCTATGCGTCGGTGTACCCTGAGAAATTTGAAGGTGACAAAGCCACTATGCTAATGCAGGTAACTAACATCACGTCAAAATGAAATACTGATGCAGGTGAATGGTTTTTTTCTTTAATTTTAATTTGTTTCTTTAATTAATCAGTTAGCCAGATTATCACACGAGGACATGAAGGTTATAAGCAACATGCGATTGCTCGGCGGGTCATCCAAGAAGAAATCCTCTGGTGGCTTCTCCCTGAAATTCGACGCCCACAAGGTTAGAACATGTAATAATAGTTCTTATGGTTTAGAGAAGAAGGTGATCCCTAACGAGTTCCAGCTATGTATTTTTGTTTGTGAAATCAGAAAAATCCAGCGGCGAGGAAGGATCGTACTGGTGAGGAAGAGGCGTGGCAGCTATTTCGATTTTATCCCATGATAGAGGTATAATCTTACTAGTACAAATTGTACTATGTCAAGTGTTGTCTAATATATCTACCGCATTGATTTTTTTTTTTTTTTTTTTTTGGTTTAATATCTGCAGGAGCTGATTGAGAATCTTTGCAAAGGAGAGTTGCCAAACAATGACTATTCATGTATGAATGAACCTAGCACGACTGTCAGAAGGGAAAGCAGCAAGAGAAGCACGGCCCAGAGTTCACCAGCACAGACGAGCCAACCGGCTGCTGGTCCTCATTCAATGAGGTCGAGGAGGACCGCCAATTGGGCAAAGCCACGTCTCCCTGAGGATGGAAATTCAAGGTAATCTCGCACAATTTGGTAGCAAGAAATTCAGGATTCAAATATGAAATTCTGAACATGAAATTTAAGGTAATCTAGCCAAAGTAGTTGAAAGAAAGAAAAAGTTTGGTAGAAAAAAATGTGTCGATAAGACTTGGAGTATTGAGAATTTTAGAAAAGAAACTTGAATGCATTAAGATTCAATGGTACATAAGAATTGCTTTGTAGATATTACTAGGCCTCGTATGAAAGTTACACCTACGGCCCCTTACTTGTTCACAAGAAATCAAGTCTTCTATCTCTTGTCTCCGTTCATGTTTAACCAATGTATTCATGCTGCAACATTTTTTAACTTTTTGGATGAGGTGACAAAAATATATTAGTTGGATACGAATTAAGACATAAAAAATTAGACAGGATTTGAATTCTCACAATCCCATGTACCATGCAATATCTACATAAAAAGCTATAGACCTGTAATAATATTTGGTTTCTAGATCATACGGTTACCTTACTAGGAAACTTCTTGTGTTTTGCAGTGAATCAATTTTGAAGAGTAATTCTACTGATTTCAAGAAGTTGGGACAACGTGTTTTCATATTCATCGTTGGAGGGGCAACTCGATCTGAGGTAGAATTATTGATTTTCTCTGCTTGGTTTCTGGTTATTTGCAGATTTTCACTTATGGTTTTGTGTGGACGATTTTATCAGCTACGAGTTTGTCACAAGCTCACAACAAAATTGAGGAGGGAAGTAATACTTGGTTCTTCAAGTATTGATGACCCGCCCCAGTATCTCACGGTAAGAATAGTTTGATGTTTTTTTCTTTTTTTTTTTTTTTTTTTTTTTTTTTTTTTTGGTATCACTTTCCTAGAAGAATATAACATCCCAAGAAAAGAGTTTGTTAAAGTGCTTATATAGCTGCTCATTACTCTTCTGTGTGTTTCAGAAACTGAAGCTGCTTTCAGAAACGAACGTATCGCTCAATGGCCTCAGAATTTAAAACTCTCCGATGCCATAAAGACCAAGAAATGCACTTTGCAATGCATAAGCTTCTCAGCAAGATCCTCTTGATAGTGTCTATTTACGTTAGAAAGGCATGATGGATTCCCAACTTTTTTAGGGAGTACAAAATTATGATGTCAGACAAAATTTTGAATGAGTCCATTGTGTTCTTGTATGTAACTGATTAAAGTATCAAGTTTCAGAGATCAGAGCTTGGTGTGGATATAATATAATTATATATAGATTTATATATATGTATAAGTTTGTGTGTATGAATATTATATACATATTTTATTTGTTGAAAAGGTCGTAATCTTGATGACTAAAGATGACACTACATGTTACCTATGCTCTTCTATGAATTCTCTCTCAACTTTGACTAACCTAATTTGATTTATAAAAGATACAGTCCTAAATTGCGAAATACGGGTTAGGATCCTAAATTGCTTGTTAAATCAAAAGTATGTCTTTCAAATATCCCATCCTTAAGTTCGAAAAAGAAAGGAAAAAAAAAGTACTAAATGCAATAATTTTTTTACCACGAAACACAAAGTTTAGATAAAGAAACATTACAAAGTTTACAAAAACCAAGTACTAACCAATAGTTATGGATCTTACAAACGAAGTTCACATTAAAGAGACACTGAAAACTGTCAGAAAGTTAGATAGGTTCAGTTAGGATCTAGTTTGTGTGTCAAGATTCTGTTCATTTGCATTTTAAGTTTTAAAGTTAAAGATACTAAGTTAGGTTAGGTCCTAAACTTTAGGAAGTCAAGTAGATATTCAGTATCTTATGTACTCCTATATACTTTTTAATCTATGATTTCATTAAAGAAGAAGAAATTGTGTTTTTCTTCCACAAAATTACATGGTATCAGAGCCAGCGGGGAGAAACTAAACCCTAATGGCAAAGACGACTAGTTTGAGGACAATGATGCCGGACGTTGGTGACTCTTCTTCCTTCTCAGATATTGTTTTTGGTTATACCGCGACTGTCCCTACTTCAACTGTAGCTACAGGCAATGGCAGTGTTGATCTTTCCTCTAGATATTCCTTTTAAATTACTATTCACAAATTGAATGGTAAAAACTATTTGGAGTAGTCTCAATTGGTCAAACTAGCCATTGATGGTCGGAGAAAATTGGGCTACCTAACTGGTGATGTCAAGAAGCCTATAGCCAATGATCTGACCTTTCCAACATGGCAGTCCGAGAATTCTTTAGTCACAGCTTAGCTCTCAACCCTATGGAGGCGACGATTGCGAAACCAAATATGTTCTTACCGATGGCAAAGGATGTCTAGGATTTTATTCGCAAAACCTATTTAGATTTGGAGAATTCTTCTCAAATCTTTGAATTAAAATCTAAGCTCTGGCAATTCAAGCAAGGTGATTGGGAGGTTACTGTCTATTATAATGAGATGGTAACCTTGTGGCAGGAATTCGATTAGTGCTAAAGGATGTGTGGGAAAATTTAAATAATTGTGCACAATTCATGAAGCGGGGGGGAATGATCGTGTTTAAATGTTTCTTGTCAGGGTCAATTGTAGATATATGAGATTTGGATAATATGAAAGGAAAGGATCAACTTAAAAGTCGTGAATACTTGGTATTTTTTGGAAACTGACCGTCGTAACAATAACACAGGTCAAGACGTCGTAGTACCCCACTTACCACGACGGTCAAACCGCGTTACCTGAGATACCACGACGGCTTGACCCGTCGTGTACCCATTACCACGACGGGATTTACCAAATAAAGTTCTGTTCGTTAAAATGACCCAAATAAAGTTCACAAACACAACAACAATACAACGTCTTGAAATAAAGTTACTATGTCTTAGCTAACTTCTATCAACCGTTTCATGAAATAGCCAACATAAACTTACTCGTTTAGTGTGCCAAAAATATGGGTAAATTGGCGCCGGCGAGCAAGGCTGGGGGTCGGCCTTGGCGATGGCGTGGGCTTCGCGACGGCGTTGGCGTGAGCGTGGAGGACGGCGAAACACAACAAAATTCGGAGAAAATAGAGTGATAGAAGCAAGGAGAGAAAATGGAGGATGGACGACAATGAGATATAATGGAGGATTCAAGACAAGCAAAGAAAGATAATGGAGGATGCAAGGCAAAAAGTTAGAGAGAAATACGAAAACTTGTTGGAGGGAGATGTCAAAAATCTGAGAGAGAAAGTGGAGTGAATGATGATTTCGTTTTGTTCTTATGCATAAAAGATGCTAAGTGTTTCGGCCACTTGCACAAAGGCACGCTTCCCGGATATTTTTTTAAATTTCACGACACGGATACCACGACGGTCATTGACAGTCGTGGTACCCGAAAGGTACCACGACAGTCAAAGACCGTCGTGATATCCCCTTTTCGGGGACCTACCACGACGGTCTTTTGACCTCGTTAGGTCCCGAAATGTCACTAACGACGGTTATGGAGTCGGATAGGCCCGAAAGGTACCTACACGACGGCAAGACCGTCGTGGTAGTTACCACGACGTGCAAGACGCGGGTAGGTCGGGGACTACACGAAGGTCTTGCCCGTCGTGGTAGGTCCCGACAGGACCTACCACGACGGTCTTTGTGCCCGTCGTGGTAGCTCCGAGCTACCACAACGGTCTTTGTTGACCGTCGTGGAAGTTCAAGCTTCCACGACGGTTTTCGTGTGCTTTTCGGTTCCATGTTTTTTCTGAAATTACGACGACGATTTTTTTAAAAACGGTCGTCGAATATCAGTCGTGGTATCCACATTTTCTAATAGTGTGAGGTTTTCTCCAAAGTCAAACAAGAAGAATGTAGGAAGAGAATTATGTTGAGCAAGTCGATCTCCAACAACCATTCAAAGACCAAGAGCTCCACCCTTGTTTCTCGTGGTTCTAACAATGAAGGTGACAAGAAGAAAAGGCTGTGGTGCAATCATTGCAAAAAACCATGGCACACGAGGGAAACTTGCTGGAAAATTCATGAAGAACCAAGCATCGAGGTTGAAATTATAGTAAACACAGAAGAATCTGGAGAAAACTGGAGAACGCCCATTATGGCTTACCTGAAGGAAGGGTTACTACCTGAAGACAAACAGGAGGCACGAAGGATTAGAACAAAGGCTACATGATTTTCATTGATCAACGACGTCCTATATCGTTGATTGTTTAACAGTCCCTACACTCGTTGTCTGGACAAGAAAGAAGCTGAATATGTTTTAAAGGAAATCCATGAAGGCGAACATGGGAATAATTCTGGGGGAAGGTCTTTGTGCAATAAAACCAAACGACAGGGCTATAACTAGCCCACAATGTTACACGACAATGGGTATGTCGTTAAGTGTGACAAATGCCAGAAACATTCCCCAGTATTCCATCAATCTGCAGAACGACTATCAGCATTAGATCTCTTTATCCCTTCATGAAGTACTCGATGGACATAGTAGGACCGTTACCCAAGGCAAACAGTCAACGCAAGTACCTATTAATACTCACTGATTACTTCACAAATTGGGTTGAAGCAGAGGCTTACGCAGACATAAAGGATTCAGACGTCGAAGGCTTCATATGGAAGAACATTATTTGTAAATTTGGCGTGCACCAAAAAATAGTCACAGACAATGGATCCCAATTTATTTCGGGAAACTTTAAAAAATTCTGTCAAGGTTGGAAGATCAAGCTTAGCTTCTCTACTCCGAGGTACCTCCAAGGGAACGGACAGGCTGAAGCAACCAACAAGACTATAGTCCAGAATTTGAAGAAAAACTCGAAGCTCAAAAGGGACGATGGGTAGATGAACTCCATGGCGTTCTTTGGGCATACATGACAACCCCAAGAAGATCGAATGGCAAATCTCCATTCTCATTGACTTTTGGTGCAGAAGCGCTTATTCCGGCAGAGATTGGCATTCCCACACTCGAAGTAGATCGTATACATGCAAATCCACCCCTCTGACACGGTGTCTGCTCGCTCGTATGAAAGGGGAGGCGAAGTTGAACTTCGTTCGGAAATCCATATCAACCCCTGATATCCAATAAGTCTTCATCCATTAATACGGAACGAGGATTCGACGTCCATAGAAAAGATTCGACAGTTAAACGACAAGGAGGTTTAGTCAATCGAGCAATCGAAGGGATCAATAAAATCTCGGCTCCTAACACCAATGCTAGTTGATTCCTCTCTGATGCTTCGTTGGTCGACTCGGCTCCCTTCCGTTTATGAAACAACTCATACTCTTCTTTTGATCGACGGATGGTTGACACCCATTTTTCATCACAGAGCTACTATCGTCAGAATCAGTGCTCATCCATTCCATATCCAAATCCTTGATGGGTTGTTTCCCTCTATCCATGTGTTTATAAACACAAGTTTGGACAAACGATGAAGGAATTTTGGATCTAAAGCCTCTATTTCATCGAAACCCTAAGAAGTTAGGGATGAACACGAAGAACAGCAAATCGAAAACTCAAAGAAAAAAAAAACCCAGAAAAAACTCGCCAAATCCCCTCAACCAAATCACTCACCTAAAAGAAATACAGAAATTTAACCAAAGAGTTTCGGAAACAAAACAAAAATCACTTTACCAAATCAAAATTACTCAAAGTAGAGAAGAAGAGAAGAAATCTTGCCTGAAATTCGAAGGTCTTGGAAAACTCTCGAGTTCTGATTTTTCAAATGCTCCAAGTATAAGAAATAAGAAAGAAGGGAGAAGGCGAAACGTTATACAGCTTCACAATACGTCCAATGGTCCTGATTTTTAGATGGCGCCTGATCAAATGGCGTAAACCATGAAACTTTTCGCATTCCCTCTCAGAGATATAATGTCACAACGGTTCGAATTTCAAAAAAGGAGAAGTCGTCGTTTCGAGACATCTAATCAATGCATGCCACATGTATTACATGATTTCTTTCTCTGAGCTCGAGATTTTTGAATAAGTAATGTCAACTTTATCAGATTTCCATAATCTTATGTATCAGAGGTTGACACTATATTTTCATCAATAATCAAACACTCTATCAATGATCCATCGCTTGATAGAGTAAGGGGCTATCTGTTGGGGTTAAACTTCGTTTCCTATTACACCGTTAGTCTTCAACTGTTTAAGCAAACGAACGACAAATTTCGGATTCAAATATACTTAATATTTTCATATACATTGGCCGGACCCATTTTACGATCTCAACTCGTTTTATCACGAACGATGATTGTTCGCACCCAAACTTCAAACCAATCATTTCAAATGAGAATCGAACGTACATTAAATCTAATACAAGTCATGAACAGCACGTTCGCAAGAACTAGGCTTGTTACCTAATCAACGTCCGTTGTTCGTGCTTGACAAAAATTACAAGGGATGCTCCCCATAACCGTCAAACTCACGATCGATAATGACATGTCAGACCATTGTAAGATAACTGACAAGCCCATGATTGGCAATAACGTCACAACTTACAAAACTGCTAAGCCCATGATCTATGATCATATTCACCCCAATAATGCCAAGACCATATCACAACACGTGTCCCATAGACAAAGAGTGAGAACCGCTCACCATGAATAATGGGTTCAGACCCACTATTCTCTCTATAAATAGAAGAAGACCCTCCTTCAGACAAGGGACTTCTTTTTCTAATTCGGACTGACTATTACGTTGTCAAAATTCACTCAGAAATTGTAACCCATTGTATTCAAGAACAATCATATACAGTAAAGAAACTATACTCACAGAGGACGTAACACACATTTGGTGAACCTTTCTAAATTTTGGTGTTGATAATTCTCTTTTCGTTTCTCTTACTTAATTATTTTGCAATTATAATATTTTATGAATTTCATAAATGATTTTCAAGGGCCCAATCAATTATTTATTTCATTTCTTTTTACTAACTTTTGTTAAATTTTGACGTAAATTCCCAGCATCTACAGTTACATAGACAAAAACCTAAAAACGTCGTGAATAAAAAAAAATCAAATAACTTTGGTCGTCATTTCATCTTCGTTTTTCACCAACCAGCACAATAACCTCGTCCCACCGGCCATCTCTTAACTCGTGCCATCACTGGCAACTTCTATCCTTGAACTTCGAAATCAAGCAAATTCTACTCCGAATCTCCACACAAATCCCCACATCAAAATCGCAATCACACCTGGACATAACCAATGTGCTAGAGTAGTAGCCTTTGTCACCGTCGTTGGCACAATTGCCGCATCTACTAAGCTTGGTAGAAGACGTCATCGACAGAGATGACGACGAGCTCAAGAATGGGTAAGGGCTTGGGTGTTCCAACATTGGTCGCGATCTAGGCAAATGATGGAGACCATTAACAATGGAGGTTGCAAGGTTACGCTTATGACTCGGAAGCCATGATTGGGACACCATCGGCGACCAAGGTTGTGAGGTCGAGACCCAAGAGGGAGTGGATTGCGATGCTGCCACAATTTGGTTGCGATGAGGCGGCCTCCATGGCCTTGCCCTTAAGGCTACAATAACCTCCAGCCCCTTCTACTATTCATTGGCATCTTTTTTCTTATTTCTTCTTTTGATTTGTTTGTTACAAAAAAATGAGTGAGTGGTTGTATTCGGTAGCGTGCACTTGAGTTTTTTGCAACTCAAGCTTTCTGGTCATGAGATTTGATCGTAATGGCACTCATTTAGTAATTATCGATATTTACTCTCAATGGGTATGTACCATATACTCTTCCATTATTAATTTATTTATATAAAAAAAATAAAAAAAAAAAAGGGAAAGACTACGATACAATCCATTTTATATATCCTACCGGTAAAGCTCCATTTAATGTCATTCAAATTTAATCAAATGGACAAGAAATTGAAAGTGTATAATAACTAAAATAAACTCTCATATATAGGATTGCACGAAAAGGGGGAAAAAATTTTTAAAGTCGCTATTCTTTGTTGATCACTGAACGTGCTGCGAGAGAGAGGGGTAGGGGGACTCGTTGTCTTCAAACGTCAGGGAGTGGATTTGGCAGTTGGGGTTGGTTGGGTGGGGTGAGGAGGGGGAGATGGCACAGGCGGGAGGGGCTGAATCTAGTAGGGTCCATCATTTTGTTTAGGGGGGGGGGGGCAGATTTAGAGCCTAGGTCATGTGGGGAACACGTCATCCTAGGAAAGGAGGCCTAGGTTGCCGGCGGGAGGGGCACCTGGCTTGTGGATGGGGGTGCGTCACCAAGGGGCTTGTTGTCCAGCAGGGGGGGACACCTACATAGTCGGGGGGGCTTTGTCAGCAAAAAGGCCTAGGTCAAGCGGGGGGCCTTGTCAGAAGAAAAAGAACAGTAAGGTGTTTTTTTATTGTTTCTTTCAATTTTTTTCTTTTAATTTTTAGTATACAATACTATAAGGTAAGATGTATTATAAATTTTATACATAAGTAAAATTTTAACCGTTAAAATTATCAAATAGTTTATAAAATGAGTTCTACTAATAGAGTAGACTGTCCCCAAATTTAAAAAATAATAATAATAATAAATCTTTTGATTTATTTTTTTTTTTTTTTTTAACAGAACTGCCTGGGGTCAACACGACTCACTTCCCAAGTTCCAATCCAGTTCAACCAACATAGCACTTCCCAGTTCTCACGTGTAACATTTCGCTTTCCCCAAATCCTCCCTTCACCGACACCGCGTCGCCGCCGCAGCCGCCGTCGTCACCGTGATCAGTTTCCTTCATCCGCTGTGCTCCGCCGATCCCCTTCTCAGCTCCTCTCTGGCCTCCAATGGATCCAGCCATTGCAATCGCCGCTGTCTCTGTCCTCCTCGGCGCTTTCCTCGCCTTCGCGTTCTTCGGAAGCTACTTTCGCAAGCGAAGATCCGATGTCCGATCAATTTCCAAGCCGGAGCTCCAATCCGATCCCAAAACCCGATCCTCCAAGCCTTCTCAGCCGATCACCAAGAAGCACCACTCCAAACCTCACTCTCACGCTTTCGATAAGGTACCCCTCTCTTATCCTTCTGTTTGGTTTCCGGTAAAACGTGGGAAAGTAGTGTAGGAAAGGAAAGTTTCGCTGTAAAAAAGTAATCTTTTCGTTCAATCGGTATGTAATTGGTCTTCATTTCTGTCAAATTCGCTTTTTTCCTGACTATATCAAGGAATCAAGATTGCTTCGCTTTAGCTTCAGAGAGCTATATATATATGTCATATATGTGTTTGTGTATATATATAGCTTTTTACTGTTTGTATGTGCAATGTAGGATCAAAACAAACGGCATCATCCGTTGGATGTGAATACTTTGAAAGGCCATGGAGATGCTGTGACAGGTTTATGCTTCTCTTCCGATGGAAGAAGTCTCGCAACCGGTAATGGCGAATTGTTAATCAGTTTTTTTGTTTTAATTTAAGGTTGCTTATGGGTTATTTATGTTTTAATTATTTGCGTACAGCTTGTGCGGATGGGGTGATCAGAGTATTTAAGTTGGATGATGCTTCAAGCAAAAGTTTCAAGTATGAATTTTGATAAGTAATCTTGGAATGCAACAATTTTTCATGGTTTTTCTTGCTTTTGGGTTCTCAAAGTTTTTGTAATTCCTCTGCAGATTTTTGAGAATTAATTTGCCTGCTGGAGGTAATCCAGTGGGGGTTGCATTCTCTGATGATGCATCATCTGTAGTCGTGGCTTCACAAACTGTGGCTGGCGGTTGTTCCCTATACATGTATGGGGAAGAGAAGCCCAAAGCGTCGAGGAAAATAAGCAGCAAAGCAAGCTTCCTCTTCCAGAAATCAAGTGGGAACGTCACAAGGTCCATGACAAAAGAAGTATCCTCACTTTGTTTGGAACTGCTGCGACTTATGGCAGTGCTGATGGTAGTACCATTATTGCTTCTTGTTCAGAAGGTATCTTCCGATCTCTTAGATCATCTCCAATGTATATGTCAATGCTGATACTACATTCGTTACAACCAAGTGTTAATATAGCAAATTAATAATGTTATTTCTAATGCTATAGCTACCTTTTGTTGTTGTGATTAAGTTTCAAAATTTGTAAAATTTTGTATTAAATAATTTAGAACGACAAAATTTTTAATGATAAATGAAAATGTTAAAGCACTAAGCAATAGCAATCGAATGCTAAATTAGCATTTGCTATACTTTTGCCACCAAGTTTAACATTTGCCATCAAAGATAGCATTCCATTGGAGAGCAATTTTACTGCCAAAATTTGACATTGGCACCTTTGTTTGGTACTCCATTGGAGATGCTATTAACCTGCATTGTAAATTGTACTCATTTGTTTCATTTTTCATGTCTTTGATACAATTGGGATTCTGTTAAATGTAAGAATTTTTTCAGTCTAGATCTCTTGATGTGTTTGGATACAAATTGATGTTTTGGTTGCTTAACTACATTCCTGTTTAATTAATTAGCATCTCTATGACAATAATGTAAAGGCACAAAGAGATGTCACCAATGTAACAATTGGAACAAAACATGGGTTATAATAGGCCGCAGAGAATATTTATTCACACATGGGAGTAACAATAGGAACACCAAAAATTGCATGTAGGCAAAACTACCAATCGTTTAGTACCACTTACTCTAATAGGTTTCCTGTCCTGTTTGACTCTTATTCCCTCATTACCTTCATAGTTTCTTGTCTACCCAATGTGCTAATCACCGTAGTCTGTGTCTCTGTACTGATCTGAGTTAAGAAATGGTGATGGGCATCCAAACTTGACTCTTGATTCATAGGCTAGTGAAGATTATCAATCTATTAAGCCCACTTATCATGTAAATTTTTGTTTTTCTTGTCTTTGTGCCTTTGATATGGTGTTAATTTTTTTCATTTAATTATTTATTTGTTTTATGTACTTCTGATTTTTTTGCTGCCTCCAGGTACTGATATTGTACTTTGGCATGGTAAAACTGGTAAGGAAGTTGGGCATGTCGACACAAACCAATTGAAAAACAACATGGCTGCTATATCACCAGATGGGCGGTTTATTGCTGCAGCCGCTTTTACTGCTGATGTGAAGGTAAAAATCTCTACCACTTCCGTAATTACTTGTAAAAAGTAATAATATTACTCCTCTTGGTTGGCGCCAACTTTTATGCTAATGGCACTTCCTGCTGACACCATATTCAAAAGATGCTTATTTGGCCTTTAGGAGTAGAAGAAGACAAACAATTTCTTTTTTCAAAAAAAAAAAAAAAAAAAAAAAAAACTTATTTTTGTTTTTCTTTTGTTGATCTGGTCTTGCAGGTTTGGGAGATTGTATACTCAAAGGATGGTTCAGTCAAGGAGGTTTCAAAAGTTATGCAGCTTAAAGGGCACAAGGTATGCTTTTCAATTACATAACTTTATCCAGTCCTTTCCCTAACGCAGCCTCTTTAATAGATTCTAGATATTTTAACTTTTGTTTTTGTTATGTAGTTCTGCCTAGGCCTGTTGATTGACATGTGTTTGCTAAACCATGTTTTGCCCTGTTGTTGTTTAGAGTGCAGTGACATGGTTATGCTTTTCACCAAACTCGGAGCAAATCATCACAGCATCCAAGGATGGCTCAATAAGAATTTGGAATATAAATGGTTTGTTTAATCTTCTAAGTTACACCTTATTCTACATTTTACGAAAGTTGTTTTCTCTTTCCTTCTCCAAAGGATATTGGTCTCCCCTTCCCTCAATATATATATATATATATATCAAAAAAGGACACAGACACGCCAAACAGACACAGAAGTAACACAAACAGAAATGTAAGAGTGATAGAATTTTTCTTTTTTACCTTGAGTATTAGAAACGTAGTTTCTAGTCACAGAAGTAATTCACCTTAATGCTAATGGGATTTATTTAAATGTGGTCTTGATTTTGACTTTGTTCCTTCATCCTTGTCACTTTTTCTTATCTGTTCTGAAAAGTTCGGTATCAGCTGGATGAGGATCCGAAAACGCTGAAGGTGTTTCCGATTCCACTTCATGATTCAAAGGGGGCTACTTTGCACTATGATCGTCTTAGCATATCTCCTGATGGAAGGATATTGGCCGCAACCCATGGTTCAAAACTGCAATGGTTATGTGTTGAAACTGGGAAAGTTTTAGACATGGCTGAGAAGGCCCATACGGTATACATGCTTCTTAATTCAAAAACCAGTTTAAAATATAATTCAGGCACTTGTGGTCGTTGTTCTGAACCTTTTCTGCCCTCATGCAGGCGACATCACTTGCATTTCATGGGCACCTAAGGACGTCCCAACTGGTAATCACTATAAACACCATATTTTGTTCAATGATCTTCTCACAATGTGATTTAGAGAGGGGGAGTTGAGCAAGGGGCAAAAATTCGAACTCAAACCTAGACTACCTCTTGAGATTTATTTTTTCACTCCATTATGTTTGGTATCTTTTGTCTAGGCCTTTAGCTAAATTCATGATAAGATTCAAATGTAGAAAAACAACCATGGCTGACCCAAAACCCCTACCTGCTGCAAATGCACGAGTAATTGGACTAGAGAAGCATGTGTCCATTTTATTCTGTTTTTAGTGGAATTAGGAGACAACAAATATTATCAACAAACTTGCCATGGGAATTAACCTCTGTAATGCATGCAATTCAATTTGGATGGTTCAGGCAGGCTTGTACTTACAATGTATGATCTTTAGAACGTTAAGAGTACCATGGCAAGATTTGGTATTGAAGTTCCCATGGTTTGGGAACTTGAACCTATTTAGAGGTGACCAAGATTATATCTTTTGTTCGTGTGTAATATGTATAGTTATACATCTTTATCATTTTTCCCTATAGGGGATAGGCAAGTTCTACTTTTAGCCACGGCAAGCTTTGACAAGAAGGTAAAGCTGTGGGCAGCTCCGTCACTGCCTTCATCATAAAGCAATTTATTAGTCCGTGCAGACAGAAGCTTTTACTTGAAAGAGCTTGAGAACGGTGCTATTAATTAATGTTGAAGATGCTACAATGCGGGTTCTCGCCATCAGAGGTAGAAACTTGAAACACATTACACTCGGTTCAATTGAGAAAACTGACTCCCTTTGTTTTGCTTGGGTAGCCCAATTTTTCTGGGATTTTGGTGACCAAACATCTTGTACTAAATCAGAGAGGTTGGTTTCTGTTCAGAGGAAATAGTTAGACGTCAGTTTGTGCGAGTGCACTAGGTTACCATACTGCTAGTACTAAATGTGTATTTATTCACTTTTAGAGAGTGATACTATTGCTGCTTGAAATATATCCCATATGAAAACAAAACCCCAAAGCATGGAAATGAATTATACGGATATTAAAGGGGGTAATTTGTGGCAGAAGCCGAAATATGTGTTTGCAAATTTTTTTTTTTTTTTTTTTTTTTTGGTCAGTTGTAGACAGGTGGCTTAGACGTAAAAATATTATTTTGGTACTCACACGACAAGAACACACAATGTCTCTTGAGGCAAAACCAACCACAAGTGCCTTTGAGATAAGGAATTCAGTGGATTTTATTAAGTTACAATTTCCAGTCAATACTACAAGTGCCTTTGATATAAGGAATTTACTATATCTCATTAAGTTACAATTTTCAGTCAATTATTGATTGGAAGAGAATTTGTGACACTTATAATCTATTAAAGTCCTAATTCTCTGCCAATATGGGACTCGTCATAGCGCTACCAAATTTTTTGGTATTCACACAAGAGCACACATATATCTTACAAAATAGATCCATCACAAGGATCTTTAGAAAAAAGAGTTTAGTGAATCCATAACTAGTTCTCACAATAACTGTTAGGCAATTGCTTAAACATAAAAGATGGTGACTGAAAAATGTTACCCCGCATTAGTATTGATAAATAAAAGATGGTGAAGAATCTGGTATGACTCCCATGAATGTTTAATGGTCCGTTTGGATCAACATCTTCAGTAGTCATTATTTAGTTCCAATATATCGTGTGTTTAGTTTGTATTGAAATATTCAAGTGCATTTAAATGATTTTATTATTTTATAACAATTCAACTCACATCTAAATCAACATTCAAATTTTCATTTTTTTGAAATACTCTTTTTATCTTTATATTATTCAAATGTTATTTTTAACAAAATCTATCCGATCAAGCTTTTAATCTGAATACAGATTTGGTGTTTATTTATTTTACAAATTAGAACATTAATTTAGACTTTTATAAGAGAAAATACCATGGAAAAAAAAAAGAAAAAGTTTGAATTGTGTGTTGAAAACGAAGCATCGGAAGATGGGTGCCAAGCCCAGAACAGAGGAGATGAGGCCAGGGCAATCAGGTATGGGATCTTCGTTTCGAGGTTGAACAACTAATTTGTCTTTCCGTTTTCTTTCAACTTGTTTGTCGTCTTGTCTTTTATCTGCCAAAATCCAAAAGTAATAGATAAATATATATATATATATATCTGTGTGTGTGTATCAACTTTGAATCAAAAGCTTTGCAATATAAAACATTTAAGACTGATAGTACCTGTCTGAGGATTTGCTTTTTGTATCGATAGCCCTGAAAAACAAAACATTTACATATAAACTTGTCAAGTTCAAAACTTTATGAAGGGAAGAATGGAATAAGCTGAATTTGTGGAGATATATATATATATATATATATATATATATGTTTATTGCTAACCTTGTCAGTTCCGTAGATGTAATCACAATAGGTGAAGACCGAGGCAAAATTGCTTTGGCTTTTCCCCCCAACAAAATGATGGTAGTCGTGATACTCTGATCCTCCATAAAATGGAATGTATTTTGTGGGGCACCAAGGTATGTCATACCTATTTTATTATCATTGTTATACATAAACATTAATAATAATTTTCAAATACTTCTCTCAAAAAAGGATGGCAACGGGACAGATATGACGGATATACCTCCCTCATCCTAAATCCTATTTCTTTTTTGTCCTCCATACTCGTCTAACTTGAAAAAAAGACGATAATCGGAGTCGAATTAATGAACTATCCTTATACTCTACCCATTTATTCATTTATGAATTAAAAAAAATATAAATAAAAATAAACATGTTTTTTAAATGTTTTTTAAAATAAACATGTTTTTTAAGTCCGAACTCTAACAATAACAAACCAAAGTCTCAAAATTCAATCTCTAACAATACCAATTAAATTCCTAAAATGTAATATAACCGGAAAAAAAAAAAAAAAAAGCAGAGTCTTCAAAAGCAAAGGATTATACATTTTATATATAACTATATTTGTGCATTGGGGAATTTTAGCCCTTCATACCAATCTCTGACCCATATAATATCCACATATCCGTCTCATTAGGGGCAATAAAATCAATTAATGAGAAAGAGGTGAATTTGTAACCCCCTTTTTTTTTTTTTTTTTTTTTTTTTTTGGCTGCTAGTGAGAATAGTAGCAAAATTACCCGCTATGAGTTTCGATGGCTTCCATTTGCCGTAAAACGAACCACAGCCAATAGGTAACCATATGGCAAGGGACAATCAATGGGCCGATGAATGAGCCCAAGCCTAGGATTAAGACTTCGGCCCAATGGGCATATGGGGCCGACAGTCCAATAGGGGCTGTGAACTCATGGTGGACCCTGTGGATTTTGTTATAGGCCCATTTGCAGTGGAGCATTCTATGCAGCCAATAATGTGAGAAATCCTCTACCATGAAGTAAACCATTATTTGACAAAATATCTCGTACCCGGAGGGCAAGGGCAAAGTTGTCCTAATTTCTGGCCACTTCAGCTCCACCAAAACATATAGCCAAGTAAAAATGTCAATAACTGTTCTTATTTATCATAAAACGAAAGAAGAAAGAGTAATATGATTGTCAATAGCTGCCAAAAACAAGGGGAAGAGAGAGCAATCATATTTGCATCACTTTTAATCGAATTTTGTTCCATGGACATCGATAAAAATAAAAAATAAAAAATAAAAAAATTGAACGGTACAGAAAATATTAACGTAGTCTATGTGTAGACATGACATGCACAAATCAAAATTGATATGTTTTTCATTGAAGGATAAAAATGGGCCATTTTTTTGGGTACCCACTAGAGCTGTTTTGGTATTCTGGAGCCATTAAAAAAAATATCTCAAAATTTGACATTTTTCTGCAACGCTTACATGATAGGGTCGTTTGACAGAGCTTTTGCCTTTGTTTTAACTTTTAAACAGTGTAATAAGATAAACAAAAGTTATGGTTTTTTTGTTAAATGTTTAAGAATCACATTTTTAAAAGTGATTTTGAAGTCAGGATGAATTTTAAGTTTTCTAATAAATAATAAAAATCTTAAAATAAAGTTTATAATATTAACTTAAATTCCAGTACAGGTTTTTAAGTTTATTTAGAAGAACTTTTTCCGAAAGTCACCTTTTTTTTTTTTAAATTCTAACAAGAAACTCATTTAACAAATCAATCAAACACTTCGAAAAGCAGCTTTTGAACCTATACAGTCAACAGCAACTTCTAAAAACTTGTGCCAAAAAAGTCCATACCCCATAGACTCATAAAATTCCATTCTCCTTAGAAGCCAATAGTGTATGTGGGTAGAAGGGTTCGGATTCAAAAAGTTCTGATGTATTTTAATCTCATAAAAGTTCAAAACGGGGAAAAAAAAAATTAAAAAAAAAGAAGGAAAAAAAAAAAGCATACCTTGAGTGTGGGATAGGACAGCACTTGAAGGGGACCAACAGTGAGAACAAAGGTCAACATGACATCTTTATAGCATTTAAACATGTCCGAGAAGGACCTCTTGATATTAGGTTGAATCTTATACTTTCGAATGTAGTTGGACAAACACAGCTCGATGAAAACGTATGGCAAAGGAAGTATGGAGTAAAACAAGAAGAGGAAGATGGTGTTGTGGCAGTGCAGGATATAATCTGGTTTTTGAGCTGTGTATTTTAGCCACATTTTCTCAGCAAGAGTTAAGCCTCTGCCGAGAGCTTCTTCTGCTTCTTCGAGGGTGTGATAAGGCAACATTTTGTATATGTTTGTGTGCGTTTTTGGAAGAAGATCAATGGAAGGAGATTTATACAAATTAAAGTGACGAAATGAAGGGTGGCTGTTTACTTTTCTGAATAATTGAGCCAGGACAATCATGTGCTACTAAATTAATGGGCCATGTGGGGAGATATTTGAAAACATAATTCGAGTTGCGTCGAGTTAAATTCTGAAAATGTAAAATGTGCGTTTGATTTATAAATTTAAAAAAATTTTGTCCGCAATGAAAAAGATATCAACATGAATCTTGTTTCGTTTCTCTTGTAATTATGAACTCTTAAAGATTGAAGACTCATTTGGGGAGCATTTAAAATTGTATTTCCAAAAACAATTTTGGATTTTTCTTCGACGCAAATCTACATTTGATTATTCACATCTTTGAATCTCTACGGTAAACTAAAACTTTAAAAATTTATAATTTTGTTCTTTCAAGTTGAAATGAGATGATTTTTTTTAATCGTATAGAATTTCGATATGAATAAAATAATATCCAAATTGATTTTTTTTTTCAGAATACATTTTAAAATCTTACAAACTTTTTCATTTCATTTGTTTTTTTTTTTAACCAAATACATATTTTCAAAAACTCAATTAATCTTCAATAAAAAAAAAATATCTTTAAAACTATGTCTCTAAATGTCTCACAACCTTCTGAATTATTGTAGACATCTGTAAAAGTGGAAAAAATCAAAAACTCAACTTTTCATTTGGAAAAATATCAAAAACTCAACTTTTTATTATTTTTAGGTATGCAAAATATTCTTATCAATATCGGTTTGTACAAATAGATCTTTTATTAGTTTGTGAGAAACGTACATTTTTTCTTCTCAATTTCATATAATTTTATTATAATCTAACGACTGTAATTTACAAAATCATAGCGTTGCTACAAAGTTCACAAAAATGGGACGTCATCCGAGTCCCACTTGTTGTGTGAATAAAAATCCATTATAACGAAGATAATGTGAAAAGTTGTGTTTTTAGACCGTCAGGTTTCCAAATGAATGTTTAGGGGAGTTTTCATGACTATTACTATTAATAGTGGAATAAAGTTGAAAATTTGTGTTGTGGTTATCAGAAGGCTAATATTAATATTGGTTGGTTTATTTAATTTGGAAGATTTATCCTTGTTCAAACCAATTTCCGCAAAGATGATAAGGACTACCGGAAACATTGGTCAATTTGAAGAAGTATTATGCGTTTTTTGTTGGAAGTTTTTCACATCTTGATTACGCCCAAATGTGTACAAAAATAAGCGATCAATTGTAATACAGATCGGGCAGTCGTATCTACGAGAAGGTAATAAAAACAAACAATAAAAGATTAGTGAAACAAAAGCGTTAGAGGAATAAGTAATCAAAGAGAAAAGAAGAGGAAATATTTTTGGAATTTTTAAAACAAATTTATGACAACGTGATTTAAAATGGAGAAAAATTCAATAATAAAAAGTGGTGAGGCATCGAGAATCCCCTATATGTTTCGTTTACCTATTTAGATTTTGATTCATAAAATAACTCAACTGACTATTTCACATCCCAAACAATCAATCGGAAAATAAAGATTTGAAAAACTTGTGAATTAGAATTTATTTGAGTAAATAAAATTCTTACGTAAAGAACTAGCAAAAATTATCTTATAAGAAATCCAAAAGCGACAATATACTACGAGCAATATTTCAGTAAAAGACTACTTATAAAATAATATTATCGATATAACCTATCATTCAACAATTACATAAAAAGAGCTTGACTAGATTTATATAAAAGTTGACAATAAAATATATAAATATGATAAAGAAATAAAATGAGAGAAAATTTATTTACTCAAATATATGAACCTTACAAACCATTGGAGAATCAAAACCCAAATAAATTCACTACACATATAGGATCATCTCTAGCCTCACCAAAGAAATTAGCCTAACATGCTCACAAAAATCCTCAAGAAAATAAGAGAAGTTGGCTCTCAACTCAACCAAAAATTCATGGAAAAAAAAAACGTTAATGCTTGCTACACAATCTCCTTTTTATAGGCCTCAATGTTCAGCACCCAAAGAGAGATTTTCGGCCCAAAATTAGTGCTATCAAGTTGGTAATCCGAGTGGAGGCTCGCGGTCAACTGGCTGGAGGGAGTGGATTGCATGGCTGGACCGAGCGGGCTTAAATGGAAATTCAGCCCGAGATTGGCGCGGGCTTGACTAGGAGACAAGGCCCGAGATTCGCACTGAGGAGGAGCTGGGTTGGTCTGGCAGCTGGGCTGGAGTTTCGGCCCGAGATTGGCGCGGGCCTGGCTGGGAAACGCGAGCTTGGAGCTGGAGTTGCAGCTGGAGCCGAAATTAATGGCTGGATTCGCGGGCTGGATCCACGGGCTGGCAACTGCTGGAGTTTAGGCCCAAAACTCGCGCTGGGCCTACTGGAGAAGGAGTTGACTTCGGCTGGACTGCGGTAGAAAGGAGAAACAAAAGGAAAGAAAGGAAAAAGAAGAGAAGAGAGGAAACTGAATAAATAAATAAATAAATAAATACAATAAAATTATAAATATTTACAAAGTAAAATATTATGAATTAATATTATAAAAATACTTATTTAAATTGTAAATTATCTAATAAATTAAATGAACAAAAGTGTGTTTTTGTGCATTTATCACAACCCCCTATCAACTTATTGCTAGTCTCTAGCAATTCAAGCGCAAGAAAAATCAAGTCAAGCTGAAATTTTAAATTGAAACCTGCAAAAATCATTCAAGTACTCAAACAAAACATCAGTAAGAAATCAGAAAATGTTATCAAAACTACTTCAGTCACTATTCCAGAGTTGTGTGTGTGTGCATTAAATCATATCCTTCTTACCACAGTCCGTAACACAAATAGTATTGAAAAGTTCACCAAGAAAAAGTCTCAACTCCATTACCTCACGGGTGTTGAACATATTTTAGTGTATGGGTTTTCACTCATGGAGTTGGAAGGGAATCAGTCAACGCTCGCATGGGAGAAGGCAATTTAAGGACAAGCTAATAAACAACCATTGATCAAATGATAGGCGAATCAAATATTTGGAACATTACACCATTTTCACCATAAACAAGCTTTCGGGGTTTCATTCGGATCAAATAGAAAGTTACATAAATAAAGAGCCGTGAAATACAAACAAACAAATATACAACACTTTTTTTTTTAATATAACAAGAGACATCATGCTTGATAGAACAAATGTAGTAAGGGATTCTTTTGACTGCTATGCAGCCCCAGATGAGATTTTAACCGAACTACATTAATACTGATGTTGAAATGACTGCTCTTGCTCTCTTTTTTTTTTTTTTTTTTTTTGTTTTGTTTTGTTTTTGTTTTGTTTTGTGTTTTTTTTTTTTTTTTTTTTTGACAATACAATAACGAATCTTACAGAACAGGACTCTATTACAAAAGATCAATTCTATCTATCCAAAAATCATCCCTCAAGCAAAAGTACAAGTTAAATAGTGGTGTTCCAAATTCACTTATACCAACTCGCAAGATCAATAAAAGTTCAAAAAACTGTTTTCTCAACTCTCACAACTCACCAAAATTGAAACACTTAAACTCGGAAATTTTTCTCAACTAAGTGTGTTAACAACCATCTTACCACAAGGTTTAGCATGTGCACAAAAAGAACTCTGAAAATTATTTCTTAATAGTCAAGATAACAAAAACTGACTCAAACCGAAAATTTTGAAATTACACTTAGATAACTTTGCAAAAATTTTGATCCAGATTCCAAAATGACAAGAATTAAATTCACGCATGAATATGCTCACCACCCTCAACCAAAAATCAGACAATGTCATCAATGTCTAAAAATATGTATAAATGTGGAGAATAAGGAAAGAGAATACCTGGGTGATGCCGGTGGGAACGTAGATAAGCTACCTGATCTGATGCTCCAAAACAAACAAACAAATATAAAAGCAAACAAAGCAAACCAAAAATAAAGCACACAAAACACACAAAAATAAAAGAAATAAAAATATAATACAAAAAGGGTTGGAAGCAAACTACTCATAAACCGGGGCCTCAAGAATGATTTCTTCAACCTGGCTCACTCGTTAAATGTAATGCTTCAGTCTCTGACCATTGACTCTGAAAATTCTCCCATCACTTAGGTCCTCGATCTCGACGGCACCGTTGGGAAAGACTTGTTTCACCACAAATGGACCAGTCCACCGCGATCTTAACTTACCTGGGCGGAGATGCAAACGGGAGTCATAAAGATGCACCCTCTGATTTGGCTCGAAGTTCTTCCTCAAAATCTGCTTGTCGTGAGCCACTTTCATTCTAGCCTTGTAAATCTTGGAGTTATTTGCGTCATTTCTCAACTCCTCAATTTCCGACAGCTGAAGCTTGCGATGTATACCTGCAGCACTGAGATCAAAGTTAAGGGCTTTGATAGCCCAATAAGCTTTATGTTCAAGCTCTACAGGTAAATGACAGGCCTTTCCAAAGACAAGCCTGTAAGGAGACATTCCAAGAGTGGACTTGTATGCAGTACGGTATGCCCAAAGTGCATCGGAAAGGCGCAAAGACCAATCTTTGCGGTCGGGGTTTACCGTCTTCTCCAAGATTTGCTTGATCTCTCGGTTTGCTAACTCAGCTTGGCCGTTCGTTTGTGGGTGATAAGCGGTTGAAATTTTGTGGATCACACCGTATTTGCGCATAAGAGCCTCAAAAGAACGGTTGCAGAAATGAGTTCCTTGATCGCTGATGATGGCACGCGGAGTACCAAACCTAGATAACACATTTTCTTTCAAGAACTTCACAACTGTTGTATTATCATTAGTTCGACACGGCACGGCTACTACCCATTTAGAAACGTAGTCCACAGCAAAGAGAATGTAAAGATAACCAAAAGAAGGTGGAAATGGTCCCATAAAATCTATGCCCCAACAATCGAATATCTCTATCACAATAATTGGGTTCAAGGGCATCATATGGCGGTGGGACAAAG
This sequence comes from Ficus microcarpa, assembly GCA_025413485.1. Classification (NCBI taxonomy): domain Eukaryota; kingdom Viridiplantae; phylum Streptophyta; class Magnoliopsida; order Rosales; family Moraceae; genus Ficus; species Ficus microcarpa. Next base: position 12,341,012 of record CM046383.1, on the reverse strand, counting down.
CACCTAACTTTTGGCACCTCAGACAAGAACGACAAAATTTATTAGTGTCCTTAAACAAAGTGGGCCAATAAAGACCACACTGCAAGATTTTTGAGGTAGTCTTCTTCACGGAGAAATGACCACCACATGCATCGTTATGACAAAAGTTTAGAACACTATGAATTTCATCGTCAGGAATGCATCGCCTCATGATCTGGTCGGGGCAGTATTTGTAAAGGTACGGGTCATCCCAGTAGAAATTACGCACCTCGACCAAAAATTTGTGCTTATCTTGAGCACTCCAATCAGCAGGAAGGTCGCCGGTCACCAAGTAGTTGATGATGTGAGCGTACCAAGGCAACTTAGTGACAACGAACAGATGTTCATCGGGGAAATCATCTCGAATGGCTGGACCGTCGGCGGGGTCACTAAATTCGAGTCGAGAGAGGTGGTCTGCAACAACGTTTTCGACTCCTTTCTTGTCCTTGATCGTGATGTCAAATTCCTGCAACAAGAGGATCCACCTAATCAATCGCACCTTGGCATCCTTTTTGGAAAGGAGATACTTAAGGGCTGCATGATCTGTGAAGATGGTGATGGGTGAACCAATCAGATATGCACGGAACTTGTCAAGAGTGAACACTACAACAAGCAACTCTTTTTCAGTAGTTGAGTAGTTCATTTGAGCACTATTTAGCGTTCGACTTGCGTAGTATACAACAAAAGATTTCCCCTCTCTTCTTTGACCAAGGACCGCCCCAACAGCATGATTACTTACGTCACACATGATCTCGAATGGCAAGCTCCAATCCGGTGACTGAATGATGGGCTCAGAAGTCAACCTCACCACAAGCGTTCGGAAGGCATCCTCATACTCTTGCGTCCACTCAAAAACGACATCTTTGGCTAGGAGATTATATAACGGACGAGAAATCGCGGAAAAATTCTGTATGAACCTCCTATAGAAACCAGCATGCCCGAGAAATGACCGAACTTCTTTCACTGACTTGGGGGTGGGCAATTTAGAGATAAGTTCAATCTTAGATTGATCGACCTCAATCCCTTTCTCAGAAACAACATGCCCCAAGACTATGTCAGATGGTACCATGAAATGGCACTTCTCCCAATTGAGTACGAGACCTTTCTGTTCACATCTTGTCAAAACAGCTTCCAAGTTGAGAAGGCACGAGTCAAAAGAATCGCCGAAGACGGTCAAGTCATCCATGAACACTTCCATATATTTCTCGACCATATCGCTGAAAATGCTCATCATGCACCTTTGAAAAGTGGCCGGCGCATTACACAGTCCAAATGGCATGCGCCGGAAGGCATAAGTACCAAAAGGACAGCTAAATGTAGTCTTCTCTTGATCCTCCAATGCAATCTCGATTTGATAATAGCCTGAGTAACCATCAAGAAAGCAGTAGAAAGGATGACCAGCCACGCGCTCTAGGATTTGGTCGATGAACGAAAGCGGAAAGTGATCCTTACGAGTGGCGGCGTTCAGCTTTCGGTAGTCGATACACATGCGCCAACCCGTAACAGTCCTTGTGGGTACAAGAGCCCCTTTCTCGTTCTCCACCACTGTCACCCCCAATTTTTTGGGAACTACCTGAGTTGGACTGACCCACTTACTATCAGCGATCGGATAGATAATACATGCATCCAAAAGCTCCAAGACCTCATTCTTCACAACTTCTTTCATCGTTGGGTTCAGTCTCCTTTGGGGATCCCTTCGTGGAATAGCCCCGTCTTCCAACTTGATGTGATGGGAGCAAATTAAGGGGCTAATACCCTTAATGTCAGCAATCGTCCAACCTAACGCAGCTTTGTGCTCTCGCAGCATGTCGACTAACCGCTGCTATTGTGATGCGTCAAGTTTAGATAAAATGATAACAGGAAAGGTATCACCAGCTTCCAGGAAGACATGTTTCAGACCCTCAGGCAGTTGCACTAGCTTAAGTGTTGGGATCTCTTCAGTGGATGGTTTTGGCTTTTCTTTCTCTCGTGGGAGCTCTTCAAAATGTGGTTGCCAGAACTTGGTTCCTCTGCCTTGTGAGTCTTTATAGATGGTAGTGATGTTGGCCAACTCACAAGGACCGGAACTCTCAGAATCAGAATTTTGGAGGAGATCATCAAGATTATCGGAATCGCTCTGCAGTTGAACCTCCTCCGAGACGAGTGTGTCGATCAGGAATGTTTGGTGACACTCATCATCATCGTGTGGCTGCTTCGCAATGTGGAAAACATTTACCTCCAAGGTCATGTTCCCAAACGATATCTTCATGAGACCATTCCTACAGTTGATCAAAGCATTGGCTGTAGCAAGGAAAGGTCTACCGAGGATGATGGGAATCTTGGATTCCATGCTCTCCACAGATTGGGTATCTAGGACAAGAAAATCAACGGGGTAATAAAACTTCTCAACTTGAATCAGAACATCCTCAACTATACCCCGAGGCTTCTTGATCGAATGATCGGCCAATTGCAAAACCACAGATGTGGGCTTAATCTCTCCTAGACCAAGTTGCGAGTATATAGAGTAAGGCATGAGATTAACACTCGCTCCAAGGTCGAGCAAAGCTTGGCCGAATTCTTGAGTCCCAATTTGGCACGAGATGGTGGGACAACCAGGGTCTTTGTACTTCGGCGGTGCCTTTTGCTCGATCACTGCACTCACTTGTTCCGTTAAGAAGGCGGTCTTCTTAACGTGGTGCTTCCTTTTGACGGTGCACAGATCCTTGATGACTTTGGCATAAGCCGGCACTTGTTTAATCACATGAAGCTTCACTTGAGTCAAATGCTGGAGGATCTCACCTTGACTATCCAGCACTTTCCCAGTAGATCGCAGAGCTTGGGGGAAAGGCACCTTTATTGGAAGTTCAGTTTGCTCATCTTCTTTGGGGGCGACTTCTCGACTACTTGAAGTGACAGTAGTTCTTGATGGTTCATCCAAAATCTTGCCACTACGAGTGGTGATGGCGTTAACCTCCTTAATGTTTCGCCCGTCAGAGTTGGAGGTTTGTGCCATGTGTTGCCCCGTGGGGTTGGATTGAGCTTGGGAAGGAAATTTGCCTTTTTCTTGAACAACCAAGGCACTAGTCAGCTTTGTGATCTGACTCTTCATCTCTTTACTTTCTTCCACCAATTGCGTGAAAAGTGATTCAAACTTTTGGTTCATCCTCGCTTGCACCTCCATAAATGATTGCAAGGTATTCTCGAGAGAACTCCTCGGTGGTTGTGCATGATATTGAGGTGCAGAATTCGCCTTCGGTGGTTGTGGCTGTTGCTCCATTCTCCATTGTCCATCTGATGGTTGTATTTGATTGGAATCTCTCCAACTGAAGTTTGGATGGTTCCTCCAGCCAGGATTGTATGTGTTAGAGAAAGGCTTGTTGTATGCCACTAAGGCATTACATTGTTCCTCGTAACCCCCTCTCATTTCATTATAAGCAGGGCAATCTTTAGCCAAATGTTCCATCCCTCCACAAACAAAGCATGGCTCTTGTGATTCTGCCCTTGCGACCATATGGATTCCTTTACTTTCCTTGGTTTTGAGGGCCTCAATTTGTCGTGTCAAAGACTCGATTTAGGCCTTGAGGTTGTCCTCTTCCCTTAGTTGGTAGACTCCAGCGGGTCGGGATCGACTAGTGTTATCAGTAGCACTTGGTCCAGTCCATGTGTGGGCTTTCTCGGCTAGCTCGTTGAGATACTCGAAAGCTTCTTCGGGGTCCTTTTGGAGAAACTTACCATTGCACATCATCTCCACAAAATTGACGCTCTCGAATTGTGAGTCCTTCGTAGAAATAACTGACGAGGCGCCAACTCTCATAACCATGGTGGGGACATTGATTCAACAAATCTTTAAACCGCTCCCAGACTTGATATAGAGTTTCATTGTCCTTCTGAGTAAAGGTCAAGATCTGTCGTTTAAGACCATTGGTCTTATGGTGTGGGAAATACTTGTTGAAGAATGCAGTTGTCATCTCCTCCCATATTCCAATAGACCTAGGTCGCAAAGAATACAACCAGCTTTTGGTTTTGTCCTTCAGAGAAAAAGGGAAAAACTTCAATCACGCAGAATCTGTAACGTCAGCTCGGTTGTGGAAAGTGGCCACCACCTCTTCAAACTCCCGAATATGCACGTATGGATTTTCGCTTTCTAACCCATGAAAGGTCAGCAAAAGTTGAATCATACCCGGCTTGAAATCCAAATTCGGCAGATTAGGTGGAAACATTATGCATGATGGTGTGGCCGTACGCGTAGGGTGAAGGTAGTCGTTCAACGTCTTGTGCTGAACCTCCTCAATTTGAGCCATCGCAAAAGGATTTGGAATTGCTAAAGCGTTTGGAGATGGAGGAAGGCTAGACGTAGAAGAGGAAACTTCACTAGGGTTTTCAGGTCTTCGTGCAAATCTCCCTAGTTCATTTCTATAAAGATTCATTCACCTCGAGCGATACCCCTTTTTTTTTTTTTTTGAAAAAAATTTTTTTTTGAAAGAGAATTATTTTACAAAAAGAACAATTATGTAGATCCGCGAATCGCAACCCCTAAGAGTGCTCCCAGGAAAGGTTGGTGGGGCGAGGCCTCCTTAAAAATCAACCTCCTAGACAGAACTCCCTTAGTTTGTACTATTCAACGTTTCCACACAATTGCTTGCAAAAATATATATATATATATAAACAAATAAAATAAAACAAAATAAAAAAGGCGTGTTATATGAAATGTTAGATGTTAGCACAATTAGTATCCTAAGTTAATGTTACACTAAAACCTAACGTTACACAAATTATGAGTCCGAATTTATTAACACTAAATTGAACCTAAAAAGTTAAAACCTAAATATAATACAAGGAATTAAAACAAGCTATAAAATGGAAATTAAATGAAAATTAACAAAAACAAAAACAAACAAAATATATATAATGTACAGTAAATTTTTTTTGTTTTTGTTTTATAATGTGAACAAAAACATCAAAAACAAGGAACAGTAAAAAAAAAAAAAGAGAAAAAGAAAAAAAAATTTTTTTACTTAACCGGAAAAAAGAGAAAAAATATATATATATATGTATATATAAACGTATTATGAACAGTAACTATAACAACGGGAACAGTGGCAAAATAATATGAACAATATATATGAACAGTAATTTTTTTTTTAAATCCGGAAAAGAAAAGAAGAAAGAAAGAAGGAAAGAAAAAGAAAAATAAATAAATAAATAAATAAACAATTAAAATAAATAATAATAAAATAAATAATAGTAATAAAATAAATAGGAAAAAGAAAAAAAAAAAACAAAAATAATATATATATATATATATATATAACTTACAGTTAATAATATATATGAATACTAGATAAAGAAAACAAAAGGCAAATTAAGTAAAAGAAAAGCTAAAAATAACAGAAACTGACCACTCAAAGACAAAACCCAAAGAAAACAAAGACACAGTATGCAAGTTACAACTTGACTAATCAATCTATAAACGAAAACAAATGACTAAAACTACCGAAAAAGAAAAAAAAATAAATAAAAATAAAAATAAAAATGTACTTACCTCTTTGGCTTAATATCCACTGATCAATCTTGCTTCTTTGCACCTCCCCGACAACAGCGCCAAAATTTGATTACGCCCAAATGTGTACAAAAACAAGCGATCGATTGTAGTACAGATCGGACGGTCGTATCCACGAGAAGGTAATAAAAACAAACAATAAAAGATTAGTGGAACAAAAGCGTTAGAGGAATAAGTAATCAAAGAGAGAAGAAGAGGAAATATTTTTGGAATTTTTAAAACAAATTTATGACAATGTGATTTAAAATGGAGAAAAATGCAATAATAAAAAGTGGTAAGGCATCGAGAATCCCCTATATGTTTCGTTTACCTATTTAGATTTTGATTCATAAAATAACTCAACTGACTATTTCACATCCCAAACAATCAATCGGAAAATAAAGATTTGAAAAACTTGTGAATTAGAATTTATTTGAGTAATAAAACTCTTACGTAAAGAACTAGCAAAAATTATCTTATAAGAAATCCAAAAGCGACAATATACTACGAGCAATATTGCAGTAAAAGACTACTTATAAAATAATATTATCGATATATCCTATCATTCAACAATTACATAAAAAGAACTTGACTAGATTTATATAAAAGTTGACAATAAAATATATAGATATGATAAAGAAATAAAATGAGAGAAAATTTATTTACTCAAATATATGAACCTTACAAACCATTGGAGAATCAAAACCCAAATAAATTCACTACACATATAGGATCATCTCTAGCCTCACCAAAGAAATTAGCCTAACATGCTCACAAAAATTCTCAAGAAAATAAGAGAAGTGGCTCTCAACTCAACCAAAAATTCATGGAAAAAAAAACGTTAATGCTTGCTACACAATCTCCTTTTTATAGGCCTCAATGTTCAGCACCTAAAAGAGATTTTCGGCCCAAAATTAAAGCTATCAAGCTGGTAATCCGAGTGGAGGCTCGCGGTCAACTGGCTGGAGGGAGTGGATTGCCTGGCTGGATCGAGCGGGCTTAAATGGAAATTCAGCCTGAGATTGGCGCGGGCTTGACTGGGAGACAAGGCCCGAGATTCGCACTGAGGAGGAGCTGGGTTGGTCTGGCAGCTGGGCTGGAGTTTCGGCCCGAGATTGGTGCGGGCCTGGCTGGGAAACACGGGCTTGTAGCTGGAGTTGCAGCTGGAGCCGAAATTAATGGCTGGATTCGCGGGCTGGATCCACGGGCTGGCAACTGCTAGAGTTTAGGCCCGAAACTCGCGCTGGGCCTGCTAGAGAAGGAGTTGACTTCGGCTGGACTGCGGCAGAAAGGAGAAAGAAAAGGAAAGAAAGGAAAAAGAAGAGAAGAAAGGAAACTGAATAAATAAATAAATAAATAAATACAATAAAATTATAAATATTTACAAAGTAAAATATTATGAATTAATATTATAAAAATACTTATTTAAATTGTAAATTATCTAATAAATTAAATGAACAAAAGTGTGTTTTTGTGCATTTATCACATCTTCCTAAAAATCAAAAACTCCCCTAAACATTCATTTGGAAACCTGACGGTCTAAAAACGCAACTTTTCACATTATCTTCGTTATAATGGATTTTTATTCCCACATCAAGTGGGACTCGGATGACGCCCCATTTTTGTGAACTTTGTAGCAACGTTATGATTTTGTAAATTACAGTCGTTAGATTATAATAAAATTATATGAAATTGAGAAGTAAAAACGTACGTTTCTCATAAACTAATGAAAGATCTATTTGTACAAACCGATATTGATAAGAATATTTTGCATACCTCGTTAAAGAAATTCTCACCAAAAAAAAAAAAATCTTAGCAATAACGGATTTTTTCTTTCTTTTTTTCTTGTAAACTGAATAATGGAATTTTTTTTTTCTTTGTAAACTAACTTATAAATGTTTCTCGCCCAAAAATCTACTTAAAATATGATATAATGTATTTTGCATACTAAATGAAGAGTTTATTCCCAAATTGTGACCATCTATTCGAACTATTTCCGTAAAGGGAAATTGCAAATTATAAGTTAGTTAATTGTTCAATTAAGGCCAAATTTTATTTTATTTTTTTCTCCCGAACTTTGAACAGTGTAAAAAATGCTCACTAAACTTCAAGTTGTAAATTCTTTTCCCCAAAACGTTTTAGAATTTTTCCCCTCAATTAAGTTTTTGACGACATTGTACACATGACTAGCGATTTTGAGGGCATTTTAGTAAAAACATCCAATTCCTGTCTAGAAAACTAATTAACAATCAAGGTTCCATTTGTTTCGTTGGTTCATTTCAAACTTTTCATATTAGTTTTTGTCTTTTTCTGAAAAAGTTTTTTGTCTTTTCTGAAAAAGTTTTTTTGTCTTTTCTGAAAAGTCAACAAAAATTACTATTTAAACTTAAAATTTCAATTCAAACTGATGAACCAAACGGACTCCAAATTTATGGATATACAATCTTATTTCAATCAAAATAAATCTTTTAAATATGAAAATAAATTTCAATAATAACAAAGCTGTGCCAACACTATAAATTGAAAAAACATTGAATTGAAACAGCACGAGTGTACAGTGATTTATTGTACATGTACTTTCTCTACAATTAAAAATAACGTGACATCCTATCAACCAAGGTGAACATATTAGAGCAGACAGAGACAGAAACCAGTGAGTTTTATCTCTTCTCAATTACATGACAAAGGGGAGTAAGAAAGACATGTGAAGATGATATTTTGAAAATTAGGCTGAAAATATATATTTAGAAAAAAAACTTATGGCAAAATTCTGTGATCTAGAAGATGGTGCAAAATTTGAGATGTGCTCAAAAAATTTATACAAAGTAGATATTGTCTTGTTCATCTCGTCATTAAGAAGATTATGACATAAAAATTATCTTATTTCGATTTGAAATGAAAAAGTTATAAATTTTTAAAGTTTGAGTTTTTTGAAAATTGAAAAAAGAGAAAATTTGATATAAAGTTATGATTTTGAATTTAGATAGTGTTTTACTGTCCGAAGAGAGAGAAAATTTAGATGATTTTGAGTTTTTTGAAAATTGAAAAAAAAGAAAATTTGATATAAGGTTATGATTTTGAATTTAGATTGTGTTTTACCATCCGAAGAGAGAGAAAATATAGATGATTTTGAATAAATTACAACTGCTCTTGCCTTCAAACTGTCAATATTGATTAACGGGGAAAAAATATTTAGCATTCACAAAATCCCCAGCCAAAGATTGAAATAAAAATAAAATAACCCCCACATTAGGGGTGGCAATACGGGTCGCGACACGACAATACAAATCGAAAACGACACGAATAGTTGACGGGTCAAATTCGGATCACTCGAAATTGACACGGAAAAGAACGGGTCGTGTTTGAATTGGACCCGTGTGACTCGAACACGACACGAATTGCCACCCCTGTTGGTAATACGGGTCGCGACACGACGACACGAATCGAAAACAACACGAATTTTGTGAATCGAAAACAACACGAATAGTGGACGGGTCAAATTCGGGTCACCCGAAATTGACACGGAAAAGAACGGGTCGTATTCGGGTTGGACCTGTGTACTCGAATACGACACGAATTGCCACCCCTACCCCATACAGCCCAATTTTGTCTTCTTTGTCCTAGGGTTCTAACGATATAGGGGTAAAAACTCCTTTTCATGGTTCTATAGATTTCAGCCGACAAAAAAAAGAAGGATTTTATCGATCACAGTGAGAGGCAATTACTCTTCCTTTAATAAATCAACTACCTCTCACCCGTGATTCCATCCAATTTTTTAGGGAAAAGAGACAAACGGACTTTTTTTAAACGTGAGAATAATTTAAGACAGAGTTATGTTCAAAATCAAAAAGTCATGGTTAACTTAAGAAAAAGTGTACAATTTGAGGACTTCTAGTAAAAATAACCCTTGAAAATTAAACAATAGAAAAGTAACCTACGAGGCAAGAAAAAACCACCTGGTCCATGTTTGAATAGGATTATTAGGTTGAGATTAGACTAGATGAGATTACGGTGAATCCTATTTTGTGTTTGGTAAACTGTCGTGTTAATTATCTGGAAAAACAATAGAACGTTTGATGCATTATTTAATTGGCCAAAATTTTATGTAATATAAATTTAATAACAAAACTAACATTATATGACAGATAATTTGGCTTAGTTACTTTTCAAATCTCTCTTCCGTTTTTTTTTTTTTTTTTTGTCTCTCTCTTTTTTTTGTTGGCTTTTTCTTTAAAATCTTGCATATATTTTTTTTAATTTGATTCTAATAAAAATATTGTTTCTCAAATTTGTTTTTTAATGTTTCATAGTTTCGACCAAAACAATGTTCGTTGTGACTGGACTATTTTTCTTTCTTTTTGTGCGTTTGTGTTTTCTCCAAATTGTTATATATATATATATATATTTCAACTACACCTTATTGAATTTTTTTCTTTCCTGATTCGTTAATTTTTTTGGTTTCTCTAATGTGTCCTTGAATATTCTTTCCTACAGTCCTTGAAAAATTATCATCTCAAAAGTAATTCTTATAATTTTTTTTTTCTTTTCAATCAAAATACATGTTTGTTTTGATCGGAACATGTAAATACTTAAATATTTTTCTTAAATGTGAGTATGTGACTAAAAAAAACATAAGCCCTTACCATTCTCTTCCTAAAATTACCAAGTTGAGTTTATTTTTTCTCAAATGTATCCTTATTTAAACTTTTTTTTTTTTTCGCAGCCCTCTTAAATACTCTTTTTCTCAAATGTACTCCTTAAATATTTTACTTTCTAATTTAACTTATTAAAAATTTTATTTCTTTTAAATGTGCTTTCACTAATGTAAATATTTTTCTTTTCAAGGAAACTAAACTCTTTAAGGAAATAATAAGTCAATTGAAGAAATTGAACTTTTAAAATATTTTAGATCCTTGTTAGGGTTGTTTATCGGATAGAATACGTCATGTTTAAATCAAATTATAGCCGGTCTGATTAAAAGCTGGTTTTTGAAAATCTCTTCCAATCTACTATGTTAGTAATATATCATCCAATCTTATCCAATTCATTTAAGATTGGTTTAGATTGGATTGCTTTGGATTGATGGGTTTAGGTTTGAACCTTTTTCTATTAGATTTTGAAATTTTTTTCTTCTTTTTTTTTTTTCGAGAAAATTAGGTGGATATTCATGTTTTAATTACCTCCTTACAATTTTACTCACTCTAATATTAAGGTTGATAATTTTAATATTATAAAATGTTAAACTTATCAACTTTAATGTTATAGTTGGTATAAATATAAAAGAATGTCAAATTTATGACATTCTTCCAAATAACCTTTTTTCTCCCCCCCCCCCCCCCTTTTTTTTCCTATTGAGCATATTTATGATAGCTAATCTATGGATCTTTTTTTACATAAAGCACATATCATTTGAGGATTAAATTTAGAATAATTAGTCAAAATAGTCCTCATACTCTTTATAAGGTGATGATTTGATCTTTTTTTTTTTTTTTAATTTTGACTGAGAATGCCCTAAATTATCAAAATATTGACAATCTTGATCGATTCTGTTAAAATCCGTTAAGTTTATCACAGAATCTTGCTCACATGATCTTTTTCTAATATAACTACCAAAACACCCTCCACAAAGAAAAGGAAATCCTCTTGGTCTGACTTCCTTTTGGCCCTGGTCAGTGGGTGCCATCAATTATTTTGTTGTATTCCTCCATGACAATAAGCAGCTTTCTGCTATCAAAAATAGTGCTGGGAATTTGGGTCGGGCCAAACAGGCCGGCCCGTGACCCGTAATTTAGGCCCGATCGATGGCCCGGCCCGACCCTCATTCTATGGGCCCAATAAAAGCCCGGCCCTATAGTAAGGGCCGGGTGGGCTCTCTTTTTAGGTCCGGCGGGCCGGGTCGGCCCGGCCCAAATATTTAAGCCCAATTAACTGGTCCGGCCCATCCGTTATTTAAAAAAATAAAAAAATAATTAAAAAATTATATAATTAAAATTAAAATTAAAATTAAAAAATAAAAGTTTAATTATAATCTTAAACAACTAAAATTAAAAGTTTAATTATAATATTAAGTTAATTAACTAACTAATATTATAATTATTAAATACTAACTAAGCAATTATAATATAAATATAAATATAAAAATTAATAGAAATAGTATAATAAAATTTTTTAACAAAGTATAAAATTTTTTATTTTTTACCTAAGATAAAATATTAAGATAAATTATTAAATTATCAAAAATATACAAATTTATTTAAAAATTACAAATAAAAAATAAAATTAAATAAAAATTTAAAAAATTGGACTCGGCCTAGCCCAGCCCGCTCTAGGCCCACGGGCCGGGCTAGGCTTATATTTCAAAAATTTGGGCCGGCCCGGTCCTTATTTTTAAATGGGCCGGGTCGGCCAGAATTTTTAAAATTGCCCATTGGGTCGGGCCAGACGGTCCGAATTCCGAGCACTAATCAAAAAACAATAAGCAACCTTCATTCTTAATTTAGGACTATTTTCTTCTTTTTTCTTCCTTTCTATTTTTTTTTTTTCGCTTGAAAAATTAAGCATTTTTCTTCCTTTCTATTTAAACACAATTTAAAAACCAATTCTTTTCCTTTGGTTTGTCTAAAAAAAAAAAAAAAAGAAAAAAAGAAGAAATGCTGGATTTTCGCCGATCTAGCTTCAAAGATAGTTCCATTCTAATTCTCTCCTGCCCGCTAAAAGTCTCTCTCTCTCTTTTTCTTTCTGTATTCTTTTCTTGTCTTGTTTTTTAAAAGAAAAAGAGTAGAAGATGGGTTTTAGTTTCGTTGGGTCAAAAACAAAAACAAGAAGAAGAAGATGGGTATTAATTATAACAATAATTGATATTGATGTGGGTGGAAATAAAGTCGGCAGTGGAAGGATTGGGAGTGAATTGGGGACGCAAGCGATGCACAAGCTTCGACCGAAGACGGTGGAAGAGATGTTGAAGGAGAACGACATTCTCAAGGTGAAGCTTTCGACACTACCCAGTACTCCACCATGACCGCCCTCGCCGGCTTTAGAATCGAAGTCATGGTCGCCATGGGATCAGATCCAAATCTAGGAAGCTTTTTGGGTGGAACAGATCCAAGTTTTTATTTTTTTTTTTTTTAATTTTAATTTTAAGATTAGCTCTTTTTTAAAAAAAGAATATGTTAAAAAAAATAAATTATATGATTTTACTAAAATGACCCTTTTTTTGTTTGGTCATGTGACTGATTCAGTTAAAAAATTAACAGATTTTGACAACAATGATCAAGATTATTAACGTTTTGAGAATTTAAGGTCATTTCGGTCAAAATTAAAAAAACAAGGATCAAATCATTATCTTATAAAAAGTTTGAGAATTGTTATAGCCAATTACTTTTAAATTTTAAAACAAAACAAGCTAGAATTTTGTTACGTGTTAATGTGTATCATAATATGTTAGGGAATAAGAAAATGAGAGAATATATTTTCTTTGTGTTAATGTCATAGATATGTGCTAGTGTCTTTCCTCAAGGATGTTCCTTCACGAAAGTAATTTTGAAGAAAAAGATATTGACATTCCGTGGTGATGTTAGATTAATTTACGTAAGCCGTACGTTTTGCTACTTGGTGGTGTGGTGTCCGTAAAAAATAGTGGTTCACCAGGTAATTCATTATCTTAATATATTAATTGGTATATTAATTGTTAAGTTCTATGACATTCAAATATTCCATTTTTTTTTTGAAATTATTTTATATAGATTTTATATTAATAGAAATTATTTCAGATTCGTAGTAATTGTGAAGAATTAAGAATGAATAGTTCATAGTTAAGATTTAATATTTCAATAATTTACTAAAATCATTTTTTTTTTGTCCAAGTTTCTTCTTCTTCTTCTTTTTTTTTTTTTTTTTTGTCTTCACGTTTCTTCTCTCTTTGTCTAACTCACTTCCTTTTTTCTTTGTGAGTTTTGGGAATATTCCTCATTCATGGGTTGAAGATCCACATTTATGAATTGAAAAGTCCAAACAATCAACTCTCCCGTAAATTGTTAGAATCAATAGGTCTACAAATTGTTCATTTAAAAAAATTGAAACCCTTCTTATTGAATGATCACAATACTTCTCAATAATCGAAATTCTTGGTCAATAGTGGAACAATATCACTGTTTTTGTTCAACAAGATTCCAAAGTGGATGATTGACTCATTTCATACTATAAATAAGTGCTTGAAATCTTTGTATGCCTCCATCACCTTTTGGGAGGCCTACGTCCCATATAACAGTCTACTTGAGACTATCCCTTGGCCTATAGGGCCTGCACAAGGTTATAATTTTAGCTCTTCTAGAGTGATATTTCATTGATGGCTTGCGCTCCCTCGAAAGGAGGTCTTCTTCGCCTTCCACCTAAGCTACACAATAAAAGCCCAAAGCTAATCTTACGGAACAGTGAAGCTTTATACGATCTTTTTGTCTAAGTACAGGTAGTCCGTATATTCATAGATATATCTATTTCATTGAGCCTCTCAAAACTATTGAAAGATGAAGTAGTAATTTCACAAGTATTTGACATTTATTTAATGAAGTAAATATCCGTATTCTTGTGTTTTCGAAGGATCATGTAACATAAATGTGTAAATATGGAATAACATTTAGGTACAAAAAATATTTTGTAGATGTATAATGATATAGTTATATATATACCAACTAATTTAAAGATTTGAAATGGTGAATAACTCTTCACTTTGTGTAATAAGATATAAAAGTCAAACTAATTTAAAGATAAATTACTAATTCCTTTCATTCCCCCGTGGGGAAATATATATATATATATTAATATCAAGAAATATGCGAGATTTATCTTAAGAAGATACAGAAGATTTGTAGTCATCTAATTAGTACATGCAACATTTTTAATAAGAAATGAGTCCACAATTAATAGTATAAATTAAATAGATTTTTTCCAATTAAGTCAAGAGTAAAGTTCAATCAAAAAGGATATTGGTAAAATTTAAAGAATGTGAATGTAAATTTTTCTCTTACAAATTATTCAAACGCTCCAAAAAATAACAAACACTCTAAAAAATAACAAGATATGATATGTCAAACATGAACTTATCTCTACTCATAAATGGCGTTAAAATCTTCCTCATGTGTTTATTTAGTTGAAATCTTCCTCTTGCATTGCAAATGAAGTATGTTTGTTTGTTTGTTTGTTTTTTTTTTTTTTTTGATAAATCATTGGAAATGAAGTTATGCACGAGTTGATTCATTATATAAGTACATAAAATTTTATTATGAAAAAAAAAAAATTGCCGAGCAATAGAAAGAGACACGCTAATTGGGCCTACTAATAGAGACGGTCCATGATTTACAAGTGTTTCCTCATATGACATGCTATTTAGTGCTTTCTGATACCTACTTGTTTGCTTATGTAACCAGTTCCTAGTTACCCAAGTTCCAATTATTTGACTATGCCCTTCAAGCAATCCTCACTATTTAAATTCAAAATGATATAGACTACCCAAATCAAAATTGAAGGATCGTCTTCCTCTTTTTTAATGAAGGACAATAAACGTACCAATATCATAGGCTTTGAAGTTTTTATTTGGAGGCGTGAAGGTATATTCAAAATGTAAATAAAGACTATTTTGGATCTATTATATAAAGCACAACGATTATTTATATCTTGAATTAAGTTTTTAACTAAATTTTGGATTGAATTCGATTATATTAGGTGTTTTGAAGGTTAAAAGGACATCCGGTTCAATTATTGTCAATTCAATAATTGACTTCTAATCCAATCAAATCTAATCGAGATCGGTTATCCATACTTAATTGGATTGTATTATATGAAGGGTAAATTGCTACATTGATCTTTGAATTTTTAATTTTGTGTAATTTTGGTCTTCGAACTTTTTTTTCATAGCTGAAATGCTCTAAACTATTAAAATGTTGTTACAATAATCTTTTACGTTAATTTTTCGATAGAATGTATTAATTAGTATCACATTTTTATCAAATTACCAACAGATTTCGTTTAAAAATTAGCAAAATTAATCATTATAGCAATATTTTACTGGTTTAGGTGTATTCACTATTCCTTTTGTTGTAGCTTGAATTATCATAAAACTATTAAAAAACGCTGTTATAATAATTATTTATGTTAATTTTTGTCGGAACCCATTGTTAGAACCACTTTTTAATAGTTATTAATAGATTCCGTCTAAAAATTGATAGAAATAACTACTGCAGTAATATTTTAAAAGTTTAGGGACATTTCAGTTACGAAAAGAATTTTAGAGACAAAAATTATATAAGATTAAAAATTTAGGAACTAAATAAATAACTTACCATTGTATTAAATTAATCAATTTCATCGATTGATTCTGAATACTTTCAATACTCGCATTAAAAAATTAAACAAATTGAATACGCAGTTAATGTGAAATGAAAGATTTGAAGAAACTTTGCTAGTTGGAGTTTTGGGCTTCCCGCGCTATCAGATGCTAAAATCACCAACTCTTTCTCTCACTACCCAATAAGAACGGGCCACATCATAGCCACTGGGTCCCACATGCAAAAATCACCACCGTTTTAAAGTCCTTCTCTTCCTTTTTCTTCTTCTTCAGGTTCTAGGGTTTGAAAGGCTGCTTCTCTGCGTTTCTGGTCTCCGAAATCTGTCTTTCTACGAAGGAAATGGCTTTCTGGGGTAAGATTCTACCATTTTCCATTTCATTTTCTCCAAAATTTTCCACCTTTTCGTTGCCGAGAATACGTGGGAAAAACCAGGAATAGAAAATTTCTGGTTTTTGTTTATTATTATTTAAATTTCTTACAGTTTTACCCTGTTGAGCTTATTTTTACCTTCTTTAATCTTTTCTCATCGTTCAATTTTCTCGGCAACCAAACAAAGTTTTGAGTGAACGCCAATCGCCAAGCACAGATTTTACTTCGAGTTTCTCAATCGTTTGCTTGCTTATTGTTTTCACCAGGAATTGAAGTAAAGCCCGGAAAACCTTTTTCTCACAAATTCGATGACTCGAAAGGTCGGCTTCATGTTTCTATGGTAACGTTCTTCACTACAAAGTCTTAAATTTTCTCAGAAGTAATAATTTTTCCTTCCAAGTTTTATATTTTGGGCATGTTTTTGGATAGTTCTTAAGCTGATGGATTTTGTATTTTAGTTGTGAGATTATAACATAATTTGAGGTTTTGGGTCTTGATTTACTTAGGCCTCATTGGGGTTGGGTAAGGCAACAACGAAGAGTGTACTTCAATGTAATGTCGGAAATAAAAGTCCTGTTTTCCTATGTTCTTTGTATCCCGAGAAGACCGAGTCTCTGCAACTTAATTTGGAATTTGAGGAGGTTGATGAAGTTATCTTCTCTGTTATCGGTCCTCAGAGCATTCACCTCTCTGGGTACTACCTTGGTGGTGGCAGTGGTCGGTATCGTGCTGTAATCGAAGAATCGTATCCTTTTTTTTTTTTGTTGGGATTGGCCATTTTCGTTTGTGGATTTCTTAGTATCTACGTATGTGTAATTGTTGCATGGAGAGTTAACGGGTAAAAATGATGATAAAGAAGAGAAAATATATGGGGACCCAAAAGACTGGAGATTTTATCATCTATTTCCTAGTAGTTTATTTGTGACTCTTATTAGGTGATTTTAAAATATAATAATAGTAATTTTCTCTTCTTGGGTTATTTGGGGATTTAAAGACAGGAGATATGGTAAAGAAAATCTTTTTCTCTTATCGGCCTTGCATGGTTGCGGTGGATGGAGTTTATACTTTATCTCATTGATTGATCATTTTGATATGCGGTTCTGTTTATATCCTTTACTTTGAGCGCAAGAGAATCATATGGCGAAGATATAGCTGACACAGATACCCAGAGATCAGATTGCAGTGATGAAGAGTACGAGGATAGTTTTATTGATGATGAAGAGCCAGAAGTGTTCCCACCTTCCCCTGCTACTAGTGATGGAGGTACAACTATTTAGAACTTGCATGGATTGTGGGTTTATCATTTTCCTTGAATTATCTTCCATAGTACGTACTTTGAAGATTCTGTGCGTTGGGATTTGCTTGCTAGATATTTATTGACATTGTTAGGGAAGATTTGGCATGCCTTTGTTTCTTGATTAAGTAAATGGCCATCCGTTTATCCTTTTTCTTCTTTTTGCGATGACATATTCTGAAGTTTTTCCTTTTGCCAATTTGGTGGTCCGAATTTTCTGAATATAGAGGAGTGTTTGGATAATAAGAAACCTAAGATTGGGAAGGGCAACCATAGAGTACGACTTAGAAAGAAGTACCAACTAAGTGATTCTGATGATGAGGGATGTTCCCGGAAAAAAAGTACTGCAACTGGTAGCTCTGCAATTCCAGGATTGGAAAGTGAAGATGAAGACAAGCTCCTGATTTCCTCTTGTTTGAAGGGTGGAGTCGTTGCAAATAAAGGTGTACAGGATGGAGAAGAAAATGCTGGCACGGGAATTGATGAAGGTGGTCTGCCTACGAGGTAAATGTCCTACTTATCAGATAATGCCGAAAGTTTAACCTAAGACAAGAGCTTGGTTTGTATTCCGAGCTACATTATTCTCATTGAGGATTGCAAAAACATTTGGAACCTTTGTTAACATAGTTCGAGGCGTCTGTTAGCCATTTCCATTATTGGATCTCTATTTGTTGCCTTATTGGTCGAAATATTTTAAAGCAGGAAGTCTGATCTACCTGTTGATAAGTTGCTACCTTCTGACCTGGGCCATAAAGGTGGTGGAACACCAAAGAAAAAGCGAAAAGAGCGATCAGCAGAGGGTAAATCTCATGAAAGCATAGAGATAAAGAAGACAAAACCAGGAAGGTGAAGCAAAAGCCGATGGTAATGGCCTCGAATTGGTGGCAGAAGATGGGGAAATGCCGAAGACGGTGAATGATAGGTGACTTTGGTATTTCATATGCTTTGGGGACACGGAGATTAATATTTGTTCTTGATTAGACATTTATGTATAGTCAGAGCTTCAGACAATTATGTTTTGTTGGCCTTTTTTCTTTTTTTTTCTTTTTAACTGCCTTCCAGTGATCTGCTGCATCAAACTGATGAAGAACCAAAGAAGAAAAAAAGGAAAAAGCTGAAGAATGAGAAGAAAAATTTTGATGTTGACAGTTCTCACCTAACAAATGCTGTCAAAGAGAATAAAGACCAGCAAGATGAGGCACAGGATGCCAACGTTATCCAAGATCCGTCAGTACGAAGTGAACAAAATCAGAAGTTAGCCAGTGAACAGTGAGTTTGTTCTTTTCAGTTGTAAAATGAAAGCCTACGTGTCTGTGAATGTATGTCTGTATTAAACTTTCAATCGGTCCACCAATACTGAATACACATTATTCCTCTTGATTGTCTGACAGAAACCATTCTGAAGAAAAGAAAGTTAAGAAAAAGAAGAAAAAGAGCAAAGCACAAGAGAATGGGGAGGCTGGCAACATGGACACACCTCCATTACCAATTGAAGAGAGGAACGCTTCTTCCATGAATATTGAGTCCAAAAAGCCTGATGCCAAGGCATCTCATGTTTGGACCTTGCAGAGTGGTTTAGTCATTGAAGAGGTAGAATCGGGTAAACCCAATGGCAAGGTTGCTTCTTCAGGGAAAAAGGTAAGGTCATTTGTCTCCATAGGTTATAGATTTCTTAACGATCCCCATGTCAGGATACGTTTTCTCAATCCAAGGAAAATTTTTCACTCTAGTCCATTAATCAACAACTTCGATTTGATTCCAGATAAGTGTCCATTATGTTGGTAAGCTGAAGAAGAACGGAGAAATAGTTGATTCAAATCTTGATGGTGCTTCCTACAAGTTTCGCCTAGGTATCGTGAATATCAGAAACACCCAGTACTCCTAAATCTCCTATGATAATTATTTTTCTTTTATTATCATTGTTATCATTATTTTTTCTGAAACGTACTGTTGCTTCCTACAGGTGCAGGAGTAGTTTTAGAGGGTTGGGATGTCGGTCTTGAAGGTATTTGTTGCAAGACTTTGCATATATTTTGCAATTGTACTTATGTTATTATTTGTAATTCCTTTTTAACATCACAAAGCATTTCCAGGTATGCGAGTCGGTGAAAAACGAAGACTCATTGTCCCACCATCAATGGCGTATGTCTCACTTCTTTTGTTGGCATTTCTTTTCTTTTTCATTTTCCTCTTTGAGAATTGAGAACCAACTCCATCTTAATGTGTGTGTCTGCAGTTATGGGAGCGAAGGAGATGGTAAAAAAATACCACCAAACTCGTGGCTGGTTTACGAAGTTGAACTGGTCAAGGTCCGTTGACAGACTTCTGATTTTTGTATTTTCTCAAAAAGTAGAGGTGCAAAAGATGCAGTTCTTGGCTTGGATATGTAGTCGTCGGATGTTGAGGGAGCAACATCAAATTTTGGTGTGGTGAGATGGATCCTTTTTTTTTTTTTTTTTGGGAAGTTTTGTTTATGTTTTAGTTGAGATTATTTTACTTTGGTGAAAAAATTGCTCGTTAAGAAGTCTTGGGGTGGAAAAAAGTGTATAGCCAGAGTGTTATATGGAGTGCAAAAGCCAGTTATTTTTACTATACGGTACGAAGTACATATATAGAATGCATAAATTAAAGTAACAAGAAACCTTGGCCTCCAGGCAGTACTGCCAGGTCGTTCAACTTAAGGGTTCGACACGAAACGAAACATCTATAATTAGTTGTTAAAAAGGAAGACGACAACGACAGAAACAGTTAAACGACAATAAATTGTAGACGACAAAATAAGAAGAGCAAGATAAAAGGTGAAAGATAATTAAAAAAAAAAAAAAAAAGAAAAGAAGAAGAGAGCTACAGAAAACGGGAAAAACACATGAACTACCTTTTCTTTATCTTTTTCTCGCTGGAAACAGTACATGAATTCGACAGAGGAAAAAAATAAAATAAAACATGAAGATGGGCAACGAGATAAGGAGAAAAGGGGGGAGAGCTAAAAAACGACTATATAAAGGCAAGTGGCAATAAAAATTGAAAACGCCAATATACCTTCAAGCAAGAATTCGACCTAAATATGAAGCCAAACGAGAACAAAAATATCATGATGAAAATTTGGAAAAAAAAAAAAAAAAAAAAAAAAAGGAATGGGATTCTTTTCATAAATGCCCTATGAATTTTACATTGAATTTATGTTGGTAGTTAACTTTTAATTTAATACGTTACACTACCTCAAAGTTTTCTATTAGTGTAAACGGTCTCTACGTCAGTATTTTATCAGAAACAATTCAAAAAATTGAATACATTTAGGTCATATGAGCTTTAATTACGGGTATAATCGTAATTAAACATCTTTAGAAGGGAAACTATATCTTCAAAATATCTTTGATAACGCTATATATGTTTGATGAAAGTACAATTTGTTTTTAAAAATCTAAGATGGAGACAATTTCCCTATGAAAAAATAGTTAATTACGACTTTACCCACACATAAAGCTCATGTGATAAAAATCGTGTTCTTTCTTTTTTTTTTTTTTTTTTTTTTTTTTTTTTTTTTTTTTAATAAATTTTAGAAAAAAAAAAAAAAAAAAAAATAAAAAATATATTTATTTAAAAGAAAAAAACATATATTGATAAAAGGAACCATTGGTCAAGCGTCAGGCCCATCTCCAGCCTAGTGCAAGCACAAGGGCTAGGCTGAGCCTAATTTTGAGCCTGACACACTGGCCCCATTTAGTCTTGCCGGCTAGCTGCCGAAGTAGAACTTGCCAGGCCTATCCAAAGTCTATTATGTTTTTTTTTTATTTTTTTTTATTTTTTTTAAAAAAAGAGAAAATTATCTAAATAACTATTTTTTTTTCCATATATTAACTGATATGACACAAATTCCCTATTCTTGAATAACATGACAAAAATTTTAGTTAACTTTAATTTTTTTTGTGTCATATTAGTCTAGTGTTAATTTTTTGTATTATGTTAATGTAATAATCTCTAAATTTGTGTCATTAAGTGCTTTCCCCTTTTAGAAGAGTATTTATATTGTTTTAAAAAAACCAATAATGTGTAAGGTATTAATATATAACCTGCAACAGTCATATTATAATCATACATACTAATATTATGGTTCTATTTATAAACAAGCCACATTTTTTAGAATTCTGTTTATTGAAAACAATTACAAATAAGAAGACTATTTTATGACTAGCTATAGGAAAAAATTTATCTTCCATAACCTTTTAAAGAAATTCACAAATTTCAGCTAGGGTTATATGCAAGAATGTCATAAATTGGACACCTCCTTGTATTTATACAAACCAAAATATTAAAATTGATAATTTTGATATTATAAATAGTAAAATTATTAACTTTTAATATTTGAGGGAATAAAATTATAAAAATATACTCAAAAAATAAATCTCCACCTAATTTTCTCTCTCATTTATTTGTGTATAGACATAAGAACCCGTACATCCGGCCAATTTTAAGCCTGTCACGCTTTAGGGCAGGGCCAGGCCTATGGTTTTACAATTCGGATTGGTTCGGCTCAGTCCTTTTCCTCACTTCCACTCGTTCGGTTGGGCCGACTTAGGCCACCAGTTGACAAGTCTGAGTGGATTTGAAAACAATAATCAAATCAGGAAAAAAAAAAAAAAAAAAAAAAAAAAAAAAAAAAAAAAAAAAAATGATATGATAACAATATCAAAATCAAGGGAACATGAAACATGAAATAGTCCGGATTATTTATAAAAATAGCCCCCCCCCCCCCCCCCCCCCCCTTATTTTTTGTGGCATAACTCAATCCAAGGCTTCGATATGTGGCGTCCTTCTAAAAAGCCCGAATGGACAAACGACTTCTTTTTTATGTTTTTTTATAAATTACAGGGGTTGTAAATTCTTTTGAGGTTTTGTTTTTTTAATAAATAAAATACATAGCTATATCTAGTTTGTTATTTTAGATGGTTTTTGTGTGATTATTGTCATCCCTATGCTATGAAGAGAAGTTGTAATTTTCTTAAATATCTTTTTCTCCCTTCGTATTCGGTAAAAGAAAAGTAAAGTTCAATAAGTTCTATTCCAACAGTCTAATTAACAAGTGATGGAACTGTTCTCATGTTTGGCTAATCGTTTTCATTTTTCAACGTATAACATAGAAAGGCACAAAAAGAAAAAAAATAACTTTTATCCTGAATAACAAAATGCAAGCTACAAATTTTATAAAGAATAAATGAATTATATTTAAATGAATTATAAGAATAAATGCAAGCAAAAAATTATATTTTTCAATTAAAATAAAGAATTATATTTGAATTAAAATGTTTCGTGATTTCAATATTATATTATCTTGGTTAAATGATAAGATGTAAATTTGACGTAGGCTATTTATAATCAATAGTTTAATAACTAAAAATTTTCTTTTAGTTGTTATTTCTACATATTGTTGTTTATTTTTTGGATATAAAAAGCTTAATTATAACTCAATACGTGCATCACACGTAATACAGCCAGTGTTTATGAAAAGAAACAAGGTGGAAACAAAAGGGAAATCACTTCTTGAAAGTAAGATGGTGCTTCTTCAAAAAGTACGGAGGTAATTTCAAGCGAGTGTAATTATTTTCCTTTTTTTTTTTTTTTTTTTTAAATTATTGGAGTGTGATGTTATTGATGACGGTCGAGGAAATCAAATGAAACGACATCGTCCCGACAAGAAGGCCAACCATTTAGGCAACGCGAAGACGATATAATCCGCGGAAACTTTGAGACTTGAGAGTAGCAAACGCGCAAACAACAACCGACTGCTCAAAAAACACAAAATAGTAGAGAGAGAGAGAGAGAGAGTCAGGCAAATTAGCTGGAGAGAATGGCTTCAATGGCGTCTCCAAGCACATACTGTTACACCAACTTCCACAACAAATCTCAAAATGTTTCAAAACTTCCCAGAATTCGAATTCTACTCTCTCAGCAACCACAACATCCTCGGATTCAGAGCGACGACAAACTCCCCGACTCCGACCCAGTTTCTCGAAGGTTCTTTCTCTCTCCTCCCTCTCTCTCTCTCTCTCTCTCTCATAACACAAACTCAGAAATCCTAACTGAAATTATCAATAATGGGGAAACCTTGAAACAGGGAAATAATACTGAGGAGCAGCGAATTGGCCGTGGTCGGAGCCATCTTCAACTTCAGGTACTTCGTGACTTCCGACCTTAAAAATAAAAAAAAAAGGAAAAGAGTAGTCCGTAACCGTGTTTATGACATCTAACGGCGTCGTTTTGTTGCTTGCCCAGCGGTAAAAAGCCTGATTACCTTGGCGTACAGAAAGGCCAACCGGCTTTGGCTCTCTGTCCAGCTACAAAGAACTGTATTTCCACCTCTGAAAGTGTTTCTGATCTTACCCATTACACTCCTCCCTGGTCAGTTTTTCTCTTTTTCACCATTTTTCTTTTTTAGTTTTTTAGTTGCGGGTATAATTATGGAATTAGATTGATAAATTGAATTAATGAATCTTGGAATTTTATCAGTTAGCTTAAGAATTAGGAGAACTTTATTATACAGTATTCTAGGATTCTATTTTAACCTTCTACATTTGTATTAGATTTATTAATTTTGACTTGATATTTTTTCTATCGGTTTATTAGAGTATAACATTATTAACATACATCCTAATAGTTTAAGCTTTTAAGATGGATAGTTAAACTAATATTATCAGAGCAGGAGGTACAGATTATGAACTCTTATAAACTTACTCACAAATTTATTCATTGTCTAGCCTGCACGTGAACGCATTGTTATAATAAGAATCCATTATTAATGCACCTTCTAGCATTTTAAGCTTTTTACGATGGATTGACAAGTTAATAGTATCGGATTATGTTTAGAAATGTAAAGTAGGGTTAGAAACCTGCTAAGAATCTACGGTTAGGGTAAATTGGGATGACAGAAGTTGGTTTGAACACTATTTTTCGGCTTTGGGCTAAACGCCTAACCTGGAACTGCAAAAGCATGCAAGCGGCTCTAACCAACCCAAAAAAAAAAAAAAAAAACATGAAATGAATGGTCAAAAGGTGGAATTCAATGGTGGGAACTGGGACCCAGTAACCTTTTTGATTGTGGCTCTTTTATTTATTTATTTATTTATTATTATTATTATTATTTTTTTTTTTTTGTGACTGCGGGATTCTACTTTTGTTGCTGACATATGTATCATGTGATCAATTATGTGGACCTTTTGCACCGACCAATATTGAGCCAAAATTAAGAATTGTGCACGTT
This sequence comes from Ficus microcarpa, assembly GCA_025413485.1. Taxonomy (NCBI): domain Eukaryota; kingdom Viridiplantae; phylum Streptophyta; class Magnoliopsida; order Rosales; family Moraceae; genus Ficus; species Ficus microcarpa. The sequence continues at coordinate 12,316,218 of CM046383.1, read as the reverse complement.
GGGTTTTTTATTTTTATTTTTTTCCCATGTTTTTTGTACCGACCAATATTGTTCTAAAAGTCAAAATTGTGCGCGTTCGGGTTTTTTCTATTGCAGGAACTACAACAGTGGTAGGAAAAAGCCAGTGAGCAGAAAAGTGGCAATGGAGGAACTTCTTGAAGTGGTACAAAACTTTGGCCCACTCGTGCACTGTACTTGCTACAAACATATTCACTAGGTGCTAATTTGATTATTCAAAAAATTTATGCAACAGATAAAATCATCAAAACCGGATAAGTTTACTCCACGGATAGTGGAAAAGAAAGATGACTATGTGCGAGTGGAATATCAGAGCCCGATTCTTGGGGTAGGCAATCAAATGATTTATTTTTAAGTATTTGTGATGAATCTGCATTGCTGAAAATGAAATGCACAAATCTAGGGTTCTAATCTTCTTGATCAATGCAGTTTGTGGATGATGTCGAGTTTTGGTTTCCACCGGGCATGGATTCGACGGTGGAGTATCGATCTGCTTCGCGGTTGGGAAACTTTGATTTTGATTACAACAGAAAGAGAATCAAGGTGATTAGTATTCCTAACAATTGTCATTTTCTACAACGTCTGTTTTCCATTGTTGCTTCTTGCTTGAAATGAAAGCGTTAATCATGTTGGTGAATATTCCTGATAGGCATTGCGACAAGAGTTGGAAAAGAAGGGATGGGCTTCTCAAGATAGCTTCTGAAGGACATCTGCCATAAAGTTAGAAAGATCATTTGACATTGAGCTTTAGAATCTCTGATTTTACAGAAAATACGCGGTGAAAATTGACGAACTTTGAATAGTTTTTTTACCAATAGAATGAATGATAAAACTTTCATCGCTCAAGAAATGATGAAAATTGTTGTTGTATTTCGCCTAAGCTCACTGTTTCCCCTTTTCCTTCAAATTCAATTCATGCGTACCCTTATTAATGACCCTATCTATGGCAAGGGGTCAGGAACACTTGGGTGATTCCAGCTTTTCCTTCTGAATAGATAGCCCGCCGGCTCTAAAAAACACAACTCAGATGGGTAATTGGGAAGGAAACTAATTACTGCACGACGGAATTCGGATTAATCATTAAGGAGAAAGCTTAAAAGCATGAATCCGATCTCATTCAATAGACTATTTAAAATCTACACAAGAGATAAACCAACTGAATTTTGGAGCATCATAATATAGTCTAGTACAAGAAACTCGTGTCCATTAAGAAAGAAACGCAGCTGTTCGATGGGATTCACTCAACAAAAAGCTAAACCACAATCAGGAAATGCAGCTGACTACTGAAACTCATGATCAGTAATCGATCGAGGGTACCATGCAATTCTACAATATCCTTCATTAAACCAGCAGCACGGTTCTGTGTAGACAATTAATCTTTCCTAAGATCCATGTATTCACGGCGTATACCATCGGCATTAAGGACGACAATTTCAACTTTGTCTCCCTGCCAAAACGTTCATAAAATATTACAAACAATGTATTGACAAGCTTCATAGTAAAAGGAGATGCGAAAAGGACAACATAAGCGATGAAACTTACAGTGTATATATCCCTCTCAGTCGCAGCTACAAAGACAGTTTTCACCAAGTCGATTGCTTCTGCTTCAGAAAGTGGAGTAACCGCATCCTGCAATATTAAAGATTTGTACATCAGAAAAAGGTGGAACAGCGAAGAACAATGTGCTTACACTAGACATGAAGTCGAAAGAATACCTGAGCAGGTAATAGGAGAGGGCTGGGAGACTTTAGTTGCCTATCCAGGACAGGCATGATAAGTGTGGAACCAGAACCTTGAGCGCTATATCCAACCTTCTCATAGGACCCAACGGCATCGTATGTGAAGACACAACCCTTGCCTAGTGGAATTAAGATTTCTTATTAGTTGTTAGCACATAAGAGCGTCTTTAATGGAGTGCTAAATGAATGTGCCAAACCCTAAAATAAGATATTAGCATGTAAAAGCATATCCAATGGAGTGCTTAAAGAATGTGCCAACGCTAAATTTTGGTATTCGGGTGAAAAATTGTTGTCCAATAGAGAACTATTTTTGGTATTAAATTTGGCAAATGATATACAAGATGACAAATTTGCCACGAAGTACGGCAAGTGCTAAATTTTTCATTTGATTGCTATTGGTTGGTGTCTTGACTTTTTCAGTTAATCATTACAGTATTTTCATTTCTAAAATATTTAAATACTAATACAAGGTAGATATAGCATTAGAAATAGCATTATACATTGGAGCACAAAGTAACAAATATGCAATTTTCACACTTTCTTGTAACAAAAATAGATTGGCATTGGCATTGGCATAAACATTGGAGATAGTCTAGGAAAGGCTGTCAAATTTAAAAAAACAGAGCATCAAAGCATTACCTTCATTATCAAGACCACCTAAAACATTGAAGGCATAGTAAGGGAAGAAACGCTTATAATATAGGGTGTTTGAGAGCAACTGAGCCATTGCAGGGCAGCTCATTTGTTTATTATGTTGGTGCTGATAAATCTGATAAAAAATGATCAAAGAGTTAATGCAGATGAAAGGAATAGAAAGTAGTTACCTAGTAAAATATCAAATACTAACATCTACATAGGCACAACCGCACAAGATATTAAATGCGTTCAAATATATGAACTTATTCATTTAGGAATTGGAAGCCTCACCAAGTGTTTAGCTGCCAGTTGCTTTTGTAAAGCTCTTACATCAGCTTGAAAGCCGGATGAAGCCATTACGGATTTGTCAGCTCTGCACGATTACAACAAGTTACAGAAATACAAGATACAAACTCATCATCAAGGCGCTCCTCACTTGATAAACAATCTAAAGCATATTCCCATCTGTGCCATCTCTATCACCAATATTACAACATGCAGATCATCCAAAATCATCAACCATCGCATAAAAGAAAGCAGATCGATTTTACCCTTATCTATCGAGAAATCTGCTGTTATTTTATATAGAAATTGGGGTGCACCGTCTCTGTGACAATTTAGCTTACTACTCTCCCCATTTTCCAAAGGAACTGTGAGTAAATAAAAACCTAGATATAACCATATAAACTGTTTTCCAACTTTTCTAAAGCTCCAAAATTTAAACAACTCTACAAAAGCTAATAAATTAAATCATTTCTAACCTAGTTACTCTTGAACAGTTCAATTACCAATTTTGCATTTCACTGAAACACAAATAAAATAGAACCTAACCCAAAACGGATGTCACCAATTCCTCACAAACCCGAAAAGTAAACCTAAAATCGCATAATTCACTCAAGAGGACAATACCCAAAACTTCTCCATTAAAAAAAAAATCTACAGAAGAAACCCAATACTTCAAAGTAAAAATTTCGCTCGGAACTAAGGGAAATTTATAGGGAAAGGCGTACAGTTTGCAGATTTTGGAGTAGTCACGGGTGAGAATGTTGTAACCAGTCGACATCCGAGTATCGGCGGCGATCACGCAGTAATCGGCTCCGGCGATTGCCACACAGGATCTGCGACAGTTCAAATTCTTGTTTCAGAACCCCCAAAAGGGAAGAAAAAAAATAATAGGAAAAAAAAAACTGTAGGGGTGAGAAAGGGGGAAAAGAATTACCCGCCATTGTTGTCGTAGGGGGACCAGTTAGCTTGCTGCTTGGTCATGGTGAAATGCAGAGCCGGTGAAGAAGAAGAAGGAGCTTTTGGTTGAACTAGGGCGTGAAATAAAGCGACGCGAAAATTTGAGCTTTTGTTTATCAGATCTCGGTATTGTCTTCCGCTTCAAGAAAAGGCCAAACGGGGTCAAGAAAATTCGAGCTTTTGTTCACAACGGCGTCGCTTAATTTTTCATGGGCTCGTTTTTTGTTGAGGGAATTCTATTGGGCCTACTTTGTAGCCCAAATGATTCGACCCATTCGGCTGTCACGTCCAAGCCTGTTGGGTGGAAGCACTGACTAGGGATGGTAATGGAGAGGGGCGGAATACTTTCCCATCCCCATTTACACCCTAAAAATCATCCTCATCCCATCTTAAATAGAAGCGGGATTGGGGATTGAAATTTTTTATCGGAAGGAATTTTTCTCATACATATCTCATTACTCATTTATTACAAATATACATTTGAAATTACAACAAAATAAAAATAAAAAATAAAGTGAAAATACACCGTTAATTTAGTTCAAAACAAAAATTTTCATAAACAAACCAAATTCTAAACATATACAAATTAAAGTTTGACCATAAAGCCATTAAAAGTTTCATCAAAATATTATAAACTATTTTAACTAACATTTATAAAACACTTGAGCAAAAAAAACTTCAAACCATAAAAAATAGACAAAATTATTTTTCTTAGTCTATTACTGATAGCTTTAATCTTCATTTCATAGATACATACAATTTTAAAATAAATTTCATAGTATGTTATATATTTATAAATATATAAAATCACATACATATATATATATTAGGACGGGTGCAGGGAGTGGTTTCCTCGTCCCCACCCTGTTAATCTTCGAGGATGAGATTTTATCTCCATTTCTATCCTCATCCTCGTCTTTCATTCCCATCCCGTTTGGGGGGATCCCAACGGGGACAAAGCCATCCCTAATGTTGACCCCCTTTTTTCCATTTTTCCTTATTTTTTTTTCCAACTTTTCATTTTTCACTTCTTTTCACAAATTGTAATAAATAACCGTTTTTAAAAAATGATTAAAGTAAATGAGATTTTTAAAATAGTTTGACTACATAATAAATTTACCTGGTAAATAGTAAGTACTATAATATTTAGTAAATAGATTATTTGTATAGTAAATTTTTTATTATATTTACACTAAATATTTTAGAAACCTATTATTTACTTTAATTTTTTTAAAAAAAATTATTTACTTATCTAAATTACCCTTCTTTTCCCTTTTTCTTTTTGCTCTTATTACCCCTCTTTTCACTCGAAAGGCAGGGATGAACTTTACATGGAATTTTATTTATTTTTAGCAGAATTTTGTGATAATATTTTTTGAAAGTTATGATTACTAAAATACAGTTTTTACTCAGTAATTAAGTTATTGTATTTTTCTAATTTAAAATGATCTATTATTTCATATCCTGTCATAAAACTTTGATTGTGAATTATAATATTTTATCATACTTATAAATATATATTTATTTGATCATGATCATATTTAATATTTAACAATATATATTATATCAGAAACCAAGGCCTTAGACTTTGAGGTATACTCCGTCCTTTTTTTTTTTTTTTTTTTTTTTTTTAAGAGTAAAAGCTTGCAAGGTATGCTTCCTCCTGGGTCTAAGGTTCAAATTATCTTGGGTATAATTCCTTTTTAGGGAACTTATAAAAAAAAAAAAAATTCCTTTAAAGGGCTATAGAATTGGCATAGGGTTTACTTTATTTTGCTAAATAAATCATGGGACTTATTGATTCAATTAAAAATTAAAAAAGAAAACACTCACTGATTTCTTTTTTTTTTTTTTAAACTAGGGTAAAAAAAAACTTCAGCTAATAGACATTTAAACACAAAATTAAAAATAAAATTTTTGGTTGAAGTTAGGAATATGAAAATTTAAACTCCATACCACATAGTAGAGTCAGTTTTAAAATTACCGTTATATTATATTTGTAATTACATCTAACTCCCCATACTTATTCAATAAATAAATTTCCCAACAACACTTCATTTATTTTAGAAAATAATGAATAAATCTTCTATGTTTAAAAGACTCCATATCATGATTTTTTGTCTGACAATAATCATTATTCTTATTTCAAGATGATTGTATGTATAACTTAATTATAATTCTGTAACTAACCGAAAATTTAAAAAATACAAATCCTCTACCACAGATTTTAAAAACGAAAAACCACAAAGAGAGAGAGAGAGAGAGAGAGAGAGAGAGTACTTATATTTATAAAAAAAAAAAAAAAAAAAAAAAAAAAAGCATCATCCGAAACAAATTACTCAACCCATGTACAAGCGAGTGAAGCAAGTCAGACTGGAACAATAATTGCAATTTGATGTTAAATAGGAAAGGGCTTTATAAAAAGAAAAATACATAAAAACTGCAGACCAACTAAACTAGACATAACATTAACAACACAAACGCGCACTTAGGCAAACATCAGCGAAAAGCCGAAAACCAGAAACCAGAAAGTAGAGAGAGAAGCTAAACAAAACCCACTCGCCGACGATCGCAAAGGAATAATAAGCCAGGCATGTGGGCTGTTTGGACGTGGCTTATCTCCTTCTTCTTCATCTTAGCTCTCATCTTGATTCTCGGTTTTCAGGTTTTTCTTTTTCTTTTTTTTTTTCTCCTTCTTTTTTTTTCAGACCATTCTTTTTTTTTTTTTTTTTTTAATTAGATTGTATTGTTCTAACTAGTTATTGAGTAAATTTCATAATTTCAGGATATTTGATTCACAACTATATGACATAGAAATCAGCGGACTTTATTAAAAGAAAAAAATTCTTTAAAAAAAGAAATTTTGAATTGGGGTATTGACGATTTAGCGAAGGTCGTTGAATATATATAGTTTTATTGAAAATCTCACGTGATGTACTATAATTCAATCAAGACTGTGATTTTGCTTATAAACATATGTGTGTATATATATATATATATACATTTAAAGACTCTGGTTGTTAGTGTTGTTCAAATTTGAGAATTTTATGGTGTTATTAGGTATAAAGTAAGAGTTGATTATGGCTCTCAAGTTTTCTTGCTTATTTTTGTGAAAGAGAAGTGACAACTACATTATTGTAATTTTAAGTTTTGGAATGTGTTTTCTCCAAAAGAGGGCAAGGTTTTTCGGGAAAGTTTGATTTAGAGAAGTGGGGACACTGGCCAAGGTTAGTATAAGTGTTGAAAGTACAGATAAAAACTGCTAAAGTTAGAGAAGTAGAGCTAGTGTTTCGAGTTCTAGGACTGATTCGGTTGTCAAACATGAACAAATTTATTTTCGGTGTTTCTCTTCGAATTATTATAGCAATCTTACAGTGAATGTGTTTAAATGCAGCTTGTGTGCTTGGTCGATCTAGAGTATGATTACATCAACCCGTATGATTCAGCATCGAGGATAAACAGGGCTGTATTGCCCGAGTTTATTACTCAAGGAGTTCTATGCTTCTTTCTTCTTATAACGGGACATTGGGCTGTGTTGCTGTTGTCCCTTCCATACCTTTATTATAATGTGACACAGTAAGTGTTTTTTTTTTTTCCCCTGCCTAACTACATTATGTTTAGCTTAAACTGAATGACATATGCTTTAAATCTCATGCAAGAACTGAACCGAGCCCTTGTTTTGCATCAATTTTTCCAATTAGCAAAAACCGTGAATAAAATTCTTCAAACAACTTATGCTCTAATGCAGAAATATGCATCAGATTGTTCTATTTTTACATATGAGATGTAGTACAATTACTTTTCCTAATTTGGGTACTAAGAACATTTCTTCGTATCCTCATGAATCGGGCAATGGTGGATCTAATGCTCCAGATGGGACAAAGAGTCGTATTTGATAGTTACGATTTTGCCACATATACAAAATCTGTTGTATTTTTGGCTGACTCTAGCTTTCTGCAATGAGTAACTTGTCATAGGAAAAATTACTACTACGCAACAGTTTGTATCTATTTTGCTGTGTTATTAACTTTAGTACTAATGGCAATCATAAATTAGCCTTGGGATACCACTATTATTTATATCATTTTTTATATTTTCTGGAATATTGATACTTGTGTGAACTGTCAATTAAGAATAAGAGGAGAGGCATCTGGTGGTTTGTATGTCGTAGAGTCGTCTTTTAATTTTCGTCGAAGTTTTGGTGCTATGTTCAGAACTTTTGGCTGCAATTCTGAGTCTGACATACTATGTTGCTCCATGGTCAGGTACATGCAGGGAAAGCACCTTGTTGATGTTACGGAGATCTATAGGCAGCTGAACCCGGAGAAAAAGAAACGCTTCTTCAAGATGGCCTATCTTGTCATCCTATTCATCTTTTCTTTATTTTGGTATTACGATAATAAACGCACTCATTCTCTGAGAAAACCCTTTTGTTGGCTCTTTTAGCAGAAACTGTTTACTCATTTTGACGGGCGTGTTTATTACAGGTTGCTTTGGAACATTGGAGATGAATATGATGACTAATCAAGCACTCATCTTCCAGAATTTGGTCAGTGTAAGTTTACACCACTACTAGATTGATGTCCTTTCTAAACTTGTGTCGCCCCACAACTTGCGTTCAGTGGATCCGACATTGCAAGTTGTGGTTCGGCCCTTTGGGCAGCACTAATCACTAATGCCGAATAGCGCTGCTTCTGCTTGTAATACCTTCTACTGCCTAACATGCTGCTTATGTTTCATGCTTATGCCAGGTGAACTGGAGATTTCGGGATGCGAATCAGAGTTGGTGTAAAGTTGGGCCTGATCTGCAACATTGGATTAATCAGTTGATTCAATCATATTTAATCATCCACATTTTGTGTATTTGAATTCCTCTATTAGATTCATAATTTTTAGTTTTCTCATTCATCATGTGAAGCAACTAATGGTAGAAGTAGGTGGTAAGATAATTATAGTTTCGTGGAAAACAACAATAATTTCTTGTTTCTTTCTTTTCACGAGAAACTGCTTTCCTATCTTATCTCCTTCTTTCTTTTTTTTTTTTTTTTACCTTCTTTTTATTACCAAAAAAAAAAAAATCAGTTGGCCGGGTCTCATGGAAAGTCCAAAATTCCCACTGTCACATTAAAAGTTAATAATTTTTCCATTTTACAATGCAAAATTATCAATTTTAGGGGGTGTTTGGTACATTGGTTCATCTCATCTCATCTCAAAATTTTTTTTGTCTTTTTCTCAAAAAGTTTTTGTCTTTTTTCCAAAAGGTTTTTTGTCTTTTCTGAAAATTCAAAAAAATTTACTATTGAAATTTAAAAATCTCAACTCAAACTACTCCATCAAACACTCCGATAAATAAAATTATAAGGAGGTACTCAAAACATAACCATCCATCTAATTTTCTCAAGTCCTGAATCCAAAGGGAAAAGCCCTTGTGCTGGGACAATTACCAAAATTGCCACCCTTTTTCCCCATGTGGATATATATATATACACATATATATATTTTTGAAAAAGGATTTGTCTTTGTTGAAAATCAAATAGCAAGATCGGCTTTAACAATCGGATCAAGTCATCTTGAAACATAATCAACCCCAAAATAATAAACAAACTTGGAAATAACATATTTTGCTAATAAATGGGCTATTCTATTCCCATCACGGGAGATATAGCAAATCATGTCACTTCTAGCAACCAAGAAAATAGACAAGAGAGAGTCTCTAATGTCTTTAATAATATTTGCTTCTGGAGTCTTCGTTACTGGATTCTGAATAGCACTAACAGTGTTCAAAGTATTCGATTCTACCACCCAATTATCGAAACCAAGAAATTTGGCTAAGCACACATCCTCCCTCACAGCCAAACATTCTCCTATATCGGGAGAAAACTTACCAAAGATGCGTATAGTAAAAAAACTCATAACATCACCGTCTTTATCTCTAGCAACCACTCCAATGCCAACGTACTCCGGAGAACTATCAGTAGCTGCATTTACATTGATTTTGATCTGATCATGGCTAGGGGCATGCCACAGGACCTTTGGGGCTAAAGTCTTCTTTTTAGGTGGTTTGTCCAACCCATTGTAGACTAAGAAATCACCTAAAAATCTTTCAGCCCAAGCCACGGTCTCAATAGCAGTCAGCATGTGGTTCTCGAAAATCCATTTGTTTCGTCTTTGCCATAGGCACCAAATGATTGTAAAGAACACACCCATTTCATCACTATCCCAATGAGCAGACACAAAGAGACAAATGGCAAAAAAAGGTCATCCTGGAAACTTTTTCAAAACTGGCCATAAAGCACTATTCCTCCAAACCTCATGAGCATCAACACAATACCAAAAAGCATGGCTGGTGTCCTCCAAATTGTCTCAACATAGCGGGCAAAGCTTGTCCGCATCGATTCCACGCTTAGAAAGTGGAAGCATTCTTGGGAGAGCATCATGATAAGCTCGCCAAATATGAATTTTGACTTTGTTTGGGACTTGGGACCTCTCCACCAACTTGAGTCTGATCCTCTCTTTGAAGTAGAGATAGAGCACTGCCTGTCCATTTCGACTCTATAAGCAGCCTAACAGAAAACCCTCATTTGCCATCGTAGTGCCACACCCACCTATCAAGTCTTCGCCTCGAACTCAAAGGAATACTCCAAACCAATTCCTGATCCATCGATAAGAGAATGGATTCCAACTTCTACTTATCCCAACCGAAAGGCAACATTAAATCAGAAACTTTTAGATTCTCTGTGTTTGGAGAGGGCCTTGAGATAGGTCGAAAGAGAATTGGTCAAGGAATCCACGGATCCTTAAAAATACATTCTTGCCATCCCCAATCCTCCATCTTAATCCCTCCTTTAAAAGCTCCCGACCGCAAACAATACTCCGCCACACATAAGAAGCATTATGTCCAATATTAGCCTCAACGAAGTTTGAGTTGGAAAAATACTTGGCTTTAAGAACACGAGCCATAATGGAAAAAGGAGACATAAGAATGTGCCAACCTTGTTTTGCTATCAAAGCTTTGTTAAAAGCTGACATATCTTGAAACCCTATTCCACCATCGAATTTAGCCATGGTAAGCTTCTCTCATCTAATTCAGTGGATCTTCTTATCATCACAGCTGCCAGCCCACCAAAGACGAGCAATGAGAGATTGGAGATCATTGCAGAGAGTGATGGGTATCTTAAAGACACTCATAGCATAAGTGGATATGGCTTAGGCTACTGCCTTAATAAGGATCTCTCGCCCACCCACTGAGAACATTCTACCCTTCCACAACTGCAACTTCGCCCAAACTTTCTCTCAGATACAATCGAAAATTTTCCTCTTATCCCAACCCACAAAAGACAGCAGCCCAAGATAAATATCATAAGCTCCCCCGTTGGCAATCCTAAGTAATCCGTAATCATGTCTTTCCTCTTAATTGACAAATTCGAACTGAAGCTGATGACTGATTTTTGAAGATTAATCACTTAACCTGAAGCCCGTTCATACCCTACCAAAATTTCTTTGATCAACTGGCAACAATCCAAATCAGCTCTACCAAATATGATACTATCATCCGTGAAGAATAAGTGACCAATCTGAGGAGCACCTCTCGCACAAGAGACACCCAGCATAGAACGATCACATTGAGCCTTCAGAATCAAGCTCGAAAGACCTTCTGCACAAAGGAGGAAGAGGTATGGAGATAAGGGGCATCCTTGTCTAAGGCCGCAGGAAGGGACAACATCTCCAACTAGCTCACCATTTAGGAGAACAGCAAAGTGAGCAGTTAAGACACAATCCATAATACGCATAGTCCAATGATTGGAGAAACCAAGACGTACCATGATAGCTTGAAGGAAGGACCACTCAACTTTATCATACTCCTTGCTCATATCTAACTTCAACGCCATCAAACCATTATTCCCTCCAGTCTTCCTATGAATAGTGTGCATGGTATCAAATGTTGCAATAATATTATCAATAATCAAATGGCCTAGGACAAATGCACTCTGCTCATTCGAAATAATATCCGGCAAGTATGCTTTCAGATGATTAGCAAAGGTCTTCATAATAATCTTATACACTACATTACAAAGACTAATGGGTCGAAAATCCGATACCTTCTTTGGAGACTTGATCTTTGGAATTAGAAAAATGTAAGTTGCATTTAATTCCCGAATAGAGCAAAGACCATTAAACACCTTTAGACACATAAGATTGACATCTGCACCAACTAGTTCTCAATTTTCTTGGAAAAAACCAACATGAAAATCGTCGGGGCCCGGCGACTTCCATGCTCCCATACTAAACACAGCCCTTTTAACATCTTCTGCTAAGAATGGAGCATCAAAAGAGTAAGACATAGTTGGTGTCACTCTCCTCTCCACGCCCTCCAACACCGCTCCCAAAGTCTCCTCATCTGGACATGTTGTCGAAAAGATATCAATAAAATAACTATTAAGCACAACAGCAATATCCTCCTTCTTGGTGACCCAAACTCCCATATCGTCTTCCAACCCTTTAATGCAATTCTTACTCCGTCTATGCGATGCCCTGTTATGGACAAATTTGGTATTCCGATCACCCCCTCAAAGCCAATCCATTCGCGATCTTTACTTCCAGTAATATTCCTCTAGTCGTAGTAGTTGATTCAGTTCATTCTCCATCTTCTTACACTTGTTCCTAACCTTCGTGCTCCAGTCACACTTGTTGAGTTCAATCAATTCCTTTTATAAAGAAGCTACCTACTTTGGAATGTTGTCAAACGTTCATTTACTCCAACTCCGGAGTGACCCTGCACAACATTTCAAAGTATCAAGAAGAGCCTTACCATCATCTCCGATGCTCGATCGAACCAACGCCTCCCTCAACACCTCTTTAAACTCATCCTTTGTTCTCTTTAAAGGCTCGAAAACAAATCTTCGATCCGAACGCCATGAGTCTTTAATAGCTTGCAGATTGAAATCTAATACAAGGTGAATTGCACGATGGTCCGACCCAAAAAAGTCCCTATGAAAGACTCTACAATCTTTATACATATCCTTCTAATCTGAATCCGCAAAACATCTATCGAGTCTTTCTTGCATATTCCCCGGCGGGTCTTGACGATTATTTCAAGTAAAAGGATAACCTTGAAAGCCCAAATTGTCAATTTCACACTCAGCCACAACATCTTGGAAGCCAAACATACTGGTATCCAATCTAGCAGCTCCTCCTTTCTTTTCCAAGAGATGCAGAACCTCATTAAAATCTCTTGCAATCAGTTAAGGCAAAGTAAATTGCTGACGTAGGCGGCGAAGGAGATCCCACGAGAGATGACGCTGCACTTTCTCAGGATGACCATAGAAACCTGAGAAGTGCCAATCCTTTCCGTCGGGGGAAGTCACAAAACAATCAATAAAGCCTTGAGAATATCCCTTAACCACCATATCCCAATCTTTTTTCCAGAGAAGAATGAGGCCGCCACTTCTATCTACACTATCCACATGCATCCCTCCATCAAAACCAAGTCTACTTTTTACTAAACTTGCCCTCTGACCACATAACTTAGTCTCTAAAATGAAAACTAAGTCTGGGGAGAAGCTTCGGACCATCATTCGAAACTTGTCGAATCCCCATGGAGCCCCAAGTCCATGGGCTTCCAAACAATCACACTCATTGCTCCCGGCGGGGTTGCACCGCAACCTCTGCTAATATAACGGTATTCGAGATGTCACCAAGCACCATTCTTTCGCGATCGGCCGTAATCAAATCGCTAACTAACTTTCTCCTCGACCCACCTAAACCATTAGGGCCCATTCCCAAAACCAACTGTGCACCAGCATTCTTTTGGTTCACAAGCTTTTCCTTTTTACGTGTAGTTTTACTGTTAGAACGAGTCTCAAATTCAAAAAGGGGAACCTTAGGGTCAGCATGCTCCTGTTCACATGCCTTTTCCAAAGACCCCTTAGAAGTCACATGCTCCTAACGTGGATCATGAAAAGAATTCCTAGCCAAGTTATTAACTTTTTCATTCACCAAAGGAGAAGTCAAAGATTCCAAAATGGGAGGAGGTCCATTAGTCAAAGCCACCTTATTCAAATCTTCAGAATTGAAACCAGATTTCTCATAATTCAGACGTAAATCATGGGATTTGGGGGCTTGTGAATCAGATCCCTAATTTGGAAAATCTGGCAGTCTAGCTGGAGCCTTCGGCCAAGGACTTGCAGGGTTCCCTTCGCCATGTTGAAGTCTCTTTCCCCGGAAATCCTTCCGAGATCCAGCACCTCCTCCACCCCGAGAGCTTGAAAATTTTGGCGTTGTAAGCCAATCCCCATACTGAAACTTATTGGATTCGATCATTGACTTTGCCGCCGGGTCTTGGCATTCCATGACAATATGACCAATACGGCCACAAACAAAGCAAAAATTTGGGATGCGTTCGAACTTTAACTCTACCCAATGGATTGCTTCGCTTGATCCTAGCCTTACTAGAACAACTCTTCGAATTGGCTTCAAAACATCCACCAGGACCCTAATCCGAAGAAAGCTTCTGCTGCATTTCCCATCTTTATCCTTTTGCACCTTAATAGCCACCCCCGTCGCCTCACCAATCATCATCCCTATTTTCTCAATAGTCCCTGAATCGGAAGGTTATGAGCCTGCACCCAAAAAGGGGTAAATCACCAATCACCCTAATTTGGGACATCGTCACTATTCACCTCCTTCAAAACAATTAGATATTTATCAGAAACCCACGGTTGCATATCCAAGATCCTTCTCATTTCTTTCCATCACTAAAAAGAAAAAGGAAAACATCATTCGCCATCTTGCGAATCGTAAACCCACCTTTAACTTTTCATATTCTAGCAATAGCCCACTAGAAATAGGCTTTCCGGAAAGGTCATTTGGTTAAGACCTTTCCCAAAATACCACTCTAGGCCTCCTTTTCACCCTCTTCAAGCGTCTCATCATTGATCCCCATAATCTCTCCCTCCTCCTCAGTAATGGAGAGGGACTTCCACCGTCCGACTATATCTTCCATGGCCATGGAAACACAATCACACGACTCCTTGCACACACCAAGGCGGCAATACCAAAAAACTCTCCTCCATGTGGATATTTTTGCAACCTTTTTTCCTTTTACTTTTTTTTACATGTTTTTTTTTTTAATTTTTCAGTGATATCGGCTTTGGTAGCTGGTGCCAATCATCTGAAATTTTAGATTTTAGATTTTTTTAGTTTTCAACAAGGATGGTCGACATCTTCAACTTCGGACACTTGTGTCGGTTACCAAAATATTCTAATAGAATATTTTAAATATTCTACTAGAATATTTTTTTTTGTTTTTAACATGGATGACTTTACGTTTTCGACTTTGGTCGCCGGTGTTGGTCATCATAATATTCTAGAGGTAATCTACTATTATAGATTCTACTAAATATTCTAGTAATAGGCGCCAGTGACTCAGAGTAGAGACGTTTTGTGATCTATATTGAAAATTAAAAAAAAATATTTTAGTCAATTATAATAATATTCTATTTGAATATTCCAGTGACCAATGTTGACAATTACAGCCATTTATGTTAAAAACAAAAAATTTGGTAGATTACTAAAAATATTATATGAAAATAGTCCGGTGATCAGTGTCAGCGACTAAAGCCAATGACCAACACTGGCGGTGGTCATTGTTGTTATGATGATATCGGATAAAATGTATTTAGTATTGTAGTAGTTTTTAATCAATATGTGAAATTTGAGTAGAACATTCGGTTGACCTTTAACCAGTGCTCTTAAGTTGCAAAGATATTAAAATGTCCAAAACAGTGACAAAAATGTCAAGATTTTCAAAATAGTGGCATTTTGTGTCAATTCCCGGATCAACTTAGCTACTCGGGCCTTATCAAAATTGGGTTGGGTTTCAAGTTCAGATAGTTTTTGGCAAATATTTTCAAGAGAAAAGTGCGGAAACAGTCCTTAAATAGATATATTTGTGATTTTTGTCATTGTCTATTTAGAGGTTACAAAAACTGAATTGATTAAGATTTGGTTAATAATTTAGAGATGTGTTTTTTAGGCGGCAATCTTATAAATCACCCTAGTAGATTTATGCTTCTAGCACTAAACTATGTACGAAATTTTAGATACATTATAATATAATAATTAATTGATTCTTTTTTTTTTTTTTTTCATTTTGAATTTGTTGATGTAGAGATTTAAACTCTACACCTCATGATGAAGTTGGATGTAGAATAACCACTAGATTATGCCTGCAATCACAATTAATCAATTTTCGAATACATATGAAATAATTTATGTCTTAGTTACATAAATTTTACTTAACTAATTAGATATTCACAGGTATACTAACATGTCATTTAGTATTTAAGATTGATGGAGCTTTATACGCCACGGTGTTTCAATAATAGTGCATGTTTTTAAAGATTAAATATGAACAAATTACATCAAAGTGAAAAACCACACAAAACTTACAAATTTAATACTGATAAGGGTTCGAAATAAAGCTCTACTTTTTTTTCTTTTTAATTCCTTAGGCAGAGTTCTTGGATATTGATACCAATTTGATATTCTCCTGTGGGCAAATGCACCCCACTCCTCTTGATTTTTGAAAATTTTTCTTTGTCCCCTCTAATTAACGTTCCTATAATTCTTTATAGTGTTCCTACAATAACAAAATGCTTTTACAACTTTGTCCTTTATTTTCCCCCCATTTTTTTAATTCTTACATTTGTAAATGTGTTAGAAAAACATTCAATTTTATCGCGAGTTCTGAATTTTAAGTACTCATTTGAAATTTAATATATAAAGAAGGAAAAAAAAAATCTATACAACTATATATAAGTTCACATATATTTTACCTTTATTAAGGAAAGAAAAAAATGAAAGAAACAAACAGATAAATTATGATAAAAAAAAATTACATTATAATTTTGTTTCAATTTTTTAGCTTAATTCACACCTTCTGAAAAAATAAATAAAATAAAATAAAATTTTGGCTCCACTACAACTGTAGTATCAAACTCATTTTGATTGATTTTTGGAATATATTTCCTAGCTTTATTTAAATTATGGGCATTACTACAGTCTCGTAGTTTATATTTATGGAATGGGTCTTTTATGCTCCGTTTGTTTCATTGGTTCATTTCAAATTTTTCATCTCAGTTTTTGTCTTTTTCTGAAAAAGTTTTTTTTTTTTTGAAAAAGTTTTTTGTCTTTTCTGAAAAGTCAACAAAAATTACTATTTAGACTTAAAATTTCAACTCAAACTGGTGAACCAAACGGACCCTTGATAAATCCATTCCGTCGACTTTGAAAAGTTTAAATATTTTATTAGTTTACATCCATTAAACGGTCGGTTTTAATAATTAAAAAATCTGCAAAATTTCTCTCTCCTCTATTTCTCTCCCCCCCCCCCTCTCTCTCTGCCTTTCTCGTTGATAGCTCTCTCTCTCCTCCGTCGCCGGCGATATGCAGGCCTGCAGTGGAGTTCATGGTGCAGTGATGGGCACACTCCAACAGCCCGTTTGGACCAACAAGGCAACGCCTTGCCGGCAAGAAATTGGGTTTCAAAACCACCTCTTTCCAACCCATCACAGCTAACTTGATCATCTTACCAAAAAAGCTAGCCTTGTCACCAGCCGACCACCCTCCTTCGTCTCCGTGCTCGACATTTCCGATACGTATATATAAATATTTATGTATATTTTACCAACCCATTATTTATTTCATCAAAATTTCGTGGATAAAAAAAAAGAAAACAAAAGAAATCTTTGACAAATTCCAATTGGAAGCTGAGCTTTTGGCATGTGAGATGGGTCTTTTGCATTTTGAAGATTACAGTAACCGATTCAATTTGGAGGATGACTCCAAGAATTTGTGTTGATTGGAAGGTCTTGGTTGCTTTTGTTAAAGACTCAAAAGTATCAGAATCACTAGAGATGACTCATTGGGGTACTGCTTTCATTGAATTCCTCGTGCTGCTACTGCACTTTTTTTTGTTGGATTTTTATCTTTTTTTTTAAAAGTCAATAAAAAGTGCATTTATTTTTTAAAAGATCAACTAACTTCAATTTCAAAAATTTTAACTTCAACTAACGATCCAAACGGACGCTTAGTATCAATATACAGGTTTTGCCCACTATGGACTAAGCGAGGATGATTCTGAGATGTGTGTCATTGTTGATAAGGAGAAGCAGCTACAATTGAGAAATCTTGAGCTTATTGCTTCCGAGAACTTTACTTATCGTGTGGTTATGGAGATCGTTGGCTCTCGTCTGGTTCTACTTGACCTATCGTCCACGATGCCAAGTTCACCGCCCATGGCAGCTCGACTATGTTGAGCATCATTACCAAAAGGGGAAAAATTTTGTGGTCTGAAGCTTGGTTTGGACACAAGCATCGCAGTAACGAAAGAAAAAAAAAAAAAAAAAAAAAAAAAAAAAAAAAAAAAGAAAGGTGTCCAAAATAACTAACCACTACATTCCATTAGGTTCCTTAGTTTGAACTTACGTTTGCATACTTTCTTGTTACTTTCTTTCTAAAGTTAAAATATTACTTTTTATTGTAAATTTACACATTTGTCCTAATTAAATTTACAATTTTAACCCTCATACCAGCTTTTTCATTAACAATAAATCTTTAATTGTAGATTATCCTTAATTTTCATTCTGGATTTGTGTGTAAGTCAAAAAGTTATCCTCTTAAATGGTTATAACCGGTTAGAATTTTTAAGATTAAAAAAATTGATAAAGTCTTTATAATTGACACGCATAAAGTTTTTGTACGGACTTGTCCTTTGAAATAAAAGTCAAGGGATCATAGAAAAGTCCTTTAAATTATTTTTCTAACTTTTTCCTTGCAAACAAATGTTTTTTCTTATGTATACAGCATACTCGCTTACTTGACATTAGAGTTCTCTTTTAGGATTCTTTAAATTCTATTTTATTAGAATTTAGGACTCTTCGTTTGATGTTCATTTTCTGGGGTATACTAGTGATCGTTTTATAATGATAGAAATAAATCCCCGTACATACACATCATCAAATAGGAAGGTTGAAAATTGAAGAAAGGTTAATCCAAGCATTAATTTGATTTCCATGCGAAAATAAAAGTTGATTTTCTAGGTTAAAACTCTTCTGATTAATTAACTAGAATCTTACTCTATTAAATAGCTTTTGATGAATGTCTTAACTTTATTAGGCCTATTATGGGGTTGGGGGAACGTGAGGCAAAAAGGTTGTGGATATTCATGCAGAAGGACAATTAATACAAAGAGTAATCGGCTCAGACAGTCCCTGAATTCTTTAAAAGATGATGGTTTGATCCTTATTTTATTTTTTTTAGCCGAGATGACCCTGAATTCTTAAAATGTTAGCTATTTTAGTCTTTTTCGTCCAATTCCATTAATTATTAACAAAATGAGAGCGTATTTTATTAATTTACTAATAATTAATTTAAAAAAAATTAAATATATATATATCTCTTTGTCTCTTCTCTCTCCTCGAATCAAAAGCACAGCCAAGATCAAAATCGGGGGTGGGGCAAGCTCCTCTCCCTCTCCCTCTCCATCTCCCTCTCTCTCTCTCTCTCCGTTTTCTCAGATCCATGGATTAGGGTCAGGGGGCTTTGGATTAGAAGGGGGGGTTTAGGGGTCAGGGGTCCGAGCTCTGCGACAAGGGGGGCCCCCGGGCTGGGTTTGGTCTAGGGTCTGGTTTGGTTAGGTGGCCAGATCGGGGTTTGGTCTAGGGTCTGGTTTGGTTAGGTGGCCAGATCGGGGTTTGGTCTCGGGGTGGGGGGAGGGTGGTGCTGGGTTTGGGTCTGGGCTTGGTTCTATTGGGGGGCCATATTGGTTTGGTTGGGGGGGAAGGGAGGGGTCCTAGATCGTATTGGGGCTTTTAGGGTCGAGTAGGGGAAGGGGCAGTGGTCGTCGTCGGAGTTGGGGGCTCCTAGGTTACCGAAGTTTTTTTTTTGGGAGGGGGGGGTGGGGAGGTCGCCATGGTTGTAGAGAAGAACCCCTGAGTTTAGGGGGGCCGGGGGGGTGAGGAGGTCGCCATGGTTGTGGAGAAGAACTCCTGGGTTTAGGGGGGCGGGGGTGTTGGGGAGCGCAATTGCCTCGACTCGGGGGGGGGGGGGGGGCACAACCCAGATCTGGGTTCTTGCTAGGTAGGGGGTTGTGAGAGGGAGGGGGAGAGAGCGAGAGAAAGGCGGGGTAGGGGGAGAGGGCATTTTGGTCTTTTTACTACAAAAATTGATCACTTCAACAAGATTCTATTAGAAATTTAACGAAATTGAACGGAAAGGGCTAAAATGACCAACATTTAGAGAGTTTATGGTCATCTCAGCCAAAAAAAAAAAAAAAAAAGGACTAAACAGTCATCTTTTAAAGAATTCAAAAACTATCTGAACCAATTACTCTAATACGAAAAGGTCCATTTGCATTGTTTTTGAAGCCTATTTTTAGATTCCTAAAGAATCTAAGTAGGTGATCAGATATGATTGGTAAATTCTACTTTTACCAAGTAGACTCTAAGAACTACGACCTTACAGCAAAATTTGAGAGGTAGATCAACGATTATTTTTACACAATTATTTTCGTTTTCATTGTACAAATTTATTAAAATATTTTTACCTCAACAAAATTTAATTTTCAATCTGTCCATTTAATTTGTGTCTATAAAATATGAAAAAAATATTTTAAACTTTTGTTTATTAATTAGAAATTCATTCCTTTCCAAAAACAAAAAAAAATTAACTAATTCGTTTGTAAATATAATATATTATAAATATATTACCTATTTTATTGTTGTAATTTCTTTAGATCTATTATTGAAACTTCAAAAATGGTGTATATGAAAAAAGGAAAATTGTAGCAAATAGCATATTTTATGACTTTGAAGTTTATAACATGTTTTTTAAAAGATGATAACTTATAGCATATATTTCTGATAAATCCGTAGATTTTCTTGGATTTTCTAAAATTTTGAATTTACAATCAATTTTTAACAACAAATTTATGTGCTTAGTTTTTTGTTAGAGAGAGAGAAGAGAAAGGAGGAGGAATTTTTTTGGCATTATATGATCATAAATTTGATTAGAGTAATTGGCCTAAATAGTCCATGAACTCTTTTAAAAGTGACAGTTTGGTCCATGTTCCTTTTTTTCTTTTTTCTTTTTTTTTGGTCAAAATGACCCTAAACTTCTTATTTCTTGGCCATTTTAGTCATTTCCGTCAAACAACTAACGGATTAGTCACGTGAGGGGCATACTTCATGGTTTTTGAAGTTCAAATAGGTAATTTCCTAGGGGTTTTCCCCAAATTTGTGAGAAATTAAGGTTTCCCTAAGGTAAAGGGTTGGGGGTGGAGACCAGTCGTGGGGGGGGAGGGGGGGAGGCCGAAGAGGACCATAGGGGGTCAAACCCAATCGTGGGAAGGGGGGGAGGGGACCTAGTTGTGGGGCGAGGGGGGCTGGAGAAGGCCAGAGGGGCCCGAACCCAATCATGGGAGGGGGTGGGCTGAACCTAGTCGCTGGGGGGGTGGACCCAAGGGGGGCAGAGAAGGCCGAATGGGGCCAAACCCAGTTGGGTGGGCGGGGGGACCGAGAAAAAGAGAGAAGGAGGGGAGAGAGAAAGGGGGGACTTTTGGGAGATTTGAAGGTATTTGGGTCATTTTACTAAAAAATGATCATTTTAGTAAGATTTCGTTAGAAATTTAATGGAATATGACAGAAAGGACTAAAATGGCTAAAAAAATAGAAGTTTATAGTCATCTCGGCCCAAAAA
The DNA here is from genome assembly GCA_025413485.1 of Ficus microcarpa. Classification (NCBI taxonomy): domain Eukaryota; kingdom Viridiplantae; phylum Streptophyta; class Magnoliopsida; order Rosales; family Moraceae; genus Ficus; species Ficus microcarpa. Next base: position 12,294,826 of record CM046383.1, on the reverse strand, counting down.
AAAAAAAGGACCAAAACCGTCACCTTTAGAAAATGTCATAGACTATTTAGGCCAATTAATCTAAATGAATAGGGTTTATAATGCAATTTAATATTATGGTTAAAATTTTATACTATAATTTACTTATTCTCTTCAAAAATGATAGTTTGTTCTTTCTGCCAAGAAAGAAGATTTGAAAGTAATATTGCTATTGAATTCTTTTTTTCTTTTTTTCTTTTTTTGAGTAAACTATTGAATTCTTTTTATTTTCTAGAAAAAAATATGTGTATTAAATATTTTCGAAAAAATTACACATTTTTCTCTAAATTTTAGGTCTTGTCACAAAATTCCCCCCGAATTTTAATTTGTAATATTCTTTCCCCTTGAATTTTGAAAAAATATGCGAATTTTCCCTCTTATTAAATTTTTGATGAAAAAAAATGCACATAATACTCGTTGGAAGCATGAATTGTGAACGTTGAATGATAAATATAATCCAATACAAGCAAAAGTACCTATTGAAGATATACAATCACACAGAAATGTCTAACAAATAAGGGTTGATTGTAGTAGTGGTGACAGATAAAGCTGGTCACCAAAAGAAAAATTCACGATGATCTGAAGGTGGATTAAGCTGTTGAAGAAGTCTCTGAATCAGCTTCTTTTGTTCTCTTGTCTGCTCACTTTATAGTTTCATCTGCACCTCCATATCTTCCGTTCGACGTTGAGGATAATTATGCTTATTCGTACTTCACAATCTTGGACTCTATTATGATGGTTCTAAGAATCAACACAATGACATGGTTATTTAATAGGGCCAAAAATTAGTTTGCGACCAAAAACTAATATTTGTTAGCGACCATAGTATCTCCAAGTAAGGTTTTGTCACAAAAGGTGTTAGATGTGGCTGCCTAATTAGAGAAAATTTTTAACATAGTCATGGCAGTTTATGACAAAAAAAATAATTCACAACTGAATTTTAGTCCCAAAAGTACAACATTTATAGTTTGATGATTTGGTCACGGAAACCTTGAGCAACCACGATTATGTCCCGCCCCCCCCCCCCCCCCCCCCGGCGGTTAAAAACTCACCTTTGTTTGGATGATATATCCAATTTTGAAAATTGGAAAATTTTTACAAAATAGTGTTTTTTTTCAACTTTTTTAATTATTCTCTCATTTTGAAAAAGAAAATTATCTCATTTTCATATTTATTTTGTACAATATCTTTTTGAAAAAAGAAAATTAATATTTTTAAAATCTTCTCACAATGCACAATGCATAATTCCCAATACTATTTTTTTCTAATTCCAAACAACTTTTGGTTTTCAAGAAAAACCTTTTGCACATCCAAATACCATTTTATTTTCAAAATGAAAAACTTTCTTATTTAAAATAAGAAAATTTTCCTTTTCAAAAATAAAAATACGATCCAAACGGAGTCTTAATAGCAGATCGAGGGTTTTTGTTTAGCAACCAAATAGTATATGCAAGTAAGGTTTTGTCGCAAAAAGTGTTCAGTGTGGTTGCTTGAATTAGACAATGTTCAAACCTAGTCTCAGCATTTGTAAAAATAAAAAATAAAAACAAAACAAAGTGGTTCGTGGCTAAATTTGTCCCAAAATTCAAACCTGATCGCTTTATTAGTTGCTAATATTTTGTGTGTTTGCTATCAAATTTGGTTGCTCGAATTGTTGTTTGGTCGCGAAAATCTCCTGTGACCAAACTTTTTTGGGTCATTTTTGTGATCGAAATCAAGGCATTATCAGATTTTTTTATGGCAGAAAGTCAGAATTCTTTGTAGTTAGAGTACTCAAAGTGAAATGCAATGGTTTTTATTTTTTTTTATTTTTTTATTTTTAAATTGCTACTGACCAATTGGAAAAAATTCAGTTCTATTAATGGTCAGCTTTTGTTATTGACTGTATTAGTACTTTGTGGATGAAAATTGGAGTGAGTAAGAGAATTTTTCAAGCCTTACATGGAAATATTAACCCTAGATGATTGCTACGGTTGAGAAAATAATAAAACAATACTATTTTTCACTGTCAAAATGAATAATATCTTTTTTGACTTTTTTTTTTTTAATTTGCTCGGTTACTTCGGTGCAGCTAATTGAGAATTGAAAGTCGGTTGAATAATTGAATTATTCTTCTTGTCCCACAAATATGTTTGGGATATATATATATATATATATATATATTTTTTTTTTTTTTTTTCTCTCTTCCTTCTCTGAAACTGCATTCCCAGCTACCTTTTTATAAACTTGCGTTTATAACTAAAATTTCGAACTTTTTAGCAAGCAAAATTAAAGAAAATTTCGAACTATTTTATTTCAACTTGAAGATATGTGTGTCAAATCAAAACTTTATCTTCCAATGTAAATGAAGACCAGAAACTGAAAACTTCAAAATTAAAAACTAAGCTTGCGATTTGTGTGCAAGCATAAAATTTTTAGGTTGAAATTAATTGATTTTCTAAAAACTAGTTATATTTTTTTTTGTTATTTTTCAGAAAAATACAAAAAATGATATGAAAGCTTCAGGTTCAAACCTGAAAGTCAAATGGAAGCTATGATTAACTTTTTTTTTTTTTTTTAATTTAGAACCGAAGGATTCGAACTCTTCACCTTATATTAAAGTAGATAAGGTGAATTACTGTCAAACTGTGCCAACTGAAATAACTAACTTGGGTACATTCAAATTAGGAAAAATCGCACATAATACAGCAAGTGTCCTTGAAACAAAAATATATGTAGAACCATAAGACGTTACTATCAAACTCCAATTTTCCCCTTCCTACAATGATAATAAAAACTTTTGAAGAAGGGGAACAGAAGACCACAAAAAAGGGGAGGGGGGGGGGGGGGGGTGGGTAGATACACACATATACATACACAAAACTAAGGCCCTTATTATAAAACTCCATGCATTATAACTTGGCCAACAATAATATTGCTTAGCAGCGAAGCTAGCTAGAGCTTGATGTTAGAATAATCTCTGTGGTAGCTGCTATGTATAGAATCCTCTCATTCCTCAATTCCTCTATCCACCTCTTGTTGTTTTTGGCAATAAATTCCTCACTTCTTCTCTGCAAATCAATTAATTTTTCTCCATCATCATAATCATAATCTTCGCCGTCACCGAATAGTGAATCATCATTACTATCACCGCCGTCATCATCGTTATCTTCATCATAACCATCTGAAAGATTACCACCATACAAATCATCTTGACCAGTACTATAATCATCGTCGTCGCCGCCGGAATTGTCATGTTGATAATTTGCTTCTTGATCTTTTTCGTAACCATGATCATCATGAGCTTGATAATTCGACCGAGTTGAGACAGGAAGATAATAAGGATCGTAGTATTGAAATGGCCCAAAACTTCGGAAGAAGACTGTGATTACAATAGCGTTAAAGAAGAAAAACGCCGCGACGCGACTGGATTTGACGACGGCGATGAAATCATAGGTGGTGAGAAAGAGATTATTGTGGTGTTTAAAGACTACAGGGAAAGATAAAGAGAAGTATATTAAGAGGACTAAAATGAAACTCAAAACAAAAAGATAGACTGCAGAAACTGATACCAAATTCTTCATGCCCTTCCAATCAACCCAAGTTTGGCGTATAATATATATATATATATGTATATGTTTCCTATATTTCTTCTTAGTTTTGTATACTTATTTTTTTACAGGTTTCGGGCTTTTATAGTGAAGTTGAGAAGTTCTAATATCTTGTTCAATACAGTACTGGGGAAAGTTAAGGAAAGTTCCAAAAATTCTTCCTTCTAGATACAAAATTGTATTACATGCACTGTTGCACACATGTATATATTATATATACACTATACATATACATATATATAATACATGAATATTATGTTATGTACAAATGTCTTGCTGTAGAGATCTTAATTTATACGTTAGTTCTTTTAACAAGGCAAGTTCACTACAAACTACTTGGAAATTTCTTAGTTTGTCCATCATAACAAAGAGAATGAATTTAAGAAAATACAGGAAAATTGTACTCTATTAAATATAAGCCATATAATGCGGCACTATCAGCACCTTCTTGTATACTTATCATGATAGGTGTCGTTGAATAATTCAAAAGGATTAAAGATGACAAATATATATTTATATTTATATATTTATATAGGTTATAAATTCAAAATCCAATCATAGCTAGCCATCTTCAGGTAATTTCTGCCAAAAAGAAGAAGGAAAGTATGATACATTTCAAGACGACTTGAGGGAGAAATATATTTAAAACGCGGAATGGTTGAGTAAGTAAAAACTAAAACCATTGACTTTGGTTAGCTAGGTTTGGTTCAAGTCTTTTTTTAATATATGTAAATGTATACATGTATATATATTTGGGCTACAGCCAATAAGATTTTGTTTACATCCTACATGATGTTATTTTTTGGTCCCAAAAACTTGGGGAAAACGGGTCACTAAAAAGTTTGTATCGTTGATTTGGATCACATGACTCAACAATACCGTACAAGGGAAGGATCAATTTTCTTTTGCTCCCACCCTCCCTTCTAGAATTTCAACTACTTTTTGGATGCTATTATTTCAGTCATTATATCAATTTTTCAACAGTTTGATTCATGATTAGAGAAGTTCTGAATCACATGTTAGATAAATTTTATAGTAGTGCCCTTTATTTAAACAATTATCTTTTATATAATTAAAAGGTGATCATGGTTTAATAATTATTATGTGCTAAAATCATATTAGTTAATTAATAGAGAGATGTTTCTCAATAACTGCATGTTTTGATGGAACGTGTAAATAAATTGCCTAATTAGAAACTGGTCCTCTCTCCACCCATATCTTGATATAGTTTCTCTTAATCAGAAACATAATGATTAATAGAGAGAAACCTATATTTTCTTAGAGATTTATTCTCTACAATCAATTTCTCTTAAGAAAATAATCATGGACCGTATGCCTTCTCGTTATTATGGAATTGTGAAAATCATCTGGTTTGAGATCTTATGTATTGAGGTTTATGCAAATTAGGGTTTGATTTGCATAATAAATAAATCCTAATATTGTATACTTCAAATTTTCTACATGAACACTTGTTAATCAAACCATGAAAAATCAATCTAACTATTAGAAAATAGTTCATACTAATAATGAGAAAGGATGATTGATTCTAAAGTCAACTTCTCTTTTAATATTTCTTTCGTTCCTCGAAGTCAAAATTTCTTTTTTTTTTTTTTATTTAAAAAAACACATAATTTCTTGTGTTTTCACTTTGGGGGAAGAAAGTTAAATGGAGGGTCTCCGACGTTAATGCCCATGGCCAAGAATAAATGGCCCACAAGGCCTAAAACAAAATGATCTCGTTGAATGCATGATCTCATCTACATTAAGACGATCACGACCATGATTGTGAAGTTCAAATTTTATTATTTATTAATTTGTATCCTTCTCAAAATATATATACATATATATATAAATCATATCATTGATATTACAAACATAATTTAATAATAGTTTCACTCCTGATTCTACCATTACGTGTAAAGCTCAAAATTTAAATTCCCATCACAATATTTTTAAAAAATTATATATATATATATATGGGAGATGATGTGATAGAGCTCATTTTTTAACCGTTTAGATGTAATCGAATATTTGAAATATTTCTTGTGTATAATAATTATAATGCACCTTAATTCGTACTAGTATAGACTAATAAATTAAAAAATTATTAAAAAAAAACTAACATCGTTTACAGTTGAGCCGAGCACTAGGCTTGTCATCTGTTTTTGGGCTGGCAGCTTGCAGGGGGAGGGGCGCAGATCTAGCTTGGGTGAAGGGGGGCTCGCAGATCTGTTTGGGTGGGGGGAGGGGGGCGCGGCATAGGTCTGGTTTAGGGTGGGGGGGTCTTCGTCGGCATCCGACCGAGGGGGGAGAGGGGACGGGTGGGCTCGTCGTAGACGTTGGGGGTGGGGAGAGCAGATTTAGTTGGGGGAGGGGTGTCCGTTGCCGGCTTCGCTCGGGTGGGCTCGTCGCTAGTGTCTGGGAAGGTGGCGCCTACCACCAGCCAAAGGTTGGTTTTTTTAAATTTCTTTCTTTATTATTATTTTTAAATTTTATTGTCTATATTAATACAAGATAAAATGTATTCTAATTATTATACACAAACAATGTTTTAATGGTTCGATTACATATTAATAGTTTAAAAAATAAACTCTACCGATAAGATATATAAATGAGACTATACCATTGACTTTCCCTCTATATATATATAGGTATATCATTGTTTTTTATAATTTTGACGGCAACTATGTAGATTTAAAGTCATCGCTAATTGTTAATTATTCCCAATGATGAAACGTTTGAATATCTTATTCGGTAACGTTTTTTCTGCCGACTCTTTCTTGCAAGTAATAACATAATAAAAGACTAGTCAATAAAGATAATAAGAACATAATAAAAGAATTGAGGAAAAGCCAACTACCAGGTAGTTTCAAGGAAGACCCAGGTGACCAAAACACCCCCATCCCTCCAATTGCGTCGTTTTAAAAGTAGCTTTCAAACTAGTCGAGTTCACTCGCTCAATATTTTATTATATTATTATATTATAATACTCAGAACGACATCATTATTGGTAAAACAGTAAAACAACCTTCGTGTCTGAGAACCCATTTCCTGTCCTGTCCTGCGTGTTTCTATAATTCCATGCATATTAAATTGCTGTTTGAAAACAAGACAGGAAGATTGATACAAATAAAACAAATTTTAGCTTGTCGGGTAATTGCTGAGAAAGGTTTGCTTGTGTCTTGAGATACCCATTTCTTGTCCTCCATGTTTTCTGAATTCCATGCAAAGAAAATGCCATGTGGAAACATGAAAAGGAAGTTCAATACCAATAAACAAATTTTAGCTTGTCGGGTGATTGCTGTGGAAGGCTTACAGGAGACATGAACGAGGAAGATGTTTGGGAAATCATCACCAATAGGCAATAAATTCGACCACAAATAGAAAAAAGAAATTGTTTGTTGCATCCATAATATCCTGCTTATAACTGCTAAGAAAATGAACCTACTAAATGAGCCTACAAATCAGATGTGATTCCTACTAGATTATATAAATCTATAAAACCTAGCTGGTGGTTGTGAAACTACTGCCTCATACTTCAGCCTGTGGAACTGCTCAAGAAGTACAAGAGAAATTCAGATTATAAATTGAACGGGGAAAGAAAAAAAAAACGCAGGACTCGGTGCAGAACAATATCAGCAATCAATAATGCAGGTCAGCGGAAGCCTTGGCACTGCTCGACTGCTCAACAAATATTAACCTCCGGGCAAAGAAATGTTAATGTCCGTTGCTGAACTTCTGGAATCCTGCATGGAATTCATGGCGGGCCAGTTTTCTCTCTGAAACGGAGCGGAAGATGCAAGATTTGGTCTTGGGGCACCAGAGTTTGGGTGCCCATGCCCATGACTCATGCCATCTTTTTCAGCATGGGAAACTGGAGGCACCATGGAGATGCCCGGGGTTATAGTCGTGGACATTTGCTCAGCCCTGTGCTTCTTCGGCTTTGGTTCCTGGTGGCTGCTAGGCAGAAAACTGCCTACCACAACCTGATATTTTCAGCCAACAATGTAAGAGTAAATCTTCCGAGATATAATCTACTGTTCATGTCAAATTAAATTTTCCCACTTCCAAGGTAACATTTGATATGCGACCCAAGTGTTTTTCTTTCTTTCATTCAATCTTGCTTCATCTTTAAGTTCTTTACTTTGCCAAGAAACTTGAAAAACGAAAATAGTTTACCAGCACAGGACTAGCAGCAATCAAGAGCCCAGCAACACCTCCACCAATGACACGACCATCGGGGCTTGCCAAGGAGACACTCATCCCACCTTGCCTGCTCCTTGTTCCTTGAGTCTCAGTAGGCATGAATGATCCAGATAAGGACAGAATCTCAAAACGACCCTATAAAAAAATAGTTAGCAACACAGTAGAGTTCGATAGCGATTATCGTTGCACATGGCAGGTCATATGCTTCAACAGCACAACAAGCTAATACTATTAAGTCATTTACAACAACAAACTTGCGGACAGACCTCCTTCTGCATAAGCAAATACTGGCGGGCCTCTCTCTCTCCTCTCATGTAAATATATATATATATATATACACGTATGTATGTATGTATGTATGTATGTATGTATGTATGTATTTATACACACACGACTAGGAAGTTTTCCAACAAGAAAATAGAAAGTTACCAGATCAGGCTATTTACTTCAAACATCATAGCAGTTTATCCAAATTACAAGGAAATAATTCAAGCACCTTTCAATTAACTGGGCAATGGATTTGCAGCTAGGTTTTTTAACATATTGTTAAGATCGGGAGGGGAAAATACTAATCAGGAAGAGAGGAGGAAGAAAAACACTATGACATAGTTTTACGTAAACTTTGGCACAAAAGTTCCTAGTTTGTACTATTGCTATCATTGATGGTTCATAATAACTATTTACCAGCTTAATTTCCTAGAGATTAAATTCTTTCATTATCATCTAGCAATAAATTCAAAAAAGTGAGGATATACACTTGCATGCAGACATCAGTGCAAGTGTAACATCTACTTGCATGAAACCAGGACACACACATATAGCCATGTGATCAACGTGCCTACGTTTTGTTTTTCGAGAGTTAGCCAACCACTACATACCATCCTACGAACTTATGAAGATACATACATACATACATTAGATTTTTTTATATACCCCAAACAAACTGCATTTGAACGTTATAAAGGTTGTAGGAAATCATTCAAAACCAAGACATCTTGAAAGGGGCAGAATATTTCAATACCTCGTATGTCAAAGTACCCCCAGAAGAATCATGTTGGCGCAATGTAACATTTGAAATTAGTCCATTGGCAGATAAGATACAGATAGCTCGAGGTCCTTGTTGAGAAAATGAAATCACCTTCATTGTAACATCCTGTTAACAAAACAAGAATTAGTACAAATAAAAATGAAATCGGTGACAACAGAAAGATGGAAAACAAAGCCATTACAAGAGCAAAAGAAAATTTGAGCAATATTTTTACCATAACATAGAATATAAGCAAAAATTATTTCTAGCACAATATTTCCTTATTCAAAGAATGTTTCCGATAGCAACTGAAGAGCATTTCTAATGTCAATAACTTTAAATGTCAATAACTTTAAATGTCAATTAAGTATTCAAAATGCAAGTCTTGTAAAATCAAGAAGCTAAATACCTCGCCAGCGTTGACAGTGATCATATGGGGCATAAAACCAGTACCTAGAGAGCTTGTATTCCAATCACCTGCAAAACAATGAATATTGTGTGCTTAGCTCCGTAATCTTTCAGGTGAACATGCCAAGAAAAGCGTGTATCTACTTGAGAGGAAGAACTTTATAACAAGGGCAAGAAATGAAGTTTGTTTTATAATAACGAAGCTACTAAAGAACCAGGATAAAGCCAACTTGATCCAATGAGCTAAAAGAAGTTTTATTGCAAGACTCATAGTAAAAATCTACAAAGCAACATTTTTGAAACAAGTTCATGCTTGTTCTATCTAGGTTTCGTCACTGCATCATACCATAGCGATTCAGCAGAAATAAACAAACTTCTTACAACCCCACTGCCAACAGCTAAGTATGCATGCATCTGATAGAAATGTCATATGATATTGTCTTTATGCATTAAATAAGTGGTAAAAAGATGGCTGATTTCAGAATGTTCAAACAATACCACATAGAATACTCTTAAATATGTAGAGGCATCCATGCAAATATGTAAGAGAGCGTTAAATTTGGACACTAACATCATCTAAATCATAGTAAAATCAGCCAATAGACAATAAGAAACACCTAATTATCAAGACTTCTATCTAACAGGAATTACCAATCACAATATGATCCACATCATTATAAGGGTTCATTCAGTTTTCCATCTCAGAGCATCCTGTATTCAGAACCTTCGGAAAAGGCAAGAGGCGAAAAAACCTAAGCCAGATTAGAAATATTCCCCACTCTAAACCAATCCCCTAAAAGCCCAATACTTGTTTAAAACACCATGCATTCTAGTTCCAAATATGCATAAAAGCATCTCCTAACAAGGTCCCACACAAAGTTTGATAACTATTGTTTAAACCTTGCTTCCTTTAAAGAATATTTCAAAGATAACAATAGATTTTTTCGAATCAACCAATCTTACTTTAGATATCCAAGTGCGCGAAAAATTTTAAAAAAAAAAAAAATGGAATCCAATTCTGTAGTGTTACCTCAGTATTAAAAAACTGAAAGAAAGAAAAAAAATAATAATAATAAACCCTATAAATTATCATCCCAAAACACTAACAATCGTACTTCAAATCGCAAGCCTAGTAAGCATATAAACAAACACACATGATTCAAAAAGCTCAACAACTTGCTACTAAATGTAATTTAATGAATGAACTTAAAGACCCACCACTAAAGTGATCCATTGCAACTTTCTTATGCTGCTTAAACTCAGAGCCGCCCGACCGCGCCTTCCCCCGCTTACCGGACGAGAATTCGCCTGACGGCGGAGCAGAAGACGAGAGGGGCATCGGAGACAATGTCATGGTGACCGAACCATCTGGTCCATACTTCCTGGGCCTCCCCCTTTTCTTCTTCCCTGTGGTTGCAGCCAATCCCGCACTTGCCGGAGTGGCGGTAACAGGAGGCGATCCCGCGGGCTGGCCAGGAGGATTGTCCATCCTCGGCGCCACATGATAAGCCGACGGAGCCTCGGCTCCGATCACAGTCACTCCTGAACTAATACCTTCCCTTGCGTCCATTCATATAACAAACAACAAAGTTCACAAAACCAACACAGTAACTAGCATCTGCAACATTCACAACCAAAAAAAAAAAAAAAGACAGACAAACACACAAAGATTTAGATAACATGGGAGTAACAGAATAAAGCAATCTGCTTTTTTCACATCTTCTTCAACCTTCAAAGATCAAAGCAAGCTAAACCAGAAACGAAATTCCAGAGAATATCAGAAAAGAGAATTTTCGTAAAACACTTTCATTTTGAAAGAGCTCTAACATATTATCAACAAACATGATATAATCTAGGGAAAAAAAAAAAAGAAAAAAGAAAAAAGAGTAAACTTTGAGTGTGAAAAAACAAAAAATATATATATATAGAACCTTTTCACTAATATTTTGATTCTAGACCATAATCAAAGTTTACAAACAAAAATGAACACAAAAAAAATAGAAAATTAACCCTTAAAGGTTAACATTTTTTCCAAAGAAAAACAAAAACTCTAGAGATCAAAACTTGTTAACCTGTACCCAAGCTTCCAGAACTAAAAACGAAAAAAAGGACAAAGTTTCTTTCATGGCAAAAACAAGACAAAGCTCTAGGGAAAAGAAAAGACCCAGAAGAAAGAAAAAAGAAAAAGAAAAGAAATGGTGAAAAAACGCAGCTTTATCAGGTTTTTCAAGATCAAAACCTCACTTAAAAAAAACAAAAAAAACCCAAAAACAAAAACTTAAAAATGAAAAATGAAAAATCCCATAAATATTTAAATAAAAAAGATAATAAATATTTAAGCTAAAAAAAAAGAAAAAAAAACTCAAAATGAAACGATCCACTGAGAAAAATTAAAAAGCATAACCTGTGACTGTAACTGTCACTCTCCAGTACAGCTCTAAGCCTATCTGAGCTTTACTTGTTACAGTTTCAGAGCTCAACAAACACTCCTAACACAAACTAATCCGCAAAGAAAGAGAAAAAAAAAAATTTAAGAAAAAAAAAACTGTTTGTTTCCTGAGAAAAATGAAATCAAGAAAAAAATATATTATTTTTTGGGTTATTTCTCTCTATATATATTTTCAAGAGGAACACCACTAGCCGGTTTTTCCCAAGCTGTCTGAATACAGAGAATACTAAAGAAAATCGAAAAATCTGAGGAAAAGAATTTGAAAGAAAATAAATAAATAAATAAATACAGTGTAAAAAACCAAACTTTAATATTTTACCAAATACTATTAAATTATTTACTAAACCCGATAAATACAATTTGGTTAAGAAAAAATTTCACGTCCGTGAGAAAAATTCTTGAAATTGAAAAGGAAGGAAGCAATGGTTAAAATAGTAAATTTAAATCGCCAAAAAAAAAAAAAGCAAAAATTCAAAAAAGTAGATAAATTTTTTATTTTTTTTTCCGAATTTATTATTGTTTTCTATTTAAAAGCTGCAATGGCATTTGGCATGCAACGGGGCCGGTCCTTTTTTTGGCCGCTGACCTGCTTTTTGTCTTTTTCTGGATTAGGGTGACTTGGAATTACGAATATGCACTTCGTTAAATTTATTATTTACGAAAATGTGCCACTTTAAAAAAAAGTGGAAAAGTGGAAAGGGTTAGGTGTTGATGGTGAGGGTTTACGTCACCTGCAGGTGAGGGTGGGAGATCCGATTTGTCGAAATCTGATTGGATACGCTCTGGTTGGCACGTGGGAATGAAGGGGAAGGAAGGATCTTAGTTCACCACTGTTTCACTGTTGCTGAGAAATCACCTGTTAACACGTGTGAGCCCATGGATTTACCTTATGCCACTGCAAATTATTATGATTTATAAGGATTTTTTGTTTGCCTCGGTCAATGAAAATCATTAATGAAAAAATTTATATATCTACAGGATTTTTACACCATATCAATTTGAATTTTTCACACTCAAATTAAATGCATATGGTTGGTTGTTAAATATTAAAATGATTTTATTATTCATAATAATTTAATTCAAATATAACTTAAATTTTTATTTTTTAAAAATCAGTAGCACATTTACCATTTTTACTTTATATTTAAATATTAAATTTAACAAACTATACAAACACACATTCAATTTAAATACAAGGAGAATAAGGAAAATATGTCGAAAACTTTTTGAGTAATGGTAAATAGTATATTCACAGTAAATAATGAATATACAAAGTATCATTCGCAATAAAATTATCTTCAACATACTCATGTAAATAAAATGTTTGAGGTAAATGTCATTTGTATGTTAAATTATTTATTTACAAAGTATATTTATGATAATATTACATTAAAAGTTCTCGTAAATAAACAATTTACCATAAATATGTTGTTTATCTCAAATCTTTTTAAATTATGCTATTTACCTTAAGGATTTTTTAAAAATGACTTATTTGTTGTAATTTCTCTTTTAATAACAATTAAAATTTTACATGTTGATTCATACATTCAATTTGATGGCAACATTCCAAAAAATTCAATGCAACTAACGATCCAAAATGACACTTAGTCTACAAAAAGGTATTATTATTTTAGTGTTATATTATTTTTTAACACTATAATCTGTAAGTATTTACGTTAAAAAACTTATCGTATGAAACATATAAACTTCTTTTAGTTATAAATTAGACTATTAAAAAGTTAATATAATAATTAAAACAACAATAACTACTAATAAAATAAAAGTAAATTTTTATTATAAATTTTTCTTTATTTTTTTTAATTTTAATATTATTTTGATCAATTTCAATTATTAGAAATACGCATTAACAGTACGAAATATAAAGATCTATCTTTATTTTTTGAGTTTTGACACTTTTTTTTTTTTTTTTTGGGGAGTTTTGATACTTTCAAAACACAATAGCCTGAATTATTGCTGCACATGACAAAGGTCAAACCATCATTACAAAATCTTGAATAAGATGTATTTTTCGGTATGTTAGTAAACAATTGTTTCAAAAGTGATTCGGATATAATTTAGTGCTTGACCAAAAGATAATCTTTAAGTGGGCTTGTCTAGTAAGTAAAATCTATGTATTCTTTTTTATTTAAATTAAAGTTCTTTTAACAAATATTTGTTAGTGGCGTAGTGGTTGAGTAGATTAAGCTTCAAATTTCTGACTTTTGCTTTTGATTGAGCCAACACATGCCTTCTGGTCGTCCAGTGGATAACATTTAGAAAGTTTATACTCTACCTATTTAATTTCATATTTGCCCTTATTGTCTCATTCAAAAGTACATATTCAGTATGTTTTTGGTGCGTCAGAGTATTTTTCTAAAATATAACTCATAATTAACGAATTATTTGTATTTAAGCGTATGTAAGTCGTGGACACTTTAAGAACATTATCACTTGTTATTACAGTACTTTTGCTTGGGATTCAAGTAAGTAAACTTACTTAATTTTTACTTGTTATTTTCAAATGGTTTAACGAAAGAACAGTATTAGGGACATCAACTCTAATCCTAATTTTTTGAGTACCAACTCACATATCACATTTTTATCAGTAGACACAGTTAATTGATATAGCAATATTTTAAACACTTACCAATAAAAGAATAACAACTCATATGTCATATAAATTGGTATTCAAAAGTTAATATTATAGTTAGTATCCCTAATATTTTTCTTTATAAAATTATATGAACATTCATGAAGTGCGAAGGAAAATTGTAGGAGCTCAATAGGAAATTTAGGAATGCTCTAATCTAATCCTTAAAAATTCGGATGTAGAAAGAAACTTCTTGGTCGAGTTGCATTCACTGCTAAGCAATATTCCTAGTTCATACTCCCCAAAAAAAAAAAAAAATCTATATTTCAACCAAAAAAAAAAGATTCATAATTTCTACTCTACCAAAAATAGAAAAATGATAGTAAATATAGATATAACTTAACGGTAATATCATGTCTGATTTTATTTGAAAGTGCATAGTTCGAATCTCATACCTTAAGTTATAAAAAAAATGACAATTAAAAAGGGAAAATTAGGCCAGGTGATCTTTTTTAATAACCTAATATGATAGATGACTAACTTTTTTTATTTAAGAAAATGACCGTTTGTTTTTTTTCAGGTTGATTAATCAGTGATTAACTATGAAAATTGATGATTTACGCTATAATTAATCAATGATTGATCGAAAATCAATCACTAATTGACTATTCTGTAGTCAATCACTAATTGATCATTTAAAAAAATTGATTAACTACTTTAGAAAAAATGACATTCTAACTAATTTTTAAAAATTTCGACTATTTATTAAAAAACTTCTTAAAAATAAGTTATTTAACTATAAATCTCATTAAAAATATATTTAAAAAAATGGTCTTAATTTGTTTCCCTTTTTACCCAAGTACCCGATCGACTAGAAAAAGTTTCAAGGATAAAAGAACTATCTTTCCCCCACTAATAATCAACAAAACTTTTAGGAAAAAACTCATTTAGGATTTAAAAATTACTATCGTCCAAGATTTGAACTCATAATTTACTACATTAAAAACAACTTGCATGCTTACTAGACATCAATTTAAAAGCATTTATGATAAATGTTTAAAATTAAAAATTTGATAAAACATCACTTGTATTTTGTGAAAGAAGTACTGTTTTTTTTCTTATCTTGTTGGTATATGTTCTAAATTATCTCTTGTGTTTGTAAAATCTGACACAAAAGAACCATTCAGATGATTAAAATTAAAACATCTAGATTATCTATCCCAATATATGTTGAACACTATTTAAGATATAATTTAAAATTTTTCTTAAAAAGTAAATTTTAGAACCTGAATATACCAAGATTACCCTTCTAAAGAGTTTGAGAATTTTGCTCATTTTAAAATTTATTTTAACTTAATTATTTCTCTAAGAAGTACTTCAAATAGTGTTTAACATAAATTGGACTGGGTAATCTTAATTTAAATTTAAAAATTTTATTAATCGCCTCAGGGATTTTTTTATTTATGATTTTATACACACAATGAATGTTTTGGACATTTACATAAGAGAAGGGGTAAAAGTGAGATTTTAATCAAACACACGGGTTGTTTTAGATATTTTCTTTTAAGATTACACAAAACGTAAAATTGTCAACGTTATTTAAAAAAAAAAAAAAAGAAAAAAAAAAAGAGCCTTTTTCTTCATCATGATAAGTATTTGGGTAAATTACAGTTTCCCCCTTGGAGTTAAGTCCTTATCACGAAATGCTCCATAAACTTCAATTTGTATCATTCTTTTTCTCTGAACTTTTCAAAAGTTTGCAAATTTCCCTCCTTAATTGTGTTTTTAAAGAAAAAATGAACATGACACTTGTTGGAAGTATGAGTTACGGATATTAAATGTGAAAGTGCAAAGTTATCCTTCTAATTAGGGTGTTGTCCCCCCCCCCCCCTCATTCCTCTCTCTTTTAGGTAATTTAATAATTTTACATTTAATAAGGATAACGGATACTAAAGGTATTGCTAATGCGTGCCACATCACTATTTTATATTAATACCCCCATTTCGTGCCCTCAAATGAGTGTTATGTGTATTTGTTTTTAATTGAGGGGAAAATTTCATAAAATTTTATAAAGTTTAAGGAAAAAAAATATTACAAATTAAAATTCAGGAAACATTTAACAAAGCCTAAAATTTAGAGAAAAAAAAGTGTAATTTGTCATAAATATTTTTCTCACAAAACATATTATTTAATATTTCAGACATTCTTTTTCATGGAAGTATTATGTTATGCGGTTATTTACTTTTTTTTTTTCCCTTATGAGACAAGCTCATCAAGTGAAAAGAGAATCTATACTCTTAGGTCACGAATTTGAACCCTAAAAAATTTGTTTCAATTTAATAAACCTATAGAAAAAAAAAAAAAGTATATGGCTTAACATAAATTTTGCCTTAATTTTTACTCTACAATTTAAATTAAAGGACACAATGATCAATGCTAAAAAAAAAATCTTTTTATAGTATATTGTCTTGCATCATAAATGTCACTTCATTTTTCTACCAAAAAATTTTTTTTGTCACTTTATTTAAATCTTATTGCTGATATGAGTATAAAAATATATATTTTACTGTTGCAGAATAAATTTTTTTTTATAGCATTCTTAAAAATAGATTGTTTAAAAAAAAATAGTTTTGACTATTCTCTTATGTGCAACTGCCGAACTAAAATTTTTTAAAAATAATTATAGCAAATTTTTTGTTTGCTTAAGTCAGAAAAAAAAATAAATAAATAAAGGAATAGATAGGAGTATATTTAGATAATGTCATGGGATCTTAAGGCACCCTATCTGGTATGTAGATATTTTTCGAAGAAAAATACCCATTTACATGATCGCGATTTCAACTCGATATTATAAAATTGCTTTTAATAATTATTGACCTATCAACAATATTAAATATATATCCATAAAAAAATTTAATCTACAAAATATGTAGGATAAGGCGTCCTCTATGTTAAAAAAAAAAAAAATCCTAATGAATTAATAAGGTTATACTTTTCATTTGTTAATTGATTCTCTTCTTATAAATCAGCTCGCATGTTTGATCATAGATATGAGTGAAAAACTTTAATTTAAACTTAAATTTTTATGAAGAAAAGCACTTTAAAAAAAATTATAAATTATGTTTCAAAGTCACAAAACAAACGACACTGGTAATAAGTCAAATCGTGAGGGACTAGACTAGAGCGGAGCTTCAAGAGATGTCCTTTCTGTAAATTATAAATTATAAATGATCCTACAAAAATGTACAATGAGATGTCCTTTTTGTAAAAAGGAAAAAAAAAAATTTCCTAATAACTATATAAGGTTACACTTTTCGTATCTTAGGATCCATTTGATAAATGAATTTAAATTAAAAATTTTAAGTTTCAATAGTAATTTTTGTTGATTTTTTGGAAAAGACAAAAAACTTTTTCAGAAAAAGACAAAAACGAGATAAAAATTTTGAATTTGAACTTTTCAACCAAACAAGACTTGAATGTAAGATGTGTTTGAAGTCTGAATGAACTATTAGAGTAGTTATTATTTTATTATAATATTATATTTGGTCGGTGACCAACTATTGTAATAAAACTATTTGAATTTTCACAATAATTTGACTCAAATTCACATCCATATTTTCACATAATTCACACACACTCTTTTTTATATTTATATCACTCAAACGTTATTTTAATAAAAACTATTTAATTATACATTTTATTTGAATACACAATTTAAATCATATGTTTGAATGCAAACATTCACATGTAATAAATGATCCAAATTGATGCTTATTGCTTCCTACGACTCGTATCAAGCATTTGATTCATAGTTTTAAATAGAAAACTTCAATTTCAATTTCAATTTCAATTTTTGTTATTGGAAGTTAAAAAAAAATAATTGTACTTCAAACCCTCGAAAAATCACTTAAGACATCAGAAAATTTTTTTCCGTAAACTGGAAAAAAAAAAAAAAAACTTTGAGATAAATGTGGAACAAATAAAAAATGGAATTCAAAATTTGTTCAATTTTACAAATAAACTGAAAAGTGACGAGTAAAATTGATCATTTTATAAATACTTCATCAAATAATGATTCGAGTTAACAAGGGGACTGGACAAGAGTAGAGCTTGGGGAGTCGAGCAAAGAGAAAGGTCCAGACTTAAGCGGGTCCGTCTAGAGAAAGAAACCGTTAAACTTGTCAGAGGTTGTACTGTGTTTCAGACCGTCTAGTCATGTCTTTCCTTCCTCCTCTTCCTGTTGTCCACATGTTAGTCAAACTTATCTCTCTCCTTTGACCAACCTTTTTTGCTTTTTTTGCTCATCCAACGGCTAAACCAATTTCGAAATAAAGAAAGAAAGATTCGTGACCAACTTTTTGTGCCCCCCCCCCCCCCCCCCTCCCCCTCTAAGGAGGGATGCGATAAAATTTCCAAAAACAAAAAGAATTGTTTTTTTTCAAAAGTATAAAATTTCAAAATTTAGAGACTGGTCTTTTTTTTTTTAAAACTAAAATTATTGGTCTTAAAAGGAAATAATGTCCCTGCTAAGTATTATTTGTCAGTAGCTCAGCCAAAAACAGGGTATTATTTGTGGGTCCCACCAAATTATTGTAGATAGTAATAAATTTTTTAGTTAATAGGGGTGCTGTGATAATTTAGGGTCCGTATAATGAATGGATTTGAGTTGAAATTTTAAGTTTAAGTGAAAAATTTTTGTTGATTTTTAAAAAGATAAAAATTTTTCAGAAAAAAATAAAAATTGAAATAAAAAATACAATTTGAATTTAAACGTTAAACGAGACCTTAACTAACGTTTAGTGATACAGTTGAGTTAAACTCAATCTTATTTTACAGTTAGTTTTTTATTTTTATTTTTAAAATTAACAAAAATTATAATTAATTTTTAAAAGTTAATCAATCTTAATTTAAAATTTTCATTTTATCTCAAACTCAACCTAAATACTAAACGAATTAATCTTGTAATTATGATTGTGTATACTAGTATAAGGGATGAAATTATTGGTAATCATGATAAACTTGCTGAAGAACAAATATGCCCAAATGGCCATTATTGCTAATCGAGAAGTTTTAGAAAAAGATCAAGGAAAAGAAAACAAAGAAAGCCTCACTTGAACAAAATTAAAAGTTAAAAATTAAAAAAGAAAAGAAAACAAAGAAATCCCATTTCAAAATTACTTAATTAACTAATAAATAACTAAAGTAGAGATAACGACAAGAATATAAAGCACTATGGGCAAGACGTGGACATGGACATGTGAATAAAGACCAACCGAGCAAAAAGGAGCATTTCATTTCAATTTTTGCATCAATTGGACATAAATCATATTTTATTTTATTTTTTTGAGAGAGACAGAGAGAGGGGGGGGGGGGGGGGGGTGCGGGAAGCAAGAAGAACCAAAGTCGGACACGTGAATTATTTGTCGGACAGCGATTGAACCTTTAAACCCCCAACCAAAAAAAACAAGGCAAAAATATTTTTCTATACTTACGTAAATCTAATTTAAAGGCCACGTGGCAGTCAAGCATGAAAACAAAAACACAGACATGAATCATTTCGCAAGATTGCCACTGGAAAATGCACTACCTTCTGGTCATGTATAAAAAAAAAAATTGTCTATTCTTCTGCAGATTTTTTTAATGTAAATTTAACTGGATTTGATGTTCAAAAATGTACACTATCATACAAGGCACTATCATTTTGAAGAAAGAATTTATTCATTCGACATATAGTGGGACCAAAAAAATGTTCAAATAGCTAAAAATGAATTGGAAAAAAAAAAAAAGAAAAGGATCAGTGAAAGGCGAGATATCATTGAGAATGTCCAAATAAAGCCCTTTGTCTCCAATTTCCAAGAAACAAATGTGGTCTTTGATTTGCCAAAGATCAGAAAGCTATTTTGCTCTTTCTTTTCTGCTAAATTTTTGTGTTTCTTTCTTAAGGACGGATAAAACCGGCCCTTACCTCTTCAAAGGAGTATTCTATCGGCGTTGGTGGCGTTGAAGGAGGAGTGTTGAGCATAGGAATCGGCATCGTTGAAGGGGTTCGGTTTTCATCACCAACGAAAATTGGCTTCTTTGGCGTTTTCCAAAATGGCTCGTGATCGTAGTCGTTAATGCTTACAAGTTGTCTTTGCATTATCGTTCTCTCTTTCTGCGGCCTCTCGTCACAATCTTCAAGTGGATTGCAATGTTTGCCTTTGATAATGCTCGAGAAGAGACGGGCGAGAAGGGCTTTCGGATAACAGGCGAATGACCTTGGAACCGTGAACTTCTTTTTCCTGCAGCACCAAGGAAAAAAAAAAAAAAAAAAAAAAAAGTTTGATCAGCAGAGGGATATGCATTGACAAAAGAAAAGATCTAACTAAATTATGGAAAATACCGGAGGATGATGAAGCCCCAAAGCCACAGTTCTGCTGGCTGCGGATGGAGCTCTTTTGATTTGATGACCCGGCCTTCTTAGGGTGCCGAATGGGGGCAGCTTTTTCGGGTTTAGAATTTTGAAGCATTGCTCCACCGAGGGAGAGTTTCCCGCTAGCACTTGCAGCATCGGTTACCGTTGTTTTAAGACCCTTCTTTCCACTACTGGATGGACTTGGTTTTGTCCCGTAAAGTGCTTCCATCTCTACTATCAGCTGTCCTTTAAGTTTCTTCTGGTCCTAAATGCAAAAAAAAAAAAATGCAGGTGTCACAAAGTGAAGCATGTTTCATACGGAAACTCTATAACAATGATTTACAGGAATGAAAGACTGGAACTTCGTACTCTCTGCCTTTGCCTTTCTTGCTCTTTCACTTGCCTCAAGATCTCATACTGTTCGAGCATAGAAAGAAGTCGTTCCTGCAAAACAGAAATCGGATCATGAAAATCCTGAACCAGTTGATGTAAGTTTCAATAAAAGACAGCATAATATTCATGAAAGTGTGGACAAAAGTGCGTAAATAAATATAGTAAATGAAGTTTCTTACACTATCATATAAGAATTCCACTCCTCTTTCTATTTCCCAATCTGTGGTTTTTGAGATCAAGACGTCCACCATCGCTGCTTGAATTACCGTACAGAGCAATAGAGCAAAAAGAGAATCAAGATATAGAGAGACGGGAAATGTCAGATGACATATTTGGTAGTGTGTCTAGACTTGATATAATCATAATGAAAATTAAATCGGGTTAACTAAAAAGTATAGCACAATATTTTTGACGAGTTGTACTTAGTTGGAAACAAGAACTTACAAAATATAAACACCAAAATTTTTACCAGGAATTTTGTGAATCATGGTACGAGCTTTTTCAGCACGTTTCAAAGACAGATAAGAACCTCTTCCAGCATGATAGCGCTTATCATCCTGATAAATCACAATAATTTTTAATGCTAAACAAGATGAGAAGAAAGAGACAACCCAACTCTCATTTATCAGAAAACTTGACTGATCAGAACAAACAGATAAATTATGACAACCCAACAGAAAGATAATCTCTACGACAGATGCTCCACGACAGATGTATCGAAACAAGTGGTTGGTAAATAGATAAATAAAACGTTCTACCTTGTTGTACTCCTCAAGCCAGCACTCTTCTTGGCACGCAGCCAACCACTTCTCGACTTTTTCTAGTATTTCTTTCCTGCTTAAAGCTTCATCTTTAGCCCTTGCAATTTGAAGTTCAATTTGTGCCAGTAAACGCTCAGGATCCAAGCTCTCTACAAAATGGTAATAGTAATACAATCAACAAGGAAAAAAAAAAAAAAAAAAGAATCATCTTCGTCAACGTAAAATTCTGTATTTTAGTTCTCAAATTCTTGCTAGAATCTATTGATTTTAGCCATGACAATTCCATAAACAGAAGCATTTTCTTTATCTAAGAGACAGCTAATCACTGCCATTCACATTAGTAAAGAATATAGATGGTTCTACCGGACTCTATAGCTTCAGTTGAGAATTCTGTTGCAGCGTGTTCTTCTGCCATCATGTGTGCTCGTCTGCATATTTCATCCAGTTCCAACCTCTTTTTCATAACAAGGTGTCTCAATTTTCTTGATCTCAATTGCTCCAACCTCGACACTTCTGCTTCAACCTGAGGGTGAGCAGAACAGTGTAGTATCGGACGTTAATTAAAAAAAAAAGAGTGCAATCGTTTTCCGCTCCAAGACTCAAACTAAATTATCATACTCACGTGGTCAAGGAATTTAACAGAAAGCATGTTGGTTTCAGTGATCTCGGAGACGGAAGCTGCGATTTTGTTAGTTACATTGTGAAACAAATTTTGCTCCACCATAGGTATATCCATCAGATTCCACATCTCCAACAAAGCGGTTGCAAGATTATGAAGCTGGTACATCCCAAAGGTTAAAAGGTTACGCACAAAGAATGCTTATCATTTGAAACCCTATCTATTTTGTACAAATCAATATGACAAATACCATAAAGATTTACCATAGTACCTTCTTCCATCTCTTCATCTTGACCTCACTCAATCTTACTACTGCAGCAGTCAAACTCTTGATCGTGTTCTCGCTTATGTCCTTTACACCTACGGAATCATTCAGTGTGGGGTGGATCACGTAGATTGTGTGCTTGAAATCCACACCAAGAACCAAGCACAGCAAATTCAGAGTGCTCAGGAGATCCTCAACTTGCTTCTGACGGTCTCTCTGCAGATGAAATTTAGAGAAACAACCGAGGAGAAAAAACAACTGAAAAGCAAACCTAGCAAGAAAGATTCTTAAATGCGACTTCCCTATCAAATTTAATCCACCATATCGAGGATAGTTCACCGACTAGTCCTGCATCAAATAGGAAAAAAAATCTTCCCCTTGCTTCCTGTTTATCTTTACATTTCCCTGTTAAAAAACATGCCCCTTTTATCTTTCTAATGCCAAGTTTCATTGCAGCCGTTCCTAAGCTAATTCTAAATACCAGCATATTATTAATATCTCAACATTGCACTCAACATTTCGCATCAAACGATAATTAGAATTTGCTCAAGTTAATTCAGAAAAAAGTAGGGACAAAACCTTCTCATCTTGATAAGCAAGCAACCGCGCACGTAGTTCTTCTAGTTTGTGGAACGACAAGTCCGTCTCATCTGCGACCATTTTATCCAGACCTTCTTCTATAGATCCGCCTATCTCATTTGAAATTTTCTCTAACTGATCCACAACTTCAAATAATTTGTTCTTCATTTCAATTTTCCGCTTCCGTATTTCCTCGAGTTGTGGAACAGTGGACTCAAGCTCATTCTTCAAGCCTCCGTCACCCTTCCAAACGAACTGCAAACACATAACAAAGAATGCAAACAATGGTAAATATCTATTGCGATTTTCATAAAAACATAAATCAATAAAGTAAATTCATTTCCATCTTTAGTCTATACAAGGCTTACATGAGGTGGTTGCTCACCCAAAGCCAAGCAAACGTCGGAAATCTCTGCCCGAATCTTGGCAATTTTTTGTTGCATTTGAGCTCTACACTTCATCGCCTCGTCCAATTTTCTTCTGTACACTGCCAAACACTTTTGTTCAATCTCTTCCAACATCAAATCCCTTTCTGGTTCGGTCTCTCCAACTTCGTCCCATATTTCCTAATTTCACCAACAAATAAGTTTTACAAATAAATCAAACGCTTATCCAAAATTTCGACCAACACCAACAGCGCATCCAAGACCTCGAGCTTCGGATCAAATCGGCTCTCAATCATCAAGAACACTATAAAGAACACGGTCGAGGTGACGTGGTTTATTCAAAGCGTTCTTCATCCATTCTTGATCAAAGTTCAAGGTCCAAGACACATTCTTGGTGTTGCATCAATATTGGATTAATCATTAAAAACCAAAGAAAAAAGAAAAAAAGAAAAAAGAAAAAAGAAAAAAGAAAAAAGATTATAAATTGTAACATTCAGTTAAAGGGGATTAAGGAAAACCTGAAGTTCTTTCAGCATTAATCCACAAATTGTTTCTGTACTCACAAGTTGATCGTCATGCTGAATAAACATATTGAACCAACTGCCAAACGAAACATATATAAATACATACATCTATATATATATATATGTATATATATTAAGCACTTAACTAAAATGGTTTTCTTCCTTAAAAAAACATAAAAAGTGGTTTTACTACACTAGGATTCCATATTCTCATATGTGTTTTTCCTTAAATTTGTTTGCAAAATCGTCATGAAAAGCCAAGAAAGATCACGTTCTTGGATATTCTTGATTCTTCCTTAACTGTGAGAGTTCAAGAGCTGTTGTGAGTTTTTTTTCTTGCTGTTTCTAGGCAACCAAACAGAGCGAGAAAAAGATGACGAACCTGATTTTGGACTACAAATTCTATGGCTTGAATTTGGTGGGAAGCGATTTTCGAAAAAAAGAAAATAAATGAATGAAAAAAGAAAATTGGGGGAGATGGAGGGAGGGAAAGAGAGAGGAGAGATTAATAAGCC
This sequence comes from Ficus microcarpa, assembly GCA_025413485.1. Taxonomy (NCBI): domain Eukaryota; kingdom Viridiplantae; phylum Streptophyta; class Magnoliopsida; order Rosales; family Moraceae; genus Ficus; species Ficus microcarpa. Next base: position 12,270,102 of record CM046383.1, on the reverse strand, counting down.
GTTATACTGGGGAAAACAGGTGCCATGTGATTTCGACACGTCAGCATTTTCGGCAATTTCTGTGACGTGGCGAAGTGGAGTTTGATCATGGGAAGTTTCGACGGTGGAGATTGTTGTTGCTGATTTTCAGCATTTTTGAATTTTGAACTCGGATTTTTGTTGCTAATTTGTAGCTTGTTGTTATGGATTTTCTGATATTGTTGAAACTTCTAGTGAAAGTAATAATGATTGGGGGTTTTATTTCTTAAAATGAAATTATGAGAGGATATGTCTAAATGAGGAAATTTATTGTTGAATTCTTCTTCATCCCCCTGCTGTCTCTCTCTTTTAAATGTGTACTTCTATTACAATCCAAGAAAAATAGTTAGAGATATCACCGGTGTTAAATATTACTATTAATATAGTGTAGATTTTATTTGTAAATTTTATGTTGTGAGACCTACCTTCAATTATTAGATAGTACGTAATGTTGATAAGGTCCGTTAGATTTGATAAGTGTGATGTGTCAAGGATGTCACACGACGGTCTTTGACTGATTGGTTATAATCTCTACATGGCCATAGACTTTTGAGCCGGACAAGAACAACTAAGGTATGGCCTTCTCCAAGAAGCTGGGGTCAATAATGCTTGAAGGAAATTGAGGGACAATGACTGCTACGATGTCCTTCGTTACCAAAAGGCCATGAGAACATGCAACTACAAGAAAACAAGCTAGAAAGGAACTGGTGAGATCAAAGAACAAATGGGAGGTATAATCAAATGGTTGATGGAGAATCTGGTAGTATCGACTAGAGATGGGGTACTGTCTCTAGGTTGTCTTAAGGATAGTTAAGAGTCCCTCCGAAGATGAGTGCAAGCTGCCTTTAGAGCGAACCTTTCAAAAATTTACGAAAAATCTCCAAATTTGTAGTACAAACGACGATGATGGAGTTTCGAGGGCCCATTCAGGAGTATTTTGATTATAATTTGTTTCAAATATGAAATAGAAATGAGAATATTTTAAGAAGGATTTTAAGATATTTTCTGAAATTTTATTTGATTGTATTTCCATAGAAATTGGCTTGAGTATTAGAAAAGAAAATTTTATGTTTAGTTATTGTAGGGACAGAGTCTGGATACAACACAACGAATCATTTATTTAAAAGGAACAATGCTGTTTGTAGAAGATTGAAAGGAAAATGATAGCGTAACGAAATAAAGAAACAGAGACTAAGGCAGAAGGTCACGTCAGCAATGACGAATAAAGGGCCACGTCATCAGATTCTAATGATTAAGAATAACACATGTAATAATGATTGTAACACTCACGAGGAAAACTATAGATATGGGTAAGGGTATGAGATTTGCACGCTTTTGAAAATATCCGAAAATTTATAGAGAATCAAACATATATTAGGAGAATTAAATATTTGTTGCCCTAGATCTTAGAAATTTCAATTAAGCTTTGTATTCATTATTTGTCGTTCAATCATATTTTGACACAAACATGTATATTTCTGAAAAATATTTATAAGTGTACAAGCCTTAGAAAATGAAACCGGAGACGCAAAAATAACTTTATTTTATTTTCTCATTCTTTACAAAAAAAATAAAAACGATTTTTTATTTTCATTTTTGTTTTGACTTTGTGCAAAACAAATACTATCTTAGAACCCTTTCCAAAACGCTTTTAGTAAAAACCGTGAGATTCATTTTCAAAATGTTTACGAGATAATAACAAAACAGGGGTCCCAAGTTTTTGATGCTAGGAGATGAGTTTTCAGGCTTTTTGGCATGACCTTATGATGGTATGAGTGTGTTAAGATAGGATCTATCGGTGTAAGAGGGGATGTGGACTGTTTATAGGAGAAGTCCCCCAACCACTCAGGATGTAACTTGGGACAATACAAACATGTTTATGAGCTGTGGAAAGCCTTTATTTACCTAGTAAATAATCTCATTTCCTAAGTAATAAATAATTTGTTTACACCTTGTAAATATTCAACTTACTTGAACAATTTCCTGAATATGTTATTTACTTTTTTAAACTTTTATAAATGCCATATTTACCTTTTTCCCCTTATCAAACATATACAGATGTTAAAGTTTTGGGGGTATAATGGGTATAATTTTATAGTCCATTGGGCATATTGACACTAGTGACATAGTTCAGGAGAAATTAATGAAAATTTTCCTATCTATTTGTTTCAAATCTGACTAAGACGATTCTTTTTTTCCATGTTTAGAGTGAAAAGACGAACTAAATTGTTTCCATAAGCCCCATCAAAATTTTTAATAATAAAAAGAGAAACAAAACAGCATTCATAAACCTCTCAAAATTTATCATGAACATTGAGAATTTGTGAGATTTACAAGTACTGTTTCAATGTTTGGGGAAATTGCACTACATAGCATATCTTAAAAGATACTAATGAAAATTATAGCATATTTTTAAAATGTTGAAAAATTATAGTAGATTTTAATTTTACCTTTTACTTTATTCCCATTTTACCTTCCTCTCACTCTAGTTATCCCGTTTCCCCTCTCCTCTCTCTCCCCTCCATCTCTCTTTCTCTCTCCCATCTCTCTCTCCTTGTTGACCGAAGATCAAGATCGCGACGACAACGAGAAGTCGATATCCTGATCTTCCTCTAGTGATGAGGCTGCAATGGCCTTTCGCAAATCTCGATCATAATGTTTCTCCATCTTGTAGTTGCAACTGTTTAGCTGGAGGAAGTTGTGCCGGTGACGGAAAAGGCACTACGACGACCGTCCCGAATTCGGCTTCTTCTCCGATACTGATTTTCCTCATTTTTATCTCGCGATCTTTGTTTGTGTGAGATCTATGTTTTTATCATTTCTTTATTGGCAACGGGTTTCCTTCGCGATCTTCTTTAGGATTTGTTGGATTTTTTTGTAGGCGAACTAATCAAGGTTTGGTGCTATTGACTGTTGGGGTCAAATTTCATCTCTCCATAATGTTATAATTGGGTTATCACGACCACTAGACCAACAAACGATGAATAATAAACCACGACAGATCAAGTGCTGCTAATCTCGAACATTCAGTCTCGGCCTAATGAATGATTACCACTTGCTAAAAGAGTGACGAACAATGAATGATTGTCCTTAACCATTTGGTCTCGGTTCCCTTCAGGCCCATTAATTTACAAAGTATGGATTGAGTGGGCACTTGGCTCAACAAAATGAACGATGAACAATGCTCAGTCATTATTGGTCGTTTCGGATGATCGGTTTGTCGTTTAGGTTCATATTCAATGAACAATGAACGGTGAGATATCAGTCTCCATAACTGCTAGGCCACGATCAATCATGGCATTATGGCCCATGTCTTAATACATGTTTCAAATTACCTAGGTAGTGGGGAACAGCCTACTGCTATCATGCAGGTCTAGACCCTCGATCTTCCCTCTATAAATGGAGGAAGATCCTCCTCATTAAGGGATCCTTTTGGAAGTCCTTTACTTACTATTATTTTGTCAGATTATACCCAGAGATTGTAGCCTTTTGTACTTAAAACTCATATATAGTGAGACCACAGACTTAGAGGACGTAGCATAATTTCGACGAACCTCTCTAAATTTCGGTATTGTTATCCTTTACTGCTTTTGCTTTGATTTATCATTTATATTTTCTGATCATGATTGTTTTATGATTCTCATATACGATGTCTAAGGATCCTAATAATTTCTATAATTTAATTTTCTTGTGATCTAATCCTGATTGAAATTTGACAGTAGATTCCGAGCATCTATAGTTTGGCGCCCACCGTGGGGCCCCTGGCCATCATACATCGGAAATTCACAGAGCAACCATGTCAGAGAACCGCGAACAGCAGGCGAAACACTACAGAACAGTCCTGATGCTTAGCCTGAAGTTTCAACATCTGGAGGAAACACCCAGATTATTAACCTGATTTGTTTGGTTGAAGAGCTTACTAAGAAGCACAATACCCAATAGACACAAATGGAAAATATTAGTGTGGAGAATCAGACCTTGAGAAGCCAATTAGCCATAATGACAACGTAGGCTACCTACTCATACTACTACAACTCGTACGCAGGATACTTATTGGGAACGAGCACCTGGGGTTGGCAGCAAGCCATGCCATACTATCCTCAATGGACACGAGCCATTGCTCATAACCACGTGGCTCTAATACAGCCTATGTCCATGCTAGGGAACACCCCAACAACAAACAAACAATGAACACAGACACAACAAGCACATGAATCCAGTTCCTGAAAGAACACATCCTCAACTCAACACACGACGCCAGAACTACCACCACAGCCAGAGGGTCCCGTTCCTTCGGGGATGATGAACATTGAAGCAATGATGAGTAATATAATGTTTGAGGAAATGAGGACATTAGAAACACAAATGGAGTAGCGGTTCACCTCACAGCTACACAAGGCCACAAGTTCAACTCTAGGGTTCAATGACCTTACATGCGGGGTCCGTGAGACACCCCTGACATAGCAAATCACGAGCACGCCTATTTTCAAATTTGGTATCGTGTCTTTTCCAAGGTTCGATGGCATGTCAGACCCCCATGACCATCTACTCTAACACAAACACGTCGTGCAATTGACGAACATCCCCACTAGCATGCTTGACGATATGATGTACAAACTCTTTGCACAAAGTTTGAAGGGACCTGCCCTTGCTGTTTCTGTAATCTTTGACCCGAATCTATTGATTCATTCGACGAACTCTCACTTGAATTCATGAGTAGCTACTCTGTCGACATTCAATCAGGAAAGACTACAAAGGACCTATGGGGAATGGTCCAGGGACCAAACAAAATATTATGTGCTTACATAAGGCGCTTTAGCAAAGCAATATTTGAGATTTCTGAATTAGACGTTGGAACGACGATAAAAGCACTCAAGAAGGACCTAAGGTACATGTCTTTCTTAAAAAACAAGATTTCTGCCAATAATTCATGACACTATACACCGTGCCAAAAGATTCATTGAATTAGAAAAAGAAAATGAATGTGTTGAACGAGAGTTAGCACGAACTCGGGAAGAGGTGACAAAAGCTCACGGGAGCTTGAGGAAAGAAAGACGAGGCGTGAACATACGTGGATGCCTCTTCGCACCGAGTCACGTGATGATCGATCATCTAAGTGCGAACAAAAGCGTCCTTTGTCATCACCCAAGTAAGTTATCAGTATTAGCTCTTCAAAGCTCGTTGCTCATTTGAAAGGTCGAGACTACATTGCTTGGCCAAAGAAAATGTGGGATAATCCCGCTAGAGACATGACCAAGATTGTGAATTCCACAAGAATCACGGCCATCACATTATCGATTGCAGGGCTCTGAAAATCGAAATTACTGAGTTACTGAAGAAGGCACATCTTAGAAAGTTCCTTACTGATAAAGGGAAAAGACATATGGGCTTGGCAATGAACCCAAAGAGTGAAGGATTATTTAACAAATTGAGGATACACCATCATCGTCGCCTGTTAGAAAGTCCATCGATGTCATCTACGGGGGTTCAGCATTCAGCGGAGACTCGATGACTGTGATCAAAACTCACCAGAGGAAGGCCCTACAGTCCATAGCTTCGATCCTTCTAGATGACTTAGATGAGTATTCGAAACGTTTCACAATAGCGAGGTCGTGAACCTTAGTCAACCACACGATGATACGTTGGTTCTTATGTTGAACATATTAAACTGTGAAGTAAGTAGGATCTTTGTCGACAATGGGAGTTTGTTCGACGTATTTTTTCTATCGACCCCGTGATAGATGGAGATGACAAGTCTGAGATAGAGAAATCAACCATGGTGCTCATCGGATTTAACGGAGAATTGACTGTTGTCGTAGGTAAGATTAAACTTCCCGTTTTCGTTGTAGGAGAAAACAAGATGGCCATTTTCTTGGTCATGGATTGCCTATCGACGTATAGCATCATCCTTGGTAGGTCATGAATCCACACCATGAAGGTCGTATTATCCACATACCACCAGAGAATCTGATTTCCCACAAGGATGGGAGTTAGAGAGAATAGAGGAAACCAAGAAGTCGCACGAATGTGTTTCCTCAATTCCATGAAGTTGAAGGCGGATGATCGCTTGTAGCAATCACAAGCAGAAGAGGGGTCGAGTAATCGCTCATAGCCAGACATCGAGTAATTGGACAAGATTCAAATCGACATCGACTGGCCCAAACGATGAGTCAATGTTGGCTCAATGCTCAACGACACCATTCGAACCCAGTTAATCAGGTTTCTCGAGGACAATTGAGATTGTTTTGCATGGTCACACAGCAATATGCTGAAACGTGCAAGCTAATCGAGGCAAGATTCATAACAAAAGTTCGCTACCCAGACTGGCTAACAAACATCATCATAGTAAAGAAGAAGAACGGGAAGCGGAGGGTATGCATCGACTTCACCGATCTCAACAAGGTATGTCCCAAGGATAGTTTTCCGTTGCCTCACATCAATCATCTGGTGGACGCAACCACAGGCCATGAACTCCTATCGTTCATGGATGCCTTCTTGAGATAAACCAAATCCTAATTGATCTAGAAAATCAAGAAAAGACCGCGTTCATCACAAATAGGGGAATATACTGCTACAAGGTAATGCCTTTCGGGCTAAAGAATGACAGCACGATGTATCAAAGGCTTGTCAATGCAATGTTCGCCGATCACGTCAGTAGAATAATGGAGGTATACGTCGATGACATGCTGGTCAAGTCATTGTGAGCTGGGGACCATATTAGTCACCTGATAGATAGTTTTTCAATTGTTAGACAATACAACATACACCTCAATCCTTCCAGATGCTATTTCGGGGTATTATCTGTGAAATTCCTAGGCTATCTCGTCACCCAGCAAGGAATTGAAGTGAACTCCGATCAAATAAGCACAATCATGAATATGCCTTTACCAAGAAATTAAAAGAAGATTCAAAAGCTCACTGGCCGAATTGTAGCACTCAATTGGATCATTTCACGCTTGATCGACAAATGCCTGTCATTTTCTAAACTATTGAAAGGCAATAAGAAATTGGATTGGACCAATGAGTGCCAGATTGCCTTCAATGATCTAAAAAGGTATCTATCCATTTCTCCAATCTTGGCTAAGCCTCTAACCGGCGAAATATTGTTCTTGTACTTGGCAGTGACGAAGGCAATCGTTAGTGCGTTCCTTGTTTGAGATTCGAACAACGAACGACAATCGATCTTCTACATCAGCAAATCATTGCTCGACATCGAGACGAGGTAGTCGATCATTGATAAGTTAGCTCTTGCTTTTAGTCACCATAGCACGAAAATTGAGGCCATACTTTATGTCGCACTCCATCATGGTGATGACAACCTATCATTTGCGAGCCATTCTCCACAGCCCAAACACATAAGGGCATTTTACCAACTTGGTAGTCGAAATGAGCAAATTTGACATCGAGTATCAAGCACGAACTTGCTTAAAGTTTCAAGTACTAGCCAATTTCATTACTGATTTAACTCCTGATTTTCCACAGATGAATGATGAGCCTGAACAATCATGAACCCTAATAGTCGATGGAGCATCAAACGTGAAGGGCTTGGGAATAGAAGTCTACCGCAAATTGCCAGGCAATGAGGTCATTGAACAATCATTCTAGCTGGGATTCATGGCTTCCAATAACGAAGCGGAATATGAAGCCTTGATAGGAGGGTTACGATTAGCAAGGCATTGGGCACTCGCATGCTCAATGTTCAAAGCGATTCACAACTCATTGTGAACCAGGTGCTTGGGGAATAAATGACGAAGGATCCCATGATGGAATCATATCTGGCGGTCGTATAATCCCTTAAAGTTCATTTCAACTAATGCACCATCAAGTAGGTTCCGCAAAACTTGAATACCCAAGCTGAAGCCTGTTGGGGTTAGACTTCGTCTTTCAATCATATCATTAGCCATTGACTATTTATTAAACTAACATTGGACTCCTGAGTCTAACTTACATTTGGGCCGGACCCAAATTCTAAAATTAATATGTTCGATCACGAACAATCATCGTTCATTTATTGGGCCGGACCCAATTTACAATCTATACTTGCTTCGTTTGTAAATATCATTGTTTGCATTCGAACACCGAATCCATCAAATCGAATACGAACGAACAAACATCGAACATAAATAAACGAACAGTGATTTGGCAATCCCATGAATATTGAAACGTAACCGTTAAACCCACTATCTATAACTACTTTCATTCTGACAACCGTCATGACAACTGCACACTAATACTCTTACACGTGTCCCAGCAGACAGAGGCAATAACAGTTTACCACTTATTTCGGGTCCGTAGCCACGATTCTTCCTCTATAAATAGAGGAAGACCCCTCTTCAGCAAAGGATCGGGAATCCTTGATCCTGAATCCGAACCTGGAGCCCTTCTTCTGAAATCTTACTCTTACGCTGCCGAAATACTTTCAGAAAATACTGTAATTCATTGTACTGTTCAATAATCATATACAGTAAACAAACCACACTCATAGAGGACGTAGCATCAATTGGGCGAACCTTTTTACATCTTGGTGTTCATTATTTCTACTTTCTGTTCATCTTTCTTGATTATTTTTGTAATTACATGCATTATGAATTTCATCAACGATTACTAAGGGCCCAATCTACTATATATTTTATTTTCTATCATTAACGTCTGTTAAATCTTTGATTGTAGATTCCCAGCATCTACAGTTTGGCGCCCATCGTAGGGCGCTTGGCTATCATACATCATAAATTTATAAACATTCATGGCAGATGAACGAGAACACCAGGAAGAACTTCCCCAGGAAAGTCCTAACAGTCACCCAGAAGCTTCAACATCAGGAGCAAACACTCAAATCGCTAATCTGATACGGTTAGTAGAAGAACTTACCCAGAAATACAACAATTAGCAAAGTCAGATGGAGAGCATCAGCACTGAGAACCAAGTTCTGAAGAATCAATTGATGGCTCTCAACAACCAGGCAGCCTACTCGTACTATTACAACCCATACGTTGGGTATTCATCAAGAACAAACGCTGGGGGCTAGCAAACATCCGCGTCCCAGTATCCTCGAGGCCCGAACAGTTAGGGCTCGCAGTAAGCCACCCCATACTATCCTCAAGGGACAAGGAATATTGCACACAGCCTCGTGGCTCCAATGTAACCCTTGACAACGCCAAGAAACACAACCATGGCGGACGAAAGGCGAGCACAACAGCCACAATAGTACCAGTCGTATCAGTACCCGCAACACCAGTACCAGCATAGCAGTACCCACAACAACAACAACAACAACAGTAGCAGCAACAGCAATATCGAACAAGAGAGTTCGATCCTAGACAGCGCAACACTCCTATCCGGTGTTCGATGCCTGATTTACCGCCATCCCTAAAAGGTCCCATTCCACAAGGGACAATGAACGTCGAAGACATGATGAGAAGCATCATGGCCGAGGAATTGAGAATGTTGAAAGCTCAGATGGAGCAACATTTCTCTTCACAAATACATCGAGCCACCACGTCCACCCCAGGGTTCGATGACCTCGCTCGTGGAGTCAGAGAGACACCACTCTCCAGCCGCATTACCAACACCATTACTCCCAAGTTCAGTAGCATTTCCTTTCCGAGATTCGACAGAATGTCAGACCCACATGACCATCTACTGCAGTACAAGCACATTGTACAGTCGACAAACATTCCAACAAGAATGCTTGACGATATGATGTGCAAACTTTTCGCCCAAAGCTTGAAGGGAGCAACATTAAGATGGTTCTACAATCTTCCTCCAGAGTCAATAGATTCGTTCGATGAACTTTCGCTTGAGTTCATGAAGAGCTACCCGGTTCATATACGGTCTGGAAAGACAACAAAGGATTTATGGAGCGTCGTCCAAGGTCCACACGAGTCATTTCGCACTTACATCAAGCGCTTTAGTAAGGCAATTTCAGAGATCTCCAGGTTGGATGATGGAACAGCAAGGGAGGCTCTGAAAAAAGGATTAAGGCATAGATCATTATTTAAAAACGAGATCTGTGTCAGGAATCCTTCGACGATCCAAGATGCCTTACATCGGGCGAAAGGTTTTATTGAACTGGAGGAGGAAAACGAACGAATCGAGCGGGACTTGGCTCGAACAAGGGAAGAAGTGGCAAAGGCACGTGAAGACCGAGAGAAGACATTTCGCTGCGAACGCCCAGGCCCATCACGTCGAATAAAACACCGCACCGAACGAACAACACGGCGTGATCACAAGCGTCCACTTTCACTACCGAAGTATGCCCACGGCATAAATCCCTCGGAACTCATCGCTCACTTAAAGCAGCAGGACTTTGTGACTTGGCCAAAGAAGCTGCCCGAGAACCCAGCCAGAGACACGAGCAAATATTGTGAGTTCCACAGGGATCATGGACATCACACCGTCGATTGTAGGGCGCTGAGAGCAGAAGTGGCTGAGTTGTTGAAAAAGGGCCACCTTCAGGAGTTCCTAACGGACAAAGGCAGAGAGAAATATGGCCTAGGCAATGTTGGCCAAAGAACGAAGGGTTGTGCAGCAGATAGAATACACGCCTTCACCTCCACTAGTTCGGAAAACAATCGGAGTCATCTGTGGCGGCTCAATTTACAATGGAGATACTGTAATAACTGTCAAGTCCCACCGAAGGAAAGCAACACAGCCAATCGCGACAACACTGCCCGATGATCCCGTTGAACACTTGATCACCTTCCACAGCTACGAAGCCACCAGTCTAAGCCGACCTCATGACGACGCGTTGGTTCTAACGTTGAATGTATCAAATTGCGAAGTGGGTCGGATTCTCATTGACAATGGAAGTTCGGCAGATGTGCTTTTTCTCTCAACTTTGAGACAAATGGAATTGTCTAAATCAGAAATTGAGAGTTCGACGACAGTTTTGACCGGTTTTAATGGAGAATCAACCGCAGCGGTTGGCAAAATCAAGCTCCCTATTTTTGTTGCAGGAGTAAACAAATTAACCACTTTTTTGGTTTTAGATTGTCCATCGGCTTACAACATTATTCTTGGTAGGCCATGGATTCATGCCATGAAGGCTGTACCTTCCACGTACCATCAGCGCATCCAGTTTCCCACGAAGAAAGGAGTGAAGGAGATAAAAGGGAACCAAGAAGTAGCTAGGACTTGCTACCTTCATTCTCTGAAGATGAAGAAGACCGACCGATTATAGCAACTAGTGGAGAAGGAAAAATCGAGCGGTTGGGAACAGCCAGACGTGGAACAACTTGATGAGATCCAGATAGACCCAGCCCAGCCAGTTGGTTTTTTGCTCGAAGACACCATTCGAACGGAGCTCCTAATTTTTCTTTGTAATAATCAAGACTGCTTTGCATGGTCGCACAAAGACATGTCAGGTGTCGATCCAGAAGTGACAATACATCGACTGAACATCGATCCAAGCCACAAGCCTTTCAAGCAGAAACGAAGAAAACTCGGTGTCGAGCGAAACCAGATCATAAACGATTAGGTACGAAAGTTGATCGAAGCTGGATTCATCAAGGAGGTACAGTACCCCGACTGGCTAGCGAATGTTGTGATAGTCAAGAAAAAGAACAGAAAATGGAGGGTCTGTATCGACTTCACAGATTTGAACAAAGCTTGCCCGAAAGACAGTTTTCCCCTTCCACATATCGATCGTTTGGTTGATGTCATTGCGGGATATGAATTGCTCTCATTTATAGACGCATTTTCAGGATATAATCAGATCCTCATGCATCCCGACGACCAGGAGAAGACAGCGGTCATCACAGAAAGGGGAATTTACTATTATAAGGTCATGCCATTCGGGTTGAAGAACGCGGGTGCTACTTATCAAAGGTTTGTCAACGCCATGTTCGCTGATCAACTCGGTCGAACGATGGAGGTATACATAGACGATATGCTGGTCAAATCATTGAAGGCTGTGGGCCACATTGGACACCTTTCAGAGTGCTTCTCAGTACTTAGACAATACAACATGCATTTGAATCCCTCCAAATGCTCGTTTGGTGTTTTGTTTGGGAAGTTCTTAGGTTATATAGTCACGCGGCGAGGAATCGAAGCAAACCCTGACCAGATACGAGTGATAATGAACATGCCTTCATCTCTCGATTGACCGAAAAGTGCCAGCCCCTTTTCAAGTTGCTCAAAGGAAACAAGAAATTTGACTGGAATGAACAGTGCCAGCAAGCTTTTGATGAGCTTAAAAAGTATCTGTGCACCCCTCCGATACTAGCCAAACCACAGACAAGAGAATGTTTATTTATCTACTTATCAGTAACAGAAGTTGCGGTAAGCACCGTTCTTGTGCGAGACTCGAACAGTGAACAGCCGGTCTACTACATCAACAAGTCACTACTCGATGCCGAGACAAGATACTCAGTGGTTGAGAAATTAGCCCTCGCTCTCGTAATTGCTGCAAGGAAGTTGAGGCCGTATTTCCAATCATATTCGATCGTTGTGATGTCAACCTATCCCCTACGAGCCATTCTCCATAGCCCAAACTTATCTGGACGCTTGACAAAATGGACGGTAGAGTTGAGTGAATTCGACATTGAATACCGGGTTCGAACCGGCCTTAAGTCGCAAGTGCTTGCTGATTTTGTAGCTGAACTCACCCCAGATCCTTCCACAACAAACACTGAAGAAGAATGCTGCTGGACGCTCATGGTGGACGGAGCATCAAATATCAAAGGATCTGGAGTGGGAGTGTTTTGCAAGTCCCCAGATGGCGAAATAATCGAACAATCGTTTCACCTGGGATTTAATGCTTCAAACAACAAAGCCGAATATGAAGCCTTGATTGCTGGACTACGCTTGGTAAAAGCACTGGGGGCTCGACGTTTGAAGATTCATAGCGACTCACAACTCGTTGTGAACCAAGTACTCGGAGAATATGCGACCAAGGATACGAGAATAAAGCTTATTTGAATATCATTCGTTCGCTTGTACAGCATTTCGAAGAATACTTGATAGAACAAGTGTCGAGGGATCTTAATACACAAGCGGACGCCTTGGCTTCATTTGGGTCAACATCAGAGCCGAACATACGTCGGAGCATCCCAGTCGGTTATATTGAGGAACCAAGCATCCAGGTCGAATCCATAATCATCGCAGGAGAAGCCACTGAAGATTGGCGAACGCCCATCGTTGGGTATCTGAAGAATGGATTTTTGCCGGAAGAAAAGCAAGAAGCCCGAAAGCTCAAGACCAAAGTTGCAAGATTCTCACTGATAAACGACATCCTTTTTCGACGTTCATTTAATGGCCCGTATGCACGATGTCTCGATAACAAAGAGGCTACCTATGTACTGAATGAAGTCCATGAAGGCGACTGCGGAAACCATTTTGGGGGACGATTTTTATGCAACAAAGTCAAACGACAAGGCTACTACTGGCCCACCATGCTTCAAGACAGCGAAGACTTTGTCAGACGGTCCGACAAATGCTAGAGGCACTCCCCCGTTTTCCATCAGCCAGCAGAACGACTATCGACCATCGCATCTCCATATCCATTCATGAAGTATTCAATGGATATAGTAAGCCCATTACCCAGAGCTAACGCTCAACGCAAATATCTGCTTGTGCTCACTAATTATTTCACCAAGTGGGTCGAGGTAGAAGCATTTGCTAACGTAAAGGACCCGGACGTTGAAAGCTTCATTTGGAGAAACATTATTTGCAGATTTGGTGTGCCCTAAGAGATTGTTACAGATAATGGATCTCAATTCATTTCGGGAAACTTCAAAAAATTCTGTCAAAATTGGAACATCGAGCTGAGCTTTTCCACCCCAAGGTATCCTCAATGGAATGGACAAGCAGAAGCAACCAACAAGACGATTGTTCAGAATTTGAAGAAGAAGCTCGAAACTCGAAAGGGCCGATGGGCAGACCAACTTCACGGCGTACTCTGAGCTTACAGAACCACCCCCCGGAGAGCGAACGGCGAATCTCCATTCTCATTAACCTTCGGTGCAGAAGCTGTTGTCCCAGCAGAAATTGGTGTCCCAACACTTTGGCTTCAATTGGCTTTTGAAAATGAAAGTCAGAATCAAGAAATGCTCAACGATAGTCTGGATACTCTCAACGAACGACGAGATCAAGCCCTGATTCGAATGGCAAACTACCAGCAATCGGTGGCAAGGTACTATAACTCAAAGGTTCGACCGAGAACCTTCAACGAAGGAGATCTAGTACTTCGCAAAGTATTCCAGAACACTGCCGAACCAAACGCAGGAAAGTTGGGAGAAAATTGGGAGGGTCCTTACAGGATCTCGAAAGTTATACGACCAGGCATCTACCGTCTGGAGACGAGCGATGGAGTAGAAGCCCTCCGCAGTTGGAATTCTCATCACCTACGGAAATACTACTTGTAATTTTTGAACTTTTTTACCAAGACTTGTAATTCTTTTTTCATTACTTGTTTCGTAAAGGCCAGATCCTTTGTGGAGAGTGTTTGATTTAACATCGATCCTACAGATTTGAGCCTAAGACAATGCTTACATTCACCATACTTTCCTGAACTACGTTCGACTTGATCCCTGAACACTGGGTACGTAGGCAGCTCGTATACGCTTGTACGAGTCCAGTCACAAACATCAGACAACTACTTTGTCTTATCGAACTACGAACGGCTTGATCTCTAAACATTGGGTACGTAGGCAGCTCATCACACCTGAATGAGTCCAGCTACTTATATTAATAAAAAACATATTCTTGGGAACGTATTCTCGGAATGTTCACTCAAATTTTTACTATGGAAATGTTCAACTTGGCGAACAAAATTTGACGATTTGACGTTTGAATTAGTTAAACAGATTCATAATCGTTCGATCCTCATACAATGCTCGAAACATCATTTAGCATTCGATTCTTTCATCAATGATTGAATTACCATTAAAGTATTCGATCTTTCATTCAGTGCTCGAATTATCATTCAGCATTTCATACCATATCAATCTCAACAAATTTGAAATATGAAGAAAAAATTCAAAGTTTTCATTAAATTGAAAATTTGTAAAGATGTTCAAACAATTACAATAACTATTATAAAAAAATTTATTTCTGCATATCGCAGTCTTCGATGGGGTTCTCCTCAACTGGGGGCTTGACGTTCGTGTTCTCCTGCTGAGTTGATGATGGTTGAGGAACGGACGCTGAAGTTCCAGCTCCTTCTAGTTGTTTGAACACTTCAATCTCCTCATCAACATCAGCATAGACAAGGAGACCTTACTTGTACTTCTTCAGAAGCTCGTATCGAGCCCTGATTGTCGCATCTTCATGAATACTCAATAACCTCTCGACGAGGGAAGCCTTATCAGCAGAAAGGGCAGCCTTCTCAGCCTCAAGAACCTTGTTCTTGGCTTGGGCTTCATCGAATCGGTTTACAATGACTTGCGTCATCTCTAAACCTTCCTTCGCTGACTTGGTAGCGTTTTGAAGCTCAGCCATTAAGCCCTCAGCGCTCTCCTTGACAGCTTTGAAGTTGCGCTCAATATCAAACAGCTTGTCTTCATAATCTTTATTTTTCTTCTCAAGTTCCTTGATTTGGGATTACTGCTCAACGACTTTGTTAGGTGTGCGATAGAATAATCCCATCGCTCGAATATTGACCTTCAAAGCAAAGACTAAGTCAGAAATTGACAAAATTCATCATTCGAAAATTTTGAAACTCACAAGTTCGAAATTTTTACCTTAAGGCCGTCCCAAAGTAAATCATTGAGCTGGTTATGAACTCGACCCCTGTTCATGATATCTTCGTCAGCTTCAGAAAGAAGCTGACGCATGAACATGACGCTCGCTCTTCCATCTTGGAAAAAGCTTACATCAGAGGGCAAGTCGACTTGAATCCGGCCTTTTTCTCCCGAAGCATCAGCCTTAGGTTTGACCTCTGGTTCTGGGGTCGCAACCTTCGATTTCTTGCTCCTTTTGGCTGGGATCTTCCTCTTGCCCTTCTCGACTGCCTTCCTTTTCTTTATAGGGGATTCGGCAGGCTTCGCTGGAGGTTCCGGAGAGGACTCCAAGATAGGGAAGGGAGTAAGCTCGTTGCCTTGCTTACTTTTCTCGGTTGTAGCTGCTTTCTCTGCTTCCTTCGCAGCCTTCGTCGCAGCCCTCATCTTGGCAAAAATCTCCTTTGAGGTTGGAAACTTTACGTCCATCCTGTCTAAGGCAGATTCTGCGACCAAAGCCTCTCCGTCAGTCAGCGGTTCGATGAAAAGTGGAGTGCCGAAGAGTCTCCTCAACGCTCCCCTGATCACGAACGGCCAATCAACCCAGGAAGGAAGACGTTTAATTTTACCTGTTGGAATTTCGACAAACTCCTTCCACAGGCTCGACGCTCTGAATCTACTCGGAGTGTTTATCTTGTCCCACTCTCGATTCGGCAAAGCAAGCAGTCATTCGAGCTTTTCTTCGAAGATCAAAGCTTTCGGTGGAGGTTTCTTTAACTCTTTGCCTGTAAAAGAGATAAACGAACATTAATATCGATATTAGATAACACTTTTAACCCTTACATTCTTCGTTCGATACTTACAAAGAGTTCCCCATAAAGGGTAAAAAGTGTTAGCTAGTCCTCCCATCGACCGCTTGTTTACATGCCTGAAGAAGTAGTGGTCTTGCCAATAACGATCGGCATTCTTCATTTCTCCCACTACTTGCTTCTTCCTCCTTGGATACATAGAGAACCTCCCATGATCTTTCGCGTTCTCCTGGGGATAGTATATAGCGAGAACGTCGTCTACAGTTGCTCAACCTTCGTTTCTTCTGCTAAGACGACTAATCTCAAGAAAACTCTCATACCTTTTGGCATTAACTGAGGAATCGCCAACTGGTAGTGGTGCATCGTCTGAATTAGAAATGAGGGAAGAGGAAGTCGTAGCCCACATTTGAAATAGATCGTATACAGGCAGATCCACCCTTCTGATATGGTGTCTGCTCGTTCGTTAGGCAGAGGCAATCGAAGTTGAACTTCGTTCGGAAATCTGTATCTTCCCCTGATATCTGACAGGTCATCTTCTGTCAAAATGGAATGAGGGTTCGACGTTCGAAGAAACGATTCCACACTTAAACGTCGAGGTGCTTTCGGTAATCGGGCGATGGGGGAGATTGACAAAACTCCAGCTCTCGACGTCGTCGCTGGCCGATTCCTCCCTTGTCCTCCGCCACTCGATCCAACACCATTTCGGTTTTGAAAAAACTCATTTTCAAACTTCGAACGTCGAAGGGTCTCTGCCAGTTCTTCGTCATCTGAACTGCTATCGCTTGAGTCAGTGCTCGTCCATTCGACATCAATGTCTTCAATGACTTGCTTTTTCTTATCCATGGATTCTTAAACCAAGTTTTTGACGAACAAAGGAAAGAATTTGGATCTACAAATCTTCCTAGTCGAAAAACCTTTCGATTCTAAGGATGAACACGAAAAACACTAAAACGGAATATTCAAGAAAAACCCAGAAAAGAATAGCAAAAACTCACTAAACCCTCATAACCGAGTCACTCAACCCAACGAAATGCAGAAACAACACCAGAGAGTTTCAAAAATCAAAACAAAAACACTAAACTAAACCAAAAGATGAAGAGGAAGAAGAAACCTTGCCTGAAAATTCGAAGAACTTGCAAAAAAACTTTCGGTTCTGAAATTTGAAATGCTTATCTGATGCAACAAACAGGCAGGGAAAAAGAAGGCGAAGCGTTATATAGCTTCGCAGTACTTCATCGGATGGTCCTAAACTCCTGATGGCGCCTAATCAAATGGCGTATATCTCGAAACGGTTCGCATTCTCTCTCTCTCTCATGTACCATCATAACGGTTCAAATTTCGAAAAGAGAAGCCATCGTTTCGAATTACCCAGTCCGTGCACGTCACGTGTACCGAATGACCTGTTTTACTGGGCTTGAAGTTTTCAATGTCAACTTTATCAGATTTCAGCAATCTGATACATCAGAGACTGACGTTATAGCATCATCGCTACTCAAGCACTCTATCGAGGATACATCGCTCGATAGAGTGGGGGGCTATCTGTTGGGGTTAGACTTCGTCTTCCCATCATATCGTTAGCCATTGACTATTTATTAAACGAATATCGGACTCCTGAGTCTAACTTATATTTGGGCCGGACCCAAATTCTAAAATTAATATGTTTAATCATGAACAATCATCGTTCGTTTATTGGGCCGGACCCAATTTACAATCTATACTTGCTTCGTTTGTAAATATCATTGTTTGCATTCGAACACCGAATCCATCAAATCAAATACGAACGAACAAACATCGAACATAAATAAACAAACAGTGATTTGGCAATATCTAAGCCTTATCTCCCAACTATCGTTCGTTGCTCGATCTTTGCATCAGGGACATTCCCTATAACTGTCAGGCTCATATTCAAAAGCGATGTGCCAGAATCCAATGTAGTAACTGGCAATCCCATGAATATTGAAACGTAACCGTTGAGCCCACGATCTATAACTACTTTAATTTTGATAACCGCCATGACAACTGCACACTGATACTCTTACACGTGTCCCAGCAGACAGAGACAATAACCGTTCACCACTTATTTCGGGTCCGTACCCACGATTCTTCCTCTATAAATAGAGGAAGACCCCCTCCAGCAAAGGATCGGGAATCCTTGATCCTGAATCCGAACCTGGAGCCCTTATTCTGAAATCTTACTATTACGCCGTCGAAATACTTTCAGAAAATACGGTAATTCATTGTACTGTTCAATAATCTTATACAGTAAACAAACCACACTCACAGAGGACGTAGCATCAATTGGGCGAACCTCTTTACATCTTGGTGTTCATTATTTCTACTTTCTGTTCATCTTTCTTGATTATTTTTGTAATTACATGCATTATGAATTTCATCAACGATTGCCAAGGGCCCAATCTACTATTTATTTTATTTTCTATCATTAACGTCTGTTAAATCTTTGACTGTAGATTCTCAGCATCTACAAAGCCTTAGCAAGCTTAGTTGGGTACGTTGAGAAGCCAAGCATCGAGTTAGAATTAGCCATCATTGTAGCAGCAGATATAGAAGATTGGTGAACGCTAATCGTTGCTTACATATGAGATAGAGCATTATCGGAAGACAAATATGAAGCCCATAAAATCAGAATAAAAGCTACCCACTTCTCACTCGTTGATGATATATTGTATTGACGGTCGTTCAACTATCCTTACACTCGTTGCGTTGGTGAGCAAGAAGCAACCTATGTAGAGAAATCTATGAAGGCGAGTGTGAGAATCATTCTAGTGGGAGGTCTCTATGTAATAAGACCAAGCACCAAGACTACTACTAGCCTACCATGCTCACTGACAGCAAAGCTACTGTCAAACGATATGACAAGTGTCAATGGCACTCTTCGATCATCCATAAACCGGCGAAACAACTGTGAAGTATTGGATTTCCTTACCCTTTTGTGAAGTACTTAATGGACATCATTGGTCTATTACCATGAGTTTCCGGACAATATAAATACTTGCTCATCCTCATCGACTATTTCACGAAGTGAGTTGAAGCAGAGCCATACGCAGAGATCAAGGATACGGACATCAAAAGCTTTATTTGGCGAAACATCATCTGTAGATTGGACATCCCTCAAGAGATCGGGATCGACAACAGATCGCAGTTCATCTTGGGTAACTTTAGGAAGTTCTACATATAGTGAAAGATTGAGCTAAGCTTATCAATTCCAAGGTACCAACAGAGTAATGGACAAGCCGAAGCAACAAACAGAATGATCGTCCAAAATGTGAGGAAAAAGCTTGAGGCTTGCAAGTGCAGATAGGCGGATGAGCTTCATGGCGTCCTATGGGCTTACCGAACCACTTTTAGATAAGCAATCGACGAATCTTCATTTTTGCTAACTTTCAAAGCAGAGGCGCCTGTCCTAGTAGAGATTGATGTTCCCGCATTTCTTCGTTACCTATCATTCAAAAACAAAGGGCAGAACCAGGAGATGCTCAGCAACGATCTCAATTCGCTAAACAAAAAACGAGATCAAGCCTTCTACGCTTGTCAAACTACCAACAATCAATCGCACGCTACTACAACTCTAAAGTTCATCCCCGAACACCCAACGAAGAAGATTTGGTACTTCACAAAGTTTTCCAAAACACTACTGAACCTAACGCTGGTAATTGGGGGCTAACTGGGAGAGTCCGTACAGAGTTTTGAAGATCATTCGTCCGGATGTCTACCACCTCAAAATGCTCGATGGTACTAAAGTCCTTTGCAGCTAGAATGCTTATCACCTTAGGAAATATCACTTGTAATTTCGTGCAAATTCTTGTAATTTTATTTTATTTTGGTATTTTGTAAAGGCTCGATCCATTACATTCGACATTCGATGCTCTTTCGAACCATGTAGTCGAAGTTTGAGATACAGAGTACTATTAAACTATGTTCGACTTAAACCCCATACATGGGTATATAGGCAGCTTGCGAATATTAAAGCGACTCTAGTGACATCATTAAAATAATTACATTGTACTATTGAACTACATTTGAATTAATCTTCACACATCGGTACGTAGGTAGCTCGCGAACATTAAAGAGAGTCTAGTCACATCATTAAAACAATCACATTATACTATTGAACTCTGTTTGGCTTGACCTTTACACATGGGTACGTATGCATCTTGTGTACTTATAAATGAATGCAACTTATTTATCAAAACAAAAGCTTATTCCCCAAGTTACAAACATAGTGGTTACCTTTACTGGTACTCTATTTGTAATTTATTGTTTGTAGTTCATCTTTCGATTCTAGTTCTGGGTACTGAGAATTATCTCCTAATACCATGCTAAGGGACTTGTAATTAGGACCAACCACTGCCTAAGTATGGCTTTCTTTCATGTCCGCTCGATCGTTAAGCATTCTAAATGTTTGCCTAATTGTTCATCTAAAGCATCACCTTTTTGCTCGATTTATGATTTTTTTTTTCACTCATCTTAATATGTTCATTCAATTAGCACCCTTAATGATTGACTATTCGTTCGTTTATTCTAAATGATTGTTTATGCTATTCATTCGTTCATTTAGCATCCAACTGCTTGATCAATCAATAAACTGTTTTGGCGCTTAGGTGCATTTTTTTTTGCATTCGATCGTCTAGGCGTTCATTAATTAGATCATTACACCATGAAAAATCTAGTTCCAAAAAGTTCAAAAAAATTTGATATAGCTCGTTGGATTTGGTCTGATTATGTCTAACTTGACAATCGACGAGTTTCATCGATCTCTTTGCCGTATTTGCAGCCAATCTAAAATCCCTAGGTTGGTTCATCATGCACATCACTTCCTAATCAAAGCATTTAAACAATGAAAAACATATGAAAGAAACTTCAGTGATAAATTTTAGCAAAACAAGGGCTCGAGACCTAATGTTTAAATATCCAAGGTATGATGTCTGCTGTTCAACGAAAGTCAGCATGCAAGCCAAAAATTACAAAAAAAATAATATAATAATTCTTTGCATCCTACTTGGTGTTCGTGGGATCGTCTTTGCGTTCATATGTTGTTCAAGGCTCGAAAGTGGCAGGGTTAGGCTCGTCGATTGTTGAAGAGGCAGCCAAGGTTGGAGCTTCAACAGTCGTTCTTAGGGCAGATGTTGAGGCGTTAGCCTTAGTGAGAGACTCCTCATAGAGCTCAATTTCCTCAACAACATCGGCGTTTACAAGAAGGCCTTGCTTATACTCCTTCAAGAACTCATAACAAGCCTTGAGAGTAGCCTTCTCGTACTCGCCCACGATCGAGTAACGAGCCCTTTGATATCCCCATCCTACTGCTTAATCGATTCCTTCAAGGCATCGCTTTTGGCTTTCACCTTGTCGAACCTATTAACCATGATCTTCATAATGTTGGCTCCTTCTTTTGCCATTTGGTTAAGAGTCTGAAGCTTCTTGATCAAATCATCCGCGTTCGCTTAAACATCATTGAACTTACATTCAATGTCTAGCAGCTTTTCTGCGCGATCCTTATCGATGGCTTTAAGTTCCCTGATCCGCTCTCTCCACTCGATGGCCTTGTCTATAGAACGATAGATTAACCCCATTCCCCTGAGAATGCACTACCAAAAAAAAAAAAAAGTTTAAGCAATGTAATCGATCATAAAAAATAGAAATGTGGAAATTGGGAGAACAAACCTTTAAACTTTCCCACGAAAATTTGTCGAAATGGTCTTGTATCCAACCATCGTTCACCATAACCATATCAACATAAGTGAGTAACTGACATATAATCTAAATGCTGAGTTTTCTGTTGTGGAGAAGGCTCATCACTGGAGGTAAGTTCAGCTCCATATTTGCCTTTTCCTCCTTTATGACTTGAGGCTGTTTGCTCGATTCGAGAATAATTGCCTTTCCTTGCTCTCTCTTCCTCTTCCTTAGCGCCTTCATCCCTGGCTTCTCGCCTATCTTTTGCTTTTTGGTAGGGAACTACTTGTGATAACCAAAAATTTCTACGGACTCATGATTTTCTTATACATAAGAAATTTAAGTCCGTATTATATGTTTATGTAATGTTTTATGAAAATTATGAATATCAATGTAAAATTCATAATTTTATCAGTAAATGTTTGAGTTCTCATTTAATTAGCTATGAGACTCAATAAGTAGTTTGCTTAGTCATGCAAGAAGCCTTTTAAGGAAAAATGCATAATAAAAATTTATGATTTTATGTTGGTCAAAATTTGAAATAGTTGACCTAAAGTTTGACTGAGATGGTACTGCAGTATAATAAATAGTATGGAAATTATACTGTGGAAAACCGTCATTACGGATGAATAAGTAAGATTAAGGTTCAAGACCACCTTAGAAAAATCAAACACATTATTGAGGACAATAAGGGCTAAGTAGTTTTAAGTCTTAAGAAAATCCTATACGCAGTCCAATTTTACTCAGATGAATTCTGGACCGTAGTCCAGTATGACAATACTGTTTTGGTAAAAAACAATATTGATATTATCTAAGTTAATAAGGAAATGGACTGCATAATTATATTAAGGGATTTTTGGAATCAAGTGGATGATTATGCATGAATTGGAAGCCATGTGGCTCCACCCAAAGCCGGCCACCTACAGGGACTAAATTATAAATATTTTGTCCTTAGGGGTTAAAGTGTAATTTTTAGAAAAGTAAGTGATGATGATGTAAGCATGATGATGTTATGATGATGTAAGCATGATGATGTAAGCAAATACTTGCTTGGTGAGCAAGTAACTTGGCTCACACTCACCAAGCATGGTTGGCCACCTATAGGGGGCAAGGAGCAAATATTTTTCTCTCAAGAGCTCATAAGCAATTTTTGGATTAAAAATAAATCCAAAAATAAAATAATTATCACCTATAATAGGTGATGGGGGGTGCCTTTTTGGTTCACTTTAGGTGAAAATATTCCAAAACCATGTCAAAATTTCTCCTCACCCTTTCCCTTTAGAAGCCGAACTCTAGAGAAGGAAAAAAAAAAAAAAAGAAAAGAGAAAGAGATAGGATTGGTGGTCGGAAATTGTGAAGAAAAATCAAAGAGGGAAACCGGATTTTATAGAAAGCAAGGGGGAAAGAGTTTGGATCAAAATCTAGCACAACCTTTGAGTTGATTAAGGTAATTCCCCTTTGGTTCCCTAAGCTTTTCAATTTAAATTTTATTGAAAATTTAAGTGTATTTCCAAAGTTGGACTGTAAGAGTATAAACTCATTTTAATTTCTTATGCCCTAGCTTAGATTTTTAGATTTGTGCTTGATTAGGTATTAGGTGGCTTTGATATATGTTCTATGCATGATTATGTGGTTATGGTTGTATGATTTAGGATTTGCATGTATGATTTATGATGTTAGTTGTATGTCTCCAATATGCTTAAGAAAGTTGTAGGTTATGCATGTTAGGTTATTAGCTTATGTGATGAATGGTTATGCAAACCCAAATTTTTACAAACCCTAACTTGGTGCAAGAACACCCAAGAGTTTGCATGTGAATGCATGGATGTATGATGATGAGATTTTACGTTAGAAAATACTGCATGATTGTTGTAGGCTCTCAGTTGAGATCGGTTGAGGTAGGGTGTGTGTAAATGAATGTAAAAATGGATTTAAGCAAGAAACTGCCAGTTCGGGTAAAACTGACTAGTTTTCTGGAAAGATGGTTTTGAGGCCCTTAACGGCCGAATCTGGAAAAACTTAAAACATAAAAGTTATAGAGAATGAAAATTCCTTGGGGGTAACATGTACAGTTTTCAAAAATAAGACTCTAATGGCCTTTGTTTTTACAAAAATCCGTACCTGGTTATGCCCAGACTTCACGCACGGCCAGGCAGGTTCAATAAGGGAAATGAGTAGGTTAGAAACCGAACTGGGTCTTGAGAAAAAACATAAAAGTTGTAGGTTTTTTCAAGGTCTAAAACTTTTGTGAAGAAAACTTTTTTAGATTCAACATAGATTTTTTTAAAAAAAATTGGATTCCAAAAACTGTATAGGAAAACAGGAAATTCCTACACAGGATTTTCTAAAACAGTTCAAGAAAAGGAAATTCCTGCACATACATTGATAAATGGGTAGTAGGAAACTGTTCCCAAGGCAGTTTCCAACACTTAACTATCTTTACTATCCCTACTCAAAGAGTTACAATTTTGGTAAAAAGATTTAATGTTGAACAAGGATTTTTGTACACAAAGAAAAATGGACAAGGAATATTAGGGTTTTTCCAAGGCAAGAAAAATAAGTATATGGACCACGAGTTATCTTAATAACTTGGTAACAGAATGATGACCGACGGTAACCGGGTAGGACACCCAAGTTACTGGATTGGGCCCAGAGCCCAAGGTTACCTATAGTAACCAAAAATGATATAACATAGGAATTTGGGATTGAGCAATCCAAAAAGATTGACCCAAGTTTGACTTAGGCTCACACCAAAGGTTACCTAATGTAACCTAACAAGATACTAAGTATGTCAGTTGGGCCTAAAACCCTAGGGTTACATTTAGTAACCTAGTAAGTTGTCATAGGCATGTGTGGGGGGCATATAACTAAGATTTCTCAGGGATGTTGGTTAGGTTACCAACATTTTATGATATGATTTATAGGATCCTTACCCTATGTCCTTTTAAATAGCAGGAAGTAACCTGCTGTTGCGACCTGATTTGGAGTAACGAAACCTAAGACATAGCATACCAGGTAAGACATAGCAACGAAACCTATTTTCAAGTATATGACATGTTTTCATGTATGCAATGTTAAGTCATGTTATGTCATGTTAAGTCATGTTATGTCATGTTAAGGCATGTTATGTCATGTTAGGCCATGATATGCCAAGTTATGCCATGATTTATGGTTATGCCATGTTGTAATAAATAAACATGCCACAAGTTATATTATGTTATTCATCTTTAAGTCATGCCATGTCTATGTATCACATGCATCATGACTAATAAGATCACATGTAAAGAATCTTAGTCTTGCTAAAATAACAAGACTAAGACTAGATCAAGATAAGTAAAGTATCGTACTAACCTCTTGCTAGATCGTGGAGGATTATACAAGTTTCAAGTTACCAAGACCTTCCGCCAGATCGTGAAGGCTTACATGATTCTCAAAATTGTTAAGAACCTTACAAACCCTAACTTTCTGTGGATTGCGCGCTTTTGGTACTTACACAAGGGGCCCACATGTTAAGCAAGATTATAAGTTCAAGTCAATAATTGATCATAAAAGATTCATAATTGAACATAATTGGTTCACGTATAAGTTGCACGATATTTGTTACATTTTGAGAGATTATGTTTGTACTTGCTGGGCGAAAGCTCATCAGTATATTTAATACTGTAGGTAAAAAGCCTGTAGCTTAATTGGTAGGCCATGTGGACAATGCGGCGAGTGAAGGGCGGTACGGGATACCACTACGCAAGTTTTCCGCAAGCTCTTTTGAGTTAATATGTATATATATCTCAAAAATAAATTATGTTATCCAGTGTATATGGAGTTGAAGACTTAAAAATATTTTTTCATTTCAATATGTATGCACGACAAGTTTACCATATGAGTTATTCTATTTATATATGTTTTAAAAAAAAATTATTCTTAAACTTTCAAGTAAGTTTAAATTATTAAAACCAAGATGTAGTACACGTATGTATGGTAACGGCCCTACGTAGGTCGGGCGTTACACTACTTCAGCACGTTTAAAGGCTCGGGGGATGATTCGATGAGAGGAATGGAAGGAGGAATTAGAGTTCAAGCAGTCTTAGCTACCTTCACTGCTGCTACTGCCTCCGCAGCTGATTAAAGCCCAAAGATGCACTTGCAAAGCAGTTGGTTGTAGTACAGATTGGGCGGTCATTTCCAAGGAAGGTGACAACAAAACAAATACTATTATTAGAGTTAAACGTTAAAAAGACAAGGAAATAAAATATAAAAAAGTGCAGACATTTTTGGTGAATTTTTGTGATAGAGAAAATAAACAGAATTTGAAACAGATAAAATTTAGGTAGAGAAAAATTCAATAATAAATAAGGTAAGGTGTTGTGAATCTTTCATATACTTCATTCTCTAATTTGAATCTAATCTTCGATTTATGACTCAATTGCACGTTTCATATCCCAAACAAACAACCAGAAAATATGGAATTAAATATCAGCAAAAATAACATGTGTTTTGGTGAATTAAATTTCTATGGTGAAACAAATGATTCATCATTACAAGTTATCTTAAATCGACAAAGTACTGTTTTTAGCAAATTGTAGTAAAAGACAATTCATAAAAAAAATATTTGTCAAAATAGAATGTGACAATATTAAATAAACAAAGCATGATAGAATTTATATAAAATATTGACACAAAATATTTTGAATAGAAAAATAAGATAAATAAATTCAATCCACTAAAATATGTACTCTTTACAAAATAAAACAAAATCAAACTCAAATTGGATTACTTCACACATGAGATCATCACTAGTCTCACCAGAATGTCTAACTTAGCTTATTCCAATGATATAGAACAATGATGAGTAAACACATAAAAGTTCTTATTCCAAAAATCGATGTAGATTTTTTTCTTGATTCTATTCGTTCAAGACTTACGAAAAGGACCCCATAAGGGGAAAAACACTTTCGCCGGTGCGCCCAACGATTTCGCATTCACTAGTGTGAAGAAATGCCAATCTTACTAATATTTATCGGCATTCCTCATTTCTCCAACCACTTACAATTTTCATGTTAGGTACATTGAGTAGTGGCCGTAGTTTTTCATGTTCTCTTGCAGGTAACAATGGGCAAGGAAATCATCTACTATTAGCTTGATGCCCGCCTTGTCGGCAATCACATCACTACTAATCTCATAAACACTCACATCCCATTCGGCATTAGTTGAGGGATCGCCAACTGATAATGATGCATACTTTGAATGCTGAGTGGATGGATTGGAAGTCGAAGCCCATCATTTAAAAGTATATCGTATATATGTAGATCCACCCCTTCAGTGATAGTGTTATGCTTGTTCATTCCCAAAAGGAAGACGAAGTTGGACTCTGTTTGGGAACCCTTGTACCTACCCCTAATAAGGGCCAAGTCGTCTTCAGTCAAGATGGAAATGGGGTTCGTTGTTCGTAAAAGGACTTCTGTGTTTATTCATCGTGGGGGCCTACTCAATTCAAGCGATGGGAGGAATAGAAAGGGCTCTAGCACCCGACACCATTGCCAGTCGACTCCTTTCTGATGCCTCATTGCTGCTTTTGGAGGCAATCATGTTCTCCTTCCCTCAAACTTCGAATAACGGATGCCAGTCCATCGTCTTCAGTGTCACTGTCTTCCATATCAATGTTCACTGGGACATCGACGTTCTCCTCTAGTGGTTTCTTGCCTTTCATTTTATCTATATTAGCTCACAAACAGATTGATGGACGAATGGTGATAGGACTTCGAGTCTAAGTCCTAAACCTTTGAAATCCTTACAAGTTTTGGGATGAATGCAAGCAACACAAATCCAAGAACTTGAAGAAAAACCTAAAGAAAAAAAAACCACAAATCCCCAAACCAGATCACTCACCCGATGAAAACATATAAAACTAGTCTCAAACGACCCAGAATCAGCAGAAACAAACTTATCGGATCAAAAGAGCATAAAACAAAGAGAAGGATAATGAATCTTGCTTGAAAATCTCAGGTGATTAAAAAAAACTCTCTTACTCTTTCTCTTTAATGATTCTGGTGGCTCCAAGTGAAGAAATAAGGAAAAAATGAAGGGAGATGGAAGAGTTATAATCCCTTCGAGGGAAGATTAAATGGCCCCTGATGCTCTTAGCATGCCTTATCAAATTGGCACGAATCATGAGGCTTTCAGATTCTCACGTGTAGAGAAATCATTTCATGACTTTGCGAATTTCGAAAAGGCAACCGTCATTTTAGGTCATCCAACGAGCATTTGCCATGTGTGAAGAAGATTCAATTTTCTCTCAGGCTTCGACAGTTTTGATTGACTAGCATCAGTATTCACCAAACTTGTGTGATTGACACTCTTGATGATTTGTAGGCATCATTCTTCGAACGATGAGTATTAAACACTCTATCGAGAATTATTGCTCGATAGAGTGGGAAGTTATATGTTGGGGTTAGACTTCATCTCCCTATAATGTTATAAATGGGTCATCACGACCACTGGATCAACGAATGACGAATAATGAGCCACGACAGATCAAGTGCTCCTAATCTTGAACACTCAGACTGGGCCCAAGTAAATGATTACCACTCACTAGAAGAGTGATGAATGACAAATGATTTGTCCTCGACCATTTGGTCTCAGTTCCCTTTGAAACCCATTAATTTACCAAGTGTGGATCAGGTAGGGCACTTGACTCAACAAAACGAACGATGAACGATGCTCAGTCTTTATTGATCGTTTCCAATGATTCGGTTCGTCATTCAGCGTTCATATTCAATACGAACAACGAACGGTAAGAGATCAAGTTTCCAATAGCTACTAGGCCACGATCAATCATAGCATTGTGTCCCTATGTCTTAGTACATGTTCCTGAATTACGTCAGGGAGTGAAGAACAACCCACTACCATCATACAGGTCCAGACCCTATAAATTAGAGGAAGATCCTCCTTCATTTAAGGGATCTTTTTAGAAGCCTTTTGCTTACTGTTATTCTGTCGGATTATACTCCAGAGATTATAGTCTTTTGTACTCAAAACTCATATATAGCAAAACCATAGACTCAAAGGACGTAGCACAATTCCAGTGAATCTCTCTAAATTTTGGTGTTTACTAGCCTTTTTACTGCTTTCGCTTTGTTTTCTCATTTACATTTTCCGATTATGATTGTTTTATGATTCTCATATGCGATGTCCAAGGACCCTTAATAATTTATGTATATTAATTTTCTTATGATATAATCCTGGTTGAAATTTGATCGTAGATTCCTTAGCATCTACAGCGTACCGTTCGAGATCAAGACAGAGTTGCATAGATGGTGGCGGGGCGGCTTCGTTGATGTTTTTAGTTATGATAGATTATTGTCTTGACTTTTGCTATATGTAGGATACTGCATCGAGGTTCGACGGCTGCTTTTTTCATCAGTGGCTGCTCCGTCTGGTGGTGTTGCTTCGGTGGTAGTGACAATGGGCCAGCTGATATTAGGGTATTTGTGTTAAGGTTGCTGATTTGAGTTGCAAGTTTAGGATTTTTGGATTTGGGATTTAGGGTTAAGGATTGGGGGTTTTAATTTAGGAAAACTTTTGGGTGTATTTTGTAATTTAAGAAAGTTTATAAAATAAGAAAAAGTTTGTTAAATAAATTACTAGTAGATATTTGAATTAGTACTAAATATCAGATTTATTAGTAAATATGAGAATTTTTTTAAAGGAATATCGTAATTATTAGTAAACACTGGATTTACTAAGAGTAAATAAATTATAAAAACATTGGATTTACTTAATAATACTGTATTTTAATGAAAATCCAAAAGATTTAGATTTGAAAATATTGGATTTACCGGATCACTTGAAAATACTATATTTTTAATGAAATATCCAAAAGATTTTTATTTTAAAATATTAGATTTACTTGAAAATACCAGATTTACTTGAAAATACTATATTTTAATGAAATATCAAAAAATTCAAAAATATTGAATTTACTTAAAAATGCTGGATTTTATTGAAATATAATTAATTGGAAATATTTTTGGAAATAACGTTTTTACTCGAATTTTTAAAAGGAAAATACCGAATATAATGAAATATAATTAATTAGAAATATTTTGAAAATATTGCATTTACTTCAAAATACCATATTTTAGTGAATGTCTAAAAGATTTTTATTTGAAAATATTGGATTTACTTGAAAATACCGTATTTTTAAACAAATATTAAAAATATTGAAAACATCGAATTTACTTACAAATACCGTATTTTAATGAAACATAAGTAATTGAAAATGTTTTGCAAATACAATATTTTTTTTTGAAATACAACTAATTTGAAAAAACCGGATATACTTTGAAAATGTAATATTTTTAACGAAATATCTAAAAGATTTTTATTTGAAAATATTAGATTTACTTGGAAATACCATGTATTAATCAAATATTAAAAAAATAGAAAATATCGGATTTGCTTGAAAATATTGTATTTCAATGAAATATAATGAAAAATAATTAATTGGAAATATTTTTAAAATACTGGATTTACTTGGAAATATGATATTTTACTTAAAAATATCGGATTTACTTCGAAATATCGTAATGAAATATCAAAAAATTCAAAATTATCAGATTTACGTGAAAATACTAGATTTATTTGGAAACACAAGATTTAATAGAAAATACGACATTAATAAGTTAATTAATTACTTTTTTTATACTTGGTGGTAGGAAATATAGAATTTTCTTAATAAATCCAGTATTTATTAGTAAATATGGTATTTTCTCTAAAAACAAATTCTCAAATTCGATATTTATTTTTAAGTGAAATGAATTAACACTAGCTCCAAATTTTTCAAAATCCTAAATCGACCCTAACCTAAACCAAGATGCCCGCCACGGAAGTCGATGTCGGAGAGGACGAAGCATGCGAAGTCCACGATCGTGATCGACAAGGCACCGGTAGAGGTGGGATCATGATTCCTTCTGTTGCCCAAGGTCCACAATCACGATCAGCAAGGCTCCATCACCGGAGAAGAAGATGAGCTCGACGTGTTGACAGAGGAGGGATGGCGATTCCTTTTGTTACCCGAGGTCCACAATTACGATCGGCAAGGAGCCCTCACCGGAGAATAAGACGAGCTCAAGGCGTCGGTGAAGGTGGGATCGTGATTCCTTTTGTTGCCCAAGGTCCATAATTGCGATTGTCAAGGCGCTGTCACCAGAGAAGAAGACGAGTTGGGGCGTCGGCGGAGGTAAGATCGTGATTCCTTCTGTTGCGTGAGGTCGCGATTAATCAGATCAATTTTCGCTGTCGGGGACGATGCAGAGGGAATCGTTGTTGGAGAAGATGATGCCTACGACATTAATAAGTTAATTAATTACTTTTTTTAAACTTGGTGGTAGGAAATATAGTATTTTCTTAATAAATCCAGTATTTATTAGTAAATAAGGTATTTTCTCTAA
This sequence comes from Ficus microcarpa, assembly GCA_025413485.1. Lineage (NCBI taxonomy): Eukaryota > Viridiplantae > Streptophyta > Magnoliopsida > Rosales > Moraceae > Ficus > Ficus microcarpa. Next base: position 12,238,485 of record CM046383.1, on the reverse strand, counting down.
AAACAAATTCTCAAATTCAATATTTATTTTTAAGTGAAATAAATTAACACTAGCTCCAAATTTTTCAAAATCCTAAATCGACCCTAACCTAAACCAAGACGCCCGAAACGGAAGTCGATGTCGGAGAGGATGAAGCATGCGAAGTCCACGATCGTGATCGACAAGGCACCGGTAGAGGTGGGATCATGATTCCTTCTGTTGCCTGAGGTCCACAATCACGATTGGCAAGGCTCCATCACTGGAGAAGAAGATGAGCTCGACATGTTGACAGAGGAGGGATGGCGATTCCTTTCGTTACCCGAGGTCCACAATTACGATCGGCAAAGAGCCCTTATTGGAGAAGAAGACGAGCTCGAGGCGTCGGTGAAGGTGGGATTGTGATTCCTTTCATTGCCCAAGGTCCATAATTGCGATTGTCAAGGCGCTATCACCAGAGAAGAAAACGAGTTGGGGCGTCAGCGGAGGTAAGATCGTGATTCCTTTTGTTGCGTGAGGTCGCGATTAATCAGATCAATTTCCGCTGTCGAGGACGATGCAGAGGGAATCATTGTTGGAGAAGATGATGCCTACGACATTAATAAGTTAATTACTTACTTTTTTTAAACTTGGTGGTAGGAAATACAGTATTTTCTTAATAAATCCAATATTTATTAGTAAATACGGTATTTTCTCTAAAAAAAAATTTCTCAAATTCGATATTTATTTTTAAGTGAAATAAATTAACACTAGCTGCAATTTTTTCAAAATCCTAAATCTACCCCAACCTAAACCAGGACGGCCACAGTGGAACTCGATGCTGGAGAGGACGAAGCATGCGAGGTCCACTATCGTGATCGACAAGGCACCAGTAGAGGCGGGATCATGATTCCTTCTGTTGCCCGAGGCCTACGATCACGATTGGCAAGGCTCCATCACCAGAAAAGAAGATGAGCTCGACGTGTTGACAGAGGTGGGATAGCGATTCCTTCCGTTACCCAAGGTCCACAATTACGATCGGCAAGGAGCCCTCATTGGAGAATAAGACGAGCTCGAGGCGTCGGTGAAGGTGGGATCGTGATTCCTTTCATTGCCCAAGGTCCATAATTGCGATTGGCAAGGCGCTGTCACCGGAGAAGAAGACGAGTTGAGGCGTCAGTGGAGGTAAGATTGTGATTCCTTCCGTTGCGTGAGGTCGCAATTAATCAGATCAGTTTCTGTTGTCGGGGACGATGCAGAGGGAATCGTTGTTGGAAGATGATGCCTATGACATTAATAAGTTAATTAATTACTTTTTTTTAAGTTGGTGGTAGGAAATACAGTATTTTCATAGTAAATCCAATATTTATTAGTAAACACAGCATTTTCTCTATAAAAAAAATTCTTAAATTCAATATTTATTTTTAAGTGAAATAAATTAACACTAGCTCCAAAATTTTCAAAATCCTAAATCTACCCCAACCTAAACCAGGACACCCGTAGCGGAAGTCGATGCCGAAGAGGACGAAGCATGCGAGGTCCACAATCGTGATCGGCAAGGCACCGGTAAAGGTGGGATCATGATTCCTTCTGTTGCCCGAGTTCCACGATCACGATTGGCAAGGCTTCATCACCGAAGAAGAAGGTGAGCTCGACATGTTGACAGAGGTGGGATTGCGATTCCTTCTGTTACCCGAGGTCCACAATTACGATCGGCAAGGAGCCCTCATCGGAGAAGAAGACGAGCTCGAGGCATTGGTGAAGGTGGGATTGTGATTCCTTTCATGGCCCATGGTCCACAATTGCGATTGGCAAGGCACTGTCACCGAAGAAGAAGACGAGTTGAGGCGTCGGCGGAGGTAAGATCGTGATTCCTTCCGTTGTGTAAGGTCGCGATTAATCAGATCAGTTTTCGCTGTCGGGGACGATGCAGAGGGAATCGTTGTTGGAGAAGATGATGCTGCAAGCAAGGTAGAGCTTGAGATCTAATCACGCCATTGAGGTGGAAGACACCAGTGGCATGGCAAGTCTGGCCTCAGGGAAGGGAATAGTTATGGGGCATTTTGGGGTTTTGAAATTTTTTATTTAAAAAATATGCTATTTTTTTCTACCTCTTAAAATATATGCTTTAATTTTCTTTCCATTTTTCAAAAAATATATTTCCCTCTTTCTCCCCAACTTAGTTTAAACTAAACTTGTATTCAAACTAATCCTTAGATTAAACATGGTTTCAAATTCCAATTCAAATAGTTCGATATTTGTATTTTATTATTTTTTTCAAGAAGATAGTTATTTATGTTAAAAAAAAAAAGTTTTTCTTTTGCTGAACAGTGTTCCTCATCAACAGGAACAATCCTTTAAACATTATTTTTTATCATTACATCATAGATTCTTCGCAAAGGCCATAATGAGTACAAAGTGAAAAATTAAGCCCGGAAAAAGCTTTGAATTTTTCCAGGAAACAAACAAAGGAAACAGACGAGAAGCAACAACAAGAAACAAGACATAATGGACAAGAAGAACAAAGAAAGAAATTGAACCCCAAAACAAAAAAACACAAAAAAAAGATAGAGAGAGAAACAGATAAAGAAATGAAAGGCAACTACGCAACTTTCTCTTTTTGAAGAGTTTTGGAAGAGGAGGAGAGAGAAACAATTTCCACTTTACAAAAACCCTCTCTAGTCCCCAACATGTCAGAGAAACCAAACACACCTTAAAATTCCAAAAAACAAAAAAACAAAAAACAAAAGAAACAGTAATAAAACACACACACACTCTCTTTCTCTCTTTCTTTCTCACTCGCCGACCAAACAAAAAAAAAAAAAAATTTCCCAAAAAATCATTTTTCTTTTTCATTTTTCTGCTCTTCTTGTTCTTTCAACTTCCTCATGAATCCGAGCAAAACGGAGGAGGATCTCTTTCTCCACCACCTGGGCCCAACGCCACCGCCACCTCCGCCGCCGCCGCCGAGGCAGATTATCACCCACCATCACAATCACCATCACCATCACCATCACCATCACGACCACCCCCACCCTCAGGGACAATCACAGCCGTCAATTCCCGAACCTCACGACGACCATCCGTTTTCCCTTCCGGAGATCGTCATCTTCCGGTCGTCGTCGTCGTCGTCCTCTCCCTCCCCCTCCGACGACGAAAACGACGACGTCGTTTCGACCCACCATGACCATCTCTCCTCAAACCCTAACCCTAACCCGACATCCTCAATTCCCCCAAATCCGCAGCAGCAGCAGCAGCAGCCGCTCTTCATCAGCCCCGAGCCCCACATCTCGTCGCAGTTCTACACCTTCAACCCGGAGTCCCACGCCCTCATGATCCGCTGCCTCCTCGAGCGCCGCCTCGCCACGCCGCCAGAGATCCGCGCCGCCACGCCCCGCGCAGTCCTCAAGTCCTGGCGCGCCGTTTGGAAGGACCGCAACGAGGACACCGCTTACCTCACGGCTTGGAAGCGGATCCAGGACAAGCTCTCCGCTCACATCGACCAGAACGGTAACGAATTCCTCTGCTTCAAGAACAACTCCCAGCAATTCGTTTCCCATGTTAACCAGTGGCAAGAAATCGTCATGAGTTTCCATGGCGATACCGACATGAAACACCTAGGGCTTAAGGAAACCATTGATAGGATTAAGCAGGTCTGGACTGTAGGTGCTAAGTTTTATGGCATTCCCGAGAGTTACATTAGGGTTTGTGTGGCTGCTTGCCCCGTTTGCTCTTCAGCCTCCTCCGGGGGGCCGGCCGGAGTAAGCGCCGTCGGTTTGAGTATACCGAGTCTTTTGACGTGCCAGCCAAGGAGGTGCCCCATAGGCTTCAACAACTGGCTGCTAAGCACAAGGTTGTGCTTTGCATTAGGCAGAAGTATATTAGGTATAAGCCGTTTATGGCTGAGGTTAAGGACTATGCTTGTCATAGGGCGGGAGAGCCTGCTGCCAAGAAGTCGAAGATTTTGAAAAGGGAACCTTATGCGTCCAAGCGGTGTGGGTGTGGATTCCGAATTCGTGCCATTGTGCCAATCGCCAATTACAATGAGAAGGACAAGACTTTTGTTTATCAAGAAGAAGGGATGGCCGTCTTTAAGTTGTATGCAGTGCATTCGGGGCATGAGCCGGGGCCTTTGGATGGGAATGCGAGGATTATTCATCGAGTTGTGGGGCATAAAGGGGGTTATTTGATGGATCAGGAGACGGTGTACGGGGTGAGTGAGGAGATGGAGAATGAGGGGTTCGGGCTGCTTGGGAAGGATGATGGGGATTTGCATCTTTCAGTTTTGCAGCAAGTGCATGAATTGAGGGCTGAAGTTGGGTTGTTAGAAGCGAAGATTGCCAAGATACCGCAAGAGCTGTTGGGATCGGTGTCTCGAGAATTATATGATATTGTCGGCAGGGTGAGGCATATTGGGGAAGAGAATTTGAAGCCAATGGGGATGCTCCATGATAAGCCACATGTTGATGATGTATTGGTCGTGGAAGATGATTTGGCTCACTGGAGTGATCATCACCATGAACGAATATATGTAGATGGAAAAGATACCGAATTGATTGAGGATGATGAAGACAGCTTTGGGAGAACTCTTGGGATGTTGTTTCTTGGGACCAGATGAGGACAGATTGTAGGAATCAAAAGGATTTGATGAGCGAGTCTTGTAAGTCTGAAAAGTGGCTTAAATGCAGTAATTTTGACGAGAAGAGCATTCTTGATTGTGAAGATACAAAGCTAACCAAGCCTTTAAGACATGATGAGGCGTTAGTGGCAGATGTAGGTCTTGTTGGCATACAGGTTGATAGTTTCTACCAAGATAACTCGAAGTGGTACGATTCTCCTTGTGGATTGGACTCTGGTGCTGATTGTGGCGATAGTGGCTTCAGGCACGGGGAGATTGTTTAGAGTTGTTCTTGATGAATTCGGTTTAGCCTCTCTAACATACGTGAGTTTATGATGCCCCTTCTCAAACTGGAAGTGGGTTGTACATTTATGTATACAGAAGATTGGAGCCTCTGACATTTGCTTTTGGGTTCCTTTATTTATTGTGTGGTTCTGTAAAGTATTAGCCCAATTGGGCTTCTCTGCACATACTGTATTCTTAACTATTTGTTGACCAGGTTTTGGTACTTCGACTTGGATTGGTCCTAACAATGCATATCGGCTGAGTATTTTTCTTCGACGATTGTGTTTGAACTTCTGTTTTGCAGTTCATGTGCAGTTTCAGTTCAATTCTCACTGTGGACTTGTAAGATTTATGGAGCTCTATGTTTATGACCTGTAACCGTTCTTCTATACATGCATATTTGTTGTACACACTCTCTCTCTCTCTCTCCCCTGAAAGTTCTGTGGCCTATCAAGCTATCTGCTGAATCTATCTGTACCATACGGTGAACGGTTTAAGCCTCGTAGTGGTCTGTTCATTGTGCTTTTAATTGCTTTCCATGTTGTGAATCATAGATGTGTATTTGCAGAGGCTAATTGGCCATGAATTGTGGGACTCTTTTATGGTTGTCTCTCCTACATTATGGAGTGAGAGGAAGTAACGAGCTGCTCGCACTTACCTGAATGGGAAGTCGTAGCCTGCTGTGTACATATGGTGGTAAAATTCTCGTGTGATTCCATTTAGCACCTCTCTTGTGTGAAAAGTACGTTAATTCTTGTGTGGCTTCATTTAGCACCTTTCAGCTCCGACAAAAACATAAATTTTCTTGCACATAAATGCATCTTCTTCTCATTTCTCTCTTAATGCTTAAAAGCAGTGTTTTGGTCGTACTCATGTTGGTCGGTGTAATTTGCACATAGAAAACAAGCTATTAGGTATATTTGCACCTGAAGCCTTGAGGACTGAAAACCGAGAGTGCCAAGTAGTTTCTGCTACTATTATCATTCTGTTTCTTGTTTACTGTTGCCAGGATATGATGATTTAGCTGCTCTGTGCTCCAGAGAATTATCCCTATTGTGAGTGTCTTCCGGGAGATGTAGCTTGCTAGTCATGGTAGTTGTTTTGTGTCCAGAGAATTGCTTGTCCATGTTCGCTTTGATTCTGATGGCCGTCTCACCAGGCAGAAGACATCGCGATCTAGTTCGTCCACCAATGCGGAGAATACACAGGCAATGTGTTCGAAACAAGAGGGAATACTCTCAGGGAAGCAATGTGTTCATTTGAAAATGAAAAAAAGGTGCATGATATCGTGGTGGTTCTTGTTAATGTTGAAATTTCTTGTGCTTATTAGCCAACTTTATGGTTTTTAATCTATGGGAAAACATAATTGATTCTGTTTGTCAAACTTGCATCTTTTCTCTCATTCTTCTTTGCCCTACCGATGTACTTCGTAGTTCCTGTGTTTCCAGTTCCCTACTACTACTTATTGATTCCGTCTTTTTCTTATCGTTCATGCCTAAGACCCGTTAGTCACTTCACTTGCTGGTTTCCTTGTAATATTCTGTCACCCTTTTCATTGTTGCATTCTAAAACTTTGTACTAGTGGCAAAGACAAACCCACCCACCCGCGCATGCGCGCGCGCACACATACCATGAAACACAACAAAAAGACGGTAATGCTAGGGGTTGAATGTTTTACGTAGAGGCAATAAGTTGTTTATTTCTATAGGCTTCACGCGATTGACTTGAAAAAATCTATGTCTTGCGTTGAATATTTGCCGGTTTACCATGATTTATGGAAGGAAAAGGAAATCTTGGAAAGGTAATTCCTACAATCCTCGTAGTAGCGGTGTATGTCTTCTTGTGGACCCATTCGATTTAGTTTTTGTTTTTATTCGGTAGACGATGAGAAACAAAAGCTGTGATTTCTGTGCAAGTGTTTAAAATGAAATAGCATATAAGGTGAAAATGATCGTTAAAGTTTCTTAACAAGTAATAGAAATATTAAATGAAGTTTTTAATATCTCACTTTAAGTTTTGTTATAAGTTTAAAGTTTACGGGAAGTTGAATCTTTTGGCTTTGACAATAAACATTCATGGACACTGTTAGTTCTTTAATAGATCATCTAAATATTTCTTGAAATTACTTTTTGACTTGGGAAGGTAAAAGCAGTGTCGAGAAAAGAAAACTCAAACAGACTCAAAAATGGATTGTCTTCGAGGCCAGGTCTGAGCTGGGCCTGGCACAAAGGTTGTGGGCCTAAAGTTTAAACCCTTGGGCCTGAGATTAAGTTTTGGGCTTGCTGTTTGTTTAAATAATAAATTTCCATTTGTTTCGTTCTTGTTTAGATTAAGCAGAGGAGGGAGAAAACAACAAAGAAAAGCCATTACAAGTATCGCCAACCCATATCAAAAATTTAATTCCTCAAGAAAGTTATAATCTTTCAATTCAAGCTCCAGAAGAATTACAAAACGCGTCAACACTTCTTGAAGAGATTACTTTAAAAGTGGTTGACACAAACCATTAAATGATCACAAAAAAGGGTTGGGAGAATATAGCTAGTGAGAAGTGGAGGATCGAAACCTTAATGCAGCCGGCAAACACCGAGACACGAACTGACGTCCTAAAACCTGGAGTTCTCCATCGTACAATTCTCGATTGAATGGGCCGATGAAGCTCGTGAGCTCCGAAGACGCTTGCGGTTGAAGGGGATCTAAATGCATCAAAATGTTAGAAGTTAAGGCTAGATCCGAAGCGGAAGCGACCATATCCGCTGAGGAATGCATGCTTGTGGGCGAGGAGCTTTGGGGCTGGGCAGTGCCGCCGGTAGGCTCTGCAATGTTGAAAGCCGGGCTTGAACGAACGCCAATTCTGCCTGCAAGTTTACCACCTGCCACCACAGAAAGATTTGTAGACATGAAACATAATCTGAACCTTAACCCCTGCTAAACAATGAGTAGAAGAACGTCTGAAGGAACTGCTATTGATGTGTTTCAAGGGCATTTAAGCACATAACAGCATTGAAATGCTATTAAGCTAAATAAAAATTAAGTTATTAAAAAAAAAAAAAAAAAAAAAAAACTACTAAGCTAAATGAAAGTTGATGATCTTATCTTATAGGACTACTTTTTAAGGGACTTCCTACAAGTCATCCCTCCTTTTTTGTTATTGTTACAAAGCTAGTGACGCTTTGCCCAATCATGGATCTATGGAATTGCGCCTAACTAAAGGTGTAGACTAATTCTCTATGGTGACGTCAATTTCCAAACGTTCAAGTCTAAAAAGATGGCAAAATTGCATTCTTAAAACCTTAATCTCGAAATCATTATATGTATGGCTATATAGCATGCAGGATCATCCTATGGCATAGTAATGTTAATATATAAATATATATATATATATATATAGAGAGAGAGAGAGAGAGAGAGAGAGATACGGCACGTTTTCTTGTATGGATGATAATACTAGCTGTAACTTGTTTCAGCCAAAAATTAGGGAAGGAAAAAAAAAAAAAAAAAAAAAAGAGCTCTCCTATATTTTTATCTACAAAAGTTACGAATTAAAGTAAAAGGTTGTTACAAAATCAAGCAAAAGATCATGGGATCAACCTCAATGATGAAGCTGAAAATAACGTTTCTGTACACACGTATGCAACCCACGGTGCAAACAAATTAAAGGATTATATAAGAAGACGTCCTTACAAGAAAGCTACACCATGTGACTAATATATATATATAAATATATATATGGTGACTAATGTAGACTAATGTATCTATCTATGTATACATAATATATAATTATATGTATATGGATTTTGGCATCGAAAACTTACCACTCGACGACCAACATATGGTAGGTCCCTTTTTGATCCTTGCAAGGAATCAATCACCCAAACTCTCTAAACGTGAAATGTCAAAGTTTCATAAATGAAACCAGATGAATATATATATATATATATATATATATTTACTTTGCCAATAATACGTGAAAGAGTTGAGAAAGTCAAAAAGTAGAGGGATTTGAATATTTCTAGAGGTTTCACAATATTTTTTTGCTTAGTAGATCCAGCAAGCAACAAAACCCCACAATCATACATATATTATATATATATATATATATATTCATGGCGGCCGGCACAAAGGAAGAGGCTCCTTACCGGCCTACCTCTCTAAAAATAAAGATAAAATTCACGGAAAAAACTTTCAAAGGCGCAAGTTAGCATGTATTTCAGAAAATTTTTCATGGGAAAACGAAGAGCACTAGTTATTAGAGCTACAGCTATCAAAAGGGGAAAACCCTGATTAAATCATCCTCTAGAAATGCAAGTTTGCATGGATTTTAAGCGAGTTAATTAATTGGAAATCTAAGACAAAATTTAGTGCACCGGAAAAATTAAATTAGTAAAAAGAAAATCCTTTAGCCAGAAAAAAAAAAAAAAAAAAAAAAAAAAAAACCTTGACCATGAAACCGTCTGTAGTGTGTGTGTATATTAATAAAAGTGAAAAGACCTCGAAAACTAAAAACCTTCAAATTATATATTATTTAGAAAATGTAGTAATGACTGAGAAACTTGGTTGTCAGAGATGAACAGTTTTTCAATTTAGGGTTACATCTACAGTAATATTACTGCTTCTTGCCAAAGCATGATAAAGAGATCAAAAAGCAAAGCCGATCGGAATGTTAGTACGTATATATTATAAAAGTATATATATGTGTATATAAAGGCGGGGAACAAAATTACATAGTACAGAAATGGCGAGTCTTTAATCAAATTTCACAAAACCCTTTCAACCAAAAACTTGGATTTCATATACGATCTAAATCGATCCGTACACATGAATATTCACCGAAAGGTGCAAGTTAGCATTTCACAACTTGTTACTATGACTCCATTAGTACAACTTGAAGATCACTCAGATCAGGGCATCCCCGAAACAGAAACTTTCCCCAAAAACTCAAAACTAAAGGGGGGAAATATATATATATATATATATATATAACCAGAGAAAAGGAACCGGCGCATGTTAGCAGTATGACAGCCTAAGCAAAAAAACACTTGCAAAAAGCGGAAAAAAAAAAGAGCGGAAGAAACAAGGTCACAATTTATGAAAGAGATAGTGCTTCATGACTAGCCACAGACTTGTTCAGTTACCTGAAATTTTCAGTTATCCTTTTTTTTTTTTTTTAAGTCACCGGCGCACGTTAGCACGATGACCACCAAAAAAACAAATAATAATTTAAAAAAAATACAAGGGCATCTCCATCAAAATGACCTGATCACGATTTTAACATCACTACCGACGACTGAAAGTACTCAAACACGCAAACCATGACAGTTTAATTCCTGACCGACTTAGCACAGTTTCCGGCGCACGTTAGCTTGACGACCATCAACCAGAAAAACATATATATTTATACACACACACACACACACACACTTATATATATATATGATGAGTATAAAAATGGAAATGAGGAAGACCTGTTGTTGAAGAGTAAAGATGTGAGAGACGCAGCCATAAACGGGGTCGCGGATGCGAGCGAGAGCCTCGTAGGAGAGAGTGAGGACGGCGTCGAGGCGCTTGTGGGGCGGAAGGCGGAGGAGGAGCTTTGAGGCGTTGCTCGCTCCGAACACCTTGTGCACCGCCGCGAAGTGGGCCGTGCCCTGCTCTGCGTCGAAGTAGGGCGCGAATATGCACCCTTTCACGCACTTCCTCCGCAGGAACTTGCAAGCTCCACAAGGCCCACTATTATTATTACTATTATTGCTGGTATTGCAGCTTGAGGGCGATGATGATCCGCTACTACTATGGTTATTGATGTTCATCATTTTTGTTTTTTTCCTGACCTTTGTGATCCCACTATAGTTCTTCAGATCATTCTTTTTGTTTGTGACTAGATCGGTTTTGATTTCTTTGGTTTTGTGGGGTCTGAGTTTGAGGGAGTTCGAGAGAGAGAGAGAGAGAGAGAGAGAGAGAGAGTTGAGTGAATGGAATGGTGGGTGTGGTTGATTTATAGATGGATTCTTGAGGAGAGAGAAAGTACTCTTTGGTTACTTTAACTCTTTGGTTTTCGTTTTTTGAGTTACGAGACCTCTCGTTCCTACTTTTGATAGGAATTGTTTTTATGGCCGGTTTGATTGTGAGTTTGGTTTAAATTAAATTGTATTTTTTTTATCATGATTTTTATCTTTTTCTGAAAAAATTTTTAATCTTTCCTAAAAAATTATTATGAAAACTTAAAAATTCTTAAACTAAACTTATTTACCAAATATCCCCTTAATTTTAGATTATGGTGTGTTTGGTGCACTATTTTATATCTAAAATTTTCATATCAATTTTTATCTTTTTCTGAAAAGTCAATAAAATTAATAATTAATTTTTTTAAAAAATCAATCAACTGGAAAGTTGACTAAATACGAAACATACGATAAATAATCGGAGAATATAAACTAAAGTATAAAAAAGATGAATGAGAGGATAAAAAATTTCATTTTTAACCTGTGTACTAAATGTACCTTAAATTTTCAATATTTTAATCTATGATTCAAGCAATTTTATAACGTGCGCCGTAAATTTTTAAGACGGATAGTCATAAATCATATGATCAGAAAATTAAATTAATGATTAAAAAATAATTTTATTGGTAATGCATAATCAGAGGTTCTTATAGTACAATGTTTTTTTTTTTTTTGGGTTCCCTCTCCTTATTTGGGTCCAGGGGTTTGTCATTTCATTATAAAGTTTTTTTTTTTTTTTTTTTTTTTGGGGTAAGGGAAATTTTTAATCGTGGTTATTTGCTTTTGGCGGTGGGTCAATAGAAAAGACTGGTTAGTTACATATAAGGTTAAATTTATTTGTTTGTTTTTTTCTATTGATTTGGATTCATTAACCTTTCTCTTTCGGGATGCACACACATGAAGTAAAAGCAACAAACAATTTGTATATATAAGTTTAGTTTATTGTTCCCAAAGGCATAAAATAACGCAACTTCACTAAACAAAGAATTGATCAGTTGTGTCACAATTCGCTTTGAAACGTTTTCCTATCATATTAAATAAACTAACAAAATCAAGCCCCCCCCCCCCTTTTTTTTTTTGGGTAAACAAAACCAAGCTAATAGTTATATTTGTTAATATATATCGTTGCAAATTTGGTACACAATTTTTGCACAATCTCAAAAGAAAAAAAAGGTGCTAATATTTATTTTGTTTATATATTTAGCTTAACAACCAGCATAACGGCATGTTCTGAAGAGAGGGGGCAAAAAAAAGAACGCATAACGTCACGTTTGGATAAATTTCTTTGATTTTAATTAAAAATCAATTGGCTATAGATAATATGCTAGTTGATCAAAAAAACAAGTACCAATCTTCTGTAAAGTATTATAGAACTCCTTTAATTCTTAAAACCGTACGAAATTCTCATTATAAAAAGCTATTAGTTTAGAAAGAAAGCAGTGTATTAGTACTCATTAGACATAATATACATATATAGTTGATCAAACGACGCCTTCATTTCTTCAACATGTATATAATATATAATTTGAGAGAGAGAGAGAGAGAGAGAGAGAATGTGCGGTGTATTTTGGTAATTCAAACTTCAAAGCCACGGCAAACAAAGAGAGAGAAAGAAAGAAAGGAGAGAGAAGTAGAAGAAGAATTAGTAGTGGAGGAACAGCTTGCTTGCGTGAAGCAAACAGACATGCGGTGATTGACTGACTGCTGCTGATCACGCAAACACAATCACAAACACAGGAAAAATGTTTTAGAATATCAATGATGTTAAATATTACACTAACAGAGAGGTAGATCCTATCAATAAGACTTATGTTGCATAATTCATCTTTAATTAATGAGTACTGTTTAACATTACTGATGTTTTAAAACATTTTTCTTTGTTTGTATCTGTGTTTGTGTGATCAGCAATAGTCAGTCAATCACTGCATGTCTATTTGCTTCACACAAGCAAGCTGCTCCTTCATTATTGATGTTATAAGATTCATATTTTATTAATGAGTGATGTTTAATATTACTGATATTCTCCTGTATTATTCCAAACACAAGTGCAAACAACAAATTATCGAGATCGAACAACGAAACATCAAAGAGAAAACTTTCAACCGCCGCAGCTGAAGCCACGTGCGAGCCCCCACGTGGGACAAACATCCCATCCCATCCCTTTCCCATCTCTGTCTCTATTCCTCTTGTCCTTTCTTCTCAGAAAAACACTGCACATATATTCACATCACACAAAGTATAAAGAGAGAAAGAAGAGAGAGAAAAATAATGAGAGAGAGAGAGAGAGAGAGAGAGAGAATTCAACTAAAATCCCAGCCCTATACATGATAAAGACCTGATCTTACTCTTTACCCGGCCGGTGCATGGGGTGATCTCTAGTCTTACAAGTAACTTCAACATTCTTCAAACTTTGGATACACTGTTTTGGTGCTTTTTTGGGTTTCATTCACCAATTTGAAGAGCATGCAGTGAGTTATCGTACTAGAACTCGTAAGGCTATTATATTTTAAATATATATATCTATATGTATATAAATTCGTCCCTGAATTGGAGGAGATTTTGTTGGGACCCAGTCCCATATTTGTGTTGCTGAAAAAAGGGCTAACTTTATTATTACTGCTGGCCGTGCTGGAACTGAAAATGGAAGTTTAATTAATTACATGATCTGCCGGTGCTAATATAAGTTTTTAACCTTGGGGTAATATTGACAGTTTTGGAAACTATTATACCGGTTAAGTGCTTTAAAGTAGCCATCTAAGGATTCCTTTGAAACAATAATTAGAGTTGTAGTTTATAAGTTAGAATTGAAATGTGTATTTAGGGTCCGTTTGGTGAATGAGTTTGAGTTGGAGTTGGAAATTTTAAGTTTCAATAGTAATTTTTATTGACTTTTCAAAAAAACAAAAAACTTTTTCAGAAAAGACAAAAAAATTTTTTCAGAAAAAGATAAAAATTGAGATGAAAATTTTGGTTTGAGATTAAATGTCAAACGGAGCATTAGTTGAAATGGCATTAAAATATAGAAAATAAAATAAAATTTTGAAATGTGTGCAGAAAAAAATACAATATGGAACTTATTTCGATATTCTAATCATTTTATGCATTTTTTTCTTTAAAAAATCAACTCATTTTGACTAGAAATAAAAAGAAATGTCCTCCATTAAAGTTAAAGAAAGAAAAAGTAAAGAGTAAGGCCATTCTATTTCGACAAAAGACCCACGTCCAAATTCCATAGCTTTAGACTTTTGAAGTTTGAGGTTTTTGATAATGAAAAAAAAAAAAAAAAAAAAAAAGAAAGAAAGAAAAAAATGGGATGTATAGATTTGATAATTTTGGAGTTGAGTTGTAAAATTCTATTTAGAAATATTATTCCAAACAGCCCTTAAATGTATTTACCATAAGTTTATGCATCTTCAAGTTTCTATGGCACATGTTGTGTTTGGTAGGAATGAGAGAAAATAGGAAGGAAAGAGTGGTAGATGAGAAAAATGAAAAAAGGAATGAGAGGTCATTTTTCTTATGATATTTGGTATGAAAATTCCCTAATAATCTCTTCAATTCAGAACATATCAAAATTGAGATATTTTAAAGGATTTGGATTTGCTTCTCTCCACTCGTTTAACTTTTTTCTCTTATCAGATAATCATGGATGTTAAAATCCTATCGCTGAATGGTCCATCCTTATCATTTTTTTAATCTCCCACCAAATATTAGGAAATTTAGTATTAAAAATAGGGAAAGTTAAAATTTTCAATTATTTATTATTATTTAAATTTAGAATAGTCTTGATTTTAGTATATTTATAAGTATTAGGTAATTTATCATATTGTATATATTGTAATTTGTATTTATATGAGAGTCCATTCATAGTGCTCCTTACTAATGAATTATTTGTTGTTAGTCCGTGGAAACACATCCATATTAAACATCTTTGTGTTCTTCTCCTTCTTCTCCTATTACTTTTTTTTTATTTTTCTTATTTATTTCTTTAATGGTATCAAAGCTTAAGATTGTAGACCTCAATACCTCAAACACTCCCCCTCTTTTCTTCTTTTCTTGCTATCCTTGACCCCACCTTCATCACGTAAATCCCTCCCAAATACAATACCCACCTCACATAACACTCCCCACTCTCTATCTACATCAAAAAAAAAAAAAAAAAAAAAAAACTCCCACATCTATCATCCACCAAAAAAAAAAAAAGACTGTCATTCCTTAAAAAAAAAAAAACTTTAATCATCTCTTTTATTTTATTTAATATCTTATCATTGCGATTTTACTTAAATGAGTCATTGATTCTCTGATCATTTGTGCCATTGCGCCCTCTTTTGACGATTGCCGTCCCTATGCTATTGCGCTATGTTCTAACGATTGACGTCCCAGTGCCCATGTGACCTTTTCTCTTCTGACGATTGCCGTCCCTGCACCTGAGTGCCCATTGTCTTCTACTTCTTCTTCTGACGATTGTCATCCTCTTGCACCCAAATGCCCTCTCTCCCTCTCTCAACACTTGTCATCCCTTCTCTACGCTCTTGCACCCCGACATCTTTTGTTTTTATTTTTTAGATGTTAAAAAAAAGGACCAAAAAAAAAAGAAAAAAAAAAAAAAGAAAAAAAAATATTCACTTAGGTTTCTTTTATTATAGTTCAACATTGGATCTCCTATCGGAGCTCTATCTTACGGGGTCATATTAGGAAAGTTAGTATTAATAATAGGAAAAGTTAAACTTTTCATTTATTTATAATTATTGTAATTTAGAATAGTCTTGTTTCTGTAGATTTGTAAGTATTAGGTAACTTACTTGATTGTGTGTATTGTAACTTGTATTTTATGGGAGTCCATTCATTGTCCTCCTCACTAATGAATTATTTGTTCTTAGTCTGTTGAAACACATCCACGTTAAACATCTTTATGTTGTTCTCCTTCTTCTCTTGTTACTTTATTTATTTATTTTATTTTATTTCTTTTACCAAACGCACTATAAATTAGAGAAAAGGACTTGTTGTTGCTTGTTGGGTTCCATTTTGGTAATTTACGTTTTTATTTGTTTTTAGGCTGCTTGTTAGTACATAATACTGCGTCATTATTATTTTTTTTAAATAAAGGCCAATTATAGCTTTTTATGTTTCTTTTTTTTTTTTTTTTTGGTAATATTCACAAAAGTGAACAACACATACATTCCACGACACATATTGACTACAACGATTTTCACGAAAAGGACTTTAGTGGATCTATAAGTGAACGCCACTAAGTTATAATTTCAGTTTTTTTTTCATTTGAAAGAGGGTATTAGTTGCCAACGACCTAATTATGGTGGGGAGGTGCGTGTTCGATTTCCTATCGTTTAAAAAGAAGAAGAAGATGAAGAAGAGGACATGAGTTGTGCTTATTACCATATAAGAGACAATTTATTGTTCTAAAAATTTATGGGAAAAATGGATAATTTGTGTCAATGAATGTTATTCTTATCTTATCAGTTTCTGATTAGAATTTTTAATGTCTCAGAGTTCATTGTTTTGTAATAAATCAATAAACTGTGACTCAATCCGACCACAAGCATATCAACCAAACAGCAGTTTTTTGATAAAATTCTCTCACAATAACTTCTAGTTATTGGAACACCTGCAGACTGGCCTTATCTAAAGTAATTATCATATTCAAATTAGAAATCATTTGTTGATGACATGCTATCTAACTAATAAAAATAGTCCCTCTTTAAAAAAACTTTAATAAAAGATGTGCTCAATTACGTATTGCTTAGGTAATTCGTGCCTTAGAAAACTTCATTTTCAGCTTGATTGTGCAAATATATATTTGTCGGCTTCTAATTCCTTTTGTTTACTTATACGCCGAGTTTAGGCGTTCCACTTCTAGATAATATAATAAAAATAGGTCATTATAAGTCGCATCTCTATGATCGCAATTTTTATTATTTACGGTATGAAATATATATATTATTTTTATTTAATAAAGAATATGGAAAACATTTTTTATTTCATTTGAATCTGAGAGCATCTAAAAAACTCCTCCACTTTGATCATTAAGAGTGCTGACACGCATCGTAAATAGACAACTTTACACTATCACATAAATCAAAATTTGTTCTTTATATTATGAACAGATCATGAATGAGAAAGAAAGAGTATATGGAATGGAGAATTCTATATATACACGTAGTTGGGTATGAAAGAACTATCTTATGATTCTCAATAATATCCATCGTTATTTTTTTTTTTAATTTTCATTTATATGTCTCCATTTTAGGGTTATACTCACATTATCACTTAAAATTTAAAAACTCTAATTTTGTCTCCCGATTTTAAATTCCTTCCACTTAACCATTTTTATTAGAATTTTTGTTAAAAACAAAAAAAAAAAGGTGGAATTAATGTTACAAAATCTAGTGTGTTAGGATTTATGTTAAAAACAAACAGAAAAAAGATAACATAATTGCATTTAACACATTTTTTTCCATATGTTTTTAATTGAAATTATAAGGGAAGGGTAAATCGGGGGCTAATTCACAATTCAGGTAGCAAAATGATAGTTTTTAAAGTCCATGGGGTAAAGTGAAAATGAACTTAAAGTTCACAGGGAATATATAAGAATATATTTTCTTATTCAGCAGTCGGATTTGGAAATTTTTATTGTATGTTATAATAACAACCTAATTTCATAATAATATTTTTTTAATAATATTCATCTTTTGCATTAACGATACATTGCTAATTAGTATTATGCAACACATAATTTTACATAAAGTTATAATTCAACTAGTTATTATAAATTTTGTATTAAAAAATTACAATTGCCAGATAGGGTAGACCTATCAGACAGTCGAACATGAGAGCATTGCTATGAATTTTATTAGGCTCCGATTGGTGAAACAGTTTGAGTTAAACTTTTCGAGTTTGAGTTGGTTAACTTTTTAAAAACTAGTTATAATTTTTGTTGACTTTTTAAAAAAAGACAAAAATTGAGATAAAAATTTTGAGTTTAAACTCATTAACCAAGCGTGGCATAAATGTTTTGAAACATGAACTTGGGGGCCATTTGGAACATTGGTTACAATTCGGAATTTTACAACTCTACTCGAAAACTCCTAAATTTACATCTTATTTTATTTCATTTTTTCATTTTCAAGAAACTCAAGATTCAAAAGTCAACAAATTTCTTATTTTAAGTTGAAATGAGATATTTTTTTTTTCCAAACCGCATAAAATAAGTAACAAAACAATATCCATTTATGTATTGTTTCTGAATACATTTCACATTTATTTTTATACCATATATATTATCTATTTTATATTTTAATCAAATACACATTTTAATGTTTACATACAAAACTCAAACTCTAGTCATCGGGATCCTTGTTACCGGCTTACCGTTGATGAGCCAGGCGCGTGTGGCATCGAAATCTGTAAGTTGAAAAATCAATATTGGGCAGTCAATTGAAATTTTTGCGACTGATCAAAAGGACACGCTTTATATATATATATATATATATATATATATATATACATACATATATATAGACACACACACACACACACACACATCTAGCGTCTCAATCCCAGTTGTAGTAGTCAAGGCCTCCCCATACAGACAAATAAGCACGAAAAACCATGCCATGCTTGGTGTAATTACCATATACACCAAAAGTAGACACGTGTCCCTGTAAATTAGATAGGCTCCTATTTATCCTTTCATTTCAACGACATAAGAACTCAGGAAGTTACGCATTGAGAAAGAGACAGAGAGTGAGAGAGAGAGAGAGAGAGAGATTTATAGTACTATAGTAGTACTCCAATTACAACTGCCATTATTTGATATTTGAATTCTGGATGATCATGATTCAGCTTTTCTAGTCCACCACTACCCTACCCGGCTACCCCCACGATGAAATTAAGGGACCGTTTGGGACCCAAACAGATAGAGACGAAAATTTTAAAATGTTTTAATTAGAGTTGAGTTTAGTTGAATTTATGGTTCGTTTGATTCACCAGTTTGAATCGAAATTTTAAGTTTAAATAATAATTTTTATTGACTTTTCAGTAAAGACAAAAAATTTTTTTAGAAAAAGGACAAAAACTGAAATGAAAAGTTTAAAATGAACCAACGAAACAAACGGTGCCTTAGATTTAAAAAAAAAAATACTTGAAATGAGAAATGTAAAAATTTCAAATATGTCATTCTTGATATTCTATGTAATATAGAAAAGAAAATTATCTAATTTGATTTCAAATAACAAAATATGAACTTTTTAAAATTTAAATTTACTGTAAATATCTACAAAAATTTCATTGGAAACTTAAAACACCTATACAGATATAAAACACCGTCTTCAAACATCCGGCAAACACCTCCTTAAGTAGTGGTTCTTTTCCTCACCCTTTTTGTCGGGAAAAAAGAAAAGGAAAATACGTACATGGTACAAATGCCTATGCTGTCACTTCCCTATACGATCTTCTTCTTCTTCTTTCTTTTTCTTTAATTTAAGTTTTTTATATTAATTGGTTTCAGTCGTAGTACATACGGAAGGATTGAAGAATGTGGACTGAAACTGTATATGAGGAAATAATGGATCTGACCATGACATTTGCAATAGTTGTTCATTTTATTATTATTATTATTATTATTATTATTTTTTTTTTTTTGCGAAGACATTTGCAGGAGTTGTTTCAAGCATACTCAGTGACTGATCAGACTAATGAACCCTAGCTTAGGCATTCCCATGTTGGGTATGGCTCAGAAAAGGTTTTGTTTGTTAAAGAGTAAATGCGCTTGACACGTGTTATTATTATTATTACATATATACTCTATAAATATATACTGATATATGAAACTACTACTAGGAAATCTTCTGTGATTGAAACCTAGAATTTGATACAACAACTGTAGTGATTGAACAATAATTATCCATCCTCTTATATTAACGAAACGATATTGAAAGGTAATATATATCTTTGACAGATTATGAAAAGTATGTGATAGTAATATTATTGTAAGAAGATGTTTGTCAGAATCTAGTACGTGATTTGATTCACATCAGGACGCGATTGCTAGTGTCTTCACTGTCTTGTATTGTTTTCTGGCTACGTAGTTAGTAATATGAGTCTTCTTACTGTTTATCAATAATGTGTATTTCTAAATTACATTAAAATAAACATTAAAATATTTAATACAAAATTACATTAAAATAAAAAATGTATATAAATAAAAATTTGATAATTTTTAATCTGATGGTCTAAAACAAAACATCACCATTAAATTATCTTTTCTGTACTTATCATAGAATTTTGCTTGTAAAATTCGGATAATTGTACCCGATATAGCACACCAGCTTCACTATTTTATCCGTACAAAATTATGCAATATCGTATATTTACTTTATTTGTTTTCAATGTGATCTTAATCATGCCATATAATATTTGGAAAAGCTAAGAATATAATATTCTACCATAGAAATTTTCGTTAACTATACAATTTTAGAAAAGCAGAATTTTAAAATGAAAAACTTAATGTAGACACTGTATTTATCATATTTGTTGCTATTGTTGCGCTAACAATTGGATTAACTTCGTAATGATATCATCGATAACTGAGGAAAGTTTTATATGTCGTGCTATAAATTTTTTTCACAAAAGCTCATATATATGATTGCTAAAAAGTTAACCGAACAACTAAAATAATACTTATCTAGATAAAAATGTAGGCCTTGTTTGGTATAATTGGAAATGTTTTGGAAAGAATTTCACTGTTTCGAATAAAGATGTTTTGGAAATAATTTTGAAATGGCTTTTGTTTTGTATAAAGTCGGAAAATAGAAGTGAAAACGAAAAAACATTTTAAAATTTGTGTTAAGGAATGAGAAAATTAAATAAAGCTATTTTTACATTTCTGTTTTCATTTATTAATAAGGCTTACACACCCAAGAAACATTTTCATAAACATACCCAAACTTTTTGTACTCAAATCAATTTCTCTTGAAATACAACAATTTTCCAAAAAAAAAAAAAAAAACTCAAAATCATTTTCAAACTATTTTAATTTCCATTTCTTGTTCAAAACGAAATCATTCTCAAAATGATCTTAAACGGATCCTATAATTTCTATCATATGTTTTTCTTCTTTAAAAAAGTTTTAAATGTGTCCCTGAAAATGAAATAGGCTATCGAATTTTGAAATAAACAAGAGGAAAGCACTTGAATGATATAAATGTAGAGACCATTGTATAAATATAACACTAAACCAATATAACAAAAAATTAAACTAAAGTTAATTAAAATTTGTATTATGTTAGTTAAGAATGAATATTTTATGTCATGTTGATCAATAGATGAAAATATTTTATGTCGTGTAGATCAATAGATGAAAAAAAATATGATTATTTAAGTAATTTTGTCAATTTATTATACAATAATTAACTAACTGAGAAATAAATAAATAAACAGAGAAAGAAAATACAAAAAATAAAAAATAAAAAAGAAGAGAGGTAATGTCGAATAGAAAAGATGTCAAAGCAGGTAGAGCCGCGCCGTACGCCGTTTGTCTGGTCCATGATGACCGTATGGGAGACGCTGGAGTTGTTTATAATATTATGAGATTAATTAATTAATTAGTAGAATGTATACAAATAAAAGATAGGAAACATATTCTTACTTACACTGCAATTCCACATTAATTAATAACCAAATTATTAATGTGTACTAATTAAGTGCTTCTCCCTAGTATACAGTACCGTGGAAAGTTTACGTTGAGATGTGCTATATTTAATTATGTGTGTATATATGCATATATGATATATATTATAATAAGTTTGTCTTTATGTATGTGTTGAAAATTCAAATAAGAAGAAAAGTAGTTTAGGTACAGGATCTGAATCTTGGGATTAGATTAATTATGATCAATTATATAATCAACGGGAACATAATTACAGAAAATTCTTTTCCTGTTTCCATTACTCCTATATAGTTGATTTCCCATCCAGACACATAACCAGAAACTATCACCATCAAATGTTGAAATACATGGTAACTAGCTCGCCCAATATTCCAAAGGACATCTTAAATTGGCCCATTTTAACACTACTGTCTAGTTAGTGTGTTGTTGAATGGATGATTTGTAACATTGACCTTTGAATTATTGTTTCAGTTATAATAGTTTTTTATTTTTATTTTTTTATTAACCTTCAGTATAGATGGTTAAAAAAAAAATTCGAACAATCCTTATGTAAGGACAATAAGTGTCATTACATGTAGGATCCGTTTGGTGAATGAGTTGAGTTTGAATTGAGATAAAATTTTTAAATTTGAGTTGAGTTGACTTTTTAAAAAGTAATTATAAACTTTATTGACTTTTCAGAAAAAGATAAAAATTGAAATGAAAAAGTACAGTTTAGTTGGAATTAAATTTTGTTACCAAACAAAGCCGTTGTCTATTTAGGTGGTTTTCACAACCCCCCCCCCCCCCCGGCATCAACTTTTAAGTAATAAATTAGTGATTTATAAGATTGTCTCTCAAAAAGCACATCTTCAATTATAGTATTTTTAGTTTCTTTTTTTTTTTTTTTTATAGACCGTCAAAAATTCAAAGTAAGTACTAAAAAATGACCCAAAAAAACATAAATATGTTAATTTAAAAAGGTTGTATTCACCATTTTCTGTAATATAAATTTATTTAGTGTTGTTTAAAGTGAGAAGTAGTGTTATATTAAATGATTATCACGTTACACTTTTTTTTTCTATATGTTACGTAAAAAGATGATCGTTGAAGAAAGCCTAATTTTTAATTTTTTAAAACTAATTACTGTAAATTAGTAAGCGCTGGTTAACTAACATGTCGAGAGATATTTTACCAGTGCCGTGCTACGTGCTATCTTGAGAATCTGCTATTTGTGGGCCGAACTAATAATTTACTTTTACAACACAAGCAGAGTTGTAGTTGCTTTTGTCATTTCTGTACTTATATTTCTATATATATTGTCTACATCTAAAATAATAGTGACATTAAAACCCAAAACACAAAACAAAAGTAGGTAAATATGACTTGAAAGCATATGGTAATTAAAAGGAGCTAGGATATTTAGCACTATTGTCCCTCAAATATATCATCTAAATTTTGACAATTTAATCCACCTCTCCTCGATTTAAACTTTCAATTTTGATAGTTTACTCCTTAAATATTATTAAATTGTGGCAATTTACTCCATTTAGTTAAATTTACATTAAACTAAATATTTGCATTTGGAGGATTTGTATGTTTGTACTAGATTTGAATATTGTTTCTTTTCAGAAATGAGATTTTCCATCTTCATATGCATGAGGCGTACGTGGACTTTTCGTGATTAATATAATAGAAAATTAATTCATATGAGATACATTGCAATAATTTAACAAGTTCAACAGTAAATTATCAAAATTCAAAGTTTGGATGTTAAGTTGTCAAAAGATGACAAATTTGAGAGTATCAGTGCTAAATACCCTAAAAAGAAGCTAGCTAGGATGCATTTAGAATGAGGACAAAATTGGCTGTCGAATTATTGTTGGTATTTCTTTCTTTCTTTGTTTCTTTCTTTCTTTTCGAAAGGAGTTTTTGACAACATTGGGCCTTACAAAATAGAAGAAGATTTGAACCAGCAATGTGAAAATTGGTCGAAATTGAAATTGATATGCCCAAAACTTATAATACTACTTAGAAAGGGATGAGTCCCTGTGTTCCTCAAGGTGCTGCAAGCATTTGGTTTAAATGAGTAGTGGTTCGAAAATTTGATTAAGCAGTACTGTCTGTATGACCATTGTGACTATATTTTTGATTAATGGTAGTCCGTTTAGGAAATTGAAACGTCAAAGGGGTGTTCATCAAGTAGCCATGGAGATTCTATATATTGAGCCGTGACGGATCCATATATTTATTTAAGTGATGGCACTTAATCATGATAACTTTTTTAGTGAAACACTAATACAATTAAAGTTTAAAGTCAAGTATCAAAGTTAAAATAAAAATATAGAATTGCCTACTAATAATTATAATACACCAATTACAACTTAATCAAAATGAAAAATAATATAAATAATTACACAAACAGTCCATTTTTAGGATCCCGTTTTTATAATATTTCCGTTTTTAAACAATATTACATATACGTCTATTTCTTATACAATATATTTATATAGTACCTGTTTTGCCCTTTACCATAATTGACTTCATTTCATTTAATTTATACAGAATCTCGTATTTTTCCTGTTTTGTTTTTTTTTTTTTACTTTAAAGATTTTTTTTTCTCATAAATGAGAATTACCTTTAATAAACGCAAATTTTTTTTCAAAATTTTTTTTCTTAAGTTTGAATTAATTCTAAAAAATCCAATGAATTCTTTATGAAAAAAATCATTTATTTATGTAATCCACTTCACTATAAATCAGATGGTTACCATTTATGTTTCAACCAGATAAATTCAAAAATAATAAAAATGATATCTAGTTCTTTATGAAAAAACACTATTATTTATATAAACTAACACAAATAAAATGAAAACTATCTTAACGATAAAGCCTGATTTATTAGAAGAAACATGAATTCTTTATGAAAAGAAAAAACTACTTATTTATGAACTTCACTATAAATCAAATGGATACTTTGTATTCCTCAACCAAACAAATTAATGAGTAACTCACCAAATGGTATTGAATTCTTTACCAAAAAAACTCTGTTATTTATATAAACTAGTTGATATGAAATCAAGACTAACTTTATGAGAAAGAATTTTTCATTATATGAAAGACGGATTCTTTAATTTAAGATACAAAATTTCTTAATTATAAAGACGATTTTCAAAATAAAACCACAAAAAAAAAAAAAAAAATCACATTACTAAGAGTATACCGTACATTTGCAGAAGACAAACATTTAATTAGACTTTCTTTTTTGGATATTACCTTTTTTTATTTAGCTTTTTTTTATTAATGTAAAATCAAATTTTAAGAAAACATTCCCATTTTGGATCATTATGAATATTCACACATTTTTCACAACAAATCATAAAAAATTGAAACTTTTCTTTTTTTAATATTTAGTTTTTTCTTCTGTCCTTTTATTCGTAAATTCTTTATATAGTAATTCTTAATTATTTAAGAATGATAACATTGTCTTTATATTTACACTTTCAGACGTATATGTAAATAAAAAGAAAAATAGACATGTTTCAAAACAACATCTTTAATTTAGACATCCATGTAAATAATCCAAAATAATATGATGGATAAGCAAAAGTATGATGTGTTTGGATCACACGCATTACATATGATATTCCAATACAAAGCAACATGCACTTAGATATCTCATTTATTTTCTTCCAATACAATTCTATTTAAGCAGTAAATCAAATATTATTCATCTATTTTCTTTTTCTATCTATTTTTACTAATCACATCACATACATTCCCCCGCCCCCCTTCACTAATCCACATTAGAATGTAAATAATCCAAACACATATTTTATTTGAATACAATACTTTAGAGAATATCCTAATACAGATTCCAATATACTTATTACATTAGAATACAATATATTCCTTAAAAAAAAAAAAAAAAAGAATACAATACAATGTGCATGTGATCTAAACAAACAAATAAAATTTTTGTTGGCTACTAGAGCCAGAATCGATTTGCTATCTTTGTTCAAAATGAAAGATGTTCCAGTAGATAATTAGAAGTTATCTACTAAATTACTCTTCAGCGAAGTTGAAAATGAAAACTATTTTGGAATATTATCAAAAGTAATCTATCAGATTACTCTCTAATTACTGGAGAGCAGCATGAACGGACATTATCGGTGACTATTGTTGATCCCAGTGGTATCTAGTACGTTGCCGGTGACAGGCAGGGGCAATTTTGACAGCACTGCATTAATTTTTCACTTGTTTATCAATCTACACGGCAAAATTCCAAAGCTCCTATAAATGAATCATTAATCGCAAAGGTGAGGCTTTTTGGGGTCATTGCTCAAATTCTGTCTCCACTAATTCATGGAAGAATTGTGAGGGAAAGTTATGCCCTATCTATATAGCAACTAATTTCCCTCGTTCATTGATATTTTTTCTTCTAAATTTGAGCATGCATTTAAACGCACAACCCAAATCTTAAAATCACGATCTAATTTTTATCATTTTCCTCAACTTCACAATTCACACAGTTTTGTAACTCAAACTTTAAAAGTCCATAACTTTACATAAACAAATCCAAATGAGATGATTTCCTTTTTCTTTTTTTTTTTTTTTTAGAATACATTGCATAGAATTTCGATACGAACGAAACAAGCTCTATATTGATTTTTTTTTCCAACACATTTCAAGTTTTTACACTTTTTAACTCAAACAATTCAAATGCCTCGATAAATACCTAAACAATTCAAACTCAAATTCTATAATCTAAACCTTAGCACTAAACGCATGCTAAATCTTTTATATTTTTTTCTCAAATATTAAATTTGTTGTTAAAATGTAATGTATTTTTTTCTCAGTCTAAGAGTTTTCAATAAAATATTTAAGATAGTCTTATGTGTGTTTATTAATTTACATGTATGTATAATTATAGCATTCAAATCTAATATTGTTGTTTGGTGAAAATGATACAAATTTATTTAATTAAATATATTTAAATATATTAAGATTATATAGATTATACTATTCAATTTTCTATTAAAGTTTCAAGATTATAAAATTCTACTATACATATACTAATAAAGATATATAATAGATACAAAAAAAAAAAAAAAGACTAATACATATTTACAAAGAATTGAAATTTGTCTGATTTACGAGAAAAAAAATACACATGTATAACAATTGCACATCAAAAGAGTAGTATGGTAATTTTTTTTTTTACCTAGAAACGTAAATATTGCTCTCTTCATATTCCCTTTTCGTGTTGAAGAAGAAAAAATGAACGAGTAACTATTTTCGGCCCTCTTATTATACCAAACAATTTAAGAAATCTAGCTACAAATCATTCTATTTCTTCATACTCTCTTTCGTAGATGGATATAGCCAGCTTAATTATTATTATTTTAATAAGATCGTAAACTAAAAGAAAAAATTTTGAGAGGGATTTTTATAGGGTTGGTTAGTATTTAGTCGGGTAAATGAGAAAAATATAAAATTTTAAAAGGTAAAATAGTAATATATATATTTGTGTTTGTGTGTGTGTGTGTGTAGACGGAAGCCCCCATTGAATATCGATGGATGGATCCGTCCCATGCAGTGTACATAGAAACATATTTTGGATTAGCGCTTGCATGTCTAGAAAGTTTTAATAATGCTTTGCAAATAAAATTGTACATTATAATGGTGGAGTGAAAAATCATAAAATCATTGCTTGAAGTACTTAAAACTCTTCCATTATCATGAGAAGCCATGCATCAGAATGCGGCTGAACAAGAAACAGATAGATACGGTCTACTAGTGTAATATGTATAATATATATATATATATATTTGATAACTAATATGTATTTTATATGTGTCTGTGTCTACAAATACACACACACACACATGACCAAAACCAGAGGTTATTTTGAAGTAATTAATG
Source organism: Ficus microcarpa (assembly GCA_025413485.1). Taxonomy (NCBI): domain Eukaryota; kingdom Viridiplantae; phylum Streptophyta; class Magnoliopsida; order Rosales; family Moraceae; genus Ficus; species Ficus microcarpa. The sequence continues at coordinate 12,211,041 of CM046383.1, read as the reverse complement.
GTCTTGGCGTTACGGTCAATGAAACTGAAGATGACTAGCGCCTAATATAGCGTGTGAGTAGTTTGATGCTTCAAGTTGAAGGATATGTGAAGTGACTCCTTTAGGAGGCACATATGTCATAGGGCACCGAAAAAATAAGATATATATCAATTTGATGACCACAAAATTAATCCTATAAATGTCGTATCATTTTTTTTATATATCAATAAACCATTTTGAAAAAGTCATGAATCTCACTCTAATAATTTTCTAACGAGTAATTGACCTAAATAGTCTCTCAACTATTAAAAAGTGACAATTTGATTCCTGTTTTTTTTTTTTGATCGAGATGACCCCAAACTCTTATAATTTGGCCGCTATGGTCCTTTTAGTCAAAATCCGTTAAATTTTTTAACGGAATCTTATTGAAATGATTACTTTATAATAAAATTACTAAAATATCCTCCCTTCTGTTTCTCCCACCCCCCTCTTTGTTTCGCCCACCCCTCCCCCCACTTTCTCTCTCAGTCTGGCTCCCTCACCGCCCCTCACCTTTCTCTCTCTCTCTCTCGGTCTGGCCCCTCCACACCCACCCCCTTCCCATCGCTAATCCCCCCACCCCCCTCTCTCAGTTAGCCCCCTACCCCCACTGCCTCTCCCGTTACTATTCACCGCGAGCCGCTCCCACTGAAACCCAAATCGGAGTTGCCCCCCTCTGTCTGCACCATCGTCGAGGTCCCCCTCCCCCCAAAATCACCGATTTGTTTCCCCTTTATCTTCACATTCGTCGAGCCTCCCCCCTACCTCATTGTCTTCGCCCTCACCGAACTCGACATAAAACCCATAACCGAACTGTGTCAACCCCCCCTAACACCTACCACCACCCAAAGTCCCCCTCTTTCACCCCTGCTGCAGCTTGAGGTCCCCTCCCCCCAACTCGCAACTACCCGAGCACTTCAATTTTGTTTCCTCCCCCACCGCCAAGCTTGCCTCGCCCCCAGATCTGGGCTGCTTTGGTTTTGAGGGGGGAGAAAGAGAGAGAGAGAAGTGCTTTTTTCTTTTTTCTTTTTTCTTTTTTTCACGTCCATAACCAAAACCTCCATTAACCACAATTTCTACAGACAATCAGACATAATCAAAATTGGGAAAAGAAAGAAAACATATACCGCAGCATTATAATTGAACGAGAAACTCAATCTTTCTTCTAATTTTCCCACACTTTGTCACGAACGAAACGAAAGAAAACAAAGACAAAAAGAAATGTAATCATCAATAAATATAAGAAGAAGAAGAGTTGGTCACCAAAATGTAGTTGTCGTCAATCTCGTCAGCTGGCGAAGCGATGTCACCGTAGACATTGAATTGGAATCGGAAGGCGGAGCTAGTTGGTGGTGTGTGAATGCAAGTAGGAGGAGTAGTAGAGGGGGTGAGAAAATGAGAAGTTTTTTGGTTATGGTGATGGGTTTGTTTGTTGATTCACATGAGGAAGGAGGAAGGGAGGGAGGGGGAAAGAGAGAGAGTGTGTGTGTGTATGTGTGCGCGCGCGCGCATGTGAGGGCTTTGGTTTGGAGAAGAGAGAGAGAAGAGAGAGATTAATTTTTTTAATTAATTATTAATAAATTACTAAAATACATTTTCATTCTGTTAGAAATTAATGAATTTTAATAGAAAGGTCCATAATGGCCAAAAAAATAAAAGTTGAAGGTCATCTCAGTCAAAAAAAAAAATAGGAATCAAACCATCACCTTTGCAAGAGTTCAGGGATTATATAAGCCAATTACTCTTTCTAATTCAAAGCGTATTTACCAAACAATAAATGTAATGATAAAGTCAATGAAGTTAAAAATAAAATAGGGATAGGAACGAAAATTATTGATATCCTTTTTAGTTTTTTTAAAATTTAAAAATAAAAATCTAATTAATATAATTATTAAAATGCTTTTTTCATAATTAAATAATAATTTATTGATAACATGTGCATTTAATTATTAAGGATATATAAGTAAATTTTATATTCATTTTCTTAAATTGTAAATTGATATGTCCCAAGAGGACATTCCCTTTATTCATTTCGTATAATAGTAAACTCTTATTATTGATGTTATAAATAAATACATTGTTAGATTTGAAAAGAAAATCATTTCTTCACTTTCCTTCTTTTTTTTCTTTTTTTTTTTTTGCATGCTAGTAAATACATTATCTTCCTAAATAAAAAGAAAAATGTAAATATCTGAAGAGAGGGTGAAATTATCCAAAAAACAGAAACCAAACTACCATAAACAAACGAAAATATTATCCAAATAATCATATTTTTCTCATCTATTGATCAACATAACACAAATTTCTTTATATTAACCAATATAATACAAACTTTAGATTATTTTAATTTAATTTTATGTCATATTGATCTAATATTACTTTTTTATATCATGTTAGTATAATAGTTTTTAAATTAGTATCATTCGTATCTTTCAAGATTACATAGTGCGCGTACTAAAACATTAATTTTAAGGATAGTATTGATAGGACAAGTACCGTGTACCTAAATTAAATTCCCTAAGAATACTCTTTTTTGTTTTTCTTGTGTTTATTTAGCTTTTAAATTTTTTTTCCTTGAAATGGATCCTTAAATAGTCGTGTTGGTTTTATATTTTTCTATTTATGACTTTTATTAAGTTTTCAAGTCACAAACCATAATAAGAAGGAAGAGTTACTTTATAGAACGATTATGTATCATATATATCCTTGGATTTGTTATAATAATAAATTTCTGTGAGAACTGTGCACGAAAAGTATGCCACTCTTCTGAACAATTCAAGATTATTGCTTAAAGAAAAGTGTTTGAAATTAATTGTGCGATGCAGATCCTACCTTCAGAAACACGTAGTGTTTTGTACATGCATTATATCATGTATAATATATACACACACATATATATAATTGGGTAAAACTGGTTGCCTAAGCAACTTTTGGCCATAAACACATTTAGTTATTAATTAACGATAATCAAGCCTATTAATTATTTCTTTTTTCTTACTAACGACAAATATTAAGAATACAAAAATCACTTCTATATGCACGTACGGCAGTGGCATCATATAGCAAAGTTACTAGCCAGTCAAGATTATAAAAAGACACTGTTGATGGTTTGACTAAAACGACTCTAAAAGCTTATTAATAGTTAATATTCCCAATAATTTCATGACTAGTGTGGTCCAAGATCTTTCTTTGACTCCTTTATTTCTTCTTTTCTTTATGAATATTTGATCGCTTTTTTTTTTTTTTAATAAAAATAAAGTTTATTGATTAATTAACAAAGTTAGTTTGCCGCATGTTTAGCCAACACTGTGTGATTAAAAAACATGGTTCCAGCATTAACCTTATAATGGGAAATCACACGATATTCTTAATATATTGCATATATTATACAATGTTTTTAAGAAGCCTTTGACCACACGGGTGGGGAGAGCCCTTGGGGGTTTATATATATATATATATATTTATGGGAAACTTAGTAGGAGGCAAAGGTATACATTGCTGTTGACAAAAGGATAGGCAAGCCTATTTGGAAGACAAACGACAACTAGCTAGTGCTTAAATACTAAGAAACTGTCTAATTAATATTGTAAGGGAATATAAAATACTTAGGGGCTTATAAGTCTTGCAAAACAAGTGGGCACATGTTAATTTTATATATGTTCTACACAATTAACGTCAGACAGTTTTCACAATATTTGGCTAAAGTGAATAACGCCAAAACATTTAAGTAACCTGAAAGTAATGAATCTTTGAAATCAGAATCCATTTTCAAACAAAAGTGTACGTGCTTCCTTTCTGCGAATTTGAAATCTGACTTTCCTTTTAATTTAGCATTGATTTCGAATATATTTACATATTACTCCAATAATATGATATAAATAATTGATGCGGATTGTGATTGCAAATATAGTTTATTGAAAAGTATATACTTAATTCTATTATGTATTAGGTGTAAATATTAAGGGTCCGTTTGGTAAATGAGTTTGAGTTGAAATTTTTAAGTTTGAATAGTAATTTTTGTTGACTTTTTAGAAAAGGCAAAAAAAAGTTTTCAGAAAAGACAAAAAGACCAATATGACATAAATCAGATACTAATAAAACTAAAATTTATATTATACTAGTCAAGAAAAGAGAATTTGTGTCATATTAATTAATGAATGAAAAACAAAAGTGATTATTTAAGTAACTTTCTCAATTATAAAAATAGTAAAGCCCATCTAATTTTTTTAATTAATTTATACACCAGCTAGCATTTAGATAGCTAATATGTTTTTCACTTTTTGGTTAAGTGGAGTTTTCTAGAAGTAGGCATTTGTAAGATTATTAGTTAAACAATAAAGTATTAATGTGAATACGTTTGTTTTTCTGGAGGAAGTCTTATGCATTTATTTTCTTGATGCTTTTAATGAAGAAGTACTAAAGGAAGTTTGTTTTTTTTTTTTTTTTTTTAAGCGACAATAACTCTTTTTGTTAGTCACATTAGGGGAATTTGAACAACGTTTATAGACGAAGTTTTGTAACTTTAAAACTCTTAAATCACATCTCAAGTTCTCTCTCTTTCATTTTTTAAAAACTCAAATTTCAAAAATTAATAACTTTCTTATTTCAAATTAAAAGAGATAAATTTTTTTAATCACATTAAATGATAAGTAAAATGAAAAAAGATTCATGATGCATAATTTTTCAAACATATTACACATTTTTTTGCACTATTTTTTATATTACCGTTCATTTTCAATTTTAATTTTAACTTACAAAATTCCAACTCTGATAGTTGTATCAAACATACCCTTGATTTAAAAGGAAAAAAAAAAAAAAAACTTTTTGAATGCCCAACAAACCAAAAAAGAAAAAGAAAACGAAAAAAAAAAATGACACTTTTAAAGCAATGCTATATAAAATTGCAATATTGCTCAAACGTCTGTATTATATAACTTCAACGTGCACGTAATCAGATAATCTATTACTTAGAATCTCAACTGTGTATGTGATGTTACACGTGACTAACTCTGTAATTTAGCATTCACAATTTTTTTCTTTTTTCCAATCCGTTTCAATTTCTCATACGAAATTAACAACGATAACGATTTAAAATTAAAATTAAGAAAGATTAAAAGAGAGAGAGAGAGAGGGGGGGGGGGAGGGTGAAATTGATGAAACTGTGAAAAACGTAAGCAGTGGGTCATAAGAGGGCGTAGGGACAGGCTTCGAAAGGTGACACGTGTAGGTCAACTGGTGGGACTGAAGCTTCTGTCGATGCTTCCTCATCACAGCACACTGATTGGACATTCACCGGACGGCGCGGTGACACGCCGTTACGACCTGTCACATGAACAGGCTTCTCTTTTTCTTTCTTTGTTTTTTTTTTTTAAATATTTTTTCTACTAAACCCCACTTTATTATTTATTGACAAGTGGGAAAATTTTGGGGGGAAAAAGGAAAATGTTTTTTGACATGGGGATATTTTTGAGAAGTTGAAAAATTGGGACGTTACTTTCTTTTCAAGCGAACGGCGAGTGGGACCCGCATTTTCGAAGAAGATGAGGTCATGTCCTTACAGGGCCGTTACGTTCGTGGTCACCGACTCATACGTGGCGCTCTCTCATTCGATTGGCTCCCGTTGGGTCTTGGAACGCCGAACTTGGGCTTTTGACCTCTACGTTGGCTTTCTCTATGCATGCATTTATTTGCTTTTCTTTTTGTCTTTTGCAATTATCAGTCAAAACAGGTGTATGGCAGTGTAATTACTGAAATTTTAATAATCTAAAATATAAAATACGAATAATCATATAAAAATAAAAATAAAAATTTTTTAGAGATTAAAAAAATAAACATTAATAATTATTTGGTCAAAAAATACATATCACATAAATTTAATCATGAAAAAAATGAAACAAAACACATTGCAATCAAAACTTAATCTCGATCACAAATAAGGAAATTTAAATTTTCAATGAGGAAATTGAGATTAGAAACATGAGAAAAAAAAAATCTCTAAAAGAGATAATGATAAAAGTTGAACTTCTAGAACCATCTTTAATGTAAATACCAATGTTATATTTGTTATTAAAAATATGACTATATATAGTATATTTGGTATATTATCCCACATGCTTCAATTTATAATACAATTTCTATTGTTATATGTACATTTTGTTATAATTATTAATGGTGTGTTTTGAAACATTATTTGCTATATATTATATCTCAATACAGTGTAATGTATGTTTGAGTACCTTTATATTTTATTTTAATATAAATATATATGAACAGTTCATTCATTAACTTTTTCTATCTACTTTTATCAATCATATTACATACTCTCTCTCACCAACAGATATCAGAATGACTCTTCAAATATAAACAATCCAAACACACATTATATTTGAATGCAATATATAAAAAATACATCAAAACGCATATTGTTTTCCATTTATTACATTCAAACATTATACAAAATGAATGTATTTTCCAAATGAACCATAAATTTTAAAGAAAGTAATTCTTAATATTTGAATAAATTAAAAATATTAATAATATCAATAAAATCAAGACAACAAATAGCAATCATATATCATAATCTGACACTGAAAATAACATTATATTAGCAAAATGTCAAATTTTGACTTTGGTACATAAATTTAATTGAATTGTAGATAGTCAAATGGATAGAAAATTAAGACAAATTAAGTCATTTGCTGCATGCATAGTAAATTCTCTCAAAATTATAGAACGTTTTTAGTTTTACCAAGAATTGCTACTAAATCATTAATTTGTTAAAATTAATAATGGATCAAATGATCATTATCTGAAAATAAAGTTAGGGACTGATGTGCATATAGCCCAAAAGAAAAAGAGATCATAATCACAAAGTTCATTAAAAAATGGTAAACCTTATCTAAAAAAAAATCGACAATTTACTATATATTTAAGATTATGATGTATTAAAAAAACTTAAAAAGAAGAAGAAAAATGAACTAACATGAGAAATTGAGATATTTCAGATTTTTCACATTTGAGATTGATGTAATTTCAATATAAAAAGGCTTCGTTTAACTTGAATATAAAGTGAATATAAATATACATTCACCAAAAAAAAGCGAATATCAATATGCAGGTTGAAGTTCAAAAAAAAAAATTGCAAATTGCTTTCCTATCAATATGCCTGCGAAAAATGTTGTTGCTTTCCTATTATTTCTAAAAAAACTCCACTCTTTTTTCTTCTTTTTAGACGTTTTGCACTTAAAAACTAACAAATGTGTAGTTACAATATGGCAAAATTGTAATTTAAATTAAATGGTCTTCTTTTAAGTTCAAGTTTTCAAACTTTTGTAAGAGCACAACACATGGGAGGCCAAAAGCAAATGTCAACTGCAATGGTTGTGAGGAAGGACATTAGAAAGAAAAAAGAAAAGGAGCAAAAACGGGAAAAAAAAAAAAAAAGAAAGAAAGAAAGAAAGAAGGCACCTAAACGGTGCCTTTTTGACTACCAAAAAAGAATATTAGATCCATATTTACTCTTTTATTATAGTTAAGATTTAAGTGGGTAAAACTATAATAAAACCTTTTTTATATACTCTATCAGTAAAGTTCATTTTTTAACTGTTTCAAATGACTGAGATATTACTTATGTACGGTAATTATCATATACTTTACCTTACAATAGTATTTGATTAAAAAATTAAAAAAGAATAAAAAAAACAAAGAATTTTAAAAAATCCACCTTTACGATGGAAGGTTGGGGGGAAAGGAGGTTTCTATTGCCAAGGTTGGGGAGGAAGGAGGGCTTGGGCTGGTCAGCATTGGGGGGAGGGGGGGAGCAGGGGTCTATGGTCAGCGTTAGGCAAGGGGGGAGGGATTGTGTCAACACCGACATGGGGGAGAGGGGGAGATGGGGAAGATCTGGCTTTGGGGTAAGGGTGTCTGTCGTTGGCATTGGCGAGGAAGTGGCCAGCGTAGGGGAAGAAGGTTGATCTTTTTTTAAAAAAATTATTTATTAATCTATACTAATCTGAGGTAAGAAGTATTATAATTATTATACAAAACAATATTTTAGTCGTTCAATTACATTTTAACAGTTTGAAAATGAGCTCCATCGATAGAGTACATAAAATGGGCTCTATCACAGTCATTCTCTATTTATGTATGTGTAAAACTGAAAGAAAGTTGTTTGAAAATAAGTCTTCTTATTTAATGTGGTAACGTTCATTTACAATATCAATTTCCTTCCAAACAAAAATTCATCCAAAAAGTATGTGTTCATTGAGTCCGTGATCATGTTTAATCAATTCAATTTAATGTGATCCTACAGATTTGATTGAATTAAAGATTAGGATTGATAACGGATTGAAATTTTCTTAATTTATGAAATTGGTGAATGAACTGATTTACATAAGAATAAACATATGAATTTTATGTAAAATAATATTGATACATGATGAATATTTTATTTTGAGTTTATGATTGATGGTTGTTTAATATAATGGATATATAGTATATTTTGGTTTAGTATCAAATATTTAAATTTGATTGAAGAGTGATAAATTTTAATTTATTGAACTATTTCACGTTTTAATATATTTATTTTAATTTTTAAAGATTGCGGATTGAAACATTGAATTAATTTCACTGTCCATCTATATCGCAACTAATACATCCCCTGTACGGTAGGATTTTCTTTTGGCACTTTGTTTTCCTATATTTTACTATTCAAATAGGCCGTGTGTGTGATATTTTCTAGTTTTTTTTTTTTTTTTAAGAAAAATAATTTGAAGCTCCAAATTATATCTCTGGCTGTTGATTGCCTAGCTGGCAAAAATATTGTGGCCACTGGCTTCCATTTTGTCAAAGGCTCTGCATGGAAAGCAATACGTGGATCGCATCAAAGCAATTTCAACCTTCTTTTCCTATTCATCCATATTATTTGGTTTTAAAATCAAAATTTGGAAAGTAAATAAAGAAAGAAAAAAAATCCACACAAATCTGGTCAATATTAAGAGTGTATTTGGTTGGTTAGTTTGAGTTGAAATATTTTAATTGTAATAGTAAATTTTTTTGAATTTTCAGAAAAGACAAAAAACTTTTTAGGAAAAAATAAAAAAAAAGTACAATTAAAGTTAAATGAACCAATGAGCCAAACAAACCCTAATCGTATATAATACAGGTATCAAATTTTTAGAGAGCATGTTGTGGTTTGAAATGAAACTCAACACTGCCTGAATCATCCAAGGAAAAAAGGTACGTAAAATAAGAGAGAGATAAATATCATAAATAAACCTGTGATTAATTCATTTTTCTGAAGGAGTTATTTAAAATTTTTTTAGTAGTGTAGGAGTATTTGAATTGGGCTGTCTTCCTACAGAGAAAAAGGAAACAAATTAATAAAGTGATTTTGATTAATTTAAAATGTGTGCAACAAGAAATAAAAGAATATGTTTCACAGCTGCACACACATACACACAGAGATTGATCTTCTCTCTCTTTATTGGAAACTTTCTAGAAGCATGCCATGATGCCTATCCAAAATAATAATAAAAAACAGAAATAGAAACAAAAACAAAAAACAAAAAAAAAAAATCACATACAGTTGAATACAGATACATATATAATACATGAGTAGTGCTATAAACATCAATATTATTCTCAACTTTTAAATTAAACTTACATAAAAATAATTTATTATCTTTTTATTGATGTATATATATTATTTAGTGACGTGATAATTATTTGAACACTTATGAATAATAATAATAATTATTATTACTACATGTCACATAAATTAATTACTATTTAAAAATTAGAATTAAAATTAACATCTCTAATATAATTTATCATAACACATATATACAGTTGACTATTGAATGTTTCCTTTGAAACTCCAGATTATGAAATCTTGCACAGCTAGCGTGCCACGTGTCAAGAACCACAAGAATTAAGATCTACATTTAATGGCTCATAAGTGTACACACTTTGAATGAGGAATGACTCATGCATTGTTAATTTGGTTTTCACCAGTAATATGATCAATATGGAAACTTTAATTTTCAAAACAAAAAAAAAAAAAAAAAGACATGGATAAACATCTAAATATTAAATTTTATTAGGCAAGTATATCACGTAAGTTGATACACTCAGTTTATGTAATAATTTTTCATATATATATATATATATATATACATACACACACACATGCACTCTTTACCTCTTTCTCCTTTAGAAACAGGCTTTTACTTTTCTCTTAATATTTTAGTCAATTCTCTAGGCAAATATTCACAAACAGTAATTCCACCTGAAGTATGATAAACTAATGAAGAATTAAAATTGTTAAACTCTTCGAAATTACAGAAATGACCTAAATAGTAAATCCAGCTAAAGTAAAAAAAAAAAATTAAAAATAAAAAAATAAGTACTCGCATTTATCTTTTGGAGTGGGTAAGTTTTGCGGCTTGTAGTACTAATTAACTATTGGAAGCACTGTTCTTGGCAAAGCCCTGTTCGCAAAGGTGATGATCATGATGCAACAACAACATGAACAACTATCAGAATTATTGTTTTCTTAAAAAAAAAAAAAAAGAAAAGAAAAAGAAAAAGAATTGTTGTTGTTTATTTATATATACACATACATAACAGTTACTTCAATTACTCCCATCATTGTCTTTTATATCCCTCGTTGTTATCACCACTGATATCATCATATCAAATATCCAGCCATTTCGGCTTTGAAAACATCTTCATGGCAAGTCATCTTCTTATTAGATCTCAGTAATGATGGTAATAAAGACATTTGATCGGTCAGCTAGGATTTTTCTACTTGGTGTAGCTGCAATTTTTCTATTTCTTGCGTGCAAATAATTGTGTATATATATATATATATCCTGAAAATATTGTGAACATCAATTTCAATCTCAATTTTTAAGTATAAATCTTCATAACATATGAGTTATTATTTCTTAGGTCTTCAAAAGATTAGTAGTATTATTAGAGATATTAATTTTAATTTCAACTTTTAAATACCAACTGATGTAATGGTAAGTTGTCATCTTTTAAATGAAATGAAAAATATATATAATTAAGATGGTACTCAAAAAAAGAATTAGAGGTGTGCACCTAGTATTTTTTTTTTTTTAATTGTAAGATCACTAAAAATAAAAATATTGTAACCATCAGTAAAAGATGACAATTCACCAGCACGTAAATTAGTACTTAATAATTGAGATTATAATTGGTATATGTAGCACTATCGTATACATGACACAAACATATTAACCAGCTAGCACTTCACGATTATTGTCAATCATCAATGAGACGAATTCCCTAATTAACTAATAGCACGGTTAATTATTGTTGTTTACTAGCTAGCACTCTTCTCTCCACTCAATAACAAGGAAGCTTTCTTGCTTCTTAGTACAAGTTATCAAAAAGCAATGCCCTTGTCATTTATTAGTCACTACTAATTATCGTTAATGCAAATCAACAATATGCTTTGAGAGAGACGGAAAAAGAAAAAGAAAAAGAAAAAGAAAAGAAACGGGTGGGTATTCCTGTCATTTTCGAAAACTGGCTTCTTTCTGGTTTTTTTTTTTTTTTTTTTTTTTAAAGGAAATTGTAAAGAAAAAAACTTGAGTCATTTTCAACGTTGAGAGAGAGAGAGAGGACTTGGCGTCTTTTGCCCTCTACGCAGCTTAAAACTCGCAGAGTGGCAAATGTAAACAGTCTCAATGACACGCTTCTAATTTTTCTAAAATTCCCCATTCTTTTTGTTCATATGTATTTATATAGACATAAATTCGGATATACTTTACAAAAAAAAAAAAAAAAAAAAACCAAGAAAGAAAAAAAATATATTTATCACAGAAATCCACATATATATACATACATGTCATAAATATGTAGAAAGGAGAGAGAAAAAGGAGATTTTGGATCATGAGTTTTGCTAGAGAGGAAAATTCACGAGAGAAAGTAAAGACTAAAAGAGAGAGGAGAGAGAGAGGAGAGAGAAAGAGAGAAAAGCAAAGGCAGTTTGATGAGAGAGCACAATTGCTAGGGCTTATCGCATGTTTGCTTCACGCAAGCAGCTAAATTGTGGGTATTAAGCCCCCCTCTCCCTTCCCTTTGCTCTCTCGCGTGGCTTTAAAGACTTCTCCTCCTCTTCTCTATATAATTTTTTTTTTATTTATTTATATCTCCGTCTCTAAAAAAAAAAAAAAAAAAAAAAAATCCCACCACCACCCTCTACCACCACCAAACTAAACCCAGAACACCCCTTGACCGATCTTCAATCCATAAACAATTTCGTACAAAATCCTCTCTCTTCTTTCATGTGACAAACACATGTATTTTGGTCCATTTCTGAATCGAGATCAATAGAAGACAAAGACAAAGACAAAGACAAGAAATGAGCGCAAACCCTAGCAGCAGCAGTGGTGGCAGTGGCAGCGGCGGTGGCGGTGGCGGAGGAGGAGGAGGAGGACCGTGCGGAGCGTGCAAGTTCTTGAGGAGGAAGTGCGTGCCGGGGTGCATATTCGCGCCGTACTTCGACTCGGAGCAAGGGGCGGCGCATTTCGCGGCGGTGCACAAAGTGTTCGGAGCAAGTAACGTCTCCAAGCTCCTCCTCCACATCCCCGTCCACAAGCGCCTCGACGCCGTTGTCACCGTCTGTTACGAGGCCCAGGCCCGCCTCCGTGACCCCGTCTACGGCTGCGTCGCTCATATTTTCGCTCTTCAACAACAGGTACATATTTCCATATTTATTATATAGGTCAATATTGTCATTGTCATTGTTATTATTATTATTCGTCATGTTTTATAATTTGTCTACTCATGGTTGATGATTTTTGTCATTTTTGGTTGAAATATGTTAGTACCATTATATTCTTCCGTTTTTTTTTCTTTTTTGAAACGGATCTGTTTTTTCTAACGTAAATAGGTTTTGGAATGATTTATATTTCTTTCTGGATTTCGGAAAATGTCTTCATATATCTATTTTTATTTCTTCTTCTTCTTCTTCTTCTTCTTCTTCTTCTTCTTCTTCTTCTTCTTCTTCTTCTTCTTCATATTTTTGGGTAATATATTTTCCCCCCTAAAACACATAAGGCAAGCAGATCAACAAAAAAGGGAATAGGGGGCACCATGCCCTTGGTTACAGGAGACGTGTCTTTGTGTGTAAGGGCTAAAGTGAGGGAATTAAAAGTTGTTTCTTTTTGGTCTTTATGGAGATACAAAATTTGGCGAACGGATCAGAATAGAAAAGAATAGAAAAGAAAAAAAAGAAAAAAAAGAAGAAGAAAAGGTTATAAAATTAAGAAAATTAATAAATGGAGAATCAAGGAAGAATATAAGGGGACTGCTGGGTTAGCAACTTAGGGGACAGTTTAGTGCGTTTACTGAAATCTTGAACGTTTTTTTGGATTAACAAAATAATGTGGTCGGCGGTTACTATGTACACAAAATAGTGTTATATTTATATATATATATATAAGCGCCTATGTCTTGAGCCAATTTTTGTGTGCAAAAATTCTAGGCTTTGCTGGTATTAAGGAAATGGTCGGTTTTTCTGCCTCTTGGAATTCCATTCAGGCTTTTGGTTAGGGACAGGAGTCACTTTCTTAATTTATATTAATCTCCAATCTATTCTATTAATTAGTGCTAATTATTGCTTCTTCTCCTACTTGCGGCACAAGTAGTAGTAGGGATAATCTTGTCATCTTATACCATTCTAGTGAACTGCAAAGAATGTGTTTGGTTGTCCAATAAAAAGAGAGGAATATTTCTTTTTTTCTTTTTTTAACTTTAAGGTGAGAGGATTCGAATTCTATATTTTTGATTATAATTAGTTGTGAAGTAACTGTTAAGTTATATCTGCAAACATAGGAATATTTCTTTCATTTTCTCATTTCTTCAATCATATCTTTTTCTTTTCATTTTCTCTTTTTTATATTTTATAAGTTGAGGGTGGTAGATTTTAATTCTATATCTTATAGGGAAGTAAGGTGTGGAATTTTCACTAGATTATGCATATAATCAAAATTTAATTTTTTTTAAAAAACTGGATGGTTTTTAAGTTTTTTGGAAGATTAGAAATGACATTGTCTTCCTTTTCATAATTTACTAAAGGGGTGTTTGGTTCGCGAGTTCATCTCCGTTCCAACTCAAATTTTTTTTATCTTTTCCCAAAAAGTTTTTGTCTTTTTCCCAAAAAGTTTTTTGTCTTTTCTGAAAATTCAAAAAAATTTACTATTACAACTAAAATATTTCAACTCAAACTAGCAAACCAAACACCCCCTAAGTGTTCCATCTCATTTTCACATATTAGCCACTTTTTTCTTCCTCATGTTTAAAATCTATGACCTACAAAATAGTTATATATCATTGACACAACATAGGTTGGTTGATGTGCACATCTATTCTCATAATGCGAATTTAAATAAATTTGTATGTATAAATATATATATATATTTATTTATTTATGTATCCTTCAAAAATCAAATGGGATATCTATTTACACATACATCATAGTACGTGTGAAAAAACGACTAGTAACTATATTATTGTCAACTAAGCAAAGCTTGAACTATGAAAAATGATAATTATCGTAAGAAGGAATTTTTTTTTTTTTCATTATTTCTATCCTTTTCATGAGAATCCTTTAAATGTTGGCAATCCCATGTTCTAATGCTCGAAGTTTAAGCACTGATTTAGTATAACCAAAGGCAAGAAGCCATACCTTTATCCAAAATTATATATATTTTTTGCTTTTTATAGAAGACTATATATTTAAGCTCTGTAGAGAGTACGAAATGACGTCATAATTTACGAAATTTTATAGAGGAATATCACTTCCAGAGATAGTTTTATTCTTGATTTTCTTGTATGTCTATATAATTATTCATGTGTTTTTGAAATCTGAACATAAAATAGATACAAAACTTCTCCTTATAATCTTTAGTTTATTAAGCTAATAACTTGTTAATTTTCTCTTTTTTTTTCTTTCGTTAATAATTTTGTTTGCGCAGGTGGTGAGTTTACAAACCGAGCTCTCCTACTTACAAGCCCACCTATCAACATTGGAGCTTCCATCACCACCACCCGCGCCACCGCCGCCGCCAGCAGTCCCCAACCCGCCACCGCTCTCAATCGCCGACCTTCCATCAGGCTCGGCGGTGCCCGTGACATACGATTTGTCATCGCTTTTCGAGCCCGTCGTGCAGCCTTGGGCCGTGCAGCAGCGGCAGCAGTTGGACCCTCGCCAATACGGTGGCTCAAGTGCTGGCTCCTCATCAACTGGTGACGGTGGTGATCTTCACGCTTTGGCTCGTGAACTTCTGCGCAGACATGGCTCGCCACCGCCGCATGCATCCATGCCGTGTTCCGATGCTTCGCAATCTCCATCTCTCTCAAAATGAGACTGATCTCTGACCTAAATACTCAAAACTGGCTTGCCTAAAGTTCATTGTTTGTCATGGTCAGATACTTGTAGAAAAAGGCGGCAGCTTAATTTTAGGTTGTTTTCAATGGTCGAGTGACGTTAATAACTGATCCATATTTGTATATTTTTTCATATCTTCTTCCTTTTCTCTTTCCTTATCTCTTTTTGCTGAAAATTAATACTATTGAAACTCTCAATTAGTTTAACTTCATTCTACACCTTACATGTTACATCTTATCTTACTTCTTACTTTTCTTCTAAAAGTGCGGAAAGCTATCGACAAAGTTGCTTGGGAGAAGTTAACATATCTTTTTTATTTTATTATTATTTTTTACAAAAGATATGGATTACAACTATATTGGAATCATTTGTGTAAGAATGGCCCAAATCCTGTCCAACTCCAGAAATAGGAATTAGGACCCATTTGATAGAGTAGTTTGAGTTGAGATTTTTAAGTTTCAATAATAAATTTTTTTCAAATTTTCAGAAAAGACAAAAAATTTTTTGGGAAAAAGACAAAAATTTTTGGAAAAAAAGATAAAAAAAAGTTTAAGTTAAATGGTTTGAACCATTCAACCAAACACCCCCTTATATTGAGCCTCCGTTTAAACTACCAACTCCAATAGGAGTTTTCACTATCCAATTCTAATAACCCGTTTGGTTCGCTAGTTTGAGTTGAAATATTTTAGTTGTAATAGTAAATTTTTTTGAATTTTTAGAAAAGACAAAAAACTTTTTGGGAAAAAGACAAAAACTTTTTGGGAAAAGACAAAAAAAGTTTGAGTTGAAACGGAGATGAACTCGCGAACCAAACGGGCACTAAAGCTTTTGATTAGTTCGAGATTTTTAAATTAAAATTAATTTATTTTTTAAAAATTAATTATAATTTTTATTAACTTTTTAAAGGGAAAAAAAGATGCAAAAATACAGTTTAATTAAAATTAAGTTAAAATATCAGACGAAGCATAAATTTCTAAATCTATGTCTCATTTTCACTCTTTTCTTTAAAAAAAAAAATACTTTAACTTCAAAAGTTCATTATTTTCTTATTTTAAGTCAAAATAAGATGAATTTATTATTTTTAAATAGCACAAAAAAAAAAAAAGAACAAGAAAAAAAAGAGAAATGAACGAAATAAGATCCATATTATATGTTTTTTTCTAAACATATTTCAAAATTTTTACATTATTTTCTATATCACAGTTCATTTCTCATTCAGTATTTCCAAACCAACCTCAAAACTTTGTCTCCAATTGTCACTCCAAACGATCCCTGAGAAAATTAAGGAAACAATCTCTTAAATAGACATATTTATATTTTTACCCTATCTTATTGCTTGTTTTGATTTTTGACCATTCATACTTATCTATTTTGAGGTAAATTAAAAAAAAATAATAATAACTGAGCTATTATAACTGGGATAATAATACAAATATGTGCTCTATGAAGGGTAATCTTAGCATTTTGCATACTTTTAATTGGTTGTTCTTATTTTGAGTGGCCATATTCAAAATTTGGCAGACATTAAGCTTCTACTACTATCTATACAAGAAACCCACAAGAATACCTTGTGAATTAGAATTCCTATTTTCGGATAAAAAACAGATCGTAGAGACCCTTAGAAAATTCAAAATTAGTGTTGCCATTTGTTTTAAGATATTAGTCATCTCTCTTTTTTTTTCTTTTTTTTTTTTCTTCTTCGTCTGTTTCTGTTTTGTTTTGTTTTGTTTTGTTTTTTTGTTTTTTTGTTTTTTTTTTTTTTGGGGTTTGTTTTTGGTTGATGATTTTAAGATGCTGATCATGGTCTAGCCACACATGGTATAGTTAAATGGGTATTTGAAAGTACTACAAGCATCCAACCAAAATTTAGCAAAATATTACTTCAGAAGGAAATAATTTGGTCGTTTTTCTTTACTACTTACTCTGGCTCTGAAGTTTGTACAAGTTAATCACAAATTCAAACCTACCCCCACCGTCCCGGCGAACAAAAACATGTCTGTTACACCATTGTAACTTAGCGTGCAAAAATAGGACATGGTGATAAAAATCACTACGAACGACGAACGACGAACGCCAAACCTCCAAACAATTAGATTTCGGTGGTGGCTCGGTGAAGTTAGAAAATGTTGGTAAGTTTAGAGGGTGAGATTCTTGTCAATCAGAAGAACCACACAAAAAATGAGAATACAAGATCAAAGGTTCGAGATAGAAGCTAAGAAGCATGAATTTCGGAATCGGCTTCCTTGAAAGTGTATTCTCTTAAGACGAGATCTACTTCTTTAATAACTCCAAGCTTTCTAAACCATCCCACTAATATTTCTGAAGCTTCTTTCCCTACCACGACACCATCTCTCTCCAACTCCATCAGAAACTCCAACGCCCGCTGAAGCTTGTCCTCCTTTTCATAAGCACACAACACTAAAGCTACACATTTATCACTCGGTTCAAGGCCTGCCCCCCTCATGTTTTCAAAAGCAATGCGCGCCTTTTCACTTTGGCCAGATTCTCCATAGGCGTTAATTAGGAGCCCGCACAACTTAAGGTCAGGCAATATACCAGCAAGCTGAATAGCATCAAACACTCTCTGAGCTCCTTGGGCATCACCAGTCATTGAATACGCTCTTAACAATGCTTTGTAGACTTCACTTCCGGCGTAGATTTCTTGAGCATCCATTTCTCTGAGTAAATTCTCTCCCTGTTCTGGCAATCCAGCTCGGATGTAGGCCATGACCATTGAGCCATACGATCGTTTATCCAACGGTTGTCCAAGAAGCTTCAGCTCTTCAAAAGTTTCTTCAGCCAGCTTAAGATTACCGGCCTTGCTGTACATGTGGATAAACGTGGTTAAGGTTACCTGATCACAGATAAAGCCTCTACTTTCCATAGCTAAGAGGATCTTTTCAGCGTCTTCAAGCCGATTTTGCTTACCATAACTATGGATTATCTTTGTATAGTCACGGATATTGGGTTCAAAAGATTCTTCTAGGAGAGCAAGTTCTGCCACCTAAGAAATGTGCAAAGAGCCGTATTAAAATTCAGGCTTAAAAATTAGTTTTAATTTGGACCCAACTCTGATAAGTCGAAAAATGTATCAGCATGTTTGGAACTCATAAAAAATTCAAAATAAGAGAGTAGCAACTTGCCAGACTCAAACAGACAACCATGAAGTGTTAATAGCAAAACCCCCCCATGTTCTATCAAAATGTGCATTTGATTCGATGTTTTCAGGAATGCTACAAATATCACCCATGTTTCGCCAATAAGGTTTAACACGACATATGAAACATACAGATAAGTTTACAGTTTCTGAAAACATAGGATGGAAAGCAGCATTTTGACAAAACATAGTGGAGGTTTTTGTGATTATCCCGGTATTTGAAATAGTTGAATGCCAAGAGGTCATAAAAACTTTGACAAAAAGCCAAAAGAATTCTAAACCACATCCGTGTAAGATCAATTTCAGTACTTAACAGAACATAGGAACCTTAAAATGCATGCAAAACGTGATTGTTGATACAGCCTAGTGATAATTACACACCTGACACTAATGTAAGACTCAGAGGTCAAATCCCCCACCCCAGATTCAAAAAATAGATAAAATAAAATAAAATGCATGCGGAACAACTACTAATTCATGATTATACAACTAAACCAGCATTTTTCATGTTTAATATCCAAAATTTTCAACTTTCTACCTCTCTCTCGTCCACAACATAGTTTACTTCAAAAGTTTCGTCCTTTAACATTAAACACATCAAAATATCAACAGACAAGTGAAGCTAAAAAATAAAAATATATATAAAAAAAAGAGAGAATCCATCAAAGAAATCATATTTCATCAACCTTGAAACTACAGAGCAGACCCAATAAAGAAAAAACCAAAAATCAGAAAAATAATGGAATTAAGAACTAAAAAAAAAACCTGAAGATAAAGTGGGTGATCCATAATTCTCAATTCTTTGATAACGGCGAGCCAATCGGCTCTCCGAGGCTTCATAATCCTCACCCACGTAGCCAACAGCTCAGACAAGCTAGCTTTATGAGGAGAAAAGCAAATAAGCTGCTTCATCAGAGTCTTGCAACGCTTGGTCATCTTTGGAGAGATTTGTGAAATCGCTTCCTTTTGGGTCTCTGTAATCTCGGGACCCACTTCGACCCACTTGAATCTTGGTTTGCCGTCTCCATTTTCGGCAGCTTCCACTGTCGTCGCCGCCTGTGGCTGTCGAAAATGGAGGCTCCGAGAGGCGAAATTCTTGGGGAGGAAATGGAAATGGGTTTTTGGGATTTTGTTGGGGGGTGAGATTAGTGGGTGGAAAGTGGAGGCCATGGCTGAAGTGAATGTGTCCATCAAATTGAGTTTTTTTTTTTTTTTTTTCGGTTTTGGGTTTTTGAAATTCGGAAATTGGGTAGAAGAAGGAGTTTCAGAATTCAGAGTGGCTGAGGTCGCGAGGTGAAAGATGGAATCTAACGGCGGGAATTCTCCTCGGACTCGGGTTTGCTCCCGGACAAAGTAAAAGACATGTCGTATAGGCGGCAAAACGACAGCAATGCTAATCGGAGGACAAGTTGTTAATGTCGACGAGAAATATTTCCTCCGGCTAAATTACGACATTTCGTTGTTGTTGTTGTTAGACGGTCAAGGGGGTGTTTGGAGAGTTGGTTCATTCCAACTTAAACCGTACTATTTTTGATCTTTTTCTCAAAAAGTTTTTGTCGTTTTCTCAAAGATTTTTTTGTATTTTCTGAAAATTCAAAAAAATTTATTATTACAACTAAAATATTTCAACTCAAACTAACCAACCAAACACCCCCTAAATTTAAACGTAAATAACTCAACTACACAAAGACCCGTAGAATTTGAATTTGAATTTGAATTTTATAATCTGACAACAATTTTATATTTAATTTTATTTTTGAAAATAGAATTTTAATTTTCTTACCTCAAATTTAAAAGAAAAAAAAAAAAAACAATCATACAAAACAAATCATTCAAAAATAAAATTTAAAAAAATCATACAAAACAAATCATTCAAAATATATATATATATATACAATAAAGTTTAGATAACTGTTGATGCCGAAAATTCCTCCGACAGCAACACCCAATGAATCCGGTTGGTCTGGTCTGGTCCGTCCGTCAGCTCCGCCGTCAATCACCTACACAAGGGAAGCACCTCGGAATAACGAAGACACCGGTGTAGTGTCTACCGTGGGCACTTCGATACTTAAGTCAGAAAAGAGTCTGATGAGCGAAGGGAAAGGCAGAGTTTTGCCAAGGCAGAAATGACCATACCTAAATTTGAAGGTTCTATCTCTATTTATAGGTGCTTTCCGCGAGTTCGGGGCGCTTGGGCCGCCCGCTCGAGTCGGCTGCCTAGGGTGCCCGGCGAGTAGGTAGGCCACAGGCCTGCCGGGGCGTTGGTCCAATTAGCTGATGCCACGTAACCCCAGCCCTGCAACAAAGGTGTCAGGGTGAGCTGTCGCCGCCGTTGTCAGATGTAACCCCTTGTCAGGGTAGCTGGAGGCGGGCGGCGATGTGACGCGGTGCAGAGGTAAGAAGGGCAAAGTCAACCATAGAAGGGTGCAGTGACAAGACTTATGTCAGACGTCAGGTGGCAGGTGAGACATGACAACAAGTTGGCTCTTACTAATCGAGATAGTTCCCTGTGGTAGGGTGGCCCGGGTACTCAGACATTACCCCGGCTACGTGGTTGCCCAGGCATGAGGCGCATCCTGGCAAAACGGCGAGATTTGGCCGTGTGCTCGGGTGACCCGAGCACCATTCCGGTCGGTGACACATTTTCGGTCCGCGATACTTCTCCTCGGGGCGGTCAAGTTACGACCGGTAGCCCGACTTCAGGGGTGGAACGTATCACGGCATCAACATTAGCCCCCTAGCATCTCTGGGCTGATCGGGACAGGGATGCTCCGTGTACCGGTGTCGTGATTGGTCTCACACTCTTTCTTTGGTCGGACGTTCTCGTGTGACATCCAGCTTATTTTCGATGACCGAGGTTCTCCGGTTGCAATGACTTGGTCGGGTACTCGGATTGTTTTGCTGAAATTAACGCCACATGCCGTCCCCCTGCCACGTGTCGCGTCATGGTAGGAGGGAAGGCAGGCAGATACTTACGAATTTTGAAATTCGAAACGCGCGGGGTTCGACGGGAAGTCGAATCGTTGCCCCGAAAATCACGCCCTTATTGATTTTCGAACTTCCCCCTATAAATAGCGGAGAGGGTTCCTCATTTTTTCGTGATTTGCAAAGGAGCTAAGAGGACTGCAGAGATCTACCGAGAGCTACCGAGGACTACTGATCAAATAGGTTCAGCCGACCAACACCGAGAACCTCTCCGAGAAAGTAAACACATTTCCTCCTTACCATAAGTGACTTATCGGACTCTGAGAACCCCAGCTCGTCCGGGAACGTAGACGTCACAGGGAGTTCGAGCTCAATGACAAGCACGAGCACCAGTTCTGCGGAAGAGCTGGCCGTGCCCAGGGAAGGCGCAGCCCGCCTAGAGGAGATCTTGAAGGTTGGTCCCAGCACGTGACCAGATCCTTGGTTCATCATCGATCTAGACGGATCTGATCCTGTGCCGCCTGCTCCTGTTTCAGCGCCACCTGCCCCGGCTGATGAGGCAATGGTTGGGGAACATGACGTGCCCGAGAGGGCAGCTAGTAAAGCCAGAATGTCTGGCCGGGAAGACTTCGAGAGCCCGAATAGCACCCCTCCTGTCGGAGAGCCCGTCAACATTCTCCAACGGGGGCATAGCTGCCTGATGCGCATCAATGACTAGCGGGTGGTCCGTCTAGTTGATACAGAGATGGCGGAACTGGCCAGCGACGGCCCCATCTACACCCCCGACTTCTACACTTCGTCGGTGACCGAGCAGTACTTGGAAGCGCTCCGGGAAGAATTCCAAATCCCCATTGATGTTGATTTGAGGGCGCCAGCACCTGGTGACCTGTCGTCTCGTCCTCCCCCCGGATACATCGCCCTGTGCGCCGAGTACTTCCGAACCAGGCTTCGACTGCCCTTCCACCCCTTCCTCAGGCGAACGCTTACCCGGCTGAACGTGACTCCGATCTAGCTAAATGTCAACGCCTACCGCATCCTGGTGAGCTGCTACGCTCTATGGGCCCAGAGCTTTGGTGAGGAGATTCCGTTTCGGGCGTTCCAGAATCTTTACCGGATAAAGACGGCCCTGTCGTCCTAGGCATATTACTACTTCCAAGGTTACCGGGAGACCTTCATTATAGGGTGCCTAGATTCGGACAAGCAGACGAAGTTCCTATGGTTCTTCGTGGGTGGTCGGTGGTTGCACAGCCTCCTCACACGCCGCTGAGACGTGGGCCAAGAGCGCCGAACAGGATGCCACACGAGCCTAGATTGCCAGGTGCCATCTAGAGGAGGCGTTGAGGAAGGCAGAAAGCGACCTAGCCTCTGCATGAGCAGAACATGCTCGGTACCTCGAGACCACCCTTCCTGCCGCCCTCGAGGAGGCGCGTCGCCAGGCAGTCGAGGACTTCCTGCGATCTGATGACTTCGACTCATGCATGACCGCCCAATATTATGAGGGCATGCGGGATATAAAGGCAGGGTTCAGAACATACAACCCGACGGTTGTCAGCGTCGACTGGTCCTTCGTGCCAGAAGAGTCCGGGGAGACTACGGCTGGGGAACCTGAAGGGCAAGGGGCTGAAGAAGGCAAGGTCACCGGGGCTGCTCGGGTGCCCGAGGAGGTCGTGGTTTTGGATGAGCCTGAGCAGCCCGAGACGGCTGACCCACCAGTGTCCGACAACCTCGAGGCAGCAACAGACTAGATCACCATGCCCGGCCAGCTCGACTGAAGCCCCACACCTTTTTTTCTTTCTTTTTTTATTTATTTATTTTATTTTGGGCTCAGGGGTGCCTAATTTGTACCCTCTCCTCCTAATCAATGAATGTTTCTTTTTTATGCATTTCTTCATCGCATCTTGGTCGGACTTATGCATTTTTTTTAAATCATTTGTTCCCTCCCCCCAGTTGGACTTGGTGGGCTAGAGGATCGACCAAGTCTAATCCTGGTCGAGTATCTTTGCGTTTCTCCTTGCTTGTTTCGTTGTGAGGTCCTGGTCAGACACCTCCAATTTGGGTAGGTGCTCGGTCAAGGGACCTGATTCTGTGGCTTAGGGGCCATAGGAGTCCGCTGAGGCAGATATAGGGTCCTGGTCGGGCACCTCCTGTTTGGGTCGGTGCTCAGTCAAGGGACCTGACTCCGTGGTCCGGGGACCACGGGAGTTGTCTGCTGAGGCAAATGTTGGGTCCTGGTCGGGCACCTCCTATTTTGGTCGATGCTCGGTCAAGGGACCTGATTCCGTGGTCCGGGACCACGGGGGTTGTTTGTTGAGGCAGATGTTGGGTCCTGGTCGGGCACCTCCTATTTGGATCGGTGCTCGATCAAGGAACCTGGTTCCATGGTCCGGAGACCACGGGAGTTGTCTCGATTACACATTGAACTGTTGGCGAGACATCTTTCATTAATTAATCAATCGGATGCTTACATTGTCACTGACACAGTTACTGGTAAAAGCGTTTTAAATTACCGGTATTTCACGGGTGTCTCAGGATCCTGTCCTCCTGGTCAACCAGGCAGTATGTCCCCGGTCGGACCACCTCCGTGATTTTGTACGATCCGTCCCATTTTGGACCAAAGGACCCGAGCGCAGGCTCTTGGACCAAAACCTTCTGTAACACCAAGTCTCCTACTCAGAATGCTCGTGGTTGGTATTTTTTGTCATAGTACCTTGCCACGACTTGGTTGCGTGCCGCTGCTCGGATCAAGGCTTATTCCCGTCGCTCTTCGACCAAGTCCAGGTCAGGTAGCATCTGTTCAGCGTTGTTTTCCTCATCATAGCTCTCTACTCGAAGACTCGACAGCCTTATTTCGGCAGGGATGACGGCCTCTACTCCGAACGCCATGGCAAACGGGGTTTCTCCGGTCGCAGTGCGTTTTGTTGTTCTGTAAGCCCAGAGTACCCGGGGTAGTTCATCGATCCAAGCCCCTCTGTGCTTTTCAAGGTTTTTCTTCAAATTCTCCTTGATGATCTTGTTGGCGGCTTAGACCTGTCCATTAGTTTGGGGGTGCCCGGGGAAAGAGAATACCTTCTTCATTCCGAACTACTCGCAGAGCGCAAGGAATTTCTGGTTATCGAACTGTTTCCCGTTATCCGTGACTATAGTGTGGGGGAGTCCAAACCGGCATATGATGTTTTTCCACAGAAAGCTAGTGCATTTTGCCTCAGTTTGTTGAGCCAAAGGCTCCACTTTGATCCACTTCGTAAGGTAGTCTATGGCGACGAGACAATATCAAAGTTGCGATCGGGCCATTGGGAGTGGTCCAATCAAGTCGAGGGCCCATTTGGCGAACGGCCACGCACTTACCACCGATGTGAGCTTCTCGGGGTGGGTGATGATAGCCTTTGCAAACTGCTGGCACTTCAGGCACTTTTTCATGAACTCTACGGCGTCTCTGCCCATGATGGGCCAATAGTAACCCTAGCGTAGACACTTGAAGGATAAGGCTCTCCCCTCTGAATGGTTCCCACATACCCCACTGTGTATCTCCTTCATTAGGTACTCGGCCTCGACCGGGCCAACGCACCGTTGGTACGGGGCGGAATGCCCTCGGCGGTATAACTTCCCGTTGATGATAGTGTACCTAGCCGAGGTGTTCTTGACTCGTCAGGTTTCCTCGCTGTTCTCGGGTAGCCTAGACTTGGTGAGGTACCGGATAATAGGGTCCATCCATGTATCTACATTCTTCGAATAGAGGACTTGCTTTTCTCGCTCAATGCTCGGCTGGTCGAGTCGCTCGATAGGGAACAAGACTAGATCCTTCATGTCATTTCCCGAGGCAAGTCGAGCAAGGGCATCCACCTCGATGTTCTCGGAACGTAGTATCTAGGTTACAATCGGCTTCCTGAATTGGTCGAGCAGAATCTTCACCTTCGCCAGGTACTTCGCCATCCGCTCCTCCTTTGCTTGGAACTCCCTAGTTACCTGGTTGACGATTAGTATCGAGTCACTAAAAATCTCGATGTTCTGGACTCCAAGTTTCCGGGCTAAGCCTAGCCCGACTAGTAGAGCTTTGTACTCCGCCTCGTTGTTGGATGCTTTGAAGTTAAAGCGGAGCGCTTGGCTGGTCTTATACTGGTCTGGGCTCACTAGGACTAGACCTACCCCGGAGCCCCCCCGAGTTAGAGGATTCGTTGACGAACAACTTCCACCTGAAGCTGCTCGCGTCAATGGGCGTGGGGCTGTCCTCGGTTGGTGCGCTAACCGCCTTCTCCGAGAACTCTGGAGCAACTGTGAATTCGGCCACGAAATCCGCTAGAGCCTGAGCTTTTATAGTGGTGCGCGGGATGTACTCGATGTCGAATTCTCTGAGCTCTATCGCTCATTTTGCGGTTCGCCCCGACAGCTCCGGGTTCTAGAGGACCTGGCGAAGTGGATAGCTGGTCGGAACACGAATTGGGTGGCCTTGGAAGTAGGGCCTCAGCTTGCGGGCTGATGATACCAATGCTAGGGCCAACTTTTCTAGGGGAGTATACCTCTCCTCCGCTCCTTGGAACGTCTTGCTACTGTAGCACACGGGATGCTGTACCTTTTCATCTTCCCGGATCAGAACAGAGCTGACGGCTCTTTTTGAGACAACGAGGTAAACTTATAGAACTTCTCCGGGCAGTGGTTTCGACAGTAGCGGCAGGCTAGCGAGGTACTCTTTCAGGCCATTAAAGGCTTCCTTGCACCCGTCGTCCCAAATGATTTTTCCTCTGCCCTTAAGAGCTTGAAAGAAAGGGAAGCACTTGTCCGTAAACCTGGACATGAATCAGGAGAGGGCAGCAATCATCCAGGTTAGTCGCTGGACCTCCTTCAACGTTTGTGGGGGTTGCAAGTCGACCACGGCTTGGGCTTTGATGGGATTGACCTGGATCCTTCGATGGTTTACCATGAACCCGAGGAACTTCTCGAATTCCACTTCGAAGGCGCATTTGGTAGGATTGAGCTTCATCCTGTACTGTCACAAAGTGTTAAAGCAGTCTCGGAGGTCTCCGATGTGATCTTCGGCGCGATAGCTCTTCACCAGCATGTCGTCCACGTAGACTTCCATGGACTTCCCGATGAACTGGTCGAACATCTTGTTCATTAGCTGCTGGTAGGTCGCTCCGGCGTTCTGAAGGCCAAACGGCATTACCTGGTAGCAATATAGCCCTCGGTTAGTTGTGAACGCCGTCTTGGCCTGGTCGGACTTGCTCAAGGGTATCTGATTGTACCCCGAGTAAGCGCCCATGAAGCTGAGCAGCTCGTGTCCGGCAGTCGCATCCACCAGCTGATCTATCCTGGGAAGAGGGAAGCAGTCCTTCAGACATGTCTTGTTGAGGTCGGTATAGTTTATGCAGACTCGCCACTTCCTAGTGGATTTCTTCACCAAGACCACGTCGGCCAGCCACTCCGCGTAGGTTACTTCCCGGACAAATCCGACCTTGAGCAGCTTTTCGACTTCTGCGTTGATGGCCTCGTACCTCTCGGGGTTGAATGCTCTCCTTTTCTGGATCACTGGTTTATGCCTTGGGTTGACGCTTAGCTGGTGACACATTACTGCCGGGTCGATCCTGGGCATGTCCTCGTGCGACCACGCGAAGACGTCCTTGTGCCCTCGGAGGAATGTCTTGAGCTCCTCTGGAGTGCTCGAGCTAAGCCTTGATCTGAGCATTACAGTCCTCTCGGGGTGCTCGCTATCTAGCTGGTAAGGGACAAGGTCCTCAACAGGTTGTGCCCGGACTTGCTCTTCAATCATTCGGGGATCCAGGTCGCTCAGGCGCCGGATTTCTCCGTCTGGGGTCCCGATTTCGCCGACCAGGCGGACCGTTGCCACTATTGCCGGGGCAATAGCCTTCCGGCGTACCCCGTTCACTGCTTCCATGTACAATTTCCGAGACCCCTCCTGGTCTCCCCGGAATACTCCTACCTCGTTGTTTGTGGGGAACTTCATGGCGAGGTGGTAGGTAGAGACCACCGCCTTCTATGCGTTAAAGGTAGGTCTCCCTAGGATGACGTTGTATACGGATGGTCGATTTACAACGATGAACTCAACCATTCGGGTTGTCCTCTCCGGGCCTTCTCCGATTGTAACCGGGAGATGCACGGTGCCGGCCGCTCGGACGCACTCCTTGGCGAACTCGTACAAGGGCGTTTGGGCAGGCGTCAAGACAGCCCCCTCTATCCTTAGCCTTGAGAACGCGTCCATAAACATTATGTCCGCCGAGCTATCGTTGTCGATTAGGACGCATCGGATGACGTTGTCGGCTACTCAGATCTCTCCGATCAGCACGTCGTTGTGAGGGTGTAACAGCCGGTCCGCTTCCTCGTCAGTGAAAGTGATCGGGGTGGTGTGTTGGCGGCATATTTTGGCGACGTGCTCCGCCATGTTGATGAATTCCCCACGTGAGAAGCGCCTGGCCTCGCGGGCTTAGCTTCTCCGCCTACTAGCGCCGGACCACCGAAAATGGTGTGGACTATGTGCTCCTGTCTATGCTCCTCCGATTGGCCGCTCGGCCCTGGATTTCGTCTGTCGGTCGGCAGGGCCCGGTTCGCCGGTCCAGTCGGGGTGATCACCCTCTCCACAAACTCTCTCAAGTGGCCATCCCTGACTAGCACCTCGATTTGGTCCCGAAGCTGTATGCAGTCCTTGGTGTCGTGGCCGACGTCCTTGTGGAAATGGTAGTATTTGTTCGGGGTTCTTCCGGGCACGGTCAATCCGGATTGGTGGTGGGTCTCAGAGCAGTCCCCGTCTGAAAACTTGGTTCAGGACGTGGTCGACGATTGTTATCAGCGGAGTATACTGACGGAATCTTCCAGCCGGTGTTCTCGGGCCGGCAGGGGCCTCAGTCTTGGCGTCAACAGCCGCTGCCTTCCCTCTGTCTTGTCGGCTATGCTTTGGTTGGTTTCTATCCGACTTCCTTCCGGGAAGTCTGGGTTGTTCTCAGGATGCAAGTCCCCGTCCTCTGACATACTCGTCCGCCTCAGCGTGCCTCCAGGCGATCCCCCTTAGGTGCGTGAAGGTGGGGGGCTTGTTATAGGCGAGCGTCCACACAAGCCGGGCGTCCTTAACGCCTTCTCGGAATGCCTGCATCAGAGTGTCATCCGAGCAGCTCTCGACTTGTATCATAGCCTTGTCGAAGCACTCGAGGTACTTCTTGAACGTCTCGGTTTCACCTTGCTTTATTCCAAACAGGTAGGACGCCTCCAACTTCCTAGTTTTTGAACCCAAGAAGGCAGCCACGAAGGAGTCCGCGAGCTGTTTGAAGGAACCGATCGACTCGGGGGCTAGCCTTCGATACCATTGCCAGGCAACGCCGATTAGCGTAAGCCAAAAGGACTTGCACAGGGTGGCCTCATTAGCATTTTGAATTAGCATGTGCGCCTGGTAGTTCTCGAGGTGCTCGTCCACATCGGTGGAGCCGTCATAAGACGCCACAGCTGGCATCTTGAATCTGGCCGGGTAAGCCGTCTCCATGATGGCCGGAGTAAAGGGCGATTCGTTTGCTTCGATTTGCTCAAGTCCATACTGCTGGCCAACGAGCTAGTCGATCTGCCGTTGGAGGTGGTCTAGCTTGTCCCGGTCGGGGTTTTACTCTCTTGCCGGCTTGTCCATGGAGGGCTCACGACCGAGGCATCGATAGATAGCTGGTCTTCCCAGGTGATCGAAGACGGAAGTTGTGGTTCCGCGCACGTTCGTAGTGTTCCTGGGGTAGTCACCCATCTGATCTCTTATCGTTGCTTGCGGCTAGACCTGGGAATTCAGGCCGCTCGGCCCGGCCCGGCCCGGCTCGGCTCGAGCTCAACGGGCCATTCCAAAACTTCGGGCCAGCCCGTATTAATATTCGGGCTGGGCCGGCCCGGCCCGAAGTTTTGGAATATAGGCCCGGCCAGGCCCGTGGGCTTAGAGCGGACCGAGAGCGGGCCGGGCCCGGCCCGTATCATTTTTTTAATTTTATTTTTTATTTATAATTTTTGAATAAATTTGTATATTTTTGATAATTTAATAATTTATCTTAATATTTTATCTTAGATAAAAAATAAAAAAAATTTATACTTTGTTAAAAAATAAGGATATTTTGTTAAAAGTTTTTTTTTTTTTTTTTTATAATGAGCGGGCCGGGCCGGCCCATCGGGCTTAAATTTTCGGGCCGCGCCGGCCTGGCCCGTCGGGCCTAGAGGGAGAGCCCGGCCCGGCCCTAACTATAGGGTTGGGCTTTTACCGGGCCCATAAAATTCGGGCCTGGCCGGGCCACCGACCGGGCCAAAATTACGGGCCACGGGCCGGCCCTTTTGGCCCGGCCCAAATTCCCACCTCTACTTGCGGCTCAGCCGTCTAGGAATGGGTAGCCCGAGTCCGGCGGCTTCTGGAGCATACTCTCTCTGGCTCTTCGCCACCCCGGTGTTGTCGTTCCAAGTTTTCTCGATTGGATCGATGATACCAATTGGCCGCTGGTGGCAGATCAAGTGGTCGGCTAGCCGACTGGGGTGGGCTGGTCGGTGTAGACTCAGCAGCTTCGTCTTCAGCCCAGGGGAGCCGGATATTTTGTGATTCTCTGAAGGCCTCCATAAGTCCTCGCACTGTTGCGGTTAAGGTTTGGACATTCCCTGTGAGGATTTCCGTCTACATGGGTCGACGGGCTCCCCGCTGACGGGCAGGTTGTCGGGTGCTCTAGGAGCCGTGACTGCGGGGTTATCATTTTGGACGTCCTGGTTCGTCTGATCGTCCATTCTTCGAAATGAAGGCACTCGGGGAGCGAGTGCGTGGAGATGGTTGCTGGAAAGGCGGGTGCCCTCCTTCTAGCACCAAAATGTTGATGCTGAAAATTCCTCCGACAGCAACACCCAATGAATTTAGTTGGTCTAGTCTAGTTTGTCCATCAGCTCCGCTATCGATCACCTACACAGGGGTAGCACCTCGGAATAACAGGGACACTGGTGTGGTGTCTGCCGTGGGCACTCTGATGCTTAAGTTAGAGAAGGGTTTGATGAGCGAAGGGAGAGGCAAAGCTTTGGCAAGGCAGAAATGACCATACCTGAATTTGAAGGTTTTATCTCTATTTATAGGTGCCTTCCGCGGGTTCGGGGCGCTTGGGCGGCCCGCTCAAGTCAGCTGCCTAGGGTGCCCGACGGGTAGGTAGGCCGCAGGCCTGCCGGGGCGTTGGTCCAATTGGCTGATGCCACGTAACCCCAACCCTGTAATAAAGGTGTCAGGGTGAGCTGCCGCCGTCGTTGTTAGATGTAACCCCCTGTCAGGGTAGCTGGAGGCGGGCGGCGATGTGACGCGGTGTAGAGGTAGGAAGGGCAAAATCAACCATAGGGGGTGCAGTGACAAGACTTGTGTCAGACGCCAGGTGGCAAGCGGGACGTCACAACAAGTTGGCTCTTACTGACCGAGATAGTTCCCTGTGGTAGGGTGGCCTAAGTACTCAGACATTACCCCGGCTACGCGGTTGCCCGGGCACGAGGCGCATCCTGGCAAAACGGTGGGATTTGACCGTGTGCTCGGGTGACCCGAGCACCATTCTAGTCGGCAACACATCTCCGATCCGCGATACTTCTCCTCGGGGAGGTCAAGTTACGACCGGTAGCCCAACTTCTGGGGCGGAACGTATCACAGCATCAACAATAACAGAAAATACTAAAGGCATCAATTCTATTTATTAGGAGAATGACACAAATATTTTTTAACATAAAAGGTGTTTGTATGAGATAATCACTAAAAATTAGGATAATTTCATACGGATGGTCTCTAAGTCCTGTGAGTTGCCACAGTTTGGTTCTTATATTTTTAATTTCAACAAATTTACTACTGAATTGTTGATCTCGTTGCAATGTTGGTCAAATTGCAAACTACTAAAAGTATAATTAGTCTTAAAATACAGTATTTTTAGACTAACTATATTTTCATTACTTTGGGTGATTATCATCTTTACACCTTTTTTTAAACATATTTTTCTTTTGAAAGATCATCCAATAAATTAAGTTAATTAAAAATTACACAAATAAATTTAAGACTCAAATTAAAAATATAAAATAAAAATAAAACTTCGATCCTCCTTGCTCGCTCCAATGCCTAAACGGGAATGGGGGCAACGGAGACCGGCAAGGTGGATTGCAACGGCGTCTAGGATCTTGGTGAGCTATAAAATTTTTTTGTTAATTTGTTTTCTGCTATTGCTGTAAATTTTAAAGAATATGTGGAAAATGACCTATTTTGAGTATTTTGTTAAATAAATATCTCAAATTTTGTCACTTGAAAAAAATAGTTGTTTGTTTTAAATGGTCAATCAGTAATCGACAATTTGATGATTGGTCAATCATTAATTATCATCACTAATTAATCAATATTAATATGTGTTTTTTTTTTGTCAATCACTGTTTAACCTAATCAATCAACATTTTTGCTTTTATCAGGATACCCAAGGAAGTTTTTACACTAAAAAAAAAAAAAAAAAAAAAACTTCTAGTCAAAACTACAAAAAAATTTTTTTTGATTTTAAAAGAAAAAAAATCTTCATAATTTACTTTGTTACCTATATTAGAGTATCAATAATACAATGCAAACTTTATTATAATTTTTACCGTAATTATTACAAAATTTTCAAAAAATCAGTTTGATTTATTAAACTCTTTTAAAAATATGGTTCCAAATACATAAAAACCATAATTTTTACTTAGATTCTTCTATTTAAAAAAAAAAAAAAAGAAATTCCTCATGATATCTTGCTGTTAGAAGAAACATAGATTATACTAAGCATGTCGTTCATGAAAATAAACGACAAATATTTTGTATGAGAACGACATATAGTTAGCTACATGCACAGTAAACTTCTACATAAAAACGACATTTCGTGGCCCTTGTCATGCTGACAATAATCTTCTAAAGTGTGAAGGGCATGTGTTGACATATACATGAAGCAAAAAATCTACATCCAAAATAATCAGTTGCATCTTTTTATCGTTATAGAGAAAAAAAACTATGTGTCGTTTCTGGTGTGAACGACAACCTAATATGAAACACGAAGAACATGTCCTTTTAATTCTTAAAGACAGCAAAAATTAGACAAAACAAAAGCAACAATTCATTACTCAACATAAACAACGTAAAATTTCGAATGAAATAAAAATTTTGCATTTCCACTTAAAACAACAATAATTTGTTCTAATTAAGCTTTTATTTTTGTTCCGTCATGTTAATGGCGCAGCTGATGCCATTTCTTAATTATCCTTATTAATAATTAAAGTCGTTTATTCTCAAAAAGTAAAAACAAAATTAATTTTCTAAACGAGGAACAGCTAGATGTGTTTAAACCTTAACGACAATCTGAAAAAGTTATGTTTACGCAATTTTAAGCACCAAAGACTACGTCGTTTATGATTTGGACGACACACAGTTACTATGTTAACACATCGGCAAGCCTTTCCCCGGTAAGAAATAGGGTGTCGTCTAATTTAAAAACGACAAGCAACATCTTTTTGTTTTGTTTTGTTTTTTTCTTTTTAAGTAACAAACGACATATTGTTTTAGGAAAACTATCCTACTGTTTGTGAAAAAAAAAAATTATTTATATTATTCTTTGCTAAATGTCTTTCGGAACATTTCACTTTCATTTCACGTTCATATTTTTGCATTTTATCAAAAAGAAAAATACGCATCCATTTGATGTTTCATCTTTAACTTAAATTTTTCATTTCAGTTTTTGTAATTTTCTGAAAAATCAACAAAAATTATAATTAATTTTTTAAAAATCAACCAATTTCAACTTAAAAATTTCAATACCAATCGGCGAACTACATGCACCGCACCCTAAAATAAAAACAGTGATCTACAAGTTACTAAATAAAAATATTTTCTTTTTCTTTTTTTTTTTTTGGTAATTAAGAAGGAAAAAAAATATACAGAGAGCTAGGAATTTATAATTGGTTCCCAATCCTCAGCATCCCAATTGTAAAAAGGCCAAAATCCAATTATCCTTGTCTTACCAACAAATTGAGAGACAACTACCAGCCTATCAATATACAAGTATCACTATCACCTTAAAAAAAAAAAAACAAAACAAAAAACAAAAGATAGGATACAGAAAAATTAAAAAAAACCTTACAGATAGGAATTTGATTTTAAATAGCATATTTGTTTTAAAAACTGTTACTTTTAATTTGTATATATATATATTTTTTATATTAATGTGATTTTAATATAGATTTATCATTCAAAAATATTAACCGATAATCAAATAAGTACCAAATTATTTATAAAAAAAAAAAAAAAAGGAGAAGAAGAAAGCATAAATAGAAAAAGTGTTCTTCAGTGAATAGTTGCGAAGCACTACAAAGAAATGTGCTGTTGAGTCCTATAAAAGTGGCAGCGAAGTCTATCATTGCAATTTTGAATCATAAACGCCAAAGTTCTGGCAAATAATTGAAGCACCAACCAAAACCCAATGGGTAGTTTAAGAAGTTTGGCCGTGTCCTTAATGGAAAAAAAGGGAAACAAAATAAACACCTACTTTATCTATTTCCTACCGAATGAAATCTTTGTTAAAAATTTGAATTTTTTTGCATTTTATCTCCTTTTTGATGTATGCATTTATATATATGTGTTACAAAAGAAGCACTGCTTGTTTGGCTATGATCAAATGCAACTTTCCACACGTATGTGAAACACAAGTTATACACTCATGAAAGAGTGAGTGAGAGAGATAGAGAAGAGCATTCTTGATTGAAGGTTTTACGTATCGTTGGGTCTCTGGTTTTCAAATTTCATCTATGAGTCCGATGTTAAATGTTGAGTTTAGAAGTTGGTTTCATGCCATCCGAGAAGGAGAACGGCTACGAAATTGAAGCTATGAATGGTGTTAGGTTATTGTTGATGGCGATCATCATCATGGCTTGTCTTTTGGAGGTTTTGGTTTGCAGGAGGAGGCGAATGATATGGTGGTATGTGTCGGCCTTTATTGCCACTGGAGACGTATGTTTGCCAATTGCTTTTATTTTATGCCATTTTCTTCCCCTATTTTGAGGGACTTTGCTCTCCTTGGTATTTTGATTTTATAACTTTTGAATTTTATAATTTTTTAACGACAACTATATGTTCTTATCCCTATTAGGTTAGGTAATTGTCTTGTTTGTTTAATATTTGGTTTTGCTTTTTATTGACAAGACTTATTTTCTTTGCAATTGGTTGTGTGGCCTTGTTAATAAAAATATCTTTTTATCAGTTGATCACATGTTTCCATCAACTATAGAAGATTTGTTAAAAAACCACGTGTGCACTCGAAATTTGAAATTCTTTTTAGGCGCCTTCCATTTGTGAAATCCAGTACATGTTATTTTTACTTATG